>JABFEY010000014.1:0-649581 GCA_013618495.1 Fusarium longipes
AAAAAGAAAAAGAAAAGAAGAAAACACGCCAAGGTCCTGGAATGTGGCCCAATACAGGATGTTCCACTACGATGCCGGGTTTGGACATGGCAGGAATGGCAATTTGGCAACGATTAACCGATTTACTCAGCAGGGTCAGGCCCATTAGCTTATCTCCAGTAACCTCAACTTGGGAGTGGTGCGTGGTGATCAAACTGCTTCTCTGTCTGATACTGTACAGTACTGCAGGGCCGCTCAAAAGTCAAATCTACGTCCTGCAAATCCCGACGAGAGATTAGCTTTGGCTTTAGACCTTTTGCGTAGAGATGAAAGGCTTATTTTAATAAACTCTACAGCCATGGATTGAGTAACTGCTCGTAGGCTTGGGCGAAAGTGAGGAGGCCCGGCCCGGGTTTATCGAGGACGCTCATCGTGTTTTTGTGAAGGGGGGAGGGGTCACCTAAATTAGCGTATGAGGCTAACAAGGATCTAGATTGGGCGTCGGAACAGGATGAAAGCAGAAAGTGTGAATTCGTCATAATGTGTGTGTGATTGAGTACGATGAAGATTGTTCTACCCTTGGCGTAAAAGCGAGACACAGACTTTCTGAGGTCAAGCTTGTGATCCATCATATTCTCGAATCAACAGATACGAGACAAGAAGAAAGCTTCTAGATGCTTTCTCGATACGGACAGTGCCGCTTTTCCCTTTTGGGTCGTGCATCCTTACGCGGCATTTGCGTGTTAGGAATGTTCAGCTCCAAGTCAATGTCTCACTCACCGCCAGCAAACATGCAGCAACTAATGAGTGATTGGCAGTAAAATGTATGGTCGGCATCGGTTCGGGTAGGCTCAACGCCAAACCCGCATTCTCAACTTGTCAAGAGTTTCATCAACTAGCGATTGGTGTGAGGGAAATGCTCACATGTAGCCAGGAGAATGGCTTGGCTTGCACCCATTAAACGTGGGGACTCGCAAGTGCCGAGTTATGCCACACACGGTATAGTCTCAAGAATCAGATACCGGGTAGAGCCAACGCTGGATGGAGGAAAAGATACGCCCAACCCGTTTATCCCCCTTAGCCTCCCGTACTTATCCTGGATTGTACTTGGCGCAATCACTAAATCTGTATGTTGGTGATTGTAACGTGATGATGCAACATTCAGTTTTCCCATGTTGACATTGTATTATCCCTCAAATTCAACTTTGTTGGCCTTCTCAAGAGTCAAGTTAAAGATGGAATACAGGATACGACTACGCAGATAGAATTGTCTAGATCATCAAATCACTCCTCGTGTATCGGGTGTCGCCGCCCCTGAAAGGAGATGTTATCATACTGAGACATCTGATTCCAAGTTTTGCAGGTCCCTGAGTCTTGTCGACCGCGCATCTTGTCTTACACTCCACCACCATCACCCTCTATCCTCTAACGATCGTCACTGCATGTTGGTTCAACTTAGAACAAGGCCATAGGCTACGCGAACAATGAGGGGGCACACAGACGGACTTCCGTCGGTTCATCCCTGTCTCCTAGATCCAGACCCTAGCATTCATGTCTCAACAAGTACACTTACAGAGGATGAAAGATTCATCGTCCAACACTTGGTGGTATTTTATATGCGATGGTGAGTTTATAATTATTTCAACTTGAGCAAACACATGCTCATGAGTAACGTAGTTGCGGCAATTCAACTTTGGTTATCCCTGAGATCACAGAGAAAGTTTTTATATAAAAGAAGAGCAACAAACCACCCTAGTAAGGATCGATACGCTCAGACTTCCCACTATCGTGAACTATCTACACTATCCCCAGCAATCTAATTTCCTCTTTGTCGATCAAAATGTCCTTCCCTTTGTGTCTACCCTGGCCTCAGCAGAGCTACTGGAGCGAGTTTAACCTCAATGGGCTCAAAATAAAGGTCAAAGCACCCTCTGCCCACGGAACTTCAAACCCTTCTATTTCTTCTTCTTCTCCAGAGCTTCCCCAGTACCCATACTTTTGGGGCAAGGGTCTCCGGGGCCATGGCATCGGAAAGCTCCTTGACCGATACTCGAAGGCGAAGCCCCCTGTGCACATCGGCTATACTGAAGCAAGAAGTCTCATCGGCCATGGAACTGTTGACGACCTTCAGCGGCTATCCAACCTTGCCAGCACTTTCGTGATTGAAGTCTTTGAAGACATCGATGAATCCTCAGGGGCTTCTTCTAGTGCCTCCTCTGTTGGCTCGGGATCCAGGGTCACTCATCTGAAACTCTCCACTGAATTAGAGCAATGGAAGCAGTCTCAGCACGCGATCGGCAACGTGCTACCTCCCAAGGGTGCTGGCCTTAGCTCTGTTTCTGAAGAGATCCTTCACATCCTTGGGGCAGAGCACTGGCCCGAAGCCCTCAAGACCACCAATGCCTTGTTCGGCTGCGGTATCGCTAGTCTCCTGATGGGTGCCGCCGATCCAAACACCATGTTCTCCAATTATGTTACCGATATGGCCTTTTACTATGAGCATGGGTATAACTATGTTTTCCCCAACCTAGAGCCGCTGCTTGAGAAAGGGCTGAATGATCGACATGCCCTCAGAACACCTGGTGGTCAGGAACGTCGCGATGCTGTCGCTATTGGAAAGAGATACATCCAGGGTAAGATCGCCCTTGAGAAGAGGCACAAGGATCATCTTCTTAACCGATCTGCTCGGTTAGACAGACGGACTGCGCAGATCGTTTCACTGTCTGAGAGTAGTCTCCTTGGCATGGCAGCTGAAGCAATAGCACGCGGCTTTGATGCCGGAGCCGTCATGGCCGATCTCGTCTTCAGTTCGCCAGGAACCGATGTCGTCGACGTAGGCTGCGATCTTGTCAACTCGGAAGTTATGAACTCATTCCTCAATGTCAGTGACATTACAGATACTGGAATTGTCAGCGAGGATGTTCTCAGGAAGGTCTATGATGCTTATGCTGTGATGGGTGCTAGGATGCTCACGCAGCGATGGCACGAACCTGTTGCTAGGATGTGCGCTGCGCTATACACTTGGCATATCCAGAACGACCGACACATGTTCTTCCGTCGTGCCCTTTTAGGCTGGCAGAAGGCGAGGAAGACGCCTGCCCAACCTCAAAGCGAAGGCGATTTCGACGAGGTGTTTGACAAGAAGTTTCGTCTGACTGGGTTCAGTCGCCCACTCGATGCCAAGTACACGTGCAACGGTGAGGATACCTGCAATCATGTTCACAATCACCTCGCTCGTTATAACAATGAGCCTATTCTCAAAGAGCTCTGGTGGTACCTCGTCACAGGCCCTCTAGCGTACGTTCGCGGTGGCAAGGTTGATGAAGCAATTGAAGCTGAACTCGCTGAAGGATCACGGTTGAGAATGGCCAAGCTGTTTACTAAAGGTCGAGTGCTTGAGATGGTTTGGCTGATTGCCCATGCAAGCCATCATGCTTGGCAGGTTAATTATCTGTTTGAAGCTGCCATGTTTGGCAGTATTCTTGATGGAGGGGAGTTGATTGGGAAACTGGACAGGAAGGAGCAGTACTGATGTAGTTTTGCGATGGTGATGATGTGATGATTTATGGAATCGAGTTATGTTCAGCATTTTTCCCTAGCGTTTGCTTATTAGACCTTATATTAGAATTTTCTCCTTCAATTTATCTTTTGTCTGTTATTACAGCATAAAAGCCTTCAGTCCTATGACCGATTTGTTCGCCTCTGATGATATCTGGTCACCTTCTTGTCGGCTCGCTTCGCTCAAATGATGTTCACTCTAGCCAACAACCTGTTGCGATATCCGTGAAGTATAGACCATGACTTCTTTTCTTGCTTGACGAAACAAAACGGTTCACCAACTGTAGGTGGCCTCGAATTGGTTGATCTCCCCTTGTGATACAGGCCTGAGTTTGACATCTCAGAGAGTATACTGCATCCTCTCAACACGATGGATTAAAGATATAGTACAGTAAGTTCACTCAAACCCCATAACGAACTGAATGCGAGATGTTTCTGTTTCCGTCCTATGCGTCTACCTGCCTAGGAAGGAATAATGACGTGGTGGAAATAACCTGATAGTAGGCAGTCTTGACGTGGCTGTTTTGAATATAACCTCAACTTCAGACACAACTATCAACAAAACACACTCGGCTTAGTGGTCTAGCGGTATGATTCTCGCTTTGGGAGGCAATTTCTCATGCGAGAGGTCCCGGGTTCAATCCCCGGCTGAGCCCTTTCTTTTAATCTTTTTACATCCTGATTCCAGTTTCACTCACTCTCACTCTTAGGTACTAATTTGAGACAGTTTTATATATGAGATTACATTCTGAATGCATACAAACTGTTAAATCCAATACCCGCTAAGTAGCAAATACAAGGGACAGCTCTGTTAAATAAAGCTAGAGCAAGATGTCCCCTCTGGACTTATGATATCTTTCTCGAGACACAAGTTTTTATAAGTTGCCACTATATGCTGAACGCCCACACAAGCATGGGAACATCATTGTAGACGCCGTATGAAAGTCCAAAATAACAGGAACAATAAGCCATAACAGAGTGGGGGAAACCACAGCTGTTGCAGTGTGTCTTGGTGGACTGGTGGGTTTGCATCAGCAGTTGAATTTCCATCAAGTTCTGAGTAACCGCTTCATCAACCCCCAAGAAGTCACGATGTCTCAGCACACCCTCACTAAATTGCTTCTAGACTTACAAAGTGACTCTGGGGTCTCGATCATACTCGGCCATAAGATTTCTAGCTTTCATTGAAACAATTATCTGGCCCAATGAGGTATACTGTCTCAGGACTCGTCACTCAAAGATATCCTTGAGATTTGCCAGAGTCTTCAGAGTAAAAGTTCTCCAACTGGGCTCCTGACCTGACCCAAGTAATCCATGCATACGTGCTCCCTGACCTACCTACCTAGCGGGCCACCCCCCTTTCTAGACAGGGCCGGGGCAATAGTGTTACAGGTGGTCATGGTGTTGACTGTGATTTAGCTTAGATACTAATTGTTCAACAATGGACATCATGTCGATTAAGTACAAGCTTACCGCAGCTTATAAGGTCATCGCCTACGCAAGCCTGTCAACGATAGTAGCTTTTTGCAATTTCTGTTATCTGATGTCAGTTAAAAGGATTGTCTGTCCTCTTGTCAGACCCCTAACCATAGGTCAAAAAGGTCTTGAAGAGACCCAAAAGAGGCTTGCAGAGGTGTTAAAGGCCCTTGCAGTATGTGCCAAAAAGAGCAAAAAAAGGGGTATCGCGAGGACCTCTTTTTTCAAGAAGTCAAGGCTGCGAATTGAACCACAGCCTTGGGCCGGGTTATTGATCAATTGAAGATTAAGCCGCTATACCACTGGCCAGGTGGGCTTGCTGCTTGATTAGAAGGTTTTCTGTGATGACAGTATATATAACAGGTATTTGCGAAGGTAGGTAGGTGGTTAAGGTAGCCAAGTGAACAGCTGCAACTGGGTCAGAATGTCAACCTTCGAGACCGCGACGAAGACCCCGTACAGGCTGCTAGCCCCTGTACAGTCTGTTGACCCCATATAATATGTTGACTGTGATCACTATAGCCAGTAGGCAGATTCATTTTGATTGACGCTATCTTCAACAGCTGTTGTCAGCCCCTACAACCTTGTGCAAGCCCTGTCTAGAAATCCATCTGGGTGGCCCGCTGGGTAGGTAGCTACGTGCCGGCCTTGAGCACATTTTTGAACACTGAAAATGAACTGGCAATGGACAACTGGGCATTCATTACTGGCATTACTGAATACCTAAGGGGTCAAATCGCGATGAGGTGAGGCGAACGCCTGGTCCAAGCGCCAACACCAGCATTCACGAGCGTTCCTTCCCGATTGGGAAGGAACGTCGAGTGCTTCCTCAGGACGACACGACTTGCCATGTCGTAGAGCATCCCAGTGTTTTTTTTTCTGTTCGTCCATCGTCGTCGTTCGTTCTGGCTTTCGTGTCTTTTTTAAAAAAAAAAAAATTTGTCCAAGTCACCATGCCTTCCTCTTTTGTTCCCGTTCTCACAATTACGGCGCCGGATGGGACGCAAGTCCCAGTGACAATTTTTGGCCTCCCTGCCGAACCAGAGGAGCTGGCTTCGGCCGAACAATTTATTCCCTTCGAGCAAGAAGAGACTCCTGCCCCTGTGGCCTCTGGCCGAAGGTTCACCAATGCCGGTAAGTACTTGCTACTAGCATTGGATGCCACCCTCATTTCTAGACATGCTATTTAGCACCCAACATGCCCATGAACACTGGCCCAGACATATTGTCCGGACAATATGTCTGGGCATGTTGGGTGCTAAATAGCATGTCTAGAAATGAGGGTGGCCCGCTACAGTATCTTGTTATTTCCTTTCTTCCCGCGGGATGATCGAGATTACTGACAACCACAATTGGATAGAGATCGATGCCATGTCTTTTGAAGACATGATGGCCGTTTCACGGAACAACCATGCCGAAATTGTCCGGGCCAAGGCCCAGGAGAAGGAGGACACTGCATACAGTAACCTCCCGGACACTCTCAGTGTCTAGAAGACACTGAGAGTGCCCCCTGGGCAGTTTACACCAAACGCGTGCCGCTTTTGCGGCAAAACTCTCGGATCCATTAAGTCGGTCCGAGCGCATGTGAAGTCCTGTGCCCGGATGAAGGTACATCAGCCTTTGATAGCTATTAGTATAATGCACTTACTGATATATTTTTAGGAGATCTTGGAAGAACAGGAGGAGGATGAGGAGGATGAGGATGATGAAGATGAAGATGAGAAGCCACGTGGAGTGAAGCGTAAGAGAGAGGCAGACTTGTAGGACTATATACATCAGCGGCAAATCGTCGTCTCGATCAAAACATTCCCATTCGGCTTCAAGGACATGCCCCTTCCAAATGCATCTCCGGTAATCCAGCTCTCCGCATCCCGCACCACCATACCCTTGCTCTATACTCAACACCGACCATGCCCACAAGTCTTTCTGCTGGATATCCATAGTCGATACCATCATCGGCCTGCAAACTCTGCAAAAACCTCCCAACAAAACTCCCTAAGAATGGTCTTGCAAAGATCTTCTTGAGCAACATCCTCTCGTTACTCATTGTACTCTGACCACCGTACGTCTCCGTCATGATAAGATACCGTATAGCGTTTCCGAGAGGGAAAAAGACAGCCACAGAGCTAAAGTCTCCAGCTGGCGGATGAAACAACAGGTGCATTGCGTGTGCGATGCGGTAAGCATAGGATGTGGCGATCTTTTGACTTGCACAGTCCATGAAAGAGCGTTTTGCATCGGCCTGTGCATCTTCAAGTTCACAGAACCCTATTGTTGAGTACACCATTAGACATGTCATCCAATAGTAGCAACTCAAGTAAACAACGGCCAGATCGTCGTCATTCCGAGGAAGAGGTAATGGTTTCCCAACGACTGTATAATCGTACGTCTTGAGAATATCACCTATTTCTGCCTCCCAGGACAAGAGGTTCGTCTCGCATGCGAGGCATGTATTCATAAGCCCATTAACCAATTTCTGTGATCCCACCTGACATGAATTCTCTCGAAGAAAATCCAAGTCCTCCAGAAGACCTGGGACCTCAACCAAGATGTCAACAAGCTTGTTAAGTGGAGAATCTGTGACCGAATGCCACAGTCGGGATTGTTTCCACTTCCGTTGACTAAAAGGTGACCTCTTTCTCCGGGACATGTAAGCATTGATCTGTGAGTTTTAGCATACGAGCATCAAAGCTTTTCGTTGCACATACTAGAGTGAGACGTCCATCGGCCAACAGCTGACGTCCCATCGGGGACCAGGCATCTTCCGGGCCCCGGCTTAGAATGAGTGCTGTTTCGCCATCGATATGCTTTCTGAAGCCTTGAGCTGTGGATTGTGTTGGGTCGGAGATGAAAGTTGTGCCAAACAATTGCTATCGTGTTCTTAGTATAGCACATGTATAATAAACGGGACGATGTACCTCGTAAACTCGCATCAGCTGAATGGCTGCCAGCATCCCGTCTTTGTCCTGTTTACAAGAGTCCAAAGAAATAGCCATTTGATGCAGTGCCAAACCATACGCCTGTTGACTCTTTTGCTTGAGTTGTATATCGTTGCTATTTGCCCCAAGCGTAGCCGTGCTCAATGCTATCGTAACATATTGGAGAGCAGGCTCTACCTGGCTTAAATTCTCGTAGAGTCGCATACGCTGAAGGCTCGTCGTACCAGAAGCCTTGAGCGAGAAGCCGTTTCCTCCTGAAAGGTAATCCATCCAGAAAAGTCCAGTGAACTTCTGAGTTCTTGCTGTCCTTGTGAGCGAGTCATGCAGTGTGATAGCAGACGCACCCGATTGTTTCAACGTGGATTTGACAGCGAAGTTGCTTCTCTGCGGCGACTTGGTATAATATGTTTGCGTCGATCCCTCGCTGTTCAGCCAGATAGGCGGTTTTTCATAGCCTCCGCATGAGATATTGAGAGCGACGCATTGGCCGCAAAATGGTATCTTCTTATCACACTGCAGGACAGTCTCAATCTCAATGGCTGATCTAGATGAATCTGTGAAAAGAAATGAGAGATGCGAGCTGACTCACTCCTTTCTTGCGTTTGCGGCAGGTGATGCATCCTTTTGACCTACCAGGAACGCCAACCATGATGATGACTCTGGCTCAACCTTTGTGGAAGACTGTAGGTTGGCTGTTGGATCGTAGAGTCAGATTGGCGTTGTTGCGATTGTATGTAGACTCAGCCGGCATTTGCTTGTCCGTTGTCTGGGCTTAGACCGCTGAATCGTATTGCAGGGAGAAGATGAACCAATTAGGTTCCAAAACATATTCGACCTACGGAGTTGATAGTAGAAACTTGAGATTTGCGTGTTTAAATGACGACATGGACTCGTTGTGCCGGCGCAGATTGACTCTCGATGCAGTTTAGCGCTGAATCCTTCGCACACGTTGAGTCGCATTCGCCTTCTTCCACGAGCGAATAACCTTAATAAGGAGGCTTGTTTTCGCATTTTCTATATCCACAGTTCATTATAGCCAATCAAGTTGCAATGGGAGACGGACTTCGATTTGCCAAGAGACTTAAGACACGGGTATCAGTTGGGGATACGCAGGCATTTTTACCCAGCCTGGTCTTAATCACAAACATAGCCTGGATCTATTTCATTCCACGCGTCACAACGAATATGTATATAAGTCACCCTCAAGGACTACAACTAGCAATGCCTTTCACTCAACAGCTGTCAACCATCGATCGCTTGTCTTTATTGCATTTCCGCCTTGACTATCCACTCCATTATAGACCACCAACATAATGCCAGCTCCAACACGCCCTCCAGCCAACGCCTTCGTTGCTGTTGTCCGCAAGGCTTACAATCCAATCGGTTTCTCCAAAGGCTACAACTTTGTCCTTTGGTTCATCTTCGCTGGTGCCATGCTCGGCTTCTCTCTCGCACGCATGATGTTCCTCGACTACTCAGGCGTCTACTGTAATCCCAACAGTCAAGGTGGCGGCGCAGGCCCTGGCGAGTGTTTCTCTTATAAGAGCAGAGCCGTCTATCAAATTGGAATCAAGCTTCACCTTTACACAATCATCCCTGCTGGTTTGCTCGTTGTCTTTCAGTTCGTGCCGTTGATCAGGTACAAGGCTCTTCTTGTCCACCGCATGAATGGATACATCGTTGTCATCCTTTCTGTCATCGGAACCGCAGGCGCCATAATGATTGCACCTGTTGCCTTTGGTGGCTCACTGATGATCAGAGGCTGGGTCGGAACTGTGGCAATTATGTTTATTGGATCTCTGGCCTTGTCGTTATACAACATTAAGACTTTACAACTCGAGCAGCATCGAGCTTGGATGCTCCGAGCCTGGTTCTATGTGAGTAATCATTCAATTGTTTGCATCGTGACCCGGCTAATAACGTAACTAGGCTGGTTCCATTATCACCGTCCGGCTGATTATGATCATTTCTGCACTGGTCATGTCAAAAAACCCAAGTTTCCGTGAACCTATGCAGTGTGACAAGATTGCCACCTTCTATAATGATAAGGAGTCATTAGTGTCCAAGTATCCTACTTGTGAAGACCTGGATGTTTGGGTAGCAGTGCAGGGAGATATGGGAGGTGAAAGCCCTGAAAACATCGCCGCAGCTCTTTCACTGGGCTTCTCCCTGGCCGTCTGGCTAGCCCTCGCTATCCACGCTATTGGAGTCGAAGTATATGTAAGTTGATTCAATATCCACCAACCTTGTTTCCCTTACTGACATAACCTTAGCTCCAGTTAACACCTGCAGAAACGGAGCGTCTCCGCAAAATCTCCTATCAACGTCAAATGGATAGGGGATTCAAGAACCCAGGAAGTAGTGGTCTTACAGCTGATCGATTGGGGGATTCTGAGAAGTGGTCTCCGGGAAATAATGACATTTCCTGCCCGACTACCAAGCAACTTGACAGCGATTCCTCAGTTCCTACTGTTTAGATTCAAGGTCCCTATATTGATAGAAACTATTTCATGTTATGACTATTTATAGATTGCAAAAGAGGCCTAGAAATATGGAGATTACCCATGATCTCATGCATAGGTGTTCTTCTCGAATGTCATGGGTGTCAATCTTCATTCTCTAAATATCTAATTGCATAACAGGGAAGGGCAGCAACGCGCAGTGTGATGGGGCATGAGGGGACGGGGGGATAATGCGATGCGAAAGGCATCTGGCCAATCTCTGGCGCGTTGACAAAAAGCATCAAGACAAAACCATAAAACCATCGTATCTCTTAGTCTTGATCACCGCCCATGACATGGAGATCAGCAGGGTCGATCTCTGTCTCCTGCTCGATAGTGTAATACTCATCGATCGACATAGGTGCCTGAATGGGAGTGGCAACGAGGGTGTAGAGAGGGGCAACAACTAGACCCGTGAACTCTTTGGGAAGTCGATAGTTGTAGTGATCATAAGTTTGACCTTCAGCTATGCCAAATTTTGGGGGTAGCCAGGCGCAAGGACGTCGCCAGTATGTCCAGCACAAGTTGCAAGACAGTTCTGCGATTCTCTCCCTGTCTGGTTCGTTATTTGCGATAGGAAAATTTCCTTGACGTTTGGAACAACCAGCGGTAACAGAGCCCCGGAACATGTAATGGCCAGTAGCACAAGCGATGCATCCCGTGTCCTTCTTTCCTGTGCCGAGACGATAGAAAAAGTCTGGGGGTGGCTTCGGTCCCACCTCCATGGCTTCCCACTGGCTTTCGGAAGCTCGGAACAACTCTCGGTAGTTTTCAATGAATGGCACTAGAGTTGGCGGGTCAAGTACTACTTGAGGAATGTCGGAGAATGAGATGACCTGTTTGAGATGATCATACTCTAGGTGCCGAATGGGCTGTTGAAATTCGCGGTAGAGCCAAGAAGGCGGGTTCTGATACTTCCGGTTTAGTAGGACCTGTAGCAACAGGGTGGCTTTTCGCCAGCTGGGAGTCACAGTCACCGGGGCGTTCTGGAAGGTACCCAGAACTTGTGTGTGCTGCAGCGGAGTTGTATACCACTTCTTGGTGGACTCGTCCATCCACTCAACTTTGATGGCAAAGCAGTGAAGCTCACCCGAATTGCTCCAGGCGCCATGGTGGGGATGTCGGTACCACGGGGTAGGATGCGGCTTGCCATCCTCCATTACCTCGATGCTGATGATGAGAGGCAACCCGACTCTGATACCAGGTAGATTCTCCAGTTGGTGGCGGATTTCGACCATATTGCGCATCTGCCCCTCACCAGTCAGCTTGAGTCGGAGACCTAGAGATTCATTCGTATTTTGCGTGAAACGGCAAACATGTGATTGGCAGCGGTATACAAGCATCGAGCGTTTGTCCAGTGTGTCGACGCGGTATCGCGTCCACTCGCGACGTCGAAACATAACTTCCTGAAGGGGGCAAGACCAGTTACAGCCAATCCCTTTGAAGAGAGGGAAGTTGACACGCTCAAGGGCGGAGTCGGTCATTCTGCTGAGCGCCATCATCAGAACTCGGTGCGAGAGATCCGCGGAAGAAGTGCCTTCAATGATGGCTTGTTGGGAGCATCGGATGACTGTAGGGTTCCATGATCGCAGGAGCGAACACAGTGTCGTTTCGGCCATTGGGAGTATTTCCGGTTGGAAGTCGGTGAGGATCATGATCGGGATCGAGTACACGAGCCGATGGCGGCGAGCCTCTCTGTAATGCGTGCCAGGCTTGTCGGGGTCTGTGTGGTTGGTCTGATGCTCGTTCATTCGCAGCATCGGGTCGCGAGATGTTTGTCCGACATACAAGGCAAACTTGACGACGTTGGCACCATCAACGTAAAGCCGCAAGTAAATACAGGCTTGCTTGTTCTTGGCCAGCTTGGGCCAGCCACTCCGGATCTGTCCAAGCTGGAGAAATGCACTGAGGGGCAGCCCGGGTGTATTCAACACTCGCCATGCTTCTCTGCTGAATGCTAGTAATGGTCAGCTTGGGGTCCCAAGGTTCAAAAGGTGGTAGAGCTTACACGCGATGATCACGGTGATTGCGTTTCTTTTCTCGTTGGGATGATTCAGTATCTTGTCGAAAATAGCTGACCTCATTCCGTAACTTTTCAAGAGAGCCTCATTCTGATGGATGTCCTCCCAGATGGTCGTGATGGCCTTTCCAGCCAGGTCCTGGGCGCGGATGTGGGCGAGGGGTGCGGCGGCTTGGGCGCTCACGAGGTGAGGGAGTCGGATCTGGAATTGGGAGTGGGGAGCGCCGATCTCCAAAGCGTTGTGAGGTACTCGGCCTGTAGATAAATCGGGCAGTTAGCGGGTAGTAATAATATGAGAATGTATGAATAGGTTATAACGCACAAGCACCACGCTGTCCAGTGCTCTTGATCAGTTGGACGAAGGACTGATCATCTTCGCGTCTAACCAGGTATCCAATAGTACCTTGGGAAACTGCAATCTTGGTAGTAGTACCGGTCTCAAGCTGCATGGTAACATCGCATGCGGTTTTGATTCGAATAGCTACCATATCTCTGGGGACGACATTGCTTAATGCCACCGGCGGGGTCGATGAAGGTAAAGACATCTTGCTGTAAACAGCCGGCCGGAGTCAGAAGGGGCGATGAAAGTCTTGCTGTAAGATAACCAGAGTCAGAAGGGTGATAGAAGGTAGAAATCACTGAGGAATGTACAGCAGGAAAGGTGAGGAGGGAAGATCAAAGTAGAAAAGAAAGAATGAAAGGGTGGCCTTAAGTAGAAGCGGTGCGGTGCTTGCGAGGGTGAATGAATCACTGTCGCTCAATTGTTGACTGGCTCTGATTCACTGACTTTTCATTTCTTTTTTACAAGAGCGGCATGATTGCGTAGTTTGACATTACCCAGGTCTGCTAACACTGGTTTGCCAAACCGTTTGTAGAGGTAAGGTACCTTGTAATATCATTGCGGTGGTTGTTTGCTTTCGCAACACAGATTGGCACTGGCAGCTGCCTACGGGCCATTTGTCACAAGTTTGCTATTCAACACACAGCTGGGCTTATCTGCTGTACTCTGTTACTTTCCATTAGGTAGGAAGTTTCTTATTATGATTGGTATTGATGTTTGGGGGGATTTTATTGTGTTGCCAGATGCAAGTTGCGGATTCCCAATATTTGGTTTCCGGCTTCAATTGCAGGTGAAACATGGCCGACGTACTCCCAGGAGAATCTGATCCAGTTGAATTCTGCGGCAAGTCTGGCAGTACGAAGTATTGCATCGAAGAATAAAACCCATATGGATGTCTTTCAGCTGTTAGGGCGGGTACTCCTTGGTGAAACAAGATTTATAGTACATGTGTGTTGCTTTAACCGAATCCCACCTATCGTGTTCTCATAATGAGAGGTTTTCGTACGATTATACCAGAGATCGGTTGTTGGCTTCTGAAGTCTACTCTTGGCTAGCAATTAGATAACTACTAAAGCATAAGGGACATAATTATTAGTTCATCTTACGCTCCTTAGGGGAGACTCTTAGGCTCTTTATTTTCTGCATCTAAAACTTTCGTCTGATATTTTATTTCCTTCCCTAGTCTATGAAGAATACTGTAATTGCCGAGTGGACTGGTCCTTGTTGCGACTGCTGATCAATACTCTATCTGGTTTTGCGGTCAAGATGACATTTTGTTTCTCATTAAGCCGTCTCTCTATTGATTAGCACCTATAGTGACAGTGTTAAATGACGCCATGTTGATTGATAGCGTGAGCACAAGTGAACGTGCAAAAACTTTTGAATACAACGCTGACCCAAACATCATAACATATCCATACTCCAAAAGCAAACGTCAAACCATTCCCTCATCATGTCCTTACATTAAATGAATCCACAAACACTCATAGTAAAGAGCGTAAAGAGTAAAGCAGTGATCAAGAAACAAACCATTGCCAGCCCAGAAATAACCCTGGACTTTCTTGCCAAGTCATACTCCATAGGCGCATCCACAGGAATACCCTCTTCCAAAGAAGCCAGTTTGCGCTGAAGCCCAGCCTCGTAATCAAATTCCTTGGTCTTCTCCTGATACACGTAAAGATCCGACACCACAGATTCATCGGTGAAATGGTCAGATGGTCTAGCGCATCGATCCAACACAAAAATCTCCTCCTCCAAAAACTGCTTCACGCCATCGTCCCATTCAGTCTTCTTGACAAACATATTAATCAAGCCTGTGCAGGCGTCGATGGCATTTCTCGCTCCAATGGTTTCGTTGAACGTCGTTACATCTCTCGGTGTCGGGTCCACCTCGCCGTCTTTGTCGTCATAGTGCGAATGACGGTCGCCGTCTTGATCATTGTATGTGTGAAAACAAATGATGGAGCCCCAGTCACCATATGTGTCGGGTCGGAAGCGGATGTACCCCGCTGTGTCGCGCTCGATCATGTCATTAGGGTTTTTGAGGCGTCTTTGTGTGTGACCTAGGGCGTATGAGTCGGAGATCATATGCATACACACGCCAAAAGCTCGTTTTTGGATGTCGGATTTGTTGTATTTTGGTGTCGTGGCGAGGAGGAGATCGCGGAGCGTGTCAGATTTCGAAGGGACTGTTTCTTTGCCAAAGTATCCATGGAGAACATCGTCAAGGGTGTCATCCTCGGACACTCCTTGATTCCCGCATGCAAGCTTGTACATAGTCTCCATCCAGGTAAGAATATTCCTCCTCGTCTTCTCCGGCTTCTCGCCCATCTTAGACCCCATGCCATGGAAGAACTGAAGATTGCCCATATGCGACCGTTTCGTCATGCACTTCTCCTCTCCAAACTTGAAAGCGTTCAGCCACTCGATTCCCAGACTGAACATTCTATTGTCCTCTGTGACATCCTCAAACAGCAAGCATGAAGGGTCATCGTTCCAGACCACTCCTCGGAAGAACTCCCATTGCTTGTCGTTGATATTGTTGTAGACTGTTCCTCTGGGAAAGATCATGTCAGAGTTGATAAAGGCTGCGACGACGATGCTTTCGTGAACGGGGAACTTGATGTCCATTTTGGTAGGGAATGATACGCCGACGCCGATGTCGTAGTTTGCTCGGACTTGGTCCTCTTTTGTCATGAGTGAAGTGTTTTTCGTTCTATCCATGCGAATGGTGACATTTGCTGTATGTGGTCAGCCAACTTCGACAAGATCAAAGACCAGACTCACCAGTCAAAGGACTCCCTCTTTCTTGAACATGGGTAACGTCAATCCGAAAGATTGGCGAGCAGTCCTTCACCGAGACATGGTTCTTGGAGAAGGGCAGCGCAGGGCACTCAAACTCGAGGGTAAAGTCTGTCCATCCTTGGCCGCATTTCGCTACATACGTGACCCAAGCTTTGGATCCTCCCCAACCTGTCGTCTGTTAGTACCTACCGTGAGGTAGTGGATGCGGATATGGACTTACTGGGTTGAGCGAGGTAGATGGTCTGCTCAGTTCCGGCTTCAATAAGGTTCAGCGGCTGACGTAATGGCCAGTTTCCACTCTCAAGACCAGAGTCATCGAGGAGGAGATCCTTGTCTGACTCGTTTTTGACGCAAACATGACATGAAAAGTCCATCGCAATGATATTCTGTTGACCTTTGTGACTTTTTGATAGAAGCGAGGTAGATTTTGGAGGTTTGGGTGAGATAGAACGCCATTTTGCTACCGAAATCGAGAATCATTAAGGGAATCTTTTGGCCGAAAAATGATGACGTCGTTCGTCCCTCGACGCGTTTGATCCAGGCTTCAGCGGGTCATACATACAATCCTGGCCAATTGGAATGTCTATGCTGACGCGCGATAAGGTCAGGTCATTCAGTCACGAGCTAAAGATAAGGTTATTTCAAGAGATGCTACCCTAGAGAAAGAGGTCAATAATTCACTGCAGTTACCGATGGTTAACGTAAGCCTTATTGTATTCATATATGTTGTAAATCTATTTGCTGTTATTTCCCATAAATTCTGTGGCCCTGTTTCTGAAACTGAAAATGACTGTGTTGTTGGGGATATGGAAAGTTGAATGAGAATCAAGCTCAGTATGACTCCGGTATTGTCATGGTCGTAGCCAACATCCACCACAAATCAACAAGAACTAATCACGGGAACATTTTGAATTTAACCGAAGATCTTCCTCGACGCATTTGCTTTCCATAGATCGCCAACTTGACACGAAAACGCAATCGCCTGAAGCTTCCCAACAGCTGCGGAGGCTCTAAGAGTTGTCAATAAACTTCGGGAGCAATTATGCATCTCCTGACCCAGCTGGAAGCCATGCAATGTTATCGGGATCGACACTAGCGCGTTTCACCGCCCAACAGGTGCCCGACTCCTCTGAACCCGAATCCCTCTGTTCGACCGATGATGTCGCGTTGACTCTCGTACGTCCACGAATAAACATGCCCAGAAGCCCTGAGGAGAGGCCTATCACCATGGCCGTGAGGCGAAGCAGATATGATATTATTGCAAGATGCGCACGAGAGATGTCGCTAAACAAGACGCTTGAACGATGTTGGCAATGCACCCATCTGCCATGTACGGATTGCCATGATTGGGAATGCTCGCTGGGTATATCCAACACGCAGACTCAAGTTTAACCATCCGTCTCATTGCGCGAAACTCTTCGACAAGTGCTCCTCTATTGAACCATGAATTTCTAGATGCTGCGACACGACCCAAATACTCCATTACGACGTGTACAGCCAGGTCCCTGCGATCCGCTCAAAGTCTATACCGTTCCCTACATCGAAGCCGAAATCGTGACTCTGCATTGCTGCCACTTGTAAAGCACGTCCAGTCCACAATTCCGACCTGGTGATACCGAATCGCGATGTCTTCCTATGACCTAATGTTCTTACGTAGTCCCTCGCTATAATCCACGATCGCACCGGCAGATCCATCGGCACAATTCGAGTCGAGCATATCCCTCAGCTCCAATAAATATATCTGCGGCGTTCAATGCGTAGAGACTAGATCATTGAAGCAAACAAACATAAAACACCAGGGATTCGCTGGTCATCACTGACCTAACTACTAAATTAGCGCTTCGCAGCTTATCTATTTGAGAGCGGACGGGATCCCGAGTTCTCTGAGCTGTGGTTAGATTAAGGTTATTCCCATAACGTTGTTGTTCCTTCTTATGCAGGCAGTCACCTGCAGGAAATGAATAAAAGGCGTAGCCATTAAGTCGAAATATCTTATAGTATTATAGTCTCAAAATTACAATTGTAGATATAACAGAGTCTACAACTTCAACGAATCTTAGCAGAGATAGGTACTATATATTCATCTAACGACCCAGTCTTATGAGTTTCTTTGTGTTAGTAAACCTCAGCTGCTCAAGCTCAAGCTTGTTTGTTGCCTTTTGGAAAGGCATGTGAGAATAGGAGTGTATGATGAAGTATCAACTTATAACACCTCCTCTAGCGGTATGATTCCTGCTTTGGGTTGAGTAATCACTCATGCAGGAGGTCCCAGGTTCAATCCCCGGTTGAGCCCTTTCTTTTGGATAGTTTATATGTTATACAGTGGATAACCAGTATCTTCTTTTTTGTTTCTCATCAAGTCGTCTCTCTATTGTTTAGCAGCTATAGTGACAGTGATATGATCTAGCAAGGAATCCCCCAACTCAGTCTGTGCCTCATAGACACCAGTGGACAGTTCCCATATACCAAGATGTGTGTAGCGTAATATCAGATCTGTGTATCTACCTCAGCAATCAGATAGTCGAATATCTAAAGGTGGAATCCACCAGACGGAGCTAATTCCATTAACTTGTACAGCACCTTCCTGACTGTCACTAGTAGTGACGGATCCACTCCCATCCCAAACAGACCTCAAGGTTGCGGACAACTCAACTACACCACTCAAGAGACAAGATAACTTTGTCACTTCATAACAGCGTGGAATCAAACACTTGTCGGGTTGGTCTCGTTGTCTTGCTAATATGGCCCATCTCGAATGAACAGCCTGTAAGTGAGATAGTGAAGCAGTATAGTGATAGCACCTCTTACTTCCCAAGTCAAGTGTTTATATGATAATGTACTTTCAGCTATTCGTAATAGAATGCGCCAATAGCACAAACTTCTTGCTGAATAAAAGCTCTTACACTTTATGGCGAACTCATTGTTTATTCTATGCATTGTCAGGGAGTACCGACATCGGTGCCATTACCATCTCAGACTAGGTAGTTACTTAACATCGTCTCGGGACGATATCTTCGACAAACAATCCATACTAGCTCAGTACCTGAAGTATTAACCTCTCAAATACTCCTAGTAGCTCTCGATTGGCCCTTCTACTCCCTGTCAGAATGGCCGAAATACTGCGCAATCGTCTGCTCTGACGTGATTCGATTGAGTCTTGATAAGGCCTGACAACCTTTGGTTACTCATTACCCCAATTGATTCCTCCCCCAAAGTTCCACGTGGACGGCAGGTAGGGTCCAAAATCGCCTGAAACGCCTTTTGTGATCTCCTGGTTCGGGCCGTGATTGTACGTCTGCCAAACCCTTTGGACGCTTCAGAGTTCGTCCATAAGAACAGGTCTTGGCATCGTATTCGCGTGGATCCTTACTCATAACGGGCTCGTAGGTCGTTATCGGTATCTAATTAACTTTAGCTCGGTGTCACGGATCAGAGTCAGAGCCCTGTCAAGGTAGCATCGGGAGGTTCCGCAGGGACACATCGCGTACCCCATCCGAAAGTCTAATATTGATACGGGTTGCCCGAAAGAAAAGCAGAAACTAATCCGTGGATATGGGGGGATATAGTTGCTCTAAACGTGCGGGCTAGCGGGGTGTAGGACCACGTGGATTGATCGGTGTTTAATGAAAGGGACGTCATGTCGTGCTTCCCTTTTGAAGTGGTAACAGTCAAGTGAGTTAGAATATGCAGGAACCAGGCCGGTTGGTGAACAAAAGTGCAACGCTGTCGACACTTTTGAACGAAAGAAGTAATTGACCTTGTTCACGTGTAGAAACAGGGGTAGTCGGGACGAAACCGGCAGTTCATCCTGACGAGGATACGAGTCATGAACTGATAGGCCGAGGCAACAGTCCTGGGTGACTCTTTTATCATGTCGTACACATCTCCGGCATAGTGAGTATTTGATCTATCGACCCGGTTTGATACGCGTCTGATCGATCTTTGACATGACCTAAGATTAGAAGTAGCGCTTCGCAAGTCGGAAACTGCACGCACATGCCGAGCAATGGCCTTCCTGTGCGCCGAGTGCCAAGACTGTTCCAGACTTTAGACTCTCGCTTAACAGCCAGTCCCATCCATGAACCTGTTAGAAATGTTAGGCGAATACCTAAATGCAGGTGATATCTTTGTCCTTTGCATAAAATCTACAGCATCGTCGTCGATCCAGACTTAACAGGGCAGGTCATTGAAGACAAGACTTGGCATATTGCCGAGTTGTGGCTGAGGTACGAATTACATGTCCTCGAATCTGGCGCAAACAGCGAATTATCCACGAAGCATTACGTATCGTCCTCAAAACTGAATGTTTGAGTTTCAGAAAACAGGTTATGTATCAGGGTTTTGCTGGATGGCTCATACCAAAGTTCTACCGTGCTGCCATTTCCGACCAATCCCCCTTTATTGAGCCTCAAAAAGGTGACTACCACTCTTTCAGAGCTATCAACTTTCCCCAGTGCAAACTCCGATCCCAGCTTATATCCTACCATATATCCCGTCTTGACCATGCACCCCAACCTCTTAACCCACTAAATGGCTTAATTATCGCAGTCCGACAGCGGACGGGACTCGAGCAAGGCAGACATGATACCTAGGATAAGGGACCCTTGGCAGCGAAGGACCCGCCTGTTTCGGGTGGGTTACCATCCAAGGAACCAAGCCCGCAATATAAACTGGAGAACAGTTTCCAAACAGGAACATATGCACAGATGATCTCAAAGCCTATACCTGGGAGTTGACTGTGGGATAAGTGATGATAAGTTTATTAAAGTGCGGAGCTCTGGCTCAGTATCTCTCTCCTTGGCTTGAGAAACATACCCGATTTGACTTTGCTTTTTTGACATGGAGGTAGACCCTTTTGTGATTGCAGCCTTTGGGCCGCCTCCTGACGACATAGATTTGTCGGCCAACAACGAAGCCAAGAATACTGCCGTGGTTCTTGTACTGTTAATCATCTCAGCTATGTTTCTGGCGGGCAGGATTGCTCTTCGGACCAAACAAACGTATGGGTTGAGTGCTGATGACTATGCAATCCTTGTGTCATTCCTATTTGTGACTGCCGTTGCTGTGATGGTGGTAGTGGGTGAGCGTATATTGTTCTCGCTGGATGTGAGAAGTTGCTGACCTTTATAGCCGGCCATGATGGCGTTGGACAACATGTCTGGGCCCTTACTATAACCCAACTCTCGGAAGTGGTCAAGGTTTGTCAGGCCAGCCTATCACGTTTGAACTATTGGCACTGACTCAATCAGCTCTCATATGTATACAGCTTCCTCTTCGCTTCAGCTGTATTTACTACCAAAGTTTCTATCCTCCTCTTCTACCGACGAATATTCAGCCGAGGTGGCCTCTCCTTCCAAATCGCCTTTTGGTTTGGGGCCATCCTCGTGGTGTCGTATCCTATCATCTTTGTCTTCACCATGAGTTTTTGTTGCACGCCCGTAGCACACTATTGGACACAATTCATGGGATCCAAGGGATCATGTATCGATGTTGGACAATTCTTTGTTGCTCTGGCCATTGTTAATCTAATTACCAATGTCATTGTGCTTTTGATTCCGGTACCAGAAGTAATCAAGCTTCAGATGAGCAGAGAGAAGAAAGCTGCCGTATTTGGCATCCTGGCACTTGGAGGCCTGTAAGTGACCACATACCTGAAATCGACCCAGTACTAATCCCTCTCAAGAGTTTGCATCGCTAGTGCCGTACGAATTCACTACCTAAACGTCTTCGCCAACGAAGTTGATACAACATGGCATATGGGTCCAGTGGCCATCTGGTCCTCCTTCGAACCCTCAATAGGCATCGTATCAGCATGTCTCCCCAGCTTCAAGTCACTGCTGCGGTACTTACGAGGCAGAAACAATAAGAAATCAAGTCTTCCTACATCTCCAGACTGGGTTTTGGGGAACAAAGCTAGGTTTGATGATGAAATCGCATTGAGGAGTCAGGTGATAGGTGGTCAAGGTAGTTTACGCAGCGCGCATGGCAGTGATGCCGATAAGCATATCTTTGTGAAGACGGATGTCGAGCAAACCTTTCAGGAGTTGCCCTGACATATTGAGGGGTCAAGAATTGAGAGAAAGAGAGAAACTGTTTAAACATCACTTTGAGGACCTATCACTGTGATCTCTGTACTCATAGGGAGCACACTTTGTGTTGCAGAAGTTCATGTTCATTACCCCCGCAACCGTGACATACTAGGACGCACAAGCTAAGGAACTGGTGTTGTCATTAGGTTCCAGCTAGCAAAAGCCGTCAGTGGGAGTTAAGTAACCAAAGTCGGGCCTACCACGAAGAAACCTTCCTGCCATCTACGTTCAGTACCTAGTAGATAAATGAAAGTGGATCAAGTTCATCGTATGCGTCATCTTGCATTGTATCACCGCAGCATGAAAAGTACCACGCCACGGATATATTATAATGTTGGGCTATAAGAACCAGCTTGGTTGCTTCCCTGAAGCTTCATTCACAAATCTACAACACCTTGCAGTTAGTTCGCAAAATGGAAGCCCGTGTCAACGATACTAAGAAACAACTATTTGAGGCTGGTAAAAAAGCCCAAAAGGCGAAAGACGGAGCGAAAGCCGCATTTCAAGAGGAGCCCTCCAAAGAAGAAAACCAGTCATTTCGACAGTGGGTCGAGATGAATGTGAGCGCGCATCTTTGGGCTTTTGGAACTTCACGACTAACTGGGCCTTGACCAGTATCCTGAAC
This sequence comes from Fusarium longipes, assembly GCA_013618495.1. Taxonomy (NCBI): domain Eukaryota; kingdom Fungi; phylum Ascomycota; class Sordariomycetes; order Hypocreales; family Nectriaceae; genus Fusarium; species Fusarium longipes. Next base: position 22,333 of record JABFEY010000014.1, read on the forward strand.
TCTCTGCTGACTATCAAGTCTATGAAGCAGCGGTTGCAGCTTACAGTGGAGCTTTACACGCATATAGTTCAAGTCAGGGAATAGAGTGGCAAAAAAAGAAGCAGCAGAAGCATAACGAGAAGATGCGTGGTAACGACGAATTCGAAAAGGTGTTTATAATTATTCTGCCCGAGGACGGCGAGGAGTAAACCAGTGCCGAGGGGGGGGAGGGCGTATTCTAGGTTCACTAGTGGTGACTAAGCTGTGGGATTGAGGGACCCTGTGCAAGAAGACCTATCTATCTATTGGAATACCATATCATCTTGCAGGGAACCAATATGTTGGAGGAACAATACCAGGGAAGGATGTAACACAGCATAGGGAATTGTAGATGCAATATATGTGTTTTAAATCTCTCGATAAACGCTCATTGGAACAAACAATCGCTATGCAAAATATCGTGCTTACTTAGTACACACTTCTACCAGCCACGCTTCTCCCATCCATGCTTCTTCTATCCATACTCCTTCTATCCATGCTCCTTCTATCGACACTCATAGCTCTTGCACTCCGTCTGTCCATGTCAGCCACAGACCTCCCGGACGAACTTCCTCTGCCGGAATCTACCGACCTCGGGGGCATGATTCGCTTATTCATATCTATCGGCCTAGCAGACGCCAAGCTCCTTCTATCAAGATCCAAAGACCGTACTTCGAAGTCAGGCTCCCTCTCCATCTCCGCAACGCTGTGCTCCTTTCCGATGTGATTGACCAGAGTATCTGCTGTGGGACACAGGACGTCTTCGTCACGGAAGCGACTGCATAGTACGCAGGCGAATTCCCCTTCAGGCGTGTGGCATTTTATAACGAATCGTGGACTGACGTGGAACTCGAGCTCTTCGTCAATTTCGCGCTTGTAGCCCTGCTCTGTGATGACACGCGAGGCTGTCTTGCCAATCGCCCAGCCATCATCGTCTTCTACATCGAGAAAGACATCACAGGCTGGGCAGAGACAGTCGCCGCGGGGGGTGAAGCTGGAAGAGAGAGGCTGTTCAGGTATGTATTGTAGATCGAGAGCGTAGCGGCAGTAAAGAGGATCGTCTCTGACCACGGTGGACGCTCGCTTAGGAGGCGGGAGGGCTTGCGGAGGGGGAGGTACTGGGCCCTCGAGCTCTCCTAGCCGTTGTCTCTGTTGTCGCAGTGCACCGAGAGAGCCTTCGCGAGCGGCATCAGAGGCAGCAACCAGTCTGGCCATATCGGCGCGGTCGAGTTGCCTCCCACTGTACAGCGCATCCTGCAGGACATTAATAACAGTTTGCTGCAGTGCAATGACCTGCGCCTGTAATTTATTCTCCGTCACGACATCACCGATGGCAAACCGCTTGCCGTATCTCTGGTATCCATCTTCGAACTCGCGATTGATGAGGGCGCCGGATCGTTCGAAAGAGGCTTCAACTTCGTCTCGTATCCTCTGTCTATCGTAGGCGGCACGGTCGCGTTCGTGGGAAGCTTGCTCTATTTGAGATTTGAGCTTCTTGATCTCTTCGTCTTGAGTAGTATCGCGTTTGGCTTGCTTGCGCTTCTCCTTGACACGGTCCCAAAGACCCATTGACGAGGTAAAGGTTCCGACGAGGGTAGAGCATAGTGTGGCGATAATAAACGTTTTCTTGCAGAGTCAGTACTGGGGAACCGATAAGGAGCGACAGGGCTAGTTTACCTTGAGGTTTTTCTCCTCAATCATATTGGCGTAGTTCATCTTGGATGGTTAATGTGCAGAGTTGAAGTTGACCCCAATGCTGTTCCAACTAAAGCTTGCACTTTACCTCCGTACGTTCTTTGATGCCCAACGACCCTTGGAGCGTCGCAGATCATCGGAAGTATATAAGCCTCAAGTCTCAGTCCCTACCAGGGTCCTCGGGGCGTACAATGATGGCATAGTCTGCAGATACAGAGTCGCACACCGCAAATTGATAGGGCATCTGGTCAGAGCGAGCAATATATTCCTCTGCACATTTACGTAGCTTGTCATCCATTCCACATCTGCAAGACGAATGTGACGTCATTAGTGACCGACATGTGCCAAGTTTTTTGAACATGTTTCGTGATTCGCGGATCTAAGACTTGGTGTGAAGCTTGTTTCCGAGATAGTTGCGCTCGATTCCCGAGGCTAAGAGTCTTGTCTTTTTCTTGACAGGATAATTTTAGTATGAAACCGTTGAATATCGGGAAAGCCAAGACTCGTTTCCGTCTTGTCAGTTGGAGCCAGTAAATAGTCTAACGTCCAGTCCTTTTCTAACCATCGGCACGGGTTTGCACTGATGGATACAAAGACTATCACGGACTTGGACAAACATTGTTCCGACGAGGAGACTCGCTCCATATTCTAATTACATCATGCGACCAGCACAAGCATAGGCGCTGGATATCCTGATCTGGTACGGCTAAGGTAAAGACAAGCAACCACCCAATTCATCAGTCATGGCATAACCCTGAACCACTAACACCCCATTACCTCTTCCCGTTGTTCATAATTTCCAGGCTGCTCAACTCCATATCATGTTGATCGTTCTTCTTTGCCGTCTCTGCACTACTCGAAGTAGCAAGCGTCGAGCCACCCAAATTGCCGACGTCCTGTAGAACCAGCTCTTCCTCATCAGTATCCTTGATCCTCACAAGGGAGCGATCCACAAATGTGGCAGTCCTAGATCGACTTTTGTTCGTTGTAGAATCGTCCCGAGGCTTACCGCCGGCCGCAATTAGTTGAAATAGTTGGCGTATTGGTGCCACGACCGCGACGATAAAACCCACGTTGAGCTCGATGTTTGACCAGATGACTGTCCCATGTGTTGTGCCGTCTATCTGACTGTTAGCTCGCCACGACGTAGTAATGAGGGTCGACTTACCTGTTTCGCTTGGATTCGGCACAATTTTAGCCTGCATTATTAACCGTACAAGACTAACTACAGTCAAACTATTGTCATGTTAGTACTTGAAAGGACAACGGAAAATAAACTGATACTCACAAGATTCCTACTCCAAACATGCACATTACCCGTATCTTCTTGTCCGTTCTTAGTCCCAGGTTGTAAAGCTGAGTCATAGGCAGAATGAGCATCCAAATATCGACGCACAAGTTGACCACACAGTGTGCCAACACAATTATGATAGGCTTTTTGTATTTTGCCATAGTTGCGTCAAAGTCTTCGTGATCCCAGATCATCTCGAGGATGCGTCCCACTGTAAGCTGGACGATGAGAAGGATGATCGTGGTCACAGTGTTGAAGGCGAGTGTTGCCCAGACCATACGTCTGAACTTTTGGCCCGGAAAGATTCTTAAATAGAAAAGCAGAATTGAGGCCTTGACACAAGCGAGTCCAGCCATGAAGAGCACCTGCCAAATAAACATGTTCTATAGAAAAAGTAAGCGTTTTATGATAAATAAACAGGTCACTGGGCGGCGTACCTTGAGTAAAGGGCTGAAATTGTCGGACTGGTATATTGCCTTGAGAGATCCGAAGCCACTATCGACCGCTGCAATAACCGAATTAGTCAGGATTAACAGAAGAGGCTTCTTTATAATCAATCAAAGAGGACTCACATCGAAGGAAAAAGATTGTGCACGGAACGATTATACACTAATGTGATGTTAGTTGATGCTGCGACCAAAATATCGAGAATGTCGTACGAAAGTGAGGATGGAAAATGTATCGTCAAGCCCCCAAGGAGTCGCGACGAATATTTTGGATGCAATCAACAATATGACCGCCACGAGACTGATAGAGGCCCATGTAATAACGATAGCTCGATACTTTGGACGGTTATCTTCTTGCGGAATGTCACATACTTCAGAGACAAAGTCTGCAAATTCTGTACTTGGGTCAGACAGTGGACAGTTGTGGTTTATGATGGTAGGAATAAAGCATACCCAGTGATTCTCGTATGGTACACGAAGTTGAAATGCATGACTGGATTGTCTTTTCTAACGATCTAGCTGCACACATGGACTCGATACTCGAATTGGCAAGTGATGGGTCGTTCATCACCTGAAATACACATGGTAACTATTAACCATAATTAGCAGCTGATCACCGGCCAAGATGGCCGAGAGACATGGTATGCGGTGAACTCAGTACTTACAGAGCATTTTGGGATATCCTGTAAAGATATTGCCGCAGTCAAGTGTGACAGATATGTCACGCAGAGGACAATAGCCACACGAAGAGAAACCATCGTGGCAACGGCCAGAAGTTCAGATGAAATCAGGCAACAGATTTAAAACAGACAAGGCAAATCAGAAACGCCACGGGCAACTACATCTGCTTTAAGTATAAAGGTTGATCAGAACTCAGAAAAAGCCTGCTTCGAAACGTATATTTTGAGGAGGGGCGAAGTAAAAGTACAGGGTTCAGAAGTGGACTGACCATGTACTGGTTTTTCTTCTTTCTTTTCTTTTTCTCTATATTGATTTCTCCCGGTTTTTCTTTTGTTTTCTCGCCGAATAGCAGCTCTGTATCCGCACACACAGTGCAGCATCTTGGTGGAATGCTGGTTGTGGTTGCATCGTCGGGCCTCGAACCTAGAGCGGTGTCATTATGGAATTCTATGCTATTTCAGGATAAGCGTCGATCACCAAGCTGGCAAGGGTCACGGATACGATTCTGCAAGCAGCACGGTCCAAACTATAATTGCTAATGATGCTTCCTGATCAACGGTGTATGGTAAAACACATACGGTACATCACAGTGCTCTGTGAAGCTTGGTGGTAAGACAATGTGTCGCTTGTAGCACTCTGACACACGTTCCTCCGGCTCGTGCCCTGGGAGAAACATGCCAGGCACAAGCTGGAATTGCTATTAAGTGGCCCATGTACTGCAATAACCTGTAAAACTCCATTCAGATCATCTCTATTGGACTGCTATTGGGTCAACTTGCAGATGACTGATCGAGGTGGCGTCCCACTATAATGAAACCTGTTATATGTCTTAGATCCATCTGAATTGCTCCCCCCTGCCTAGGCCTTTTCCCTTGCTCTTTATGCATCTCCAGTAAGATCGACCTGTCATTCCGGCAGTCTGCTCAGTGTTTTTTCACCATCAGCTTCGACGCAACACAAGATATCATCGGCCTGCCCCCTCGATTGGGACGCCGCCGTCGTTGAGAACATGATTGTCGCCGAGGGGCTGACGTAACTAGACAACTCTACCAAGAAGCACCAGGTTATCTTTTTGCCGATGAAGAGATCCTCTTTCCGAAACCACTTTTCGAACTCTGTTTTTTTTCGCATGTGGAGACTGAAGCCTATCGGGCGGTTCGAATATTCGTTGCACCAGTCTTTGTAAGCCTGGTTGAATGCAAGGCGCATCTTGACTTTGAGGCAAGGAAGTTGACGATGGTGAAGATGAATCATCCTCAGCACGTCTTTGCATACTGAGTATAAGTTCTCGTCATCGTTCATGTCCATGTGAAGCTGAAGCTCTCTTAACGAGGGAAATTCATCCAAGACTCTCAGTCTGCCATTGCGCAGCCATTTGCCGTAATCCCGAAAAAGGCGGATCCTTGTGATGCTCTGCAAATTTATATTGCTAATTGGTGACGATTCCTTCAAAGGCAAATACTTGCTTCCTCCTCTCTTCCCCAAATAAGTTGGCCAGTAAAACCTCCTCCGGAAGATATTTTCCGCGTATAGAATTTGTGTCGCTTCTCTGTTGACCCTCTTGCACGTTTGTAGGATCTGTGGATGGGTCCTCAAGTCAGAATCGTATAATTCTTCAGCTAGGACGCGAAAGCCGCCAGCAGCCGGTACAGAGCATAAAACGGGAAGATTTCCGGAGACGAGAAGATGGCGATAGATGCCAAGACGAAGCTCCCCTGGCAGCGACAGGAAAAAAGAAACGTCTGAGCCAGAACTACTGGTGGGATTTATCACAGGAGGGTCTGGAGGGGACATGCGGGCCCAAGGCTGTACAAGTACTAGCGTGCCATTTTGAGTCGCTAAACGAGACTGGACCTTGTATCTCCGGGAGAATTGTGTTTGTCGTGCCGAAGTTGACAGGGAAGACTCTGGGGTCAAAGTCAAAGAGTCGATATCTAAACAAATGTCATCCAGATGCGACTTGGTCCATGCTCTAGATGTTTCGTGAGGAACATGTCGACTTGGTACGTATAGTTGCAGTAATCCGTGTTCAAAAATGAGGTGAGATTGCTGCTGCATTATCGGTTTTTTTCTTTTCTTTTTTTTTTTTTTCCCTGGTATCAAAAGTTCTTGGTGGTAAGATTGCAGGAGACGGTGTATATATGATCTGTCAATTTGACAGTATTCATTGCGGATCATCAATCTTCCACATCCTATTTACTTATGATGATGACTAACCATTGTCGACCCCTGCGAATTGCTTCATTCCATGAGTTATCGACAAAATGTTCAACATGTCATGTCTGGTTCACTTCTCAAGTCTATGCAGTATCATCGTATGTAACAATCATAAAGTTCCCTCTGAAATGTCCTGAACTCCAACCATTCCCGCCGATATTTTCATGAGAGCACTAATTATTCTTTCCATTACTTTCGTCCTCGCTTTCCGCGTCCGTTGTCGCCTTGGCCGCCAGGAGCTCCATGCTTGATGCGAGGTCGATCGGCGGTGATGTTCAGGCCTCTGACGCCCTTCAAGCCCATCTTGCCGACGGTACTCTTTTGCAGAGCAGGGGTGTCGGGAGAAGCGAGGCCCTCGCGCGCGTATACGTTGGCTTGACGAACGAGCTCCTCCTTGTCCCATCGAAGAGCCTTCATGTGGCTGTTGTAGTAACCCAACCAGGCTTGGTAAACACGAGACTTTTCGTCATCTTCCATCTTGGAGGCCAGATCCATGACATCCCGAGTAGGCGACAGATCGGCCTCACGGTGCTGGAACTTGATCTCCTTGAGGGTGTACTTGGGGAAGAAACCCTCTACTTCAGAGACAATGAGGATTCCTCGACCATCAGCATCCGCGCGTGCAGTTCGGCCTAGACGGTGGATGTAGCTCTGCTTGTCAGCGGGCAGACCAACTTGAATAACAGTGGTGACACCAGGGAAATCCATTCCTCGAGCGACAACATCGGTAGCCACGAGGATAGCGCTACGCGCAGTTCGGTATTCGTTGGTGATTTTGGTTCTCTTGTTCTGCGACATGCGACTGTGCAGAACTGACACTGGCGGTAAACCAGGAACAGACTCGAGAACACTGGTGTAAAAGTCGGCAATCGCAGCAGTAGTTGCAAACAGAATAGCCTTGAAGTTTTGGCCTCGAGTGGCCTCCTCTCGAACGACGCCAACCATGGCGGGTGCGAGGCTGGCAAAGGTAGGAACTTGGACGAGGAACTGAGGAACGCGCTCGTGGGTGTTGACTTCACCCTCGGGGATGGTTGAGATGAACTTGTACTGAGGCGAGCACACGAGCTCGGCGACCTGCTTTACATGAGGGGCAATGGTGGCGGAGAAGAGCATGCCTTGACGGTTGGTGGCTTCCTTGTTGGGAAGGTTGTTGACGATGGCGCGGAGATCCTTGAGGAAGCCCATATCGAGAAGACGGTCTGCTTCATCAAGAACAAGAGTATCAACATGGCGCATGGAATGGCGGATGTCCTCGTTAGACATGTGGTCAAGGAGACGACCAGGTGTAGCAATGAGAATCTCACAGCCGGCGAGGATAGCTCTCTCTTCACGGTCCTTGTTGGTTCCGCCCATGACGCACTGCACGCGATACTGAGGGAGGTTCTTGAGAACCCTTGTTGCCTCGGTTGAAATCTGTTGGGCGAGCTCGCGAGTCGGAGAGATGACGAGCAGAGAGATGCCGCTACCAGAGCCGCGCTTCTGGTTGATCATTGTCTGCAGTGCCGGCAGAAGGAAAGCCATGGTCTTGCCTGTTCCAGTGCGGGCCTGGACGAGACAGTCATTGCGTTGGGGAGGAAGAAGCTCATCCAAGGTATTGGCTTGCACAGGGGTCATGTACTCAAACTTCATGTCGTTTGTGATGGTGCGGACAATGATGGGATCGACCTTGTTGTTCTCCAGCAGACTGTCGAAGCGACGGGTGCTGAAGGCGTTTGTTTCGGGGGCAGGAGTGGGAGTATGGGTTGATGGAGTAGGAGCATCATCAATAGTCATTTGTTCAGGGGTTTCTCGCTGCTGCTGCACATTACGAGGTTGGTTCTGGTTGGATCTTCCACCACGATGAGATTGGGAATGAAGACCCCTTCTACCGCCGCGCCCGCCACGACCAGCGCGACGCTTGTTGCCGTCCATTATCAGAGAAGAAAAAGGGGAGGTATGAAAAGTAGTAAGAGCTTTGAAAGGTAAGACTGAGAGATGCGGATGTTGAACAAGTTTGGTGCTGAGGCCAAGGCGTTGCATTATGTTTTTGGTTGAGATGAGGATGAATTTGATATCGAGAAAAGTCTCTGCTCCTTTGTGTTGCAGCGCTAGACCGTTTACAGCAGTGACCTTCTGTGCAGGGTCCAGGCGCTAAATTTAGTGGAGATGACGCTGTAGGGCGATAAGATAGGCTCCATTCCATGATAGGGTAGCTGCAAAGGGAGGTATAGACATTATTGTAGTTGAATAGGTTCAACAAAGAGAATGCCATTACAGATTAATTGTGAGAAGTAACACGTGTGAAGTGGTGGAAATGAACACTGGATTTTGTATTGATGGATGCTGTAAGTATTCATCTTCTCTACTGTTCATGGCCTAACACGCCGCTCAAACATCCATGACATGGCAATGCCTCGAACAAACGTGCAATCTGTGAACAAAAGTCATTGCCCGCCTAGAGAATCACGCCAGTACCTATATATCGAAACAAAGAATCCATTAAAGTGCCGACATCTAGCCTCTGTTCATTGTTGGGATCCCAGCAAATAAACAACATCACTTGGCCTTTTTTAAAACGATACTGTTCCAGCCATGACATTCTTATCAACAAACCAGGTCAGCCCCGCACAAAGGAATGGAAAATGTGTCCTTTTGCGGCTGTATTTCCGTCTCGGCATTTCGCAAATGAACCTCAAAGCTGTCACGATGCGACCTTGTGGCACGGACTGAGGCATATATATGAGCTTATTTATTAATAGCTTCGCGCATCAATTTAAATCTAATTCCCCAAACCAACAGTTCTCATCATGGCGACCATCGTTATTATCCCCGGCTCTTTCGCGCCACCATCGCTTTACAAACCTCTCGCTCAAAGCCTCGCCCAGCATGGATTACCCTTTGAGATTGTCGACTTGCCCTCTGTCGGACGAAAAGAGGGCAAAGAACCTGCTACCATGAGCGACGACGTTGATGAAATTGTTTCTGTCGTAGAGAAATTACTGAATGAGGATAAAGAAGTGGCTCTTTTGGCTCATTCATACGGTGGCGTACCTGGTACTCAAAGCCTAGAAAAGCTCTCACAGAAAGCCCGACAATCTGAGGGGAGAACGGGCGGCGTCAGCAAGATCATCTACATCGCTGGCGTTGCATTACCGGTTGGAGGATCTCTCATGTCGTTGCTAACTGTTCCCGAGTTTCTCATTATCGAGGCAAGATCATCATTCTTTCACGACAAAAAATGATTAACTCACTGACTTTCAAAGGATGACTACATGACTCTCACACCTGCATGTGCACCATTCGTCTACTCAGAGTCACCAGCTGAAGAAGCTCTCAAGCTGGCAAAAGAACTGCCTCAGCAATCGACAGCCTCGTACAGAGACCAGCTTACATACCCTGGTTATAAGGACGTGGAGGTGCATTACATCGTATGTGAGCGAGACGAACTAGTTCTTCCCGAATATCAATCTGGTATGGTTGAGCTACTCAAGGGAATGACGAGTGGGCAAGTTGGGGTCCACAGGATTCAGAGTGGACATACACCCAATCTTACACACCCGGGATCTGTCACCAAGATAATTAAGCACATTCTAGAAGAGAAGCGATGAAGCTGCAAACTTTGAACACACGGCGGTCTGAAAAGGACAAGTATCGAACTTACTCTTGACAAATGCTTCCAATCATTGATGGACGTAAACTGTGTCACGTTGTGCGCTTGGCATCCTCATCGAATAGACTTTCGGTTAATCAACAGACTCAGAGCTACCTGTGTACGCGCTTATTGCACAAATCAGGTTTCAGTATGAAAAGATTTAACTTGCGGTAAGTATTCCATAATAACGTTAATCGTGATGAAACCTTGTCGTATGTCTTATGACCGTGTCTAGCCGCCTTTAGGAGGGATATGGTCTTCAGATACGCGATGCATGATTTGAGATGTTGTGCTAATGAAATTTCCGAATGAAAAAACAGTGTGCAGCTTTCAGGAAATGCTGGTGGATGAACGGAAAACCCTAAGTTAAAGTCTACACAAGATAGAAAAGGGTCGTCGATTAAGATTGAAGTCATTTTGAACTGCTAGTCCAGTTAATGGTGAGTAACTTTCTCTGTCTTCCCACAGTCTCGTTGCAGATGGATTGGCTATGAGGGAATAAAAAAGGATGCAAGTTAAGATGACAGAAAATAAAGAGCCTAAGAGTGTACTCCAAGGTAAGTACCTATCACAAACTAAGCTAATGATTTCGACCCTTATGCTTTGGTAGCCCGCCGAGTCTCTAGCATGGATATGGATGTGCGAGAATATTAGTGCCCCAACTCTCTCTGTTTAACATTCAGTACCTCTTCCATGTCACTTGACCACAGTTGCTTTGTCAGTTTGGTTCTGCAAGTGAAGGTTTGTTTGCAGCTGCGCTTGCGCGTGATCAATGGGTTGTGTAACTTTCCCGAATGTTAAAGTTGTGATGCGATGAACCTTCTTCGCTCTTTGCCATAAAAGGGAGCCTCGACCTTGTTCTGCTGTGCTCAATCTCTTCCCATTAATGACACTCTGCCGCGTCCCGCCTTCCGCCTCTGGTCCCGCCTCCCCCATACGTATCGTACGCTTGCTGCCTCCCCTTACCCCTTTGCTAGTATTGGCTAAACGGTCACACAAGTAACAACTCTACAACCTATCCAACCGTCGACATGGATAAAATAGAAGTCGACATCTGGAAGCAGGACCTATCTTGGTTCGAAAAGTATTTCAAGGACATCGCTTGGAACTGTAAAACTCGTCAACGAGTCTTGCACGCAATCTCCCTAGAACCGGGCGTCACTCAGCACTTCCTTATACCCTGTACGCACGATAAGGACAGCACCTTGTGGCCCGAAATCCAAGTCGTCGGCATCGAAATCTCACGCGAATCCGATCATCATCACAACTATAATTCTGCCATCGGCATTCTCTACAAAAGCGCCGAAAAGGTCTTCCAGACACAACCGACGCGTCTCTTCCTGCACGGTTTCTACCTCTGTGACGATGAACTTGAGCTATGGGTTTTCGATCGCGTCCGCCTTTACCGGTCAGGAATCATGTACAATGTGCCGTTCGCACAGTTCCAAAACGACTATATGAATATGGATGATGCGCAAATTGGCCTTAATCCGATGATATTCTACACCAGCAACAAGTCCCAATATGTTGTTATCAAGGGCAAGGAAGTGGAGACGCATGTTGAGCCACGCAGGTGGGTATCAGGATAGTTGTCCCCCAAGATTCGGGGCGACAGAAGTGAATACGACTGATTTCTTTTCTTAGGTCTTTGGCAGCAAGTTCTGACGGTAAAATTGATCTGGCCTACAAACTCTGGCTGGATAAGGAACCCATCACACGGCCTCAGGTGATCGTCAGTGACGGCCCAACTGTCTACCGCGCGACAAACGATAACGGCGACGAGGTTATCGTCAAATTCTCTCTCCGCGATGAGTCAAGCCGAAAGGAGGAGAAGTTCATGAAGCGAGTCACTGAACTCAACATTTGGGGCGTCAACCAGCTCATCGCTCAACGACGCCTGGAAACGAATAAGTATCTGACAGCGTGTGTCGTTATCTCCCCTGTTGGTCGCCCTGTTACCAACTACCGAAGCGCATTTGAGTTGATCGCCTGCATTCGAGATGCTATCAAAGCACATCGAACTCTCTACTTCGACGCCGAAATCATCCACAGAGATATCTGTCCCGGCAACTTCATGATCAGCAAGTCACCTGGAGCCAATAAGGGTGACCCTTGCGGGTTCCTCATTGACCTCGATAGTGGCAGGGATCTGCGCATTCCTCTACAAGGCCCGGTCCATGACATGATTGGAACAAAAGCCTTCATGGCCATCGATGTTGCGCGTCACGAGGACGATTTTATCCTCCACACCTACCGACATGATCTGGAGTCGTTCTTCTACTGCTTCATGTGGCTCGCTATCGCTAAACATGGAGACGTCTCACCCGATAGCCGAATCTACCTTTGGAACAAGGATAACAGCGGCTGCGTTAGAAGCGCCAACAAGAAGATTGAGGATATCTCAGACAGGGAGAGATTCTCTGCTATTGTTTCCGAGTTTACACCGGCATTCAAAGGTACTGAGGAACTGGCGTATGCTTTGCGCAAGATTCTGTTCTTCCCCGATGATGACGGGTTCTTCTTTCTGGGGACTAAGTCTGGTATCGAGGAGGTGCACAAGTTGTATGATGCGGTCATCAAGACTTTTGACCAGGCGGCATCGCGTATGACTTGACTCTGTCACCTCGTCAGGAGACGGCTTGTTTTTGGCGTGTACTCAGGCTGCGGCGAAAAGAGAGCAGTTAGACACGGAATACATTGTGTCGAATATACAGTATTGACTATAAAACCAGGTGCGTCTACAACTAACCACTTTTTAGCCTCAAGGTATTGGAAAAGTTGGCCATTACAAGGACAAGGGAGGAAATTCGTCGGTCAGTTTACGCTATTTAGATTGGACTCGTATGCTATTTGTTTATATATACCAAATGTCCCCTGCTGGGAAGTTATTCCTATGTGATATGCACGAAGTGAAATTAAGATTTTTCGTAGGGTTTCGGTTTAAAACGCCAACCAATCATACCAAGTCCAAATATTGCTTGTCATCTTGCTCAACTAGAGAGACAAGTTTTCCTGTAGGCTCGCGTTCGGTTTCTGTCACCACAAATTTAACCCCTGGATCAAGTAGTTCTAGTCTAGTCAGCGCTAGTGGTCGGTTAGAATCTTAGACTCTCCACCAAAGGAGTTCGTATTCGTACTAAGTCGAGAGGATCCGAGATCTTGATACGCGAGATACCCAGTTTAGTAAACCGCCGTCTATCTTGGATTGTGTTAAAATGCTCAGTGTGCCTACCTCTTGGTAGAGCTCATGACACTGTCATCTACGTCTTCATCATGCTTCGTGAGATATTGTACGGTGTAGCAGGATTCGTCCTGTTCGCGTATACGCTAGAATGGCTCTTTTCCCTGTTCGATGACCCGAGAGAGCCGAAACGTCTGCAATCTAAAATACCGCTATTTGGACATTTATTAGGGATGATAAAATATAGCTCTGGATATCACGGGATAACCAGGTATGTCAACCCAGAAATTTCTTTGAACGACGGTTGTTAATGAATGTGACAGCAAGCAAACAGACCAAGAAATCTATACAGTTGCCATCTTCAACACAAAACTCTACGTAGCCAAAACGGCCCGTCTCATCCCCCTCATCCAAAGATCCAAGACTCTTTCCTTCCGTCCATTCATGCAAACTGCGGCTAAGCATATGGGAGATGCTAAGCCCGCAACATTCGAAGTTTTCGGGAGCGAATGGGTTGACTCGTTCAGTCATGCACACAAGAACAGTCTTGCGCCGGGTCCGAATCTGGATGAGCAGAATTTGAGAATGGGAGATCGTGCACTGATTGACGTCGAAGAGTTACTCCCCAGAGGCAACAGCGACATGAGAAAGACGTTCTTGCTCGAGTGGGTTAGGTATGCAGTCGTGCAGGCGAGTGCTTGTGGAATTCTAGGCGTGGAGCATCCTTTCCGTGACCCCAAGATTGATGAAGCATTTTGGTAAGGAGAACATTCTGTGAACATAGCAACTTCAGTCAGAAAGCTAACATGGTCAAGGAAATGGCAAGACTATCTTCCTCTCCATCTCGTCAACCTCGACATTACAGGAAAAGGATATGCAGCTCGTGAGATCGTCTTTGATGCTTTCCGCAGATACAACAAGAACATCCCCCTCGACGTATCAGCAGTCTACATGGCCCGTTTGCGCACCATGCAAGAAGCAGGCATTGATGAGGACGACATCTGCAAGCAGCAAGCTACCTTTGGGACAGCGGCTTTTGCCAATACGGTTCCTATTCTGTACTGGACAATCTATGAGCTATTCTCGCGGCCCGACCTTCTCGATGAGGTGCGACGCGAGGTTATTGAACGGGCGATTACCGGTTCCAAAGAGACTGGGTTTGTGGTGGATGTTGCAGCATTGAAAACACAATGCCCTCTGCTTTTGTCTGTCTACCAGGAGACGCAGCGGACAAGACATGTTCATGCAAACATCCGCAAGGTGACGGAAGATACACTTCTGGACGGGAAGTACCTCCTCAAGGCTGGACAATTCGTCATGATGCCAGGTCAACCAGTGCACACTAACCAGACCACATGGGGAGAGTCGGCTGATGTCTTCGATCCGTATCGGTTCATGCCCAAAGAAGGTTCCGACAAGAAGGTGATTGCGTCGAGCAGCTTTGTAGCATGGGGCGCACCACCACATCTGTGTCCTGCGCGACAGTTTGCGGCGACAGAAATCCTGATCGTACTAGCTCTTCTTTCTGTGCGGTGCGACATGACTCCTGCTTCTGGTCAATGGGCGAAAACCCCAGCGCTCAACACAGGGGATATGGCAACTGTTTATACGCCCAAGACGGATGTTGAGGTCGAGATCAGAAGAAGAGAGCAATGGGCTGGGGAGTGGAGCTTGAAGATGGGAGAGAGCAAGACAAGAGTTTCTCTTGCTTCTGGTTAGAGTTGGGGATGTTATGAGTTTGCTATGAACAAGATGTTGTAATACATCAAACATGTTGAATAAGAAGATTCGTAAATAGGATGTTTGACATGATCCAAGGTACCTATACACAACCCTCGAAATCATGGCTTTTGTTGAATCAGGCATATTTCGCGAGTTATAGCAGCATAAAATGGAGTGAGTCATCCTGTGAGTGGCAAGCTGACTATCAAGGTGATTCATCCAACAAATGCCTCTATTCGTATTTGACTTTCGGATTAATCCATCCTATTCGGTGACCGATAACTCCGACGTCAAGTGCTATCCTCACGCGACCGATATCAATCTCATGAAAGCAACGATTCAAGCCCAACTTCAAGATCTTGTATGGAGAGTAACGTTGGCAAGGCAGACAATGAATGATTCCATGCTGCGCCACTGTTGGTTGCCTCAATCGAATTATCCTGCCTTCCTATCACTCGGCACTTCGGAGAGTAAGCCCACTTTTCGGGGCTGAGGGGCCTCAGCTTTTAGTGAGGTGAGGGGTCGGTGATCTTGTACTGATCTGTTCATAGGGCTGGCTGGCTGCCTGTTTATTAACCGTAAGCACTGAAGTCGTCTTTACTTTTGCTTCATTTTCACCTTGACGATTCATATAGTTCCTGCTTTCTCTTCATACTATATCTCTCGATAATCTCCCCTTCCTCTGGTATCATTGCTTGCGATATCTTCACAACTGGTCACATCGGGACTCTCCCACCAGAATGACTATTGACCAGGATCCAATCCTTCCCAAGATGCGAGACATCGCACTTTCAGACTCAGCAGACTCGCCCCAAAATGGAATCACCAACCTTGTTACAACGCCTTCCAAGACAGGTCTCCTCTCAGAGAGCGAGAGTGAAGCGTGGCAAAGGGCTATAGAGAAGGTTGTGAGATGTGTCGTATCAGTCAAGTTCTCGCATCCGTATCCGTTCGACACCGAAATTGCCAAGACAAGTGAAGCGACTGGTTTCATTGTTGATGCTGCAAGAGGGTAAGATATCTTGTTCACAAGTGAAGAAGTTTATATGCTGATTGTCAAAGTCTTGTCCTGACAAATCGTCATGTTGTCGGTCCTGGACCCTTTTCTGGGTACATCGTCTTTAACAACCAGGAAGAAGTAGAGGTTCATCCCATATATCGCGACCCTATCCATGATTTTGGCTTCCTCAAATTTGATCCAAAGGCGGTCAAGTATATGAAACTTACTGCCATGCAACTCCGACCTGATCTTGCAAAAGGTAAATCCCCAACATCCTGCATCAAACAATTCGCTGACATTATGCAGTCGGAACTGAGATCAAGGTCATCGGTAATGATAGCGGCGAAAAGCTAGGAATTCTGTCAGGTTTCATTAGCCGTCTGGACAGAAACGCGCCGATTTATGACGGTTACATGGACTTCAACACCTGTTACTATCAGGCCAACGCGTCTGCATCTGGCGGCTCTTCAGGGTCTCCTGTCGTTAATGTTGATGGCCACGGAATTGCTCTCCAAGCTGGTGGCCGAACAGATGGCTCAACAGATTACTTCCTTCCACTTGATGGTCCACTCCGCGTGCTAAAACAGATCCAGAACGGCGACAGGGTGAAAAGAGGAGAAATCCAGACAGTTTTTAAACTGAAACCGTTTGACGAGTGTCGAAGACTTGGATTGAGTTCAGAGTGGGAGAGTATTCTTCGCAAATCTTTTCCGGGAGAAGACAATGCTATCGTTGCCATGGACGTCTTACCTGAAGGACCGTCAGATGGCAAGCTGAAAGAAGGAGACATCCTCCTCAAAATCAATGGAGAACTCGTCACACAGTTCCTACGTCTGAATACCATCTTTGATGAGAATATCAACCAAACAATCCGCATCCTCGTCCAAAGAGACGGTGAAGATGTGGAGGAGGACATCACAGTGCAGGACCTCAACATCATCACTCCCGATCGCTTTGTCACAGTTGGCGCTGGCTGCTTCCATGATCTCTCGTATCAAGTAGCCCAGCGTTATGTCCTTCCCTGTCGCGGTGTCTACGTATGCAAATCAGGGCCCTTCCATCCAACGCACGACAACTACCTTATGGTGGAGAGCGTGAATCACAAGAAAACACCCAACTTGGACGCTTTTGTGCAAGTGATGAAGGATATTCCCGATAGGGCACAGGTGGCGATTAAATACTGGCACGTTTGGGAACGACACACGGTTCGTACCGCCGTCGTCCCGATTGATAGACATTGGTTTCAAAGGATGAAGATGTTTACGAGGAACGACGAGACAGGGGCTTGGGACGTTGACGTCCTTGCTGAGCCATTGCCTTCGGTTCGGCCGACCAAGCTCAGTGCCTCGTTTGACACACTTGAGCATATCCCACTAAAGGCAGTGGCAGAGATCGTGAGGAGTTTCGTGCACGTCAAGTTTTCTGCTCCTGTTCTCATCGACGGACAGGCTACCCGTGTTCATAGGGGCATGGGACTTGTAATTGACGCTGAGCGTGGATTTGTCGTCATCTCTCGAACGGTTGTGCCCACCAAGATGTGCGACATTAAACTAACGTTTGCTGATTCGGTCCTTATCCCTGGGAAGGTTGTGTTTTTGCATCCCTCGCACCACTACGCCGTTATCCAATACGACCCCAATCTCGTTGACGCGCCTGTGAAGAGTGCAAAGTTGAACACAACGCGAATTTCGCAAGGAGCCTCTACGTTTTTCGTTGGACACAATGATGCCGATGAGATGGTCTATGCTTCTACAGCTGTTACAAAAGTCATACCTCTGGAACGAGAGCCTCCAAACCCGCCTCGAGGGCGTCCCATCAACGTGGACAGGATTGATGTGGAGACCAGAATAGGTACACATTGCGGCAGCGGCGTCCTTGTTGCTGAAGATGGCTCTATTCAAGCTCTGTGGGTCGTGTATGAGATGGAAGATCTTGACGAGGCTTGCTTCGGACTCACTTCTCAAGCCATCCTCCCAATTGCAGAAAAGCTCAGTCAAGGAGTTATCCCTAGCTTGAGAAGTCTCTCCGTGGAGCTCGCGCCAGTAACGATTATCGAAGCCCGCGTCATGGGTGTGTCCGAGGAGTGGATCAGCCAAGTGCAGAGCAGATCTTCAGACCGTCGTCTTTTCATGGTCAAACGAGCATCAAGCAGCTTACCTGACTCGTTGGAGGAAGGCGATATCTTGCTTACTCTAGACGACAAACTTATCACGCAGCTTTCGGACATGGATGTCATGTATTGGAAGGAATCTCTCGATATCGTCGCTGTGCGAAACGGCGAGCAAATCTCTTTCAACGCGCAGACCGTTCTTGAAGATGAGTTTGAGACTTCTCGTGTTGTTAACTTTTGCGGTTTGACCGCTCAGAGGCCACATAGAACTGTGCGACAATGCATCAAGAAGTTGCCTAGTGAAGTATACATTACAAGCTGGTTGATCGGTTCGCCGTCGAACCTGTATGGCGTTTACGCGACGACTTTTATTACACACATTGACAACACACCTACACCCGATCTCGAAGCTCTGATCAATGCAGTGGCTGCTATTCCTGACAAGACTTGTGAGTTATTACTTTACCTTGGCTGCGATCATTACTCATTCGTATCCGCAGACTTCAAGATTAAAATGACAGACTTTTCTGGCACTCCATCCGTCGTGACTATCAAGAAGGACGAGAGATATTTCTCGACTGTGGAGTGGGTTCAAGATGAGGCCCATTCCGAAGGATGGAAGAGAATTACGTATGAGAACGGCGAGGTTATACAGGGCGAAGGACTCTATGGTATCGTGCTATAGGGTGGTTTGACGAGGTTATGATACAAGACTCGACGAGATGAACGACTTCAAGGGCATGTACAGTAAGACTCTCTTTTCAAATTTACTACAGCTATAATGTAGATTTCCACTTCTCTCAAATTCTCGATCTGTGTGCTGGTTGGCATGGTTTGATTGGTGGGTAGAGTCAGGTTGATCAGAGTTTTCTTCCTGGCTCCCAAAGTGAAGATGTTGATAGACGTAAACTCTCACCAACCTTCCAACAATCACAGCACAAATCTGTTCGGTCTGGTGGTCTAGTGGTATGATTCTCGCTTAGGGAAAACCCTATAGCATTGCTTGCGAGAGGTCCCGGGTTCAATCCCCGGCCAGACCCTTCCTTTTGTTGGTTGCGTATCCTTTTTGTCTCAACAGTTGTGGGTGGGGATACTGCCACTTTTTTTGTTGTGGCTTGCCACTAGCTCTCAAAGTGAGGGATCTAGACACTATTATCAACACTCAAATTACTACCGATAATATGGCAAAGATGATGGAGATTATGAGCTCATGGCCATGTAGAACGTCTTACTAAATAAAACCTGTGGATAAAACTTTCTTTCGCTTTCAGGAACCGTTGTGTTGACCGAGTTTGGCTGCTAGAAGAAATGCTCATCCAAGTTGCGACGGATCCGTCCTGTTTACATGCCTCTGTTCATCAAGCACGTAGTTGATTGAGCCACCATTGATTGAACTGTACTCGTTCCGGACATTTGTAACTGACAAACAACGTTGTCTCGATGAGAACCAGGGCCCACCCTGACAACGGGAACACTTGAACACTTCAACCCATCAGAAGTGGCGGGACACTAAAACTGTCGTAAAGAGGCACAGAATCCCTCAAATACAGTCAACATGCATGAAGTCATAAAGGGGTTTAGGGATCTGCAGCCGTTCCTGACCCTGACATTGGGCTGTCTTCCAAGACTATCGGATGGTTGAATCCACGAAGGAACGAGTACCAAGAAAATAATGTATGACGTATCAACTCAGCATTTCGAGTGCTTGACCATGGCTTCTGTAATTTTATTTCCACCATCTCGGGTGCGATCGACAAGCCACCGCAGCCTTTCTCGGGATGGCTTCATGCCAGCTACAAAGCATAAGTGTGTGGCTGAAGCTGGACGCACAATCAACGTTTTATGAAGAACGCAATTGGCGTCAGCGGCAATGAATTTATAGGAAATTGAACGAATGTTTGTGTCACAGAATGATTGAATTGATGCGCTATGGAGGATCGACGATGTGAGAACACCTTTCACTAGTCTAGCAGCAAAACTAGATGCAGGCTGAATACTTGGGAATGAACATATAAAGTCAAAAGGTATGTCCCAGGAAGCTCGGCGAATTTGTTCCAGATCAACAACATTCTCGATTCAACTATCAGTCAAGTCTTTCCATAGCACCATGAAGGTCTTTTTAGTCGCAGCCGTGGCTCTTGTCACCAACTCTATCGCCGCACCAACAACCGAAAAGTCCATAGCCGTCCGAGAGTCGCATCTCCTCGATGCCGGCGCTCATGAGGGAACATTCAACGCTCTCTCTGTCGACTTGGAAGGTTTCATCAGTGATCCTGAGGCTCAAAAGGCAACAACAAACGTCAAGCGTTCCAAGTCCAGCAAGAAAAAGGCTCTCACTAAAACTACAATTATCTCGCGAAAGAAAACTTCTAGGAAGTCTCACAAGAAACATCCGAAACGCTTGGTCAAGCTCAAACTTGCTTCGACTGGTTTCAAGGATGGGGACGATATCATCGGTGACTTGGAAAGCACTATTGAACAAGTGACTGTTTACTCGAGCATGATCGGTACGTATTCAATAATCAGGCACTGTTTACCTTGTACTAACACATTTTAGATACTATTCTTGAACGAGTCAACGCTGGGAAGCTCTCTAAGGAGCAAGGAACGACCGACACTCTCAAGGAGATATCCAGCATCCGGACGATTCTGTCTGGCCCACTGAGTCGACTCTCCGCCACGCGCGACACCAAATCGCTCAAGTTGACTGATAGTCAACGTAATAGTATTGTCGACAAGGTTGATGAACTCCTCACAGAGATACTGAGAGTGATTGAAGGAATACTTCGTTCGTTGGGTACTACTCCCAGCATGAACGCATCGATGAACCCTATGATGAACGTTATGACTAGCTTCATGGGGGGTTTGGCGACAGCTGATAAAGGACTCGCAACTCAACTCCGGGAACTGGTGAGCCTTGTCATTAAAGACCAGGCTGCTGATAACAGCGGTAGTGGTCTCACGCTTCTTTTGAGTGGGTTTGAGAATTCATTGCTTCGTCTACACGGAATTCTGAAAGCGACTGGCACGTCTAGCTAGACATCCTTTCTTCTAAAGCAATGAGAGATGCCCTATTTTTCAATCGGTTAATGAGCTCATATCACCCGTCCTCGAATTGTGAATCCGTAGCATCTGGTTATAGCTTCGTAAGTCCACTGTCCCATAACCTTGGCGGTGTAGCAGTGGTATGATCCAGTGTATTATAGCTTGAGATGGATAAGTGCAACACCCAGTATGTAGAGAAATTAGTGCAATGACGATAAAACAGAACATTGATCCACCCAGTCCGGGGTTATCCACAAACACAATTGTCAAAGAAGGCCACATCAACGTTTAAGTCGAGAGAGGTAGGATTACATCTGGGTCATTCCGGAATCTCCATATGTTTACAGATCCAGATTCAAGTCACGGTCTCAATAGGTTGAAACAACAGGTGTGATACAAAGGTAGGAGTAGAACAGCACAGTATACACCTCGGTATTAAGACTTAAGACAGCGCTTACTATGAGAATTCTAGAAACGCGACTCAGC
This sequence comes from Fusarium longipes, assembly GCA_013618495.1. Lineage (NCBI taxonomy): Eukaryota > Fungi > Ascomycota > Sordariomycetes > Hypocreales > Nectriaceae > Fusarium > Fusarium longipes. The sequence continues at coordinate 43,856 of JABFEY010000014.1, forward strand.
CAGTCTAACATTTGCAGGGAAGTGGCTTCTCTGCGTGACGGACATATCTGCTTGTAGTAGCAGAGTGGAAAATATTACCTGACAACGCATCAAACAACGCTGTTATGAAAACGTGCTGGCGATCGTTAATGTCAGATCTGTGAATGAACTCCTCACACATGTTGTAAAACTCCTTCTCCATGTCAAAGGAAATACTCCTCGTGATGGCTTTGGCCGAGTCAGGTGACACGGAAAGTAGCTGCTCTATAACAGCGACTGCATTCACAAGAGATGAGTTGATAGTCTTGACCTCACGGACCTCCTTGTCATACGAGTAGAGATCGTTGATGAGGATTGAGTGTTTGACGAAAAGATCGGCGAGCTTGTCAAAGGGAGCGAGTTCCTCGCGTGTTTGATGCACACCACAGCCAAAGCGAATAGCTGCAATCATGAAACTGAATAGAGTGTCAGTGATCAATACTCATGAGGCTCTCTGAAATGTACTCACCTCTTGCCAATGTCATTGCGGCGATAGAGCATGTAATCGGCCAATGTGGCATAGTGGTCTTGTTTGAAAGGCGATTTGACACGACCATCGCGGACAAAAGTGTGGATAGCGTAAAGCAGATCAGGACCCAGTACAGGATCGCACTCTAATACTTCTGACCAGAATTGTTTGAGGTGCCTGTTCTTGGGGGCCATGCTTAAGAACTCGTCTACAACAGTGGATTCCTGCAGAAATGTAAGCATACAGAATTCTAGAGACTCATTCATGTCTCTTACGTTTTGAGTAGCGCCTCTTTCAATGACATCTGTATTCGCGTTGACGTGAATATTTGGAGTTCTTGACTCTGTCAGGATATCGACATACCATCGTGAAGGAACATTAATAGGATGGATTGAGTTAACAACGCCAATCTGGTAGGAGAGGAGGTGGGATATAGATAAACACAGCAAGAGAGAGCATTCTCAACAAGTTCATCAATCTTCCACTCGCGACGCTCATCCATCAACTCTATGGGAAGTGTGCCACGTTCTGAAGCCTTGTCAAGACTGATCCTGTTGACCAGATCGTACCCAGCTGACTCAGCATGAGCCCAAAACTTTGATTGTCTTATCCAAGGAAGAGAGGTGTTCCAAGGAACTCCCATGTCTTTTGGATAAATAACGTGAGGCGCATCCTCAGTAGCATTTTCCTCTCGGAACAGAGAAGCAAAGTCAAGGTCTGGCACGCCGGGAGTATCTGAGCTAACAGGATCAAATGTTAGCTTTACTGGTCTGAGTGTAACGTGTTGAAGAGGCATTATGTGAGATGCAGGTTGAATAATTCGAGATATCAAGTAGATGGTAGAAGGTATAAGAATGAGGCGCACCACGATCACATACAGGAATTGAAAATGTAGATAAGAAAAGTGAAGCTGCAGAATGATAGTTCACATCTACTAGCCCAACAGCGGAGGTATCTGACCCACCTTGGATGGGGACTGACGGAACCGGTTACAACTCCGGCCCAGTGCTGGGATGCGGATGACACAAGGGGTATCTTAGATTCCCCTGAATCAATAACATGACACTTGCAGTAGTGCCCTGAGCTTTGTCAATTGACAACGACTCAAAGGAACTGGCCCAAGGTTGATACGGGTCCTGCTGAGCGAGCTTCGCGTGTATGTTCAGAGACAATTGCTGATATACTAGTCTAGTCTAGAATAGTCCAATTGCCACATCTCCAAGTCTTCATGTCTAATGGCTAGTTACTTGAGAAGATGTAATTAGACGTGAGATATGCGACTAGGACCAACAGCTAGGTTTCCCTTGCAAACCAGCTGTGATTTCATGACCTGCCATGCGCAGTACCATATGTTGGCTGAGAAACCCGATCCTTGCATCCTTGGTCCAGCAAGACCATGCTCTGAGCTCTATTTAATTAATGAAAGTCGCATAAATTCATTCGTACGCTGCGTTAGTCCCAACGGCTGTACTGCTTTGAACTGTCGCGTCATGTTCCACGGTGGTCCTTGGGACGCAGGGACAGAAATGGACCATGATGGGGAACCAGCAGAAATTCTGGTCAGTATGTAGGTAGTTCGGCTTCAACTTGGGGCTTGCGCTTGTGTTTTCGGTGTGTATAATGTCATATCACCAAACGTACTTGCGCGGTCTAGTCATAGCTCTTCCTAGGAGTTACGGTGTAAGAACAATCAGCTTATGTCTACTGCCAGGATATCCTTATTGGTCGTGACACCTGTCTTGATATATTCTCTTGACAAGGATAAGGCTACGGAGTATGGTGTGGTATCAACCAACACGTAATATCGCAATAGAGATGACTTTTCCTACGCTTTCCGTCTTTTTAGAAACATCAAACGCCGAATAACCAGAAGGTGTCAAGAAAGACAGGAGCAAAACGATCTCTAGACATGAGTGTTTCCTCTGTCGTACAGCCTCTTCGCACTTCAGATGTTGTTGGCTTGTAAGAAATTCACCCACGACAGGGACCAGTCACCTGTGAACATACAACCTTACGTACGAAGAGTAAGGAAATTGAAGATCTAGATCAAGGTTCGGTGTTGAGGTCGAAGCGAGCTCATCCCCTGTCGCTGCAGAACCAGTCCTCGCAAGGAACGCGGAGACCGTGTCGTATCGGCATCGAATCCTCAGCTAGCTTTCGCATGTCGGCATGGTAGTCGTCCAGGGCCTTCTTCATGGCGGCAGTAGGAGGCTTGGGAGCATCCTTTGTTTTGGTTTCGCTCTTCTGGTTCGAGGGTTTACTGACGACGTCGCCCTTGAAGGGGGTATACTGGTCAGTCTCTTGTTTCTTCTTTCGCTCTTGAGTACCAACCTGATCTACAGGCTTGACGCGGCGGGCTGGGCTGAGAACGAGGTTGAAATCGTCCATGTCGTCTCCGAGCTTGATTCGGTCAAGACCGATCTTGTCAGCTGCGTTTGCCATGTCGGGAGACGCGTTACTGATGGGACCAGTAGAATTCGTGTTTCGAATGTGGAAAATTTATTAGTAGTATGTGGAAGCTGATGTGTTGATATCAAGATATGCGGATGAGATAAAGGAGAGAGCCTCTTGGATGATGAGAGGGGAAGGTTGATGTTGAAATATAGCCTGCGGACATCTAAACATGAGAACAGGGACTTTCTGGGGTACTGACACTACCACGTACTGAATTCCCAAGAGTAGAGTGAATGGAGTAAAGGTCTATGGTTTAGCGCGCAAACAAACTTGTACCTGTCTCGCGGTTGCTTGGGCGAAGCGAACAGAGCTGTATACATGTAAACATCAGGCGTAGAACACTGGGATGAAGAGGCCCTGTTCATCTACCAAATCGATCATACCGCATTGAACATGGGGAGTGGGACTATTCAATGAATTACAAGAATACGGATATAATATCAGCTGGTTTGGAAAGGTTCCGTATTTACATCCAGGTTCTGCAAAAGGCGCATATTGACAAAACGTAGAGCGCTTATGTACCCTCTTTTCACACAGCCGCTTGACCGATCCCTTTCGAACAAAACATGCATCGATATTAACTTGAGACTCAGCAAAAATGGTCACAAAGGTTATTAATCACCAGATAGGGAGGGAAAATAGGAATCGACAGTATATCAGCATCGGTCAGGCGTAGGACTACATCGCCACATTTTCAAATATGCAATCGTTACCACAGACTTGAACAATCCATTTCAAATACTCCAGATCCTGAGGCTCTCAGAATTATCATGGCTATCGATGCTCGTTGTGGTGAGGCTATCGAATAAAATGCGCAGTTGTTGGAGAGTATACAGTCATGAATCACGGTACAATATCGGATATCACAAGAAGCTTCATGTCTTCCGTAGTTCCAAGACGTCACGTATTAGCATCAGTTTAATCAGTAGAACTACTCAATTTAATGTTCTACCAAGTCTAGAGTAACAACAATCTTGCGCACGATCAAGAATCACAAACAGGAGCCCCGTTGACGGTTTAATCCTCGCTATCACCCTCTTTGTTAAGAGTTACCCTAACCACCAGTTAGTCCTTGTAGAAATCCTCAACAGGAGGCTCAAGGTATTCTTCACCCTTGATCTCAGGTTTCAAATGCTCCAGAGCTGCAACCATCTGCTTCCGGACCTTGTCCTTACGAGACCCCTTCTCAACGGGCTTCTTGTCAGCTTGAGTCGAAGCAGCGGTCGGGCTGGAGGCAGGACGCGTGTCCTTGACCTCATTCTTCTTCTTCAGAGGAGCTTCGCAATCATCCCAGTCTGCATCCTCGTAGTCAGACCCAATGACCTCAACCTGGTCCTTGGGATCAGCGATAAGCTCATAGCCGTTTTCTTCGATCTTCTCCGTCTTGTTGACGGACGAGTTTTTTTCATCGGTTCCCGACATTTTTGCGGTCTTGGGACAAGTGCTGATATTGAGGCAAAGTGATAAATGTTTTTTGAAAAGAGAGTTGTTGACTTCTAAGGGTTTCTCGTTGCAAAGATTGGGTACTAGACTCTGTCAGAGATGTTGAGTAAGAGAAAAAGGAAGAAATGGGAATGAGGCATACGGCTTCTTAAGTATTTGCGCCGAACAGTGATGCCCGCGAACAAACGCGTTTGGTACAGTTGCTTTCCACTTTGACACTGGCACAGCAGGGCCGACTTCTGCCATCCAATGTTCGTTGTTCTCCGCCTACACAAGCTTGAGCATTGACAATAACTACTGAAAGGTGCAGTGTTGACTGGAACAGAATGCATCATGAAGATGAACGCCCTGTTTGTTGGCTTAGAAAAGTGTACTCTTGAGTTCAACTCTCACAGCACACAAGAGGAACAGCATGGTCAATAATCGCACAATAAAGATATGAGTGGTTATAACAGTTCTTATCTTTACGAAACACAGTTGGAACTTGTACAATAACTTTGAAGCATGCTACTTGTTCTTGGACGCATCGTGATCGTATGAGATTCCGCGTCGAGATAATCGCCGCCGTTGTAGATGATGGGACTTTCGGGGTAGGGGTTTTCGTCATCGGAGTCGTTGACAGGCTCAACTTCGTTACTGATATCATAGATTTCCTCAAAACGTTTTTCGTCATGGGCCATTTTGATCAAGGTTGCTTGCGCGTTGTTGTGCGCATCCTTGCTGATGGTGCAAAGCCACTTCTTGAAGGGGGAAACGGGTATCTTGATTGGCAGATACATGTCACTATCTTCTAGATCCAGCCGCTGACAGGTTTGATGATGTAGAGTCCGTCTAGACGATAAAGAAAAGAAGATCGACGGGTGAGGCAATATCCAAAATGACAAGTGGTGTTATGGAAGAGAAGAAAAGAGAAGAGGCGGGAGTGAGGTGTGTGGTAGCTTTTGATTTGGAAGTAGGGCAACAGAACAGATTTATAGACAACTGATCTGTTCAATTATCTTGACAGTAAGATGGAACATGCTCGGAAAACAATAGTGAATGTTCATGACCCATACCTAAAGTCAGCTAGTTGCATTGCATTCTAGCTACTTTGACAGAACTCTTAGACATACGCCGTGACACTATGTGCAATCTCAAACTTCCACTTTGTACCTAGTCTAAGGACTGCACTCTCCACCTACGGATCAACCTTTTACCGCAGTAATCATGGCATCCCAGGCAACATCATCCTTCTTCGTGGTGCCCTCTTCCGGCTCAAACACGTCACTCTTATAATCCGAGTTCTTCTCACGCCACGGCGAAGGTTCAACTCCACAATCGTACTCGATATACAACATCCTAGTAGATCTCTTGTCGTCGAGACCTTGTCCATGGCGCCACGTTTCTGGCGTGTCCTCCTCAGACGGAGCGGGATAGGCGAAATTTCGGTGGATATTGTGCTTTAGACGGTAATCCAGTACTCTTTCATCGATGTTAGCATAGTCTGGATCCTCAGAGATTGTTGTGTATGTTTTGTCAGGCCGGAGCCACCATGATCCTCCACCCATTCGGAACACCTTGAGTCCCTTCATCGAGTCTTTCCACTGTGCAAGAACATCATGCCATCGGAGGTGGAAGTCATGCTCGTGCCCGATATTGTCATTTTCTATGGCAACAGTATAATCAGGATACCCGTCTTCACAAACGCCTCTTTGGCTGGCATGGTATAGAATTGGGCAATCGTCAAGATACAGCTCTTCCAACCCTCCAGTGCCATTTTCCTTCCCAACTTTTGAGAACCAATCGACCTGCCACTCGTGGGTGAAGACGTAGTTACCTAGCGCCAGGACCTTGAGTTGTGGAAACGGAGACACTTCTCCGAAATTACGAAAGTCCAGAATCGGAAACCAGCCCCAGTAATCTGCAAAATAGAGTGACAGTACCCTAAGGTTTTGGGCAAAGTTTGGGGACAGCCAGGTCGAGGGCAGTGACTCAAAGAACTCATACTGTTCAGGTAGAAAAACTTCCAGCTCCGGTGCAGCGTCATCTTTGTCCTTTGTAATAAAAACTTTAAAATGGATGAGGGTTGGAAGAGCCATGATTGTCTTCCACGCCTTGGAACTTGTGATGTTAGGATCATCGTAGTCGGCCAGGTTAGCAATGGTCAATTCCCGCAGTGCCAAACACGTGCCTCGAAACTCGAGATCCTGATCGCTGTAATCACATTTCTGGTCGTCCTTATCCATGTATCTGTCTTGATCGAGTTTCTTGTCCATCTCGAGTTGCTTTTTCCAGCGTCCACAAACCCGCAGCGCAGTGAAAGATGGTGTCGAGGACTTTGTACCGAAAGGTGTAAGTCTCGTCAATTTGAAGATTACTCAGTTGACGTTCGATACCGCAGTGTTGCTCGAAACGTATATGTAGGGCCGTGACTTTGTTGAAGTATCTAAGGTACGGGAGCGCGTTCATGAAAGATGTGGGGAAAGGGTAGCTGTCATTGCAGAGATACTCCCAATCGAGATCAACACGGGTATCAATGGTAATTTCGCGGACCAGATTGCAAAGCTTGGAGGTTTTGGCAGTGTTGATGAAGCGCTCGACTGAGGGACCGAACGCTTCCAGGCGTATGCTTTTGTACTTCCATGGCAGGGCAATGTCGTTGAAAGCAGGTGAGGCGAGGCGTAAGTTTGCGACACTTGGTGGTGTGAGATTGGCACAAATATTGTGCCAGATCTCTGGAACGAGGGTCACACCTGAAGGAGGCATGGTTTTGTTTTTCTTGTTCTTGTTCTTTTGACAGTGAAGTGAAAAAAGAGAAAAACAGCAGCAAATACGGCGTTTTATGCCTTGTTAAGAAGCTTATATTAGGGCAAGGTCACCTCAAGGTTTGGCCGCTGAGGACACGAGCATAAATCCTGTCTTGGACCATTATCTAGAACTAAAACTTGTTCTTATAACATGCTTGCGTCTGATTCCAGTCATTTACACCCGCCTGTTGCCTGTTGTAGCTGGGCTCACAAGGTTCAGCAGGCTCCATGTCTAGGCAGGGATTGGAGACCATTTCGGTCTTCTCGATCCATCAATGATAAATTCTTTTACAAATAATTGTGATACTATTTCACTTTGGTCGCAAATCCTATACGTTTCACCGTACCGAACAGAACGCGTGATTTGGCCACATGATATGATCCAGGACGCGTCAACGATAAGTTATCGGTACACGATGATAAGATAAGAAGATAAGAGATAACAGCTTCCGGGTAGGGAAGCGAGATTACCAGAGTTACGTTTTGTTGATTGAATCTACAGGAGCCGTGATTTCCAAGTTTACTTTTTTTTCCCCTCTATTTCTCTACTATTCTTCTTTTTTTCATACGATCATGAGCTACTTATCCTGAAAGTTTATGTACGATTCGCTTTCCGAATCAATGTGTGGTGCAATTGTGTGATGACCAGCCAGTAAATGACATGCTCTGACATTGTTGAACGCCATGAACATCGTCTCATTCAATCAAACTTCGGCTTGCTGTCCCATTAATGATTTGCCCAAATCTGAGGTTGAAATTGCCCCTCTGGGACTGTTCTAACACAATTGGAGTCTTGGGTCCTGCTTCGATGTTTTCGGAACATGCAGAACTGTACACCAGCATCACAATAAGTGGCGAGACTGCTCGAATGGCAGCCTTTCATTGGTGGCTGAAAACTCCAGCTTATCGCGGGGGATCACGGCTATCGTTTGTAACTATTCTTAAAATGGCAATTTTAGACTGAGATTTCTTCTTCCATCAAGCCACTGACCTGCTAAACGACCTTGTAACGCGAGGAAGTAGACTTTCGAGATCTTGTGCTGGGGTTCAGCTTTACCACCGTCGTGCAAGGGCCAAAATAATGGTACCGGGGAAGCGAATGTGTTTTTCGAGGGTCAACTGTTGAACAACACTATAATCAGAAGAGAGGCCATACGCTGTCACAAACTTAGCCATTTTCAAGACAAGACGCTCACTATTGTGTAGAATCTGATGATTGTAGATTATGACTTGCCTAGTGGGAATATGGGTAAAGAATGATGTTAACAACTGGTGCACTGCGGCCCGACAAATCGGTCTGGTTCGTATCACCAAATACAACGTCATGCTTAGTTGAATTAGAACATAACCTTGACCATTAGCCGTCTAGACTGCCAACAGAGTGGAGGGACTTCTCCGCAAACATAGCTACGGACTAGACTAGCACTTCCTAGCAACATATAGAGGGCATGACCTGTCTCTCTTTCTGCCGTGCAATGCTCACATTCTGTCAAAGGGAGCAGCCCACCAGAATTAACAATGTCTAGCCACACGCAAACAGCCCATCCAGAGGGCCAGCTCAGGCCGCGGCTGTCCAAGATCACCATGGTTGCCATGACCTTTGCGATCCTCAAGTGCGTCAAGTCCCAGGTTTCCCTACCTTGCCATATTTCTGATCTGAAATAAACACAGTACTTGGATTTGTTTAGCAGGAAGTCTATCCATCGTTCTTCCATCCGGCGGCTCTGTTGCCTTTTTGTATGGATTTATTTTTTGTGTATTGTGCAACTTTTGCTTGGCTGCTAGTCTTGGTGAGCTCACGGCGATCTGGCCCACTGCTGGTGGGCAGTATCACTTCCAATGGGCGTTGACTGCTGAAAAATGGAGGAAGGTTATGGTATGTGAGACTGGAACTTTTGTCGATGCTGCACATGTTAACAACGTGTAGAGCTTTGCAGTTGGATACATCAACATATTCGGCTGGCTTACCCTCGTCACGACTGAGGGATTCTTTGCAGGTATATGCTCTTGCCACAGTGTCAACGTTTAAGAAGTTAACGCGAAAAGCACAATTCATTTCGGCCGCCTGTGTAGTTGCATCGAAGGAAACGTACGTCGTGGCAGCATGGAAGACATATTCAATCTTCATGGTTGTTCTGACTTTTGGTACACTATCCATGATCTTCGGAAACCGAATTTTGGGGGCTTGGAACAACCTAGCACGTACGTATCTATCCTGTCCATCCCAACAAAAAGCCCGCCTGACTTACTCGTAGTTTACTGGTCCATTATGAGCGTGTTCGTCGCCAGCATCGTCCTACTCTCGACCTCGGACAAAACAGACCCCGAATTTGTTTTCGCAACCTTTCAAAACGAAACTGGTTGGAACGATGGGATAGCGTGGATCCTAGGTCTGCTTCAGTCTGCTTTATCGCTGATTGGATATGATGCCGTGCTACATATGACAGAGGAGATGCCCTCGCCGTCTCGTGATGCTCCTCTGGCGATGGTATACGCCATTGGTGTTGGAGGCACCACGTAAGTTGGGATGGATCATAAGTCGAACATGAAATTACTAACAACAAGTAGAGGAACCATCTTTATATTGGTCATGCTGTTCTGCTTGACAGATCTACCAAGCATCGTTGCTACAAAAACTGGACTGCCCATTGTCGAACTGATATTCCAAGCCACAGGTAGTCGGGCGGGAACCACATTCCTCACTCTGATGCTAGCAATATGCTTCATTCACGGCACCAATGGCTCCATTACCAGCGCGAGTCGACTGTTGTACGCCTTGGCCCGCGACAAAGGCGTTCCGTATCACTCATACTTTAGTCATATTCATCCGAAGTGGGAAGTACCTATTCGAACAATCATCCTGACATGGGTTTTCAACGCAATCTTTGGACTGTTGTATCTCGGGCCTACTGTCGCATTCAATGCGTTCATCTCCTCATGCACGATTCTTCTCAATGTGTCATATGCCATCCCGGTATTGACGCTCATTATCAGAGGAAGGGGTGTCTTGAAACAGTTCCAGAGTCCCGAGAGACATGACACACCGTGGGAATTCGGCAAAGTGAAGGGTCTGATCATCAACTGTATTGCTGTGCTTTATGTTTTTGTTACCTCGATAGTCAGTATTTCCACTGCCAACATAGTTCAAAAGCTGACAGTCTCGCAGTTCTTTTGTTTCCCGCCTGTATTGCCAGTTACTGCCAGCTTGATGAGTATAACTTCTCCCTTGTTATTTCTCGCAAAATATAATCTGACATGATAACCAGATTACGTGCCAGGTGTCATTGGAATCTTTGCTGTATTTTTGATATGCTATTGGGTGTTCTATGGCAAGAAGATATTTCAGGGTCCGGTAAGATCGAGCTTTTTACAGTCTGCTCTTTTTTTTTTTTTTTTTTTGCACATCACTCATCATTTCCGCGCAGGAACTCAACATCATCCTGGGCGAAAGACCTGATCTCTCTGAAATTACCGACGAACTCGCCATGGAGGAAAAAAACATTGCTACACAGAAACAATAGATACTTGGTAGAATGCACCGATCGATAGCTCAATGCAATACCTGTTGAAAGTGTGACTCTTTTGCCGAGGCATTTCGAATCGGGTTAGACTGCATGCACAGAGAACAATTCCTGTACAGTCCATACAGAGATAGACAGGCATCAGTTGTTGTTACCGTCGCTGTCGTACCAGGAGTAATAATTCCCTATTGCATGAATCTTTGGGACCAATCAGTAGATTATATGCCCAAGCTTACATACCATTCGTAACTCAGCTGATTAACCAGTTAACTATTCACTTAACTGATACTCACATCGTATTCACAGCTTGCCTAAATGTACAGTACAGCACCGTACTCTAGGTTTACCGGACGGAGCATATCTCCAGCGAATGAAACCCCAGTATGATCGTTGCCGGCCAACGCTAAGCCAATCCCATCATGTTACAAGTTAACTTCTGCGGGGAAGACATTGGATTCACTTCTCAATTCTCTATCCTCACCAAGTCTGTGCATGTTACTGTAGTCTCAGCTTGAGTTCAATTGTAATGGACGCGCCACTCGACATCTCTCAAGCAGATACAGGCCATAAGCCTGTTGCCAAAAGGAAGGTCGCCGTTCGGTCAAGATCTGGATGTTTGACGTGTCGAAACAAGCACGTAAGTGACCAAGCCAGTTCCAACGAACAACACTGACCCCCTGTTAAGCTCAAATGTGATGAGGCCAAACCCGATTGCCAAGTCTGTATCTCACGAGGCATTCAATGTGGTGGTTATCAACGCGGACTGCGATGGTCAACCAAACATGAAAAAACAGCTGAACTAGGCGAACACAAATTTCGGACTTCATTGTCACCCAACCCGACGTACCCTGGAAGAAAGCGTCGGGGACGGCCACCTAAAAGACATGCCGAGACTTCATCCATGTCGTCTTTCGCTGCCTCTAGCTTAATGTTCAATGCGGCTGATACCATAGGCCAGGCAACTTTTGGAGAGTTTATTCTCGATGTACAGCCACTGGAGTTTGGACAGGATGTTCAGCACCTGGAAACGCAGAACAGCACGGCGACGGATAATATCATGGCGCAGTTCTCCTTGGACAATGTCGCTGAAGGACTTCCTGTCGAGGATTTGACTTGGACAACTGATCCCTTGGACTTGACGCTCAACACCCAAGACTTTAATGAAACCAACGAACTCGCCCTTTTCCCGCTGCAACAAAATTACTCGACGCTATTTATACCACCACCCGTTACAGACCTCTCATCTCAGCTTGTTGAGTATTGGTTCCGTGATGTTTGCTCATTGTGGTCGCAATACGACTCGCCCACCAATTCGAACCGTATGATGGCCATGGCTCTCTGGTCAACGTCTGAAGCTGTGTCCACAAGCCTCCAAAGCATGTCATCAGCCTATCTTTCATCACGGATGCCGCATATGAAAAAGACTTCTATCTCAATGATGAAGAATGCCACGGATGTGATCGAAGCAGAGCTTCGCGTCGTCAAGTCATCTCCGACTCTTGATACAGTACCCATGGGCTTGATATACGGTCTTTTCTGTATTGGAACGAGTATATGTTGGTTGAATGCTACACAGTTGGGTATACCCTTTCTGAAAGAAGCTAAAGCTCTTCTCCATCGTGTTAATAAACAAAAACGGAGACTCACCGATGAGGAAAGAAAGCTTTTGAACATTTTCAACAAAAGCTGGACTTACTGCGAGATGTTGCTCTCTGTTGTATCAGATACAAATCGCTATATTTCGTACGAGGTCGATGAAGTTGAGGAGGTAGATGACATCAGCCTGGATGAGTTTCCAACAGCTGCACCTGTCGACCCTGTTGTAGATGACATGCCCCATCCGTGGACAGGCGTATCGAACACAGTCTCGCGGCTATTGACCCAGACGCTGAGGATTTGCCGAAACTATCGCTATCATGTAAAGCATCCCGGCCCATTTGCAACGCGCGATCACGCCGCGGCGTTGAACATGATTGAAGAAGCCAAGGTCCTGGAGGAGAAACTACTAGGTCTGGATTTTGAGTCTGCACCTGCGAATACAGAAACCGGAGATCACAAAACGCCATGCCGCCATCTTGTCAACGTCGCTGAGGCATATCGCTTAGCTGGTTTGATTCACATATATCAAACCTTTCCAGAGCTAGTTTTGCTAAGACTGCCAGATAATCTGACGGGCTCAACGGAGATACACATTCCATGGGAGGAGTGTATTACGCCACTGAGCCTTCGTCTGGCTAAGCTTATCGAGCAACTCCCTGCTGATTCGGGTAGTAAAATGACACAGCCACTGCTTTGCATAACGGCCAGTACCGGTCTACGCTTGAAATCACCGGGTGCCTCACCCATAAGCCTTGAGCCACAGGTTCAAACATCCCTTGCAGCACCCTCGCCGTTTGACCTTGGGAGCACAGAGCATTGTGGTTTATCCGATTACATCGGGCAACTCGTACAGGCAGACGAGGACACTGATCGTTGTTCTACCCTATCAGAGTCCCAACTGAAGATTGTTAATACGCGGCGCTTCATTACTGGCAGACTCGATGTTTTGGAAACACTGTTACCACCAAGACCTATTGTGGTAGCTAAAACGTTGGTGCAGGCGATCTGGAATGAGTACGACAAAGAGAAGCCTGGCACAGCTTCGGTACACTGGATTGATGTTATGGAGGAGAACAATTTGCGTTCGCTGTTTGGATAGTAAGAAAAATGTCAAGACTCACTCCTGAGACTACGTAGAGAGAGAAAACGGCACCTGCATGCACGATCTGGTTATGGTTCTTGAGATAGAAGTCTCTGTCAACATCGCGTTTCTATATACCTCCAGCTTCAATAGAGAAGCCTAGAAATACAAAAGTATATACCCCCAGAAACTGAAGTACCCTCCAACAACCCCTGTTGATTGCACTTAGATAGTACCGAAACCAGCACTGGCAGCAAGACCAGTAATTGAAGAGGCAGGCTGAGCCTCAGCGCCCTTGCCGCCGAAGGTGCTAAAGAAGCTCGAGTCGGTACCAGATAGAGAACCGGAGTTATCGTACTGGTTAGTCTCGCAGACGTGACCAACACCGTTGGAGCAGGCAGCGTTGGCAGAAGCATCGGGGCTGGAGAAGATGGCACCGGTGGATCCCTCCTCGATAGCGGCCTTGACGTCCTGGAAGAGGTTACCCTCGGCAAGGATCTTGGCGTTGTCACTGGTCTCGAACGCATGGCCTGAGTTGCCTTGCCAGTAGTTGTTGACGGCGTGGACGACGGTGTCACCAGCGACCTTGGGGGCTCGGCCTGAGGTCTTGTAGATGTAGTTGTTCTTGAGAGTGACCATCTGCGTGGCGATTAGTATCTGGGTATTGTAAAGATAAAAGCGGCTACTTACGTCGCTGGAACCGGTAAAGTACATGGACCAGTACTGGTGCCCGTCACAGGTAGCGGACCACTGGCTCTCGCCGTTGATATGGTTATTGGTGATGGAAACTCGGTTGGTAGCGCTGGTTCCGAGGACAATGTGCTGGCGGCCGATGTTGGAAGTAGTAACATGATCGATCCAGATCAGATCAGATCCATCAATTTGGATGGCATCTCCTCCCCAGACGTATTGGGGGTTCAACTCAGTGATGTGGATGTTCTGAATGATGATGTTCTGAGCACCCTTGATGTAGAGACCCTTGCCCTTGATGACACCGTTGGCACCGATACCGACGATAGACTTGTCAGAGTTGACGACAATAGGGTTGAGTCCAGCCTTATCGTAGGAAACGTCAACCTTGGGGGCGTCAGGCTGGTAGTTGTTGCACCAGTCATCCTTGTTGATAGCCTGCTGACAACCAGATCCAGTACCCCAAGGGGCACAGCCCTGCTCGGAGGCAGTTCCCTCAGTTCCGGTAAAGTCGAACTCCTGATCGAGGAAGATGACACGGGTTGTGCTGTCACCGAGCATAGAGACCAGCTCGTCGGTGGACTTGGGGTAGGCTCCCTCAGCATTGCCTCCGCCTGTAACCTCTGAGGCAAAGCCCTCTGGAGTACCGGTCACACCGGCGGCGGAAACGTTAGAGACCAGCGCGGCAATGGCCACGGAGAGGATGGAAAGAGACTTCATCTTGGAGGGAAGAAATAAAAAAGAGTGAATAGGTACAAAAGTAATACAAGAACGAACGAATGGAGACGAAGAGAAGGTAGAACCACAGATATCAGTAACACAGAGGCGATGGCCTAGATATATTTATTCCAGTCACATTTCATAATTCAGCGGATTGCCCACTTGTCAAGGAGAATTTCTTCCAGAATTGGAAAAGAAACATGGTTCTACTGCTATTAATGTGAAACATGCTTCCTTGGGGATGTTAAATCCGCCCATGTTGAAGTTCCCGGTATGAGCTACCATTACTGGCGGAATTATTATATTGCTGTTTCTTCCATGGAACCACGGCAATATTCTTACTTCTTCATGTTACGCTGAAACAGCGACACCAGGGATGGCTTTGGGATTAAAGGAGAGTTGGTTTTGTGGAGCGTGTGTTTCAAGCCGTTCTTGGGTTAAGTAGCCCTTGAAACAGAGAAGGATAAGCTTCTTTTGTGATGGCGCCAAGAAGAGTCAAAAGGCATTAATGCGATAAACGAGGATTATTCTACGTATGTCCCGGCTTGCGAGCTTCAACAATGGATTAGCTGTTTTCTGGCTTGGATTGGCAGATTGTATATCTGTACGGAGTACAAAGGATGCTTTTAGTGCTTTGATGAATACGTCAGTGCGTGGAACAGGAACAGGGCACCTGAAGCAACTGTGGATCAAGGACTCATCACTTGCTGAACGGGAAGCGGGAACCAAAGAGACTACGCGTATCTTGGCATCAGCCAATTGTGGCCTAAAGTAATTGTAGATATTGAGAAGCTTACAATAGTAACTATGACTTTGGCGGTGCTATCTTTACGTGGAAGATCTGATTGATCCGCATATCACGATTCCTTCAAATGTCAACAGCAACTTGCCCGGGCCACTACACTCGATACAGGGAGTCATCAATTTACGGGATGGCATTTTCCCGCCGTATCATGAACAACAGCATAATCCGTGTCTCTATCGGTAACAAAAGAGGGGGGGGGGTTGAAAAATGGCCTGAGAATAAGCGTATACTCACTCTGAGAACCGATGCAGACAGGTGAGGCTGTCATCCTATTTACTGGGGAGTAATTATGATCTGCATCGTTATGGGTACGTGTCACCTAACCTTGTAGACCTCTTCGGGATGTGGCTGCTCGCAAACCCATCCCGAAAGTGGCTGGGTTTGCTGTGAGCCACTTCGAAAGGGCGAGAATTGGTGAGATAGCTACTATGCCAACATCGTATATTCCACTGTAATTTGCTCCTAACATGATGCTCAGCCAGCATACAAAGTGTTAACAGACAAGCAAGACAACAATGGACAGTTCTCTCTGATTAAACTCGACTCCAAGAGGTGACTAATAGCCGACAACACCAACACGGAATAACGAAGGGTTGTTTTCGATCTTCTTGCGAAGTGGCCCTGCCTTGAGCTCATTGACATCCCACTTAGCCCACACAAAACGACCATGAAGAAACTCGGCTTCCTCAGAAGCAGCCCAAACCGCAAAGTCTCCGGGCAGTTTTACTTGATATCCGTTAGTAAGGTGGCAGAATATGAACTAGTCGGTACTTACTGTCATCCCATGGGAAAGCGCTCTCATCGGCGAAACGCGCAAAAGATTCAGTATAGTGCAATCCCGGTTCAAAAGTGACAACTTGCATCTCACTTGAAGGGATAGTCATAGCGATGTGGTTCATCATCATGGTAACAGCGCTCTTGGTGGTGGAGTAAAGAGGGATGGGCACAGACGCCTGAGTAGCATGGATAGCGATCGTGGAAAGGTTGATCAACGCCTGTCATTATTAGCGTGTTAGCTTCAGCCATACGGTTCAATGAACTTGGAGAACCCACCAGCTTCCGATCGGGGTTCGACTCTCTCTGCTTATAAAATAGACTTGTCCAAAGATATGGAGCAGTAACGTTGACTGTGAGACCATCTTTGAATGTCTCGAAGCCAAGTCCAAGGATAGTATTCGGCAACCACATCTTAGCAGCGCTCAGGACAAGAACGTCAACAAAAACACCATCCTGCGCGAGCTGTTTCCATAGCTCAAAGGTGGCAGCCTCATCTGCAAAGTCATTGACGATAGAAACAATCTCAACTTTGGGATATTTGGCTTTTATTTTATCAGCAGCCTGATCCAGGGTATCTTGACGGCGACCAGTGATGATGACACGATCTGATGAAGCGGCAGCGAAGGATTCAGCGATGCTAAAACCAATGCCGGTAGAAGCACCAGCAACGAGGATCGTATGGCCGGCTTGGGACAGCTCAGGACGAGAGGGTGAAATTGATTCATAAGGCTCTCTATGAATCTTGTTGACGAGAGAGCTGCCGCTTTGAGGCAGGTCTGTGGTCTCCCAGGGAGTGTCCTGCGTCGAGGGTGGTACATTAGCGGAAGACATATTGATATATTGTTATAAAGAAACAGTTGTTTTGATGTTTGAATTGCAATAAACTGATGAGTTTGAAAGAGGGTCAAGTATGGAATGTCTTGCCATTATATAGCAGCTCTCGAATTATGCTTTGTGTGGTCTAGGTCCAGCAATTGTTAATTTTCGGCATGTTTGCGGGCGATGTTATTCAGCCCGCCAAGAACCCGTCCAAGACAAGCAGTATGAGGGTTGAGTCAGCACTCTCATGCGCTGGAATGTTTCCTAGATTTCCGCTAAAACCCGCAGATCCCCGCAGATCCCCGCAGGACCTCCGTCCCTTACTCTTCATTGCTTACATGTCCTCAATCCAACTGCAAACATCCCCAAGCTCGTGCAATAACAACTGCCATGAAAGTGAGGGCATGTGTCCCATGTACCCTCGGGAAGCGGAGATGCGACAGACTACAACCCGCTTGCGGCCGTTGCATTGACAGAGACGTTGACTGTAGTTATCCTCCTAACAAGCGGAAAAGATCGCAGATTTCCGCAGCAGATACAGAGTTTGTCAGCCAAATCACGGTCAATGAAACTGACAACAATGGTCTAGTCGACCTCCAAGAGTGGACGAGGAGTTTCGGAAACTTGAGAACTCTACTGCACGGTGATTCTTCTAGCTGTACAACCGCCTCAGACTATGGAGATGCCACACATTTCTTTCTCAAGCCAGATGCCTGGGCCATTCGACATATTCCTTTCACGACTCCTGTTTTCTCGAATGCTATTTGCATGAACTATGTTCAAGGCATCCACGAGTTCTTTAGTGAATGGGTCGCCAATGGACATAGTTCGTTTATGCATCGGCAGCTTTATGCGGACACGGGATACCCTCTCGTCATTCAAGACGCATTTGCCTGCGTAACATTGTATAATGTCAGGACACCGGCGAACGAGGATATCATTGACGCAATGATCTCTTCCAAAGCATCGGCGCTGCTGGGATCGTATGCACAGAACAACGTTCTTGACCTACCACCTGATCTGACCATACGGGAACATCTCGCCCGCGCTCAAGCCTTATATGTTCATCTTGTTTTGTCGCTCTTCTCTTCGTCAATCGGAGCGCGTGCAAACGCCGAACAAAAGATTCCAATTCTTTTGTCCTGGATCCGCCAACTCTGGGAAGCAGCCCTGCTTGACCCAGATATTTGTCAGTCTGAAAATAGTGACGTGACTGTTGCATCCACCAGTGCCATTGTTCTTGATGCCATGTTTGACGGTGACACCACACCCCGTTTGTGGCGATCTTGGGTTCTATCTGAGAGCATTCGTCGTATATGGCTGATGGCAACGTCGACTATTGGAGTCTACTTAACCCTACGACAGAAATGGGCTGATTGCCAGGGCGGGATCTATTTCACCGCACGCAAAGATATTTGGAATGCCAAGTCAGCGTCTAGCTGGGCTGCTGCGTGTCGGAGCAGCGATCCTCTATTCCTTTGTAGTCTAGAAGGTGAAAGTCTCTTCTTGACTGCCAAGGCACCAGAGGTAGACGACTTGCTTATCAACCTTTTTACAATCATGTGGGGTGCGGAGAGGGTTGAGAATTGGTTTGCGCGGACTGCTGACTCAGGGCAGAGTGTGCGAGTATGGAGAAACAGTGGTCCAGTCGAGAAGTAAATATTCTGGTCAGTCTTGAGTATTAGAGATAAAGAGACGATAACTGGCAAAGATAGCTCTCACTACCTATCTATGCAGAAACATCCACTGTTACGTCCGAAATCTTCCGCTTTGTTGCAGGCGACACGTACGACCCATCGAAAATGCCCCAAAGGAACTGAAACGCCCTTGGCTTTCCATTTTCAATCTCAGACACGTGGCTTCCAACAGTATTCCTTTCTTACGTGATCTCTGCGCCTGCATTGCAAAGCTTGTCAACGGTTGCATCAGTCCACTCAATCGGACAAAATTGATCATCTATAGCTTTGTACACAAACATCGGCATTTTAGCAACTCCTCTAGACCCTAGTTTGACCTGTTCATCGTAGAGTCCCCGTAGTTGAGGTGATCTGAGATCCGCAACGCCATCTTGGAAGAAGGAATAGATGTCTCTTCCCGAAAAGTGCTTCACCGCCTGAGTGACCTCCAAATCGAGGACGGACATAAACTCGTCCTTAGTGTCTGGCAAAAGACGACTCTCTAGGTATTTTCGTGCTTCTGGGTATTGAGATGTGATACCCAGAAGAAACGCTATCAATGTCGCGGCGATAGGGCTCTTGTTCAATTTATCGAAGACACCCGAAATGTCGTCAACAAGGCCACCCAAAACAGCACCAGCGATCTCAACTTCGGGTGCATATCTTGTTTGAAGCTCTGCTGCAGCAAAGGTAGCGATTGAACCTCCACTATAGCCCCATACAGCAGTGCTGTGGTTCAGAGACTCTCTCAAGTCCAACAAGCAATGGACCGCCCTGACAGCATCAAGAGTAGCATGACCGGCTTGAACACTTACGCCAAAAGCAGAAGTAGGTCCCAAGTGATCCGGGACATTAACTATCCATCCGAATGAAAGCATCTCATTGATTAAAGATGTACTCGACTTGATACCAAGGTTTGGCTCACTCCTGGCCATAACACCAGTGAGAGCAAATGATGGGCTTGAGTCTAGGTTCGCAGAGTTGTAGGCAAACTGATAAGAAAGTATGGCTACCTTGCCCAATGTGGAACGGTAGACGTAAGAGGGAATGCACAGAGTGGTGATAGCCCATGATGGCTCGTTCCTGGAGTCTGTTGAGCGGTACAAGATATGGTATGCGGTCGCGCAATCCTTCAGAATCTCGGAGAGCTTTTTTGCTGAACGGATCCGAAGAATGTCACCTGGACCCTTGACTTGCCACCCTTCAGGAGGCCGATACCATGGATCTTCGCTGGGTGGTAATACTTGTTCATGGACTAGGGTATCTGTATCAATGCTGGTATCCGAGGCGCTTGCCTTGGCACATAAATCATGGAGCCAGAGCTGGGATGTCATTTTTTGTGTAACTCGGGTCAGACCCCTTGTGTATAAATCAGGAAGAAGAAGAATAAAGGTTGGGAAACAAAATCTTATCGTCAGCATGATCTGAAGGAGGGGAACAAGGTCGGGTCATTGTGCCACATGCTGACATGCAGATGCGAAGTAGCAGGGATTGCCGCCGAGACAAAATATTACCTTTTTAGTACATGGGATGTTATTAACTTGGTGAATTAAGAGAAATTGTACTTAACTTGGCGTTCTCTACTGAGTTCTCTCTAGTATACCTCGGCTGTGAAAGCTATTCTTCTTGACCCATCAGCCTGGACAGCCCGCCATGGCCTGATTGGCTCACTATCGCTTAGTCTGTCTGTTCAGCAACTGACGTGAGATAAATTTAGCAGTGAAAGGGTACTCATCTGTTCTTCCCGTGATGGGTTTTATGAGCACGACTTCTTCTTCTTATATCATCTGAGTTTCTCATAATTTCCTTCCTTCTCTAATCCAAATCCCTCGTTACTGTTAACGTTGCACGACAAAAAGATGGACAGACTGCAAACATCTGTCAAAATCCCCGCTGCAGACGACGCGAGCGATAAAACTCTGACCAGCACCCTCGCCAACATTGTCAACACAGCTTACACAATAGCAGAGAGCGACATCTTTATTCCTTCATACAAACGCACGTCGGAGTCGGAAATCGCGCAGTTCATACGCAATGGCCAACTAGCGGTCGCGTATCTTGCACCCAACAATGACCCCATAGGCTGCGTCTTTATTAAATTGCTCACGCCCATTCTCGGAGAGTTCGGGATGCTGGCACTGGATATCAAGTATCAAGGAACTGGCCTAGGACGTCAGCTGGCAGTCTTTGCGGAGGACGAGTGCCGAAGACGTGGATGCACGACTATGCAGCTTGAGATTCTTGTTCCGTCGACGTTTCATCATGAAGGAAAAGCGAGGTTGTTGAGTTGGTATACGAGAATGGGGTACAAGCTTGTAAAATTGGGCGACTTCGGTCAAGACTATCCTGACTTGGTCGGTCTGTTGGCGGGACCGACCGAGTATAGAGTTTTTGAGAAAGCTCTTGTCTAATGGCTAGGTCGATAAAAATAACTCAGCAATCAAACTGCGGCAATATGGCGTCTTTCAATGGCGACAACTGTGATACAAAAACGTCATCTACCAAGGCTTATTCCAGCTGTGATTGAGCAAGACACGCCCGGGCTGATCTAAGCTGAGACATTAGCGACTCAGTCCCCCGCGTCACTGTTAACATTGGTCTTGATAGGCTCTCACATTCCAGCATTTTTGTCTTCAACAATTACACCTCGCGCTTCTTGACACGTCAAAATCCCGTAGTAAGATCGCTTAGCTATGAAGCTCATTCAATGTATTCAGCTCTTGCCTTTGACTGCACTGGCATTCAGGTTGGGGGAGCTCCAATCTTCGTTATCTCCCCAAACGTCAAACATTCTCTCACACCCATCGTTACTTGAACTGCACAAATCCCTCGTCGAACAAGAATCCCTCACAGGCTCGGAAAAGCCCGTCACCGACTTTCTCAGCAACTATCTCAAAGATATCGGCTTTACAGTCGAGACACAAGCCGTCGCCGCGAATCGAGATAACATATTCGCCTACTACAATAGTACGAGAAAGACTCGAGTTCTATTGACGTCTCATCTAGACACGGTACCACCATATTGGCCATACGAGAGACGCGGTGATGAAATCTGGGGGAGAGGCACTGTTGATGCAAAGGGCAGCGTTGCCGCTCAAATCATTGCAGTTCGAGACATGTATGAGAGCAAGACGATCAGCGAAGGAGATGTTGCACTTATGTTCGTGATAGGCGAAGAGGCTGGCGAGGATGGCATGAAAGCAGTAAACAACCTAGGCCTGTCATGGGAATCGGTCATCTTCGGAGAGCCTACAGAACTCAAGCTCGCAAGGGGACATAAAGGAGGATTACGCTTCACTGTCAGAGCAGAAGGGAAGGCCGGACACTCTGGGTACCCCGAGACTGGCAGCAATGCCATTGATAGCCTTGTCCGCGGGTTATCAGCTCTCCAACAAGCCGAGCTTCCATGGAGCGATGAGTTTGGCAATACTACGGTCAATGTCGGTAGGATAGAAGGCGGTGTCGCGGCAAATGTCATCCCCGCGAATGCCTCTGCCACAGCAAGTGTCAGGATCGCGGCTGGGACAGGGGACGGAATCAAACGCCTGGTTGCCCAGATTGTGGAAGAGAGCGATCCGCACCTAGTTGTCGAGTTCAGCACATATTCTGTCGATCCAGTGACTCTTGATTACGATGTTCCTGGTAAGCTGAAGTTTTTGCATGGGAGGCTCTTACTAAATTTTGAATAGGCTTTTCGACTGTGGTGGTCAACTACGGCACCGATATTCCGTCTCTCAAAGGTAGTCATAAGAAGTATCTCTATGGACCAGGCACGATCTTGGAGGCACACTCTGCTCATGAGCATTTATGGGTTTCAGACTTGGAAGATGCTGTCAAGGGTTACAAATCGCTCATATCGCACACATTGCAGAAACTATCACCAGACTAGCTTTAAGGCCTTACGATGAAATTGAAACTGAAACTTCATTAAAATTGGTATATGCTATGTATCCGTTATCCCTAATCCATTTTCATGTCTAGTACCTGTTGTATTTCCTTAATAACTTGTCTATCTTGCTCATAACCTCAGGTATCCGAAAAGGCTTCGACACCAAATCGTCCATACCACTCTCCAACGCCACTCGTATTTGCTCATCCCTGACATTCGCTGTGACTGCAATGACAGGTACATGTTCAATGATCTGACCCTCCTTCTGCATCCGTCTAATCTCGGATACACACGTCAGACCATCCATGTTGGGCATTTCGAGATCCATCAGAACCACTGAGAGTTCTGAGCCGTCTTGTTTGTAAAAATGCGTTTTCCGCAGGAATTCAAGTGCTTCAACGCCGTCGTTGGTCGCGCTGACGGTGCAGCCAACCTTTCGGAGTTGGTTGACAAGCACCTTCTGGTTGATAAGGTTGTCTTCAACTATGTGGATTGTTAGGTCACGGGGGTCGAAGGCTTCGTCGGATCCGTGCCTCCGACGATTGTTGGTCGATTTGAGGATGTAGGGCTCATCAGACAGTGATCTTGATGGTCCGGCAGTAGCAGAGTTCTTACTCGATGGTGTTTGTGATAAAGAGGGCTGGTCAGGAGCTGAAGACCGTCGTGCTTGGACATAGAAGCCAAAGTCACTACCTTGTCCGGCGACGGAAGCAACTCCGATACGCCCACCATGTAGCTCGGCAAGACGCTTGGAGATAAATAGGCCAAGACCGCTTCCGCCATATTTAGCATGTGTTCTAGGAGAAGCTTGTTTAAACCGTTGGAAGAGAAGTTGTCTCTCGGTCTCTGACAAGCCACATCCAGTATCCTGGACTCTGTAGTGCACATATAGCGCCTCTCCAGTCCCCCACTCGTCTGAAGACACGACATTACCAAGCTCACCACGAGTAGGAGCAAATGCGAAGCCAGGTGTGTGATTGCCCTCTGGTGGTGTTCCGGAAACACCGACTGTGACCTCGATAACACGCCTGGGAGAAGAGGCGGTAAACTTGATGGCATTTGTCATAAGATTGATCAGGATCTGAAGAACGCGACTTGGATCCATAGCAACCCAATCGACGGCGAGATCTCTGAAACTCTCTTGAATCTGTATCTTGAGGGTGATATCCTTGGCTACCGTTTCCGACTCGAACATCTTGACCACGCGCTCGATGATAGCCTGTGGCTGACAGACGACCGGGGTAATGAGAAGAAGGTTCGAGTCGAGCTTGGACACTGTGAGGATGTCGTCCACGATTGACTTTTGATGCTGTACGCACAAAGCGATGGTTTGTGATGCATCGAGGCATGAGTCCAAGGTTTCGCGGGATGTGGGCAATCCACTCGATCTTGCAGCCTCCATGGCCGCAGTGATATCATCCGCACACTGGAGGATGGCACTTAGGGGGTTTCTCATCTCGTGCGATGTGATGTCGATAAACTCGTTCTGTTGTCGTCTTGTTTCCTCTGCTTCTTGGAGTCGTCTGTTCTGTAGTCCCTCAGCCCACTTGAGGTGTGAGATGTCGGTGATAGAACCCATAATGGACCGTAACGTGCCACCCACTGTCATTTCTGGATGTGCTGTGACCAGTACCCAGCAGTCAATTGACTCGCCTTGGATGTTGACTGGATCCTCAACAGCCTTGCGCAGCTTGACTTCTCCGGACCAAGGTAGCAATTCTTGAGTAAGACGATGCCAACCTTCTTCCATGATGCTGCCCGACGTGCCCATCAAGTCCACCCATGCCATATCGCCGTGCGGGTCTCGTGTATGACCGGTCATTTCGTAAAATTTATCGTTGGCCTCGCGCAAGATTCCCTCGGGACTGGTGAGGAACATACCCAGGGGCGATAGCTCTGTCATTCTTCGAAGACGACTCGCTTGAAGCTTAATCTGTTGAGTGAGTTCCTCCTTCTCCAACGCTGCCGCCTCAACAGCATCTCGCCCACGACGTGTCTCGTCTTCGAAAAGAATGATGGACGCCAACGAATTCGCTAATTGGTTGTTGAGTAGAGAGGCGAAAGACTTGTACCCCTCGTCGTAAGGTCGACGTGGGTTGACTCCCAGTACCAAAAACGCCAAAACATTCTCGCCATTTGTCGGTCGAATGGGAAATATGATTGCTTCTGAGCCAGCCTCGACATATCCGCGCCACTGGATCCCTTGTAAGATATCTTCTGGAAGAGAGCCATCTCGAATGCGAACAAGCGTGGGCTCACTGCGCGTACGCATAGCTTCACGGAAGGATGGCACAAAGCCCTGGTGACTCCGCTTGAGATCGATTTGATCTGGTGCAGCCGGATGTCCTCGCGGTATACCGATAGTGCCCTCGAGATAGCAAGACTTGCTTGAGATTGTGCTGCCGGAAGAACTCGATTGATGATCTCCTTCCTCCGCCTCACCAACAGAGTAAACCAAGGCAAATGGGACATCCTTATGATTATCCTCCAGCCCTTCCAGAACAAGTTTCCAAAAGCTCCTTATAGAAGTCGCCTTTCGCAAAGACTCTCCAAGCCTGTTAATTGTAGACATTCGGCGTTGGCTGAGAATAAGATCGGTGGTCTCGAATGGTGCATTATAGAAGCCGCAAATACGGCCTGTCCCGCCATAAAGCGGTGTAAGCGACCAACAGATATGGGTTTCTTCAAGGAATCCTCGCCTGAAAAGAGACAATTCGTCGTTATCACTTCGATGGCTAATGCCTGTTCTTATAACCTCGGCGAAAGCTGATCCAAGAACATCCCAGGCTTCAGACCAGGGACCAGATGCGCCCGTACCCAACATGGATGGATGCTTGTTACCGGCGTAGTGAATGGCATATTGTTCATTGTACAGCATCGTCATATCGCTTCCCCAGAACAGGCTTGCTAAGGTCGTGTCAGCAAAATGGGATAATGCGTGTAGTCGAATGAATCTTACCTGGATGAGGATTAGCAATAACAAGATTTGCGACTTGACGAAGCTCTGGCGACCACGTATCCATAGGCCCAAGAGGGGTTACAGACCAGTCAATATCCCTAAGAAGCTTGATGTATGGTGTCAGAAGTCCCTTTGGTTTTGCGGCTGTCCAATCCGCAACAGCTTTTTCGGGCTTCCCTAGGATGAAAGAATCGTTACCTGAACTACCCGTGATACGGTCTGAGCTTCCTCTGGATGTCCCTGCTCGCCACCACGATTTGAGCGACTCTTTTCGCTGTGATGATACCACAAGCGTTGAGTCTGTAGATGGCAATTCCGGAGATGTCATCTCGATTGGGCTCTGGAAGACGTTGTTCTTTGCTTCTAACTCCGGCTCTTGCTTTGGTGGCTTTGAGTCCTGGTCTTTCTGCTTCGCTTGATCATGATCCCTGATGCCGGGCGTGCTGGCCCGAGAGAGTGCGCTTGACGATAGGGCTCCTGGAGGAGTAGCATGTTGCCATAGTCGGTTTCCACTGATCAGTCGCCATCTTTTTGCGACGGTTGATCCTGTCCAGAGCAAGTCCTTGTAAAGAAAGAATAGCGGATAAACATCTTTGGAATCGTCTTGAGTTGTGATGCCAGTGGCCCAACTCTTGAAATCGAGATAAGAAACAGGCTCGGTTGGAGCATCGCAGGTTTCCTCCCCGCGCACCCAATCAAAGAGGCGTTCATGAGTGGTCAGCGCAGTGTTGCAAAAGACGGGTTGAATAATTTTTGAGGGCAATGGTGATTCATCATCGGGGTCGAGATCAATAATAAAAGTCGGTCGCGAATCTGCATTCAAGATATCTCTGATATTGAGTGTGTCGAGATCGTCTGCGATATCGGACTCCATATTCCCTTAGGTCCTTTAACGGAAAAAAGAAACAAAAAAGGAAAAGAGGCTGATGAAGAAGTAAGAAACATGGTGGGATCATTTTGGTGGGTTGCCAAGAAAGGTCATTTGGAATGACAAGTAGACTAGCGTTAGTATAACAGGTCATCTTTTGATCCTTTCCTTGGTTGTTATGAAACTCTGTTCTTATGGGGATATCCATGCGAAACGCGGAGGGTCTGTGGTATCAAGTAAAAGAGGACGGACCCTACCTAGACAGCCTCATCTTTAGTCTCTATTTTCAGCGTCGATCTTTCGTCAAGTCGCCGAGATGTCTTTTTGTTTGAATCGAGTTAGTTCACGACTGCAACTAGAAAGTTGTAGACAATTAATTAATCCTAACAACCATCAGAAAGTACAAATGATGCAACTCCCTATCCGCATCAAACCCTGCTTTCAGGCTATCAACCGACGCTAAACCCTCGTAGCGGCCCGATCCCGATCTTGGGCCCCAACTTTTCCATCGGCTTTTCCCTTTGGGATCACGATTTGGGAGAACATGAATCGACTTGTTCGCGTTTGCAGGGGAAAGTCCGTTGAAGAATCTCGATCGGTATTTTCCATGACCGACCCTGATTCAGGTACTGGTTGTTTTCGCTGGCACGTGGCTCAAAATACCGCAATCGATGCGAAAATACCACGAAAGAACGTTTTTAACCGTTGTTAAAGGGTAGTTTTAAAACTCATGCCGTTAGACTGCTTGCGTCTATGCTTCGTAAAAAACCATATCGATTGCAAATTCCAGATACTCTCTCAGTAGGTAGATCCTGGAACTGTCAACACCAGTCACTAATAACGCGTTTATTTCAACCTTGAAGAACTACTAATCTTTCGCTGTGGCGATAGAGAACTTGGCGATTGCCTCAAAATCACTTCAAGAGCCTCTTCGATGAGATCGGTGGAAACCCTACATAGACCGCAGCCACACCACGTATTGGCTCTGCATCTATCGTGAGACCTATTTGCCAAAAGTCTTGAGCTCAAAATAACGGAACACTGGGAATGTAATGATGGCGAATGCGCAACCTAGCCACATGCCAAGGTCCGCCGTATGCGCCGCCAGCGAAACAGGCCCAATATACCAGACCTGAGACATGCCTAGAATCGCACCCACCCAGCCCAGGACAAAGCTTGCGAGAGCAGCCAAGCCTATAGGAAGATAATTCTTGTCCTCCCAGGCAGTCCAGTCGAACCCTTGACGGCCACGGAAGATCAAATGCTCCTGTAGCACGATGCAGATGAAGAGCATGACCCAGTACCCCATAAGAGCCACAAAGTTCTGGAAAATAACTAGGAGACTTTCTCGGCCGGCCATTGCGAGGACGAGGGTGATAAGAGATAAGACGGTGGACCATACCCAACGAGGCACCGCCTTGGTGTAGCGACCGAGTACTTGGCATCCAAGTGAGGCAGAATATAGAGAAGGCGTGCTATTGGCGATGACGCCTAGGGCAACTACGACAGAACAAAATCGCCCAAACCCATCAAGGGGATCATAAGCCTTGACTATGAGAGCACCAGTGCTGATTGCGTTGGCATCAGCCCAGGCTTTGTTATCGACGAGTCCCGTTGCCAGTCCAATGGCGATGAGATAGACAAGGGTGAATGACATGGTCAAGCCAAAGACAGTGAGTAGAAAGACCTTGACACGTGACGTACGTTCTGGATAGTAGACGTAGAAATCAGACGCAGCAGCAGCCCATGAATTGGGGACATAGAAGCATAGTGTGAAAAAAGAAAGACGACCGGCGGCAAGTGCTGGACCAGAGACGGTAGGCTGAGCAGAGGCGTCGAAGGATGGACCCGCAACACCAATGAGCACTGCGAGAACGACTACCTGCGCAATCCAAGCATATCTGAATTGTGTGAGTAAGTAATAGAACGTGGGGTTAAAGGGAAAACGAACCGTTCATAAGTGTGGAATATCTTCATGCCAAAGACAGCGACGATCCACGAGACAATCGCAACAATTATCACACCCACAAGTATAGTCATGGTACCGTCACTTACAGCAGACAGGACCTGACCGCCGATGATACAGTCGATAGTAGCATATCCCACCATAAGAATTATGTTAAGAAAGGTTGGGATCTTGGAAGGCCAGTAACCGAAGAAGTAGCGTAACACGACCTGTATTTCCAACCGTCAGAGAGTATACTAAGAGCGAGGGAAAGAATTATATACCATGGTGCGATTACCGCTCTGCGGTCCCCATATCGCCATGTACCCTGTTGAACAAGCACCTAGGATTGTCCCAAATACCGCGAGCATCGCGCTATCCAAAAATCCCAATCCAAAAACCATCGGTCCAAAAAGGCCCGTGGCGAGATTGTTCAGCGAAAGATTCGCACTGAACCATAGTAATGCGACTTGAAGGTCAGCAGCGCTTGATGCAGGTTGTCGTTCTTCAGGCAAAACTCGTTGAATGCCTCGCGCTTCAAGACCAGCAAGGTTCTCAATACGGTTATTGATCTTTTGGAGGGCCGAGAAGAGAGAGGAGCTTGGCGTATTGAATGCTCGGTCATCGTCGACTGTGAGAGAGGAACTGGCGGTTGCAGACTTCTCGTGCACTGCTTCTGTGTCATGAGTGGGAGAAGACATAATGACTGTGGACCAACGCAAAGGATACAATATGTGGAAATTACAAATGAGCCACTGAAAGGATGTTACAGACAGAGTCCGAGGGATGCGAAAGAGTTTTGTTCCTGGAAGGTGCTGCAGATTGGGATCCCTGCAATGCACTGTCGGTCTGTTGGTTGAACCAAACGGGCTTTGACTAGGATTGTGTCACGGCAAACCCCTCAAGATTTAAGATACATACGGAGGCGTCAACTAATGACAAATTTCATATCAAGATGTTGCCTTTTTCCGGAGTACACCGGAAGTCAGCTCTAATCTTCAGAGATGAGCCGTCCCTCGCACCCCCATGTCGATGGCTTGCTTCCTCAGCCAGGGTCCAGTAACATCAAGGGTCAGGTCTCGATAATCCTTGAAACCGCATGTAGCCTATTCAACAATGAAACCACACTGACCTGCACTAAAGCTTGAGTAGTTTAGTGGAGCGGTCAGGATCGGCTGGAGCGGAATCCAGAACACTGCGTTGGAAGTTCATTGCAAGAGTCAGAAAAATACCAACATAGCTGAACCGGCGATGGACACTTCAGACATCACATATATTATACAGAGCCACTGTCTAAGTACTAACAGTGTAGCATATGCAAGATCCCAATGCGAGGCTAACAGAAGAAATAAAAATACAATCTAGATGCGTCCCTCGCTGACTTCCACGTTGGTCACGACCGTGATATGGCCGTTAGTTTCCCTCTCGATTCCATTTCCACCAACACCTGCCTTCGCCTCAACAAAATACTGCTGTTGGCCATGATGTTCCACAAGTTCGATCTGACTTCCCTGATCCGCCGAAATAGCATTATGCGTACCATCCACATCTTCCAACTTCGCCCACACAGACGGTTTACTGAGCCCTTGTGTTCTTCGTCGAGCAGAGTTCTCGGGATATGAGGAGTTTCGGTAGGACGGATTCGGATACGACGGGTTTGAGGAGTCGCCTTTGGAACCGAGAGCGAGACGGAGAACGGGCCAGCACAGAGGGAGGTTACCAACCCAGAGCGCGACGCCAGACTCTGCAACATACCTGGCTGGGTGTCAACGTGACTCTGCTTTGTAGAGGATTCAATCTTACCAATACAGAAACACGTAGCTGTTGGGGTTGCTAAAGTTGTAGTAGCGATTGAGAACGGCAGCCAGAATGTTAAATAGTCCAAGACCAAAAACACAGCAGAGACCAATTCGTCTGTGGAAGTCAGTCGCGATCTCTTCGGTTTTATCGCACGTGTACTTGCCTTTTTCTTGATATACTGATGTGGATGACGATGGGAATAGGCAGTAATATTAACATGATGTCGCTGGCAATGTTACAGGCAGTGGCTGTGATCATATGCGCATAGTATGTCGCACATTGCACTACCAAAGTGTCAGATAAACCACCAAAAGATTGCGGACAACATACTCTTATCAGGATTTACAGGGACTGCCCAGTATTCAGGTGTTGGGGAGCACCAGAAGAAAACAAACAAAAATATGACAACGATGTACGTAACCGCACAAAAGGCAGAGACAAACCTCACGGCCCACCGCTGCTTGATGGACGTCCCTTGTGTCAATCGAGCGTATAAAAAGAGCAAGCAGGCTTTGATTGTCCAGACGGCTGTGAGAGCAAAGATCTCAAGTACAAAGGTCATTTTGCTTCCAAAGATGGCCTTCTTCTTACCTTCTGGTGTCAGAGCCGCTGCGACGTCGGCGGGCATGTAGTTGGACCCATTCTCGGCGACCTGGTTGATAGAAACGACAACACCTGTGTAATTGACCTGTTTGCGATAAGCATGCTGTTTGTTTGTTGATAGGACTCCGGAATCCGTACAAGCGCAAAGACCATGAGATAATCCTCAATCGCGAGTCGACTCCATTTCCCCAGCTTCAGACGTCGAGATGCACTTCAAATAGTCAGCAATCGCACTAGATCAGGACAGTCAAAGACTCACAGACGACAAACGACGATGAAAAGCCCCAACACCCAGAGTATCCAAGACTCGACCAGTAAAGACTGTAGGAAATCCATGATGAGGAAACGATGGGCATGCTTTGTCAGATTCACAGATTGTGATAGAACATGTAAAGGGGAGATCTTGGGCGGTTCAAATTAGGTTGGACTTGCTATCTATCCCCGTGTTGGATGTTGTCATAGTCCGGTACAAGACCATGTTACTACGAAACTCCGCTGCCATGAAGGCGCAAATACTCCTCTGCTCGCCGAATGATACCATGTAAAAGCAAAACAAGCCCATCCTTGAATCAATCTCGAACATGAAAACTCTTTCCGTAATCTTGACAGCTGCAAGATCCTAGGATTGTTAGACCCTGGTGAAAGAATACCGAATAACGTATTGTCTGCATCATTAGAGTTCCTTCCCCTGTATCGCACAGTTGACCTTTGCCGTTTAGAACAGACATCATGCGGCGTTGCGCTTAAGTCGGCACAGATGGAACAAGGAATAAAGAGATAAGACGGAACTTTGTATTGCCAGTGACAGTTACCGTTGTCCTCGGTCCGCTTCCGATCCCTGTTTGACATGGTATCTTCGTGGGGGTGCCGGCTGGGCGAAAGCTTAAGGTGTTTGATATCATACGATGAAGCGGTACCTTTGGAAAGGTTCTAACTTCTTCTTTGGCTTCTGCATCTTGTTGTCAACTGTACTAGATAAACCCTACTAGCTTCTTCTGTTAATTTATCCCTGGCATGGAATCGCTCACAGACATTGGGTCGACTATTGTTTAAGTTTAATCAAAGGCTTCATTTCACCGTTGGCATCAAATCCCTGACCGCCTCAACCAATCATCAACGTCTTTGAGAAGAATTTATTAACCAACAGCATTTGCAGAACTTCCGCTGCGGATATTCGTAACTGCACGGAAAAGCCTCACCGAATTTTCAGACCGTTCGAGACTTTTCAACACCAACAGCCGCTGTCTCCAACATTACGACAACAAGGTACCTAAATCAAGCTCATCATCTGATTGGCTTACAGATTGACTGTTGCATCTTCAGAATTTCTTTTTTCATTATTCCAGACACGGTTTCTTCCGCGACTGTTAAGCGGCGTTAAAAAGGCTTCAGGCACTCTTACCTGTCGCACATTGCACACCAAGCTAAAGATTCAGCCGCAGAACTTCCACCATGAGACCATCCCTCCGCACTATTGATGAATTCAGTAATCTTGCCTTTGACTTTATCATAATCGGGGGCGGAACAGCCGGTCTTGCTGTGGCTGCCCGTCTCGCCGAGTCCAATACTTCATACACTGTTGGTGTGATCGAAGCAGGAGGTGTCGTTCAAGATGATCCCGACGTCGATGTCCCTGGACACTATGGCCGTTCTCTAGGAGGACCCTATGACTGGAAGCTTGAAACAACACCTCAGAAGGGTCTTGACGGTCGGGTTCTTCCTTGGCCCCGAGGAAAGGCACTGGGAGGGACGAGCGTCCTGAATTACATGGCCTGGAATCGCGCTAGCAGGGATGATTATGATGCGTGGGAGACTCTCGGTAATGAGGGTTGGGGCTGGGATAGTCTCCTGTGAGTAGCTCTGAGAGGCTTAGAGTACTGTGCTTATCATTTTCGACCAAGGCCTTTCTTCAAACGATCGGAGACATTTCATCCGCCAAGTCAAAAGACTCAGAGTGAGCATGAGATATCACACGATGCAGACACTTTGGGGGACTCTGGTCCTATACAGGTTTCTTATCCGACAGACTACTCATCTTCACACAGCCTTTGGCACCGCACGCTTAATAGTCTCGGCATTCAAACAAACACTTCCCATCTCGGAGGCTCGAACGTTGGTGTCTGGACATGCATCAATGCTGTCGATCCCTCGTCTGCTCGTCGATCCTATGCAGTAGATTACTGTACATCTGATCCGCACAACCTGCACATCCTGACCAACGCAACGGTAAACGAGATCGTCATTAACGAAGACAAGGTAGCTACTGGGGTCCAATTCACCTATCATGATGAAGAGTATACTGTTCCCGCTTCTCGGGAGATCATCCTTTCTGCTGGGAGCGTCAAGTCACCGCAGATCTTGGAACTCTCGGGGGTTGGAAATCCCGAAGTTCTCGAAAGGTCTGGCGTGCCTGTCAAGGTTGAGAGTCTGCATGTAGGTGAGAATTTACAGGAGCACATCAGTACGTACAAGTGTCCTAGTGTTTGGTATCGACTGACGTGATTATCTAGTGCTAGCCACGATCTTTGAGGTTGATCCTTCGCTCACTAATCGTGACGACTTGCAAAAAGATGAAAAGCTTGCGTCTATTGCACGTGAGCAGTATGCCCAAACTGCGGATGGACCTCTCACCGTCTTACCTGTTTCTCTCTGTTACGTACCGTTGGCGCACTTTTTGCCCAAGGATGTTCTTGCTTCAATGCATACCGAAGCTGACCGAATTTCCGAGTTTGACTCGGACAAACACGATGTCCTTGCCCATCGACTGGATGGTGCTTCTAAACTGGGTCAGATCGAATACATTTTTGACCTTGGAAACTGGAATCCTCATTTTGATGGTGAGGATGGCAAGAAGTACGGAACTATGCTACAGATCCTCCAATACCCTTTTAGTGTTGGGTCGATCCATATCCGTCCTTCTCGCCCCGGGTACCCCCCAGCAGAGCTGTCACCTGATATCGATCCCAAATACTACGAAGGTACACATGGAACGCTCGACATGGAGGTAATGAAGCAATGTCTACAATTTGTTCACAAGATTGTGGACACAGAACCTTTGTCCAATATAATCCGCGCACCTGCTTCTCCACCAGCTGCCGCTTACCAGGATGCTAAGCTTCTGGACGAATGGATCAGGCAGAACACAATCACAGATTGGCACCCTGTCGGAACTTGTGCCATGGGTGGGCGTGCAGGTATCGAAGGCGGTGTTGTCGACGCGAGGCTTCGTGTCTATGGGGTAAAGGGACTGAGAGTAGTTGATGCTAGCATCATGCCTCTGCAAATAAGTGCCCATATACAGGCAACGGTGTATGCTATTGCAGAGAAGGCGGCACACATGATCATTGAAGATGCTAGAAGCGTAGACATGGCGCGAGGAGAGTTTCGAAGGCAACAAGCCAGACTTTAGATGTCCACATGAAGTCAGTATACATGACGCGCTACTTTTTGGTCATCGATGAAATTCAGCTTAGTAGTTACTGAGCCACGCACGAACTATTGCCCCAATGGCCTCTGGCTGATGGTGCGCAGATAAATGTCCCGCTTCATCAACAGCATAGAATGCCAAACGATCATTTCCCTTCCAAAAGCCCCCTTTCTTGGCTTCCCAGATCTTAGTATTTGAAACTATGTCTCCATCCTCGTAGTACCAATCTTTGTAATCGAGACTTTGGTATAGTTTCTGCCCTTTCCAACGCTGATTATCAAGCATGCTCATCTGGCCAGGTGTGTTGCTGGGACTGTTAGTTGCTGAGGTTGGTCGTCATATTGTTGATCGAGGACTCACATGATAATGTCGTTATTCCCATTGATGAATAAGACTGAAATGTCTGTATTGTCTAAAATCCATGTTAACTCTCGAGTGACGGGCAAATGGATATTCTCAGCTAGATCCCATCGGTGATTGGTGTCCAAGTCGATCAGATCAAAGGGAAAGCGCTCAAATCCAAGCTTCTGTTGAACCCAGCGTTGGTTCAGAAATTTCCATGTCGGTCCATGAGCGAGGTTAGAGCACAAGGGAGGTTCTTCACATGGATGCCGATCTGGTGGAAAGTCAGTCTGCTGCCTTATCAGAACAAAAAAGATGTACTTACCATCGTAGGGGTCCCAGCCCCCTTTTTGAACGCCATCTAAAAAAAATTCCCCAATTGTCGCCTCGCACACTTCATTGGCAGCCTTACATTCAAGAATACCATAAGACTCTCGGCACCGAACTGCCAGTCTCTCGCACTGGGGTATAGCAGCAGCCATAATCGAGCAAGCAGTCGCATTCATAAGAGGCGCTTGACGGCCATCCTTGGCCCAGTCCTTGCAGAAGAAGTCATGATAGCCGATGAACTGCCTTGTCGCATCGATATAGCCATCGAGGATAATCGCGGATGAAACGTTAATACGCGTCTCAACACCGCGTTTCGCGTCGGCCTGTTCTCGGGAGGCTATGTAATGCGTGTAGCCTGCCACGTAGTGACCACCCATTGACTCGCCAGTGATGTGCCATGGACGACCTGCAAGTTCGGGAAAAACGTCTTGCGAGAAAGTTGACAGAAAAGAGTGCACATCGCGGGCACCTTGTTCGAGGCTGACTGCGATATCATCGCGATCGGTAATCTTGGAGAAGCCAACACCTACAGGCTGACTAGGCAGAGTTAGTAAGTCCTCATTTTCTTAGGGGGATGCCTACTTACTCGATGTATACAACATTGGCATGATCGGTCCAAGAGTAATCTAGTCGTCGGGTTGAATTTCCATCTCGATTGACTACGCAAGGTCCACTGCCCATAAAGAGACCCATCTCTCCAGCTGCACCAGGTCCACTATGAAGGCTGCATTAGTTAGGCTTGGCTTGCGGTAGATGATGACCTACCCGCTCATCCATAGTAGCAATGGGTCAGTCTCGGGCTTGTTGCGACTTTCAAAGTACCCTTTCAAAGGTTAATCCCAAAAAAATCCAAGTCTCTCGGCGTGTACGTACAGAA
Source organism: Fusarium longipes (assembly GCA_013618495.1). NCBI lineage: Eukaryota > Fungi > Ascomycota > Sordariomycetes > Hypocreales > Nectriaceae > Fusarium > Fusarium longipes. The sequence goes on from JABFEY010000014.1 coordinate 79,754, forward strand.
GAACATTGATTTATCAGCCGTAATATTGACTGTACCTGTCCATTGTCGCGATCCCGCATCGCAAAGATGGGAGGATTGTTCGCTGAGTGTGAAGGATGACTTGGAAGCTGACTTGTCTGTCAGTGGTTTTTGTTCCTGACACGTAACATGACCGATTGCTGTCGCCACGGCCAATGCCGCAGCTGGTTTGGCAAGCCACATGTTGTTCAGGACTCTTTGTTGAGATGTTTTCTTTGAAGAAATTACTAATCGTTTTTTTGTTTCCTAGCGCGGTGGGTCATTTCTTTAAGTAGCAGCAGAGTGATTACTCTAGCATACCCGGTATTATATAGAATGATACCAGTTTGGAAAGGTAATCATTATCTAAAGTTTAGTTAAAGGTTGAGGTATTTATAATATTTGCTAGGTTCTCCGTTCACTTCAACCATGATTCAATTTCTACAAATTCTCGCTGAGCAAGTGTTGGGAAATCGATAAACGTCAAGTTCAAAAAGTCTTTTGATCTGAAGCAGCGAGTGAATAGCATGCAGCGTCTTATACGTTGCCCCCACGAAAACAGAGGATCTGCTTGCATGTATCTATCCGATAGATCAAACGTTGATGGCCTCCTTTTTGCTAAAATCTATCGTCCTCAACCAAATCAGCCATGGTTTATGGATGATAGCAATAAGCGGTGAGTTGACAATTAGATCAGTCATGACGTCATCTCATCCTACACTGGAGGACATGGCCTCAAAGAATGTTTGACAGCTAATAAATAATAAGCAGGCTAATAAAGCAGCTGACTCAAAGGTCACCTGAGAGAACATTATAACCTTGACAGTCCAACCAAGTCATCCGAATCAAGGCCAGATTGTCCATACTGCGGCAACAAAACACTATAGGTTTACTTATCCCTACGTTGAGGTCTCAGTATTCATCATAGATCTCACAGCAAATAGACTAGCCGAGAATAAAAATAAAAGAGCAGGCGAAACACTCAAATTGACATGTGTCACATCATAATACCAATAGTTCGCTACCTCCAGCCTGCCACTGTTTGTCATCGATCAGATACGAGACCATACTCAGGTCATACATCAATCGGTGGCATGTGTTCGCTTAGAAAAACAAACACTTTTCTCTTGCTACCCTTGTCTAGTAGGCACTCAAGTCAAACCGCATTTCCATATTAGCCTCAACAGGCAGAAATGAACTAATAAAGTCTCATGTGGTGGCACAAAGATGGAGAAAGTAAATGACAGATGTGTGTGATTGCTCAAATTCCAAGTGCACGGGCACTCGCAGTAGTCCCATCTTTTTTTTCTCATCGGAGCTGGCGGAAATATGGACCGTCTCATCTCGTTGACTCTTCTTCCTGTCAGTCAGTCAGTCACTCAAACAGCCACACTGTTTGTTTCCTTACATCTATCACAAATCAGTAGAAACTCTCCATTTCTAGAATGCCCAAAAGACTAGAAAGGCTTTCAATTTACGCTCTTGTAGCCAGCATTTCATGACAAGGTCTACCACCTGATCAGGGATCCTCCTATTGGCACTTTATTACAATCTGTTATTGGCCGGAACTGAGTTTCTCGGTTTTTCCTTATCTCGGCTGGTCATTTTCAGAAGGCCATTTCTTTATACACCATCTCGTGTTCATTCCTCCATCTCCACGCCCAAGAATCTGTCCCGTTCAGGGACTCAAGCAATCTCATCTTGGGCTCCCTCTTTTGTCCGTGAAAAAAATCCTTACATCCGGAAATCAAGAAAGCTTCCGGTTCTTTAAAAATTTATAATCGATATCGGATCGCATCATGTACTTTCAAAGTATGTGCTTCGCAAACAGCAAGGTGAACCCAACTGACGTCAATAGGCCAGCAAATTTATGCCGCGTCATCAAAAGCTCCCCTTGAAGGTATGTTGGACCGATGACTCAAGAGACTCAACTAACCGTGCTGAACGATAGATGACGATGACTTTTATAAGGATGCTGTACGAGCAGCTATAGAAAGCCATAATCTACACAACGGCACATGCCAAGTTACATTCCGCCTCAAATACAAGCTCACAACCGGAGGCTCCTGGTATTATCTCTGGGTTGAAGAAAAGGATCTACAACAGATAATGCCGAGTCTTGTGCTGGCCTACTGGAAGAATCTAGGAGGCCGCTGCCAAACTACACAATTTGATAAGTACCATGTCTTCAGAATACTCGACGAAGAAAAGCGACAGTACAAGATACAATGGATAGGATATAGTGAACAAGAGGTTTCATGGGAAACCAAGAAGAAAATCAACAGCATTTGTCCTTGGGCTGTGTTGGCGTGGAAGGCTCGGGATGGGAATTAGGGCGGGGAAGTCTTTGGGTGATTGGCGCACAAAAAATGGGCTGATTTTTGGTAATCTCGGAGTTTGAGCGGGCATGAATGGCATAGACTTTGGTTAGCGCGATTGCTAAATTTGTGGAATATCCACTGAATGGTTTAATATGTGTTGATAAAGAGTAAATATGAGTGATAGTTGACAACCCGAGTCCAGTTCATAACAAGGTATCTTCGTCACAGAAGTAAACGTAAATGGCTAGCCCCAGCATAAAATGATCGGGACGCTTGTATTGTAGAGTGAATCATTGGATATGAGAAGCATTAAGTGCCTATAAACTTTGAGCACTGAGGACTGCGCATATTGCTACCCATCATTCGTCAACTTGGAGAACAGAGCCGCTCACGAAACAAATATCTGCCATACAACCAAAGTCAACCACCGGAGCAATGCCAGATAACCGTGCTGCTCCCTCACTCAGCCAGCTCACCACCATAATCTCGAGACGAAAGGCCGTCGACAAAAAGCAATCCCAACTCGAAAAGATCAAAGCCAAGATACGAGACCTTGAAAGGCAGCGGGACGAAATGATTGAGAAGGAGAAGACATTGGAGGCTGAGGTTAATAAGGTGAAAGAGTCGTTAAAGGAGGCAATAGAAGCATTGAGAGGTTGAAAATAAATTGGTATCAAGACCAAGTATGTACAAACGACTACATATGAAGACTGCTATCGTATAAGAAGCAGTATTTGTAGAAGAGCCCTTTGAAGGCCCGTCGTCGAATGTATGTCTGTTGACCCCTTATCTTTATCCTGCGCCTTCAAGATTTCCAAGCTGCTCCCAGTTCCTTCTCGCCAATAATCTTGTCAAATGTTATCTCTATCTGCAAGAACCAAGATCTCCAGGGAAGTTTCAATACGAGGATCATCTGGGCTGAAACCACGGCCAACGAGGTATTTCAAATATTGCTTGCTGTGACTGGTAACCCCATAGTCAAGGAGAGTTTTGCCACGTCGATCCTTTGGCTCTGTCAGATCTTCCACTCGATCTGAAAGGATTATTGCATAGTGTACGTTTCCACTACGCAGAGCGTGCATTATCGGGCAGTAACCTAACCAGTCGCCTTTGCCAGGGTTTACTCCAGCCGCGAGAAGAATGTCCAACGCTTTATGATTCTGATCGAGTACCGCTCGTGTCAGCGCCTCAGCTCCCAGTGATCCATCCTTGTCATTTCGAAACAAGCCTTTTTCGATAAACATCTTTAAAATGTCGTGGTGGCCCAGCTTTATGGATTGGATCATTGGCGTCTGATGGGGGCCTGGTGCATCTAAGCGAGCACCATATTCCACCAACATTTGAGCAATCTCAAGGTCACCCCTGGAGACCGCCAGAAACAGCGGCAAGGTATCGTTATTTGATAGGGCATCTGGATTCGCGCCGCGTGCAAGAACGAGCTTGATCACGTCGATGTTGCGGTTCAACACGGCAATATACGTGATGCTTTCAGCGAAGGTTTTGGAATAATTGATATCAGCTCCTCTATCGAGCAGAAAGTTGATGGCCTCCAGATTTTGTGCCTCAACAGCCCTAGTCAACGGAGTCTTGTCCTTACGATCCCGAATGTGGATGCTGACGCCGTGATTCAGAGATCTTTGCATGACTTGAAGATATCCATTGGATGCACCCCAGTGGAGCGCTTTGCGAGCATGGGAATGGTAGAGGTGACAGCTGACAATCAGATTGAATCGTCGGTTAGCTCTGCAGAGGGCGTTGAGATCTTCCGATTGAGGTAGACACTCCGCGATGCACTCAATCATCTCTGTCGGTAGCTGTTCGAAAGACATGTTGGCTTTTGGGATGGAGAAGCTGCACAAGCGCGACAAAAATCTTTGGTGTTGAAGAGAATAGAGATTTCCAACAGGGGTGGTGGAAGAAGGCAGGGTATTTTATGCCTGGTCGAAACGCTTATCCTAAAGCACAACCTGCAACATCAAGCTTTGAGTGCAGAGCCTTCGTGCACAAAGCTTGTTAGTGGTATCTTGTTTTGGCTTCGGAAGTCATAGGATGAAGTAACCTTGATAGCATGATAAACCTTGAATGGAAACACGCTTTATTTGAAGTGTCATGATGGAATTACGTGAGAACTTAGCCTCAAATTCTGACGTCCGACTGGACTCGCCGTTGTTTACCCCCGCGTCTCTTACAGCGGACGCCTACAAAAGGCGCTTACCTTTGTTTGCCTATACGTCAAACCCATATCATATACATTCCTGAAAAAGGACTAAATATCTCGACACAAGAGCACAGGGACCGGTGGCTTATGGCTGTGATCTAGGGGCCTGTTCTTATCGCAAGAGATTTCGATCCAGCTTTGCACGGATATAAGTAAAAGCTCTCTTATTGCCCCATTTACCTGAAGCAATCTAATCTTTGGAAGATCCCCCGACCCGGTACTTATCTTGTATCTTTTCGGAAGGTCTTTTTTGTGTTCGGCGTTGTTTTAAATCCAGAAGTAACTTAAGGTGTTTGAACCATATTTTCGTATCCGCATGTGACTTCATATACGAACTTTATAAGCTGAAAGTGTCTTTATTCCATCGGTAGAACTCTGTAGGTCCTACCCTGGCGCATACGAGGGTCATCAGGTAGTGCAGATGAGAAATCGTACTGAGTACATTGCACCCGGTGGAGCAATACTTCATTGAATAGAATCAACACAGTATGGCTAACCTGAAGTATTATAGCTATAATACAGAATCTTCTTGACTGAATGAAAATGCAATACGAATAAGAAGTTTACTGTACTTCTATTCGTGCTGATGTGGAAGTGGCAATTTGACATGTTATGAACGGGCCTATGCTCCTAGAGATTGTTCAATGTCCCGTTCCTGAATGGACAGTGTCGTCAAACTAACTCTATACCACGCGTAAATGACTCCGCTTGTGGTCTCCCTTATCCATACCTCACAGAGAAGTCAAAGACGGATAGCGATTGTCCAGTTCGAACTCGATTTCACATTCAGTTATCGACTCTGCCCCCAACCAGAGAGCAAGAGTTCGGCGTTTCAAAGCGAATATTTGCCACCAACAATTGATTCATATATCATTTAATTGTCAAAAGCCCTAAGCATTTTCTGTCCTGTACCCTTTCTTCCTGCACTTGTCGCACAGCCAGCAGGATTTTTATGCTTTGTTGAAAAGCTTAACCAGGCCGCAATCAATATCAAGCTTTTGTGCAAGCCCTTGTACACAAAGTTAAACTCGGGTTGTTATGTAGGAAACAGAGTACAATGCTTTGTATCATGAAGAGTCCATGATCTGTGGATGGAAATAACACATTATATATAGACTTGATCAAGTTGCCTTTTTCTGCTAATATTCTGAGCAAACGCGGATATGACATGAGTGCATGTCAGGTACCTATCCGAACGTCCAAACGATGCAGGGGTCTTGATGACACGGATTTGTCCTGCAATGGCCGGGAATCTAGATAACGAGTGCTTTTATCCGAATAGTGGAGTACGACAAGTTTCCGAATTTGGAAGAAGTTTGATTGAAAAACTCTACGAGCGAAGGAGTATCTGCATCTATCACTGTCAGCAGACCCGAGGCATTATCTTGGTAGTGCTTACTCAATTGATAAGTCTCACAACGCGCCTGGCAGCCAACCCTGTAAAATGCGCTGAATTAGCTCGGAAAACAACAGAATTGATAGGATCGCGGTCTTGCCAAGGTTCCATACAAGGATATCCTGTGGTGGACTTCGTCCGGTACGGACACCGTAAAAACAGGGTCAGGGCCATGAGGTTACGTTTATAAATACCAGCCTCATCTCCTCTCTTCTACCCCATGTACATTCCTAACAAGTGTAAAGAAGTAAAAATGTCTGAAAAACATCAGAGTCCAGTGATTCTTTTCGCACATGGTGCTTGGCATCAGCCAAAACACTATTCCCTACTTATTGAAGCCATCGAGAATCAAGGCTTCACCGTCGTGGCCCCAACTCTCGCCACAGCAGGTTACGATGACTCAGTTGATGGCAAGGCCCTAGAAGACGATGTCAAAGCCATCCGTGATGCGATCCTGCTCTATCTCGATAGTGGACGGAAGGTCGTCGCAATAGGCCATAGTTATGGTGCCGTCCCCCTCCAAGTCGCCGTCAATGGATATACCGAGGCCGAACGAGAGCAGAAAGGGCTACAAGGTGGTTTTGTCTCAATCGTTTTTATCGCACCAGCGCCCGTGTTGCAGAAGGACATCTCCATGTACGACTCTGCCGGGGGACAGTACACCTCGGCCTGGTTCCATGATGTATCTGTAAGCTAATGCACATCCCAATTCATTTCCTCAATCTGATTCTTTATCCAGGAAACGCGCCTGCCTCTGAAAAATGGCAAACTGATGGAGGCTTTCTTCAACGATGTGGACGAGAGTGTTGCCAACGAGATAATTCCGACGCTTTGCCATCAAAGTAAAGGTCCCTTTGAGGTTTCCGTTCCTTGTACACCAGCGGACTTAGCCATCCCAAAGACGTTGATACTCTGCAGAAATGACCCAATATTTACCAAGGATCTTTTGGAGTTTATTGCCGACAAGTGGGGAGCAACGGTTTTGGAGATCGAGTCAGGACATAGTCCGCATTTGTCGGAGACTCACAGGCAGTGGATCACCAGTTTTGTCATCAACGAGACGGCGAAGGCATGAAACTTGCAGAGCTGTATCTTTCATTTGACGGCTTCTCCAATGCCACAGGTATAACTAGTTAAGAATCAATTGCCAAATGGATACAGACGACGCAGTGGGCGGTATCATTTCGACATAGGAAAGATGCCCCAAGCTGTGAAAGCCGACAAAAGCCATCAATACCGATATGCTATGTCGCCGTTCTCTGTATTCGTCTTTGTATCTGCCTCGATAACAAGCTGCTTGCCGCTTATCCGACAGCGCGCCAATATTGAAACCATGTGTTCATAAATATCTGATAGTGGCTTTCGCACAACAGAGCCAAATGCAGTTTTAGGTTTGGTTTCGAGGTCTCGACCGATTTTAGGTTTATCGACTACAAAACTTAAAAAGGTAAGATGATACTCTCTGAGCGTGGGGCAAAGCAGCTTAGATGATCATCAGACCCCTGATCTTCACCAATATGCGCGCCAGTAAACCATCACAGCCAGACAAATCGACTTGTTTAATTCTTTGGCCTCACCAGGTATTGAAAAGTGGCACTAGTGATTGGCCGACGTTAGTAATGTAGTAACTGGGCTAAGTAGGAAATCTGACAAAGAAATAAGTTCTTACTCACACCTTGAACTCATACACGTGACATAACGTTGGAAGGCCGGCATTACAAGACTCGTCTGGCCAGCCCAACAATCCGAAAAACGTCTCTCAACTCTTAAGTCGTCGAGCGGTCTGAAAAATGGCGGATAAAGTGCACCAACAAGTCTCTTGTAGCATCGTGGACCTGATCTCTTCCTACAGCATACTCTCATCTCTGACACCTTGGCTCTCGACACTTGACTTGCATAACCTCAGCTTGACAAGTCGATCAGCTTACGCGTACATCCGTTCTTCGGACAACATATTCGATTTTCTCAGTCGCCAGTCTCTCTGCGATGGACGTGGTCTGGCGATTCGTCAAGCCTTCAAGGGTCCATATCATCAAAGTCCCTTACCTGGACGATGGGGCATCGATCCTCATCTGTCAGGTGACGAGGAGATTGAGGTACACCTTTATAATGTTAAGTGTGAGGAAGCAGAGGCTTTGCCTTGTATAAAATGTGGCGTCAACGTATGCGAGGAATGTCGATGCTATCCGCGGGCCGCTCCCCCAAGCGCTCGCCCGAATCGCCGACCGCACTTGAGTCGCAATTTCGAGCTTGACAACATCATGTGTTTATGTGATGGATGCGACGAGAAGGTTGAGAGAGAACTAAAAGGGAAGTTTCTAAATGAACGCTGCGACTGCGATGTCTATATCCGATGGATCTGCGTGCGATGCGAAAATGAGGAGCGCAAGATCACAAGAAAATACTTTGCGGAAAGGACCCAGATGGAGTGGGATTGGATTGTTAGATATGATGTTGACTTTGGTGATGATTGCGAGCCTTCAAAGACTATCTACGATCATGCGTTTGAGCGAGCTGTAGGACCCTCTGGCACCTTCTTGTGTAACGAAGAGTTTGGGCTAACGGACAGCTCTAGTTCTGGTGTACATGCGGCAAGACTGTCTCGCACAGGACGATTCCTCGATGTACCTGGTGCAGAAGGCGGCACCTGCCAGAGACTGAGTGGTTCCAGGAACACCAGGATTACAGTTCACAGCACCCATTCTTTGACAATGTAAGTGTCTGGTATACCGAAAATAGTGACCATGTACCTTCTGACAGCTTGCTTCAGAACCCAGATTATCCGCGTTGGGTGAGTGACATTAACAATCAATATCCCAGCCCATATCCAAGACTTGGCTATCGGAGACAAATCGACAGTGTTGAAGGACTTGGCGAAAGATTGGAAAACTCTGCTTGAGAAAATTGAGTTCAACAAAATCGAACTATCATGGTATTAAGTTTGATACATTCCCTCGGAAAATAGCTATATCGATGAAACTTAGTATGTTGTAAAATTCTATGTAAAACGAGAAGTTATATTCCTATGATACTCGTGTATCTGATTCAATTGCCTCATGAGAGTGAATGCATGTTTTGAGAAAAGTTACGTCAAACGAGCGATTGTCGTTATTGCTTTAATTGCCTCAGAAAATGCCATATAAAGATCAATCCTCAGAGTAATGACGGACGTGGTTCAGTCAATAACTGTCGACATCCACACTTACCGTTCCACTAGGTTGAATTAATACTATCATCAGGAATTAGGAATCCAGCAAGTCGTTGGGAAAGGTCTGTAAAGAACTGTGGATTACTTCCTGCTAAGCTATACTAACCTGAAGCATAGCATCTTGAAAGAATGTCGAACGATACCACAATCGATTGGCAAAGACGACGCGAGGAACAAATGACCACACAGACAGAATCAGAAAAAGACGAAAGCGGTACGAATGGATACCGCACCGAGGAGATTACCTTTACCAGAATGTCACTTCCGCTACGGGGGTCGGAATTGCTCCCTGGATGGCAGAGCCTCTCTTGTCGAAATGCACATGTTGCTTCAGATCTGTCGTCATTGACCACAGAGGATAAGGCGAAGATGGATAACAATCAAGACGTTGACAGAAGCATACATATGACAGCCGATCGAACACTAGAGTTTCTCAGAAAGACAAGACGAGGCTGCTTCGTGTCGGAGACTCCTACATCTCGTCCTGCTATGGACGAAGAATTGCCTACGCGATCTCTGCTTGAATGCCCAGCCTTGCTCGAAACTGGACAGGCTGCCTCTCGCAAAGACCAAGAAAAAGATTCCAGCCCATCCTCGTCTGGGTCTTCATTTGGATCGTCTTCCAGCTCCGGTGATATGTCCGTTGAAGGCACTAACCGTCGCTTCAACTTTTACACGTTACCGCATATCATTAACCAAACATCAGATTCTCATGCCTTACCTATACACATAAAAGATAGACTACAAAATCCTGTCCAGGGTCACGTATCATCTTCCAGCATGCGTATCCTACCATATGAGCTAATGGTACGCCCGGATGGCTTTCAGACACCAAGGGAAGACTCTCCGACGAGAATTCTGCAAGCTACGAGTCAACTCAGAAGACACCGTCCGAGCATTGATGGAGATCCTGCACGGTTCAGATGCACCAAAGAGGGTTGTCAAAAAGAATTCAGGAACAATCATGAACTTGCCCGACACAATAGTACGCACACAGGAGTCTCAGAAAACGGCAACTACACCTACAAATGTACCGTCGTGAAGGGGTGCGACTATGCGAGCCCCAGGAAGGATAATTTCAAGCGTCATGTGAAATCGAAACACGGTGTTAAGAATACCGACGACCAATATCTGGTTCAATTCGCTGTGCAGTATGTTTCTTCAGGCCTACTCGAGACTTGACTAATGCTTGCAGAATTACTGACACACAAACAAATCGCGATCATCAATCCAGACAAGTTTGACCAATCTTCCATAGAGTGCCGACCAGGATTGGAGTGTTCTTGATTGCAGATCGCTGGCCTTGACTCGATAGATTATTGATTACAAGGTTCAATCATTAACAAAGGCTGTATAGTATCTCAATAATGAAAAGATCTCGGCCATCTTCATCGCTTACTCTCCAATATCTATCTATACACATATTGTGCAGCATTTACCAACACCTTCTGGGTACAATTCCCCCTAAACCTATCAATTTCTCTATGATGACTCTATGTGAGAACCCTCGTGATCAGCATACAATTTTGACCCGAACTTCTTCATCAAAAAGTCACGAACCTCTGGGTTTCCACCCACACCTATAGACAAATCTTCACGTGTCCCGCCTTGAATATGAAGTCCTTCCAGACTCGTCACTCTTGAAAGCGCCACATACGCCTGGCCGGCTTCAAAAGAGTTTGTCAAATCGACAATGGCTCGGTCGAGAGTCATACTTTGGCTCTTGTGTACGGTAATGGCCCAACCTGGGATGAGAGGAATCTGGGTTCTATAGGCCTTGATTCCCGTTTGGTAGCCGAGATTGCTCACCTGGCAGACTGGGTAGATCGTCCTCTTGAGACCGTTGGTGAATTTCACAATAGGCCAGCGTTGGTCATCTGGGTTGGGGTGATTTCTCAGATGCTCTTCTGTGAATAGAAGGACGTGTTCCCACATCGTGTCCTTATTAGGACCCTCGTGCCCGGGTAGACGTGCTGTGTCAATTGGCTCCCAGCCCACGATTTCACCTTGACTGCCGTTGACGAGCCCCTTTTTTAGGTTGAGGTTGACTTGGAGCATGACAAGTTGTGTTTGCTTGAGCTGGACTTTTGGGTTGAGTCGGTGATCATTAAAACGTGCCAAGGTTTTGTCCCTATTCTGCCTACTGAAAGTTTCCCTATCGCCACGAAAATGCGGGGGGAACCAAATGCCGTCCTCGCACTTGTAGTCTATGGCTGGATATGCGGTAATCTCTTTCAATTTTTCCTTGTTGATTCTGTCGGCTATGTTGTTCGTACAAACAAGCTGCGTGGCATTTGTAACATCTGATTCGTGATTGAAAAGCAAGTCATAGTCTTGCTCAGAGAAGGGGATACCAAGACGGCACTTCTGGAGGGTTTTGATGAAAGGTCTGTCGCTCTGGCGATGAATCTCATTGAGGTTCACATAGGCGAAGTTGGCAGCCTCCCACGCGGAGCTCCCGAAAGCCCGTCTGTCTTGGTCAATGTTCCAAGGTCCGTGGCCATGGGGGCATTTCATTGCATCGTCGCTAACTTCAATCCAATGCTCCTGCGCTACTCCACAGATCCAGCAATTCTTGAAGGGCTCCACTGGCGGCAGCTGACAGAAATCTCCCGTGACGATGAGTTGCAGCCCACCCCAGGGGAGCTCGCCTCGATGGTCCTGTCGGATATGACGCAAAACATATTCCATTCGCGACAGGAAGTTATTCTCTACCATACTGATTTCATCGATGATCAAGACATCTGTCTCTCTGAGACGCTTTCGTGTATTGCGCCCCGACTTGCCTTAAAGTATGCTCGAGATGCCATGCAAATCCTTTTCCCGAAAATCCGGTACCCAGCTCAGATAAGAGTAAAGCGTCATACCGTCGATATTGAGAGCCGCCTTGCCAGTAGGGGCAGCAACGACGACATTTTTGTCTTGATCTTTGAGCAGATCAATGGCAGCCTTTAGAACAGTGGATTTACCGCAGCCGGCTGAGCCAGTGAAAAAGACATTACGGCCACTCATGATGAGGTCAACAAGATCTTGCTGCTCCGGACAGAGTGTTGGCCCCACAAATTCTTCGTCGTCTCCGCCGGAGGAGATGCTAATGAAGGAGGAAGCACGTTCCTGCCTTTGTGGTGTAGGGGGTGCATCTTCTTCAGATGAGATGCTGATGACTGATGCAGCGCGTTCCTGTCTTTTTGGTGTAGTTGAGGGTGGCTGGTCGTCAATCTTCCTCTTTGGGGTAAAAAAGACATAACTCTGTTTTGGGGTAAGGTAAAGAAAGGGCTGAATACGAGTATAATTACGCGCAAAGAAGTTTCTTGTTATCATCAATAAATAAATGATATTGAAACTATGAAGAAACAATCCTGGTTGATAAGTTGAGTGGTGGATACGCATTAATGAGTAGGTAAAATGTGAAATGGCGACACAACGCCTCGAGCTAAGTCAGAGTCACGTGATGTGAGATGATCACAGCTGTTAAACAAGCTTGATGTGATTGTGATTGCCTTGAGACAAGGTTTCAGACAAACTAAAACATCATCTAACAGCTTTTCCCAATACTGTCGTAGATGATAAAGTGAATAAAAAGTAAATACCATGATGAGTAAATATAAACATGGATTGTGTTTTGTCGGCATATCGTGTACTAACTAAATGAACAGGTACTACCTATATAGGTGGGCTAGCTGCTGCTGTAGCCCAGCGCTATCCTTCACCGGTCAACCCCTATAAAACCCGACCCCAGACAAATTCAACAGCAACATTTATCATGGCAGCCAACTTGTCACTTCCCATCTCCCAATTTTGTACTTTTTGCGCTTCTGCCAAGTCTCCCGGGTTCTGTATCGCCTTGACAAGTTCACTTAAAGTCATTGCAGTGCAACTTACATCGAAAAACGCCTTTTCCGTCTGCCATTCTTCCAATGTTCGCGCTTCCCATAGCATTTTACTTGATGGCAAGGCTAGATTTTCCAAGGCACCACAGCTGCTACATGTTCGGCCATTCTCGATGGTGATGACGCAGCTTATCATCAGCCACAAGCAGGACATGCGACGACGCGATTCGGCGAAGATCCATTCTTCCCATGTTGCGCTGGGTTCGGCCATCTCAGTGCTTGAATAACTTCCCATGAGGTCTAGGAAGCGCGATCCAATAAGCTGAAACAACAAGTCAGACTACCCGAACAGCATTGGTGGTTGTGGTCATATTTACCTCGACTGTTTCAAGTGATCTCGTAACTCGCTCCCTGTTATCTGTAACAGACTCACTCATTACCATGATCATGTAGATGATCATGACCTGCAGACACAAGTGAACTTCCCCACCGGTGAACGATGTCAGCTAGTCGTGTTAGCGTCATTCTTTACCCATCGCACAGCGCGTTACCTTTTGCCGGAAACGTCCTTGTTCAGAATCTATCATCTTCCACAAGAATGGCTCACTCTCGGGCGTTCTTGATGCAAAGATCTGTGCGATACCCATACAGTTACTGAGTGTCTCGGGGACCTGCTTTTGATGCCAATGAGGATGGATAAATGGCGGAAAGGTTTGTCGACGAAGCATCATCTGAGGATATGCGTAGAGCATTTGCATTATAATACGCGATGCATGTTGCAGGCTTGACAATCGATTGGACACCCGGGTCAAATCTCCTTTGGCGCTCAAAGACTTTGGTGGCATGTTGATTTGGAGGTCGCTAGAGAGGTCCAAGAACGACATATCCCCATAGGCTGTAGTCGGCTCGGTGGTCAGAAGTGTGTTCAGAGGTGAAATGCAGTCGACCGTCAAATCATTAAAGTCCACGCAAGTTCCAAGAGAATCGGATGTCACAAGATAGTCGAAACATTGCATCTCTGTATGGCCCAGATCATTCGCTTGTCCAAGCTGAGACATGATTCCATGACGAGTTGGCCGTTGGTATATGCATTGCACATTCTTCTTCTGGCACCGAGAGCACGGCTGGCCGAAAGTGCATTTTGCCTTCGCTAGTCTACAGGCTGTGCATGACTTTGGACGACCTTTCCGGCGGTTCTGCGCACGTCGACAATAATTGACATGTCGCTTAAATGAGTGTTCTGCTTAGTAGCGGTTAGTACCTTTGTTCGATTTTGACAGCAATCAGACTACGCACCTTGGTTGAAGATCTTTTCACAAAGCTGACACGTTTGAACAAATGACAGTTCTGTCGGGACTTCCATTTTATATGCTGAGCATTGTTTTATGAAAAGATCAGGAACCAAAATTGAAGAGGACAGTTTGTCAGCAGGAATGAAGATTCGGATTTAAGGCTAAGTCCCGTGAACCCCCTCTGAAGGATCTAGTTCGGTCCCGCAGACAGGGTCTTAGCGATTGGGCCTTGCTAATAATGACCTAGAAACTACCCAGAAATAGATCATGACTACCTATCCTACAAGGGCAACTCTCCATTGCGATCGCTGATAGTCTTATGCGGCCCGTTCTTATCCGTGGTAGTAGCCAACTCAACAATCCTCTCAGCCCCAACCTCAGGAGCCGCTCCCCAATCAGTATAGCCTGTCAAAGCCGTCTTAATCAAGCCGGGACAAACAGAGTTCACTTTTCCACCAACATCATCCATCTCGCGGCCAAAGTTGAACATGAGCATGTTAACGGCTGCCTTGCTCGCGTCATACGCCTTGTAGTCGATTTTGTAGTAATTGGTAGTATCGTCAGTGGCTTTTGTCAGACAGCCCATTATGCTTGTTACGAAAACGATTCGAGGCGGGCTGGTTTTGGCTCGGCGGAGGAGCGGCAAGAGTCCCTGAGTCAAACAACCAGTTCCGATGACATTGGTTGTAAAGGTTTTCTGGAAGAGTTCCCAAGTAGTGAGGTCTTTCTGCGTATCGAGCAAGACACCGGCGTTGTTGATAAGAACATCAAGGTAGCCATAGTTTTGCTCAATATGCTCAATTGCCTTGTTGATAGAAGCGGGAGACGTGAGATCAAGTCCAACGACATCTGCTTTGTAGCCCTCGTTGCGAAGATCAGAGGCAATCTTTTCGCCGGCTTCGGTGTTGCGGACACCAAGAAGAACATGGTAGTTGTGCTTGGTCGCAAGCTGCTTGACAACAGCAAGACCGATGCCCTGAGTTGAGCCGGTAACCAGAACAAGAGAAGAGGCGATCGTCATCTTGAAAAAGAATTTGATGGTATGAATTATAATGCTTTATTGATTTTGAGCTGATACTGATCCCAAAGTCTGATCATCATGCCTTTATATAGTTTCTTCAATGATTTACAATACGGTCATTCACAGCAAGAGCAAGAACTCCACGGGATGTTTTGACGGCCAGTCTGGCCTTGAGTTCCCACAAGATCAAACCATTCCAGGACCTAGCTGTATTGTTGAGGCTATCATGAACCAAATTCGCCGTTTGTCTCCACTTCATATCCACAGCCGGCGAATTTGGCCGTGACAACCGAATTTGCCAAACGACCAATGACAAGCTTTTGTCACGATCAACTTTGGTAAATGGAATCTATGGAATCTTGTCGAGGATTGATTATATAATTACGTGAAGTTCTTGCTCGCGCAATTCCGTAATCCATGGAAGGCCACGGCTGACGCCTTCGCCATCCTTATTACAACTGTCGGTCAATGCCTCTAGGGTGAGCAGCTCTCCATATCGAATATAAAGTGCTTATATAGGAGGCATTTACTCGTTCAATGGCACTCTACGATTTTGATAGTATCGCCAGCCCATCCATAAGCTACATGTACCTCCTCTTGACATATTCCCCCTCGACAATAATAGGATTGTTTGAACCAAGGTTACTTGTTACTTGTAGTGATTTTGAACACCTTCTTCTGAAAGATAATGTTGTCGTCCTTTTACCATGCTCTTGTTTGCCTGAGATCAACGACTTCATTGCACCGTGGTGATGATTTACATGCCATCTCACAAGTGGTTGGACACATCTCAGGAAACAGAGAATGTCGGTTCTAACGTCGAGGGTGAGGGACACACCCAACAAACACGAAGACTAACAGAGCGGAACAATGATAACACATTGCCAAGAAGATTAGAGGCGGCTATGCACTCAATCAAAAAAACAGTGCAACCTTCCTAAAATTGAAGCCAGCAACCTTATGATCGGTGGGACCAAGCCTTTCGTAAAGGTCAGCCAAAGCCCAATGGTTCAGCGGCCTCTTAATAAATCTCGCAAACGGCATATATACTATTGACTAAACGTGATCTAACTGGTCACTGCCTCCCCTCACTTCGCTGAGTACTGATAACAAATGACTTACTGGAAGTTATTGGATAGGTCGGAGGTTGTATTCCCGGCTTGGATCGCCCAACCTGGAAGGTCCCCAGATCATGCAGGGGTTGCAATGGTAGATCACACGGCGCATGACTCGCTAAAAAAGAAGCTCGCCCGGTAGCGTTCAACAGACGCAGGGGCCGAGGCAGGCGCTTGCATAGATTGGGGGCTCTGTATCTTGGTGATCAGATGTGTTGTCAGTGGTAAACGTCTTTGTTCTTTTTTCTATATCGTGGTTCTTCTCTCAGACGAGATGCACGCCAAGAGGGTCCAAGCTGAGATCTCTCGTATCTAAGCTTGTCCGTCCTGTATGATGATTGTAACGTGACACTGATTAGTCGAGGTGCCTTTAAACTTGCTCTACCTGATGTTAATCTTGATAAGCTTAACTTTGAAGCCTGACTAGTAGCTCGTATAGCGGTCTGCACATACCGTTTGGGGATAGACTCCCACCACAAGTCCACTCTCTCCTCCACGATGGTCCGTCCCGGGCCGTGTTATTCACGGTTCTTGTTTATCCGACAGACCTTCCTATCTTGTTGCATCACCATTGTAGTACTGCACAAAGTACTAGCTGGCTAAAGTATGGCTGTTAGTACAATGGCAATCCGACCCATAAAATTACCATCGCTTCACACGGCCCCATGATCGCGTGCTCGAACTACCGTAGAGATGATAAGTTACCCCAGACAAAAGACCCTTCTTCTCTTGGCATATAGATGCCAAAATAGGTCGGTGGTTAGTCTTCGGCGTCTAAGTAGCCAAGATACGCAAAAGTCCCAGTCGAATTGGGAAGCTGAAAAAGGAACACAACTAGATGAGTTCTACCACTATCTTCTAGAAACTATATAATGGTTCAGAAACGACCATGAGGACTCACTGGACTTGATCACCAACCCTCTTTCTTCATACCATCCTCACTCGTTCTCATCATGCGCTTCTCTGACAGTCTTCTGCTCATAGGCCTTACCGGCCTAGCCGGTGCTCATCCAAGCCGAAGGGCGCCCAACCCATCGCCTTTGAACAAGCGAGCTCTCGACCTGGAATCTTTCAAGCTCGTGCCAATGGCAGAGTACGTTTCTTCGGAAAAGGTTCCTGACGATGTCAGTGCCAAGGTGGTATCAAAGCGAGCCGACTACACCGAGACTGCCAAAGACTTGGTCAAGGCTACGTTCCCCAGGGCTGAGTTCCGCATGGTTGCGGATCACTACGTGGGCACTAACGGCATTGCCCATGTAAACTTCAAGCAAACTGTCAATGGCATCGATATCGATAACGCTGACTTCAACGTAAACGTGGGTGAGCCTTCGTTGCCCAGTGACTACGCGTGCTGATGATGAATAGATTGGTGCTGATGGAGAAGTTTTCTCTTACGGAAACAGCTTCTTTGATGGAAAGCTGCCCGGTCCTCTCACCAAGCGAGACGAGAAAGATCCTGTTGATGCTCTCAAGGACACTGTTGACGTTCTCTCCCTTCCCGTCGAAGCTGATAAGGCCAAGGCTGTCAAGAAGAGTGACAAGCATTTCGAGTTCACAGGTACTTCTGGCACCGTCAGCAAGCCAGAGGCCAAGCTCACCTACCTTGTTGATGATGGCAAGCTAAAGCTTACCTGGAGAGTTGAGACTGATGTTCTTGACAACTGGCTCTTGACCTATGTGGATGCTGTAAAGACTGACGAGGTTGTCGGTGTTGTTGATTACGTCGCCGAGGCTACCTATGAGGTTTAGTAAGTCTTTTGCTATAGATTGACTGTTGTGCTAATGCTGACCTTGAATTTAGTCCTCTGGGCGTCAATGATCCGTCCCAAGGATCCCGAGTTGTGGCCAAGGACCCCTGGGATCTGGCTGGATCAGTGTTCACTTGGCAGAGCGATGGCACAACCAACTACACCACCACCCGCGGAAACAATGGAATTGCCCAGACTAACCCATCTGGAGGAAGTAGCTACCTCAACAACTACCGTCCTGACTCCAAGTCCCTTGCCTTTGAATACGACTACTCGACTGCTACGACAAACCCAACCAGCTACCGTGATGCTTCAGTCACACAGCTCTTCTACACTGCCAACAAGTACCACGATCTTCTTTACGCTCTTGGATTCAACCAGGCGGCTGGAAACTTCCAGGCTAACAACCATGGTGGAGGTGGTAAGGGCGATGACCAGGTTATCCTCATGACTCAAGATGGAGGTGGCACTAACAACGCTATGTTCTCGACTCCTCCTGATGGTCAACCTGGCCGTATGAGGATGTTCTTGTGGGACTACACTACTCCCAAGCGTGACTGCTCATTCGATGCTGGTGTTGTTATCCATGAGTATACTCACGGTCTGAGCAACCGTTTGACCGGTGGTCCTGCCAACGCCGGATGTCTTCCTGTAAGCTTTTCCAACCTATTACTATGATCATCTGCTGACATGACTAGGGCGGTGAGTCGGGAGGTATGGGAGAGGGATGGGGCGACTTCATGGCCATCGCCATTAACCTGAAGGAGAAGGATACTAGATCCGTCAACAAGCCTATGGGTGATTGGATCTCGGGCAAGCCCGCCGGTATCCGTGCCTACCCCTACAGCACAAGCTTGACTACCAACCCATATACCTACAAGACCGTCAACTCACTCTCTGGAGTACACGCTATCGGCACGTACTGGGCTACAGTCCTGTATGAGGTCATGTGGAACTTGATTGACAAGCATGGCAAGAATGACGATGATATGCCCAAGTTCAGCGGTGGAGTTCCTACTGATGGAAAATACCTTGCCATGAAGCTTGTTGTTGATGGAATGGCTCTGTAAGTTGATTCCGAGACTCTTCGCAACCGCTTGCTAACTTTTGGTAGTCAACCTTGCAACCCCACAATGGTCCAGGCTCGCGATGCTATCATCGATGCTGATACTGCTCTGACGGGTGGTAAGAACAAGTGTGACCTCTGGAAGGGTTTCGCCAAGAGAGGTCTGGGTACTGGTGCCAAGTACAGCAGCACCAGCAGAACCGAGAGCTTCACTCTGCCTTCCGGCTGTTAGATAAGAGGAATGAGTTATGCACATGATGATGGATGGTGATAAGATGTTACGGTGGACTATTTTGCTAGTATATATATGGTCATGTACATAGGTCTTGAATATAGGTGGTATCCTATTTGCTATTTATATCGTGACTGATTACATCATTAGGCTTTGATTAGCATGTTCATACAACACGTTTGTATCTCTCATTTCGAAGTACCCTCCCTGGATAGACTATATAGCCTTGAACAGAAATAATCATATCCCGGCTCTGTTTTAGTCTGAGTACTTGTGCGTTTTTTAACCAGCTTCATTTGTGGAAAAGATGCATCCAGAAATCGAAGTAGACATGACCTGTAGAAGCTGTGTTTTTTTTTTTTTTTTTGGATGTCTGCTCTGAACAAAATGTAGTATACTTAACACAATTGCCAGAAGTGTACTGTCGTGAGTTCAAAGTTCTTGTCCAGGAAAACACATCTCAACTTCTAAAACAATGTCTATATTTTCACGACGAATACGATATTACTTGCTTTTCATTATTGTCCTAGTCCACCTTTCTTTCATATCTAGATAAGTGACAAACTAAGGCTTCCAGTCCAAAGTCCTCTCACGGTTGTAAGTAGCAGGACCCTTGGGCTTGTTGTCGAGAATCTTCTCAATCTCCTCCATAACCTTATCATCGATCTTCTTGTAGAGGTCGAGCGCCTTGAAGTTATCCTCGAGCTGCTCAACCTTTGTGGCTCCAAGAATGACAGTGCTGACGTTGGGGTTCTTGAGGGCCCAGGCAAGAGACAGCTGGGCGACATTTCCGCCTAGACGCTCAGCGACCTCAGACAGCTTCTTGACCTTCTCAATCTTGGCCTTGCCAGCCTCAGTCTGAAGTTCGTTAACAGTGCCCTCGAAGAACGACTTGTTGGTAGCGAAGCGGGAGTCCTCGGGGATGCCGTTGTTGTACTTTCCGGTAAGGAGACCACTGGCGAGAGGAGACCAGATAGTGGTTCCGTACTGGAATTGGTCGTAGAGGGGAGCGTATTCGACCTCGAAGCGCTCACGGTGGAGAGCGTTGTACTGAGGCTGCTCGACAACTGAATCAGAGTCAGTATGAAAATCACGACAAACCAAAACGTGCCGACTTACCAGGGGCAATAAGGTTGTAGCGCTCAGCAATCTGAGTTGCCTCGGTAATCTGAGCAGCGCTCCACTCCGAGGTACCCCAGTAGTAAGCAAGGTTCAGGTTTCGAATGACCTGAGTAAATCCCTCAACGATCTCCTTCATGGGAGTGGCGTAGTCGGGACGGTGAGCAAAGACAACATCGACGTAAGGCTGCTCCAGACGCTTAAGAGAGCTCTTAAGACCCTCAACGACGTGCTTGCGAGAGAGACCTCGGGTGTTGGGCTCCTTGCGGCCTGTGCCAAAAAAGACCTTGGTTGTGAGGACATATCTGAAATCATTAGTACTTTTGTCGAAAGACTCAATGTCAGAAGGCTTACTCGTCTCGGGGCCAGTTGAGCTCCTTGAGGGCTCGGCCCATCTCAATCTCGGATTCACCGTTGGCGTAGACCTCGGCAGTGTCAAAGGTGTTGACACCGTGATCCCAAGCTTTTTGCAGAATTTGCTTAACAATATCACCCTTTTGTGTTCCGCCTTTTCATCCGTTAGTCCTGGATCAAAAGTGTTTGGTGATGGTAAAATTCTTACCGTATGTCAACCAGCCACCGAGACTGAAGACACTGACCTTGAGACCAGTAGGTCCCAGGTGACGGAACAGCATGTCCTTGGGGTCGTAGGCAGATTCGACGGGCATTTTGACTGTGCTTTGAGGGATTATATGTAAAATTAAAGTGATGTAGACGTCCACTCACAACAAAAAAGGAGGGGGCTCATTACTTTATATACAAGAGATTGATGTCATTGAGGATGGTCCAAGCGAAGTGAGGGGTATTGTCTCGTCTCAATGTCGATACGATACTGTACAATGATCAAATAGCTCCACGCAAATACTGACGACAGTTTAGCGTAGCAGCTCTCGTTGATGAAGCCAATCACAGACACTATCGCTGGGAACTATCCCCAGCCTCAATGCTGCCCATGCTCTACCATTGGAGGGATAGCATTATTAATTCAACATTGCTCCACTTAAATGAGGTGTACGTAGACGGTCTCAATGACGCCTACTACGCGAATGTCTGCATGTTTTGTGGTATCGTGGATGCACAAGTTTCGCATTGTAGTTTAGACCACGGTAAGCGGCCACAGTAACTTACTATGGTACCTTTGTAATTGCTTGGGGTTGTTTGTTAAAGTGCTTACAGCAAAATCACATGTTGTGTCACAAAAAATCGTCTGTCTGCTTATGACATCAAGATACAGGCATGTACTTAAAGCCGGTCTTAAGTCCGTTCAGGCCACGTCGTTCCCCTCTTGAACCGAACCTTGATCAACTGCCGCACCAATTACCCGGTACCTACACCACAACAATAACTTATGCAACAGGCTGATTGTAACAAATTCATCACCACTTTTTCTCGGTATCAAATACCACCATCATGACACGTTCCCCAAGCAGCTTTCACCCCTTTCCATATTGGTGCCCAAGCTCCAAACACAGCGGTGACTCCTGTACATATAATCATTGGTCCATATTTCGTTGCATAACCGAGTGCCTCATCAGATAAAGATGCTTTGGCCTGTAGCAAGGCGCCGCTCAACGGGCCAGCAGACACGAAACCTATGCCTCGTCCACCCATGAGCATGCCGAAAATGAGCGCCGAATCAGCAGCCGCGTCATCTTTTTGTATATCGGATGACATGTTGGACCATGTTGAGCTGAAACCACCTGCGAAGAAGCCATAGAGCACAACAAAGACCACAAGATTGGCAAGGTTGAGACTCAGACCCCAAAGTAGGAATATGGGCAGTGCGCTTCCCAAAGACGCAAGAGTCACTGCCTTGGTCGCGGATGTTTTATCACCGACCATGCCATGGGCAATACCACCAGGTACTGACGCTACCGAGAACAGCGCGAGAAGGATGGGTCCAGTGATGCTGGGTAGCCCAATCGTTGACGCGTAGCTTGCCAGGTATGTGCTTGGCATAAGATATCCTAGTGACTGAATGATCACGCCAGCTTGCATCATCCAAAAAGAAGTATGGCGGAGGAAGTTGAATGAAAGTGATTGAACGCGAGCCTGGTTGTGCTGTGGAATTCGGGGTTTGATGAAGAATAGTGTGGGTAGACTCATGGCGGCTGATGCACCAGCCCAAGCCAGAAGAGTTGCACGTAGGCTCATCCGACGAAGTAAAGCGTCGAAGACAAAGGGCATGGCGATACCTGAAAGTTGAAATAAGTTTACGATTCAAGAGATGAAAGTGCAAACGGTTATACCTGTCGCCGATTTACCTGCCCACATGATACCTAGAGCCATCCCTTTCCTCTCAACAAACCACTCGTTCATATAATGCGAGATTGGACAGAACAAAAGACCACATCCAATGGAGTACAGAGCACCCTGAGTCGCAATCAGGCCTCCAATGGTGTCCATGAAAGCTGAAGCAGTCAGACTAGCTGTTGTCACGAGAATACCAACAGGTCCGCAGTATTGACGCAAACGAGGATATTTGGTGAGAAGGAGAAATGCAAAGGGCATCATAAGATACATAACACCTTGTTGTAATGCACCAATAATTGCGATCGTGCCTGATGATGCACTACTGATTGGACTCGAGGGACGAGAGTAGTATTCTTGAAAAATGCCAAATGAGACCGAGTAACCCCAGATTGGTAACTACAAGAGGCCTAGTCAGCTTAGTAGAAGCTATCATGATGGGTTTTGAGATACTTGAGCCATGGTGCAGCACATCAGAGTCAAGTAAGCATCTTTTCCACGGTCTGTAGGTGGAAGAGGGGTTCCCGATTGATGAGAAACATGCTGCTGATTCTCGCTATCTCCTGTAGGAGTACTGGTAGTTTCTATGTCATGTCTAGGAGTTGACATCGTCGAGGTAGAAGATGTCATTTCTTTGGCTAGACTTGAATGTGCAAAAATGATACAGTATAGGCCTGGCAATATCACGAACTGATGTTAATGACTGTGAAATAGGAATAAGATATAGCCTCCATCGCGCCCTTGTTTTGACGTTGGTTGACGTCACGCGACTGACGTGACTGATGATCTTCATTTCTGATTGCCGTTTTACGCATGCTGTACAACATAAGTAGATATGGAAGATGGATAAATAATCAAGTGATATTTCGAATACAATCGTTGAGGAACTACTATGTTTGTTTGCATATTCTCTAACCAAGTCAAGGACTATGCGTGACCTCAAAAGACTTTGTATACGCGATCTTGCTCTGCTGCAAAATTGCTTCCTCACTCGTGTTATACAGAGCGTTCCCCGACTCCCCTTTGTCCTTCTTTCCAACTATTACCTGCGTTTCCTGATTGACAGTATCAGGGTAATTTCCCAACTCTAAAGTATCGAACTGCGAGTACCCTGTATGCTTCTTCTTTTTCTTCTTATCTAGTCCAAATCTTGAAGATAGACTTGATCCAGACTCGACAACAACAACAGGACGTTCTTCGGAGGTGGATGAAAACCCCATCCACTTAGGTTCAAAGCGCTTAAAAAACTTGCGCAATGTTGGCATCGAACCACAGACAATGAAGAGGTTCGCTTCAGCGATGGACCAGACATTCGCGGGTGCCGCGACCCATGGGATGTCGAGTGCCCCAAGAAGGGCGGGGAGGTAAACCATACGTATGATTGAGGTCGCCACGGTTCTACAGAAACTTTATCAATGACAAGGCGGTTTCTCAGTGAAGAAGAGCACTTACATGGTAGCGATACCGAACAGAATGGCCACTCCAATCTTCTGACCCAAGGGCATCTTGAGTTGAGAAATCATGGGAATAGGAATCACGAAAAGAATGAGATCCGAGATGATATTGACAACAGCAATGATGATGTAAACGACAGCATTGTCGACACACTTACCACTTGCAAATCGAAACGGGTCCCAAGCTGTTTGGATGGGATTGCATCCAAAGAGAAGAAGGGTCGAGATGATAATAGTGTAGAGAATGACAAAAGTGATGGTCCCAAAAATGACTCGACGGAACCAGATTTGTGGTGATAGTTGGAGGTAAAAGGTTAGCAAGGAAGTTTTACTGCAGCCATTGCAAATGATAAATACGGGTGCCGCAATATATGAGCTCTTGAGATATATCAGGTCAGACTTCAATCGTTGAGGGGAGAGGGGTGTGGATATACGAGCATGTGTTTCTCAAAGATTTCAATAGGCATCTCCCAGGCGTGATGACAGAGACCTCCGATGGAGATGGACCCTACAAGGGTTAGTCAAAACTGAACATCAGAGTTGATCTTGTCAGACACTCACATATCTGTACCGACTGCATAGCAAGCGAGCAGATCTTGACGATTCAGTCAGTTAGTGCGTAACGTCTCCCTGAATATCAAGTCTCACTCACCCATGCAATAATAATCAGAGCTTTAAAGCAGGTTAGCTATATCGTCCTTGTTGCAGGAAGCCTCTGACACAACTTACCATCGTCGATCTTCAGGCTTCCCAGAATAAAGAACTTGGTATAAAGTCTCTGCAATAGACATAAAAAAGCAAAAGGGCCTAAGATAGCGAAGACGAGATAATGCTCGACGGCGTCTTGTTTCTGCTGGTTGGCAAAGTCAACCTCATAGCCGTCAGGTGATGGCAGGAAGGTTGTCACGCCGTTGGTCACTGGGTAAGGCATTTCGAGATACAGCTGTCGTTACAAAAGAGTTGTTGATGAAAACAAGCTGCCAAGGCGAGAAATCAACTTCTATTATAACTAAAAGTTCTACATGTAGTCATCATATCGGATGATATGTTTTCGGATATCACAAGGTTACTCCTCGATAAAGTGAGCCTACCACGATATTACGCCACTGTCGGCAAAGAATATTAGGACAAATCCAACAAGACAATAGGCAATGAAGAAAACTCAGTTGGTCTGATCTTTCCTCTGACATGATTGAACCCGATTCACCGGACTTTGCTTTCTGAACCCTGGATCCGGAGCTTGCGGGTTGTCTAAAAGTTGGCATAGGTCATGAGGAAACTGTGTCTCAGATCCTGGCATTATTTTCTGTATATGTGTTGGTGATGAGGTTATTTTGTGAGTCAATGTGTACTCCTCACAGAACTAGTGGAATCTTTTTCCTATTGTTCTTTTTGTGGAGTCAAAGCTTTGGGATGGACATGCGTTGCGATTGGTGTGTTGGCTAGATGAGGCTTGATGCCAAGCTGTTGTTGTGACAGTCTGGAGCTGACATGAATGATGAAGATAGCGGGCCGTCATTGCCCATCCCAGGACATTATCCAACACGAGAAGCCGAACGACGATTCTGATTATCTCAAGCCAATGTGAGCGTGCGATTGGTGGATAACGCTGGAGATACACCGTAATTCGTCAATCAGAGCAGAGTCACTTGGTGCTGACGAGAACCCTGGCATTGACTGACTCGCGTGTCCGTCTAAACGTGCGGAACCACTGCGGCATGGCAGTGGTACATTTGTTGATAACCTTTTTAGAAAGAATGACTTCTACGCGGAAACATTCATTGAACGAAGCTGTCTCCAAAGTTCAAATCTAGATCGGTGTAGTTGGAATTCGGAAGAAGACCCTTGAGTAAAAAAAGTAAAAGGCGACACAATTCTTGACTGGGATTAGTATGTATGTCTCAGTTGCACATTCTGATCAACCCATTGTTCTCTAGCTTGGCGTTTTCAGCCGCCCTTGTATCTCGCATCCATTAGACAAGTCTCGCTCGACGTTGTTGGTCCTAGGAATTCGGCCATCTACTCTCAGTAAGTATTTAGCGATAAGGATGATCACCTCCTTTGTTCAAATACCCGACATTATCCTCGGGAAGTTTGAAGCCACAAATCACTTTGTCTTCATTGTTCAATATCGATATCTTACTCTGACAAACCAACATGGTCCAAATCACGTCTCTTCTTACCTTCGCTACTGGTCTCGCTGGAACAACGCTGGCCTCGTCTTCATCTTCGAACACGGGGCTTTTGCAGATGTTGATCTACGTCAAGCGTCACCCCAACATGACCCGTGCTGAGTTCTGGGAGTACTGGGATACCCAGCATGCTCCCAAGGTCATTCCTCTTGCAACACACTTTGGAATAGCTCGTTACCAGCAGGTACTTTACCATTTGCCAAGACGAACACTCGAGATTGCGGACCAGTAGTTTACTAACTTTACCATGTTATTAGATCCGAGTAGGTGGGAAAATTGTCCCCACCGACGCAGGCGCTTCAGCACCAACCTCAAACAAACTTGTCGAATTTGATGGGATAGCCATGTTCCTCTACGAGTCCGCTGACGATCTAACTGCCATGCTGGCGCACCCCTACTACATCGACATTGTCGAACCTGACGAGCATGTCTTCATTGACAAGTCTGCCCACGATAGTGGCATGGTGGCTACTTACATTGGCGAGCATATCGAAGTCGTGAACGATGAGCGCAGTGTCTGGGAAGGTGATAAGAAAATTCGCAACAAATACCAAAAGCTATTCAAGTCGTACCGATGAGTGTGTGGGCTTTGAAGACCATTCATTTCGACTATATAAACAAGCGCGGCAGCACATCTTGTCTCCGAGACCTGTTTTTTCAAGAGTTATTTTATCGATGTAAAAGTAATAACATAGCCAGGCCACCTAGTATCAAGTCAACTAAGCAGTTACAAATACACTTGATTCAAATGCGGAGGCCAGTTATCGGTGTTTCAGAAAATAATAAGTTTTCTATCAAAGTCTCGCTACGTATATCGAGAAGTTTAAGTAATATCATCAACCGACATCAAAGCACAGTATCATACTCCCAACCCGACGTCATCTATCAAAACAGGTCCACGTGACATTTCTTCGTTAAAGGAACATCCGCTGCAAAAGTCAGCTTCTTGTTCTCGGAGTCATAATCTGCATGCTCCGTTCCTTTAGGCTTCTTCTCAACGCCAAGGATAGTGATCGTCTCGATCTTGACACCAGCATCGTACTCAAAGCTTCCACTCATGCTGAGCTTGCCTTTGGTGTAAGTAAAGTCAATCTCAGACACGGCGTCTTGAATAACAGACTCGCCATCGTCAAGATACAAAGATCCGGAAGCTTTGCCGTCTAGACCAGGTGCAATAACCAGGTTGAAGCCCTTCTTGCGCAGGGCGATGGTGGTGTTGGCACTTTCAACACGTTGAGGGTAGATGATGCCACCCTTGTAGTGGACCATGATATCGGTGAGCTCAACCTCGGCCGACTCGTACGTACCGGTGCCACGGACGGGCTTTCCAGTGGACCACTCGTAGAAGATATCGTCGGGGAGGTAGTACTCAAGCTCAGTGCTGTTCTCCTTGGTTACGGGGCTAACCAGGATGCCATCGCCATAAAAGAACTGAAGGTCGATGGAGTAAGTGTTCTTGTCATTCGGGTAGTTGAAGAACAGAGGGTTTAGAGTGGGAGTGCCGGTCTGGTTCTGCTTGTAGATGGCAGTGTAGATGTAATCAAGGAGCTGGTAACGAATAGCAATACCAGTGCGAGCTGCCTCGGCGACCTTGGGCCAGCGGTAGAATTCTTGCGAGGCGGCACTGATCTCGTTGTGATTGCGGAAGAAGGTATAGAAACTTCCAAGCGTGGCCCATCTGGCACAAAGAGTCTCAGTGACATTGCCTCCGAAACCGCACACGTCAGAACCAACGACGGGGATCTGGTAGATGGCTGCGAATTGTAGTAGCTGACCAATACTGAAGCGATACTGCTCCCAAATCGAAAGGTTATCTCCAAGCCAGTGCGAAACATCCTTGCCAGAGCCAGCAAAGGTGCTGCGTGTGATAACAAGGGCACGCTTGTCAGGTCGTCGAGCACGCATAGCATTATGCGAGTGCGTAGACATTTGGGCGCCATACAAGTTATGCGTATCATACTGGAGATAATCCCCGCTCTGGACAAGATCGGTATCGGTAGTACCATCGGCCAGTGTAGGTCCAGCGCCATTCTGGATCATATAGGGAGGCTGGATGAGGTCTCTGTTAGGAAGGCCCTTGCATTCATCGGGACTGCATCCAGAGCCTGTTTTCTTGCCGCTCTGCCAGCTAGAGCCGGGACGACCATATTTGTTCTGGCCCCAGTGCTTCTTGATAGCCCACTGTCCTACACCACGGCTGCGAGGAGACGAATTGACTGTCTCAGAACGCTTGTGAATCGTAGTTGTGGCCATGGAGGTAACCTCGCGCAAGCCAGGGCGAGACGATGGAGGTTGAAGACTGTCAGGGAAGCCGGGAATGGGTGCTGGAGGACCGTCACGAACAGGAGGTGGCTTAGGAGGATCACCGTCAATCTCTGCGAACTTCTCAGGGGTGGTGTTATTTCCAGGATAAGGACGGTTGAAGAAGTTGGCAGGCTCATTCATGTCAATCCAGAGACCATCAATATCGGGGCCGTTCTCGCCATCAAAGAAATTGGCAAAGAGCTCGTTCCAGTACTGTTGCGAGTTTGGGTTGAACCAGTCAGGGAAGACACTGGGTCCAGCCCAAACAACACCGCGGTAGTCTGTACCGTTGGGTTCCTTAATGAAGGTGTCGTACTCACGGCCTGAGTCAAGAGCGGGGTTGGACTCCAGGTCATAGACAGCTGGGTCAACCATGACAATGTATTTCTGGCCTCGTGCATGGATTGTGTCAACGAGATCTTTGTACTTGTCTGCAGGGAAACGCTCTGGGTCGATGGTGAAGATGCGTCGGCGGTCCATGTAGTCAATATCTGTCCACATAGTCTCGAGTGGGATCCCAGCAGCGGAGTAGTTGGCTACAACAGCAGCAACCTCGTATACATCGCGGTAGCCATAACGGCACTGGTGAAAACCGAGGCCCCAGTAAGGCGTCATGAGAGGTAGTGTGGCAATCTCGGCGTACTGCTTGGCGACATCACGAGGCCCGGGTCCAGCGACGAAGTAAAAGTCGAGAACACCACCAATGATGTTATACTCCAGAAATTGCTGGTCATCCTTCTTGTCGATAAAGATATCCATGCCGTTGGAGTTGAGGAGGAAAACACCGTGGGTGCTGTTTCCCCGGTGGTCAAAGTAGATGGGATGAGCTCCATATAGGTTCTGACCATTGGGTGTACCATACGAGTCGCGAGTGTAGATAGTGCGGGTATAGTTGGTCGAGTTCAGCATGAAGGGATCGCTGTGCTCGCCAAGACCGTAGAGGTGAGGATGCTCCGGGAGCTTGGTCTTGAGGTACACATACTGGCTCTCAAACACAAGATCGCTTCCCGATGTATCGAAGAGTACTTCATCGGTATCTCTCCTAGAAACCGTGAAGGAGAATGGATCCGCCTTGAAGTCAAACTTGAGTTTGGAGTTTTTGGGCGAAGCCCACTGGCCAAATCCAGGGCGAGGGAAGATGTCATCAGGGACCTGGTAAACCGTGTTGTTTGTATCCAGGATCTTGACATGCAGTCTGTCTTCGGTTTGATACTCGACCTCAAGCTTCAGTTCGGGTAGGTCAATGCCAAAAACATCGCAAGCCTCACCGGCGAGGGAAAGGTCAGCGTAGAAGCCAGAACTTGTTTCCCAGTGCTTTGTAGCTTTGTAACCGGGACACTTGGAAAGGTCCTTTTCGTAGAGATCTCTGCGAGGCTTGTCAAGGTCTTCGACGCCTGCTTTGCTCTGGGCAAGTGCAGTGCCTGTGAGGGCTGCGGCGGAGGTGAGCAGCTTCTTGAAGAACATGATTGAGTTTGTCGCTGTCTGAAGAACTGGAACTCAATCCAAGTTTGTTCTGAGGTTTCTTATATATACTACAAAGTCTTGGCGATCGTGACCTTGAGAGCTTAGACCTAGATCAAGCTTGAGCTCGTCACTCTGCAGACTACCCCGGTGCGGAGACTCCGCCTCGCAATGAGCAGGGGACAAAGAAGTTCCAAGAGACGAAAACCGCTGCAACGGTTCGCTCTTCAACGTTGATCAGACAAGACGTTGAACGATTTTAATTCTAGACAAAGCACATTGCATATATATGGCCGAGAAAAGAGCCGGACAGAGACCAAGTTCTTGGTCTAGCGGGTTGATGCTGTGCAAGGATGGTTGAATGATGGATCAATGATGCACAAGTTCAGCGGCGGAGTCTCCATTTGCGGGGTTACAGAAGTCATGGAGGCGGACCAGAGTAAGCTTGTTTCTTCCCCCAGATTCTGGCACCAGACTAAAGGAAGTCAAAGGCAAACTCTGCTGGTAAAATTACTCGGCTACACGATGTTGGATTGGTCCAACGTCGGGCCGAAGGTCATGCATGGATTGAGGAATGATCATGAGAAGAAAAAAGCCATTGACAAATGACTGGGGCATGGGGATATGATGGTTTCGGTAATGATCGCTGGGATGACTTGATGTATTGGGTAATAGAGTGTGGCTTCAATATTAGGTTACGGGAAGTCAGATGTACCTCTCTATCACGAGTGATCTAAGACTAACTGCAGCCAATCTTGTCTTTCCCATACACAGTGATCAAGTGTTAGCACACTATCAGTGCTTCATCATGTTTCAACAACAGTACCTTCATATTGACATCACCACCGCCCTCTTCCTAACAGAATTCTGCCCCGATGGCCTCGGTCTCCTCCTCGGGGGCATTTTTTCTTAGCTTCCCAGTCCTTGCTATTTTAGCGGACAATCCCCAGGGCCAAGAGATGATTCCCATGGGGAAACGAAAGACGGCGCATGGGGAAATTCCCGGCATCCTTGTCTTTATGACAAGCTGCCAAAATAACAATCACTATACAACTGCTAACTACCTTGAGAATGCCACTTTATTTTGTCATAAAGTTCTTCACTTTCCGAAAACGGCACCCCTATTCGTAGCCTCTTCGGCGAATTATGTATATCGCGTCGGCTTAGCTACCGTTTTCATATGGACCAAGGCTGGGGATAGCATCATTAGTACTTTTGCCATCTGATGTTCCTTGAGTAATAATGGGATGACGCGAATAGAAAATACCTCGGGTGTCGGATCGTCCGGGTACAAGCGGGTTCCGCAGATACAGGGTATTTTTGTAGCACAACCTGTGCTTCACATGTTGGGGCTGGATGTGTTGTGTCACAGTATCGGATATTTTCGCTGGTGTTGCGAGATACTATCGTGTTTTCAGGTGTAAGAGTTGTATTTTGTTTGGTTCACTTTTTCTGGTTTTGCATTCTTTCTTCGACAAAGATCCCTGATGCACTCCTGTTTCCATCCGTCAATTCAGATCTCGTTATTTTTCACTCGTTGACTCGAGAAACCGAATGGCATTTCTCAGACTCTCAATATTGTCTACCCCATTTGCACTCGCTTTTTCAACATTAATGTCGCCAATTCTGCTGTCAAACCCATGCTCCGCATCCTCGGGAAAGTCTCCAACAACCTCAACTCCTGCATCACGTAGCTTCTTCTCAGCTACCATGCTGCAATCCACAGTTACGGCAGAGTCATTCTTGCCATGCAACAAGTAAGTCGGTGGAATTTCGTTGAGTTTTCCGAAGGAGAGAGGATATAGACGGCGATGTTCTTCAGGAATGGTATCGACGCCCTTGCTGACGATATTGCGGCTGAGACCGTCAACGCCGGTCATATAGTCCGGGAACAGCGCGTCAATGTGCAGGGCGGAGGCCACAGAGAATCTGGGGTCTTCCTGAAAGTTCTCGGATGGTGGATATCCCGAGATGGTCTTTCGATCTTCGTTCTCTAGCCTCTTGGGGAACTGGCCCAATACAGACGAAGTATCAAAGGGAGGCGCTCCCCAGATATTCGTACCAGGTGTGGTATATCGCGAGCCAGCAGCATCTAGCATCCCGTAGATGAGAAGGAGCCCTTCTGGCTTTTCCTTGACAGCATTCGCGGTGGAAAGTGCGAGATATCCGCCAGCGCTGGAACCAGCCACTAACACTGCACCGATACGATGACCGGTCACGTCCCCAAGGGAAGATCGTACCCAGTTGTATGCGTCAATAGTGTCATCCAGGGAAGCGTGAGCAGTGGATTCTGGAATCAGACGATAGTCTGGGGTTACGAAGATCCAATTACGTGCGACTGCTGCGTTGACAAGCCAGCGTGGCATGAAGCTGTATCTGTCTCCAACGATCTTCAACATCGTCAGTAGAGAGGCCCAACCACCTGCTCAACTGTACTCACCAGAAACCCGCCATGGATATGGATAAGAACAGTGCTTGGAAGACCGCCTGTCTCCTCAGGATACACGACATCTAGAAGGATGTCACCATCAGGACCTGATTTGTAGGGGATGGTTTTAGAACTGTAGCCTTTGAGGCCTGAGAATGGCAAAGATGTCATTTTGAGGTTTGTATGTCTGAAAGGTAAATATATCGCTCAATGTAGATAAAATCCAACATTTGGATTAGCAGACGTCGGATTTATGAGGATCAACATAGTCAAGTCGGGGTAAGCTCGGTTTCTGATACTCCCCGCACCACAACGTTGTGGAACTGCGTCATTTGCCAGCATGTCTTCCCCGCTCATCATCACTGAATGAGTGTCGTCTCACATAAAAGCAACCGAGTTACGAAACTTGTCTCACCTCAGTTTATGTTATGTCGCCAATATCACACGGTCTCACGTCTCTCATGATCCGGTTTACTAGTTGATCGATAATGACTCGTTCCTTCTTTGACTTTCGTTTAAGTTCACAACAAAAAGCATTCTTTTACACATTGCAACTTGAAATGGACATGTTCAGAAGATACCAAACGTCTGCTTAACTATGTCCCATGCCTAACCTTGCGCATTGTATTTACAATAGTCATAGTTATTGATCCTGTTTCCAGCCCACTCCGGGAATGCGACTGCGTTTCCAGATCCTCCAAACACCGCAAACGTGGCAATAAAGACCATAACCTGTGTACCACCATCCAGTGCCGCTGAAATCAGATAGTTCCACCTTACAAACGCTTGAGGTCGGTAACGTCGAAGGTAGAATTGTCCAAACGCACCTAGGATGTAATAGCTGGTGAGAGATGCGTTGAGTCCGACAAACAGTTCGCCGAGGTACCAAAGGATAATTGCCGTGTTGAGGTACGACCAGATTCTCATGCGAGGAAAGAATCGATGCGCGAAGTAGAAAGGCAGAGGGGCTAGGAAGCCAATAAAGAAGGCGATAGTTACCCATTGATATCGAGCACCAATAGAGAACATCTTGGGAGCGATGGACCATGCGATGGCTAGGGTGTTGAACTGTTGAATCTGAGCACCAGACCAGATGTTGGTTCCTTCAGCTGACTTGAGGATTGGAGCTTGGTTATCGACGATACTGACTCAAGTTAGTACATGTCAGATAATCATATGTTGGAAATCCTCGTACCTGATCATCATTACGTAGTTGAGAAGAGCACCCATGCAGCATCCAATGACTTGTGTAGTGAATGTAGCCTTTGGCGACAGCTTATTCTGCTGAGCGAGCTTCAGGTCTCGCAAGAGGAGGAATCCCTGGGAGAGAGCATTGTATGTGTACGATGTAAAGTACATGTTTGCTGCTGACAGTTAGTGGAGGTCATATAGCGTTATGATCACTTCTCTTACCAAGGGGGCGGCCTGGAAACATGTATCCTGCCAACATCTGGAAGATAGGCTGCAGGTTGAAACCAAACCCAGTGATGGCATACTGCGCACCAAAGAAGACAAGGAAAACGGCCAAGAAGATCACAGCCATTACAAATCCCCACCAAGGCAGCGTCGACTTCATCACGTACAAACAGACCATTCCGATGATGAAGCTCGCCGCGAAAACGAGGAAGTACCAACTATTAGGGACCTCATCGTAATCGAGCATGAGTTTGTAATGAGGATCTATAGTAGGGTCGTCGCGAAGTTTGGTCTTTTCTTCTTCGCTACGGGAGCCTGATTGTCGCCAGAAGATATATGTCTGTGGGCGAAAGACTTTCTTCAAGTTGGTCATGGTGATCCAAGACCACCCAAGGCTGACTTCGGCATAGTTCCATAGAAGCATGTGTACCAATGTGGCGGTCAGCCCAGCGTTGGAGGTGATGAGATAGTTGACGTAGGTAGCCGTAAGATATGGAAGACCTGCTTCGTCGACAGCCTTGTTGTTGACTGTAAAATCAGGGTTCATGATTGAAGTCTCGTTGTAAGGAACATAGTTAGTAGAGTTTGAGCTTCCGTCGTACAGAAGCTGCGCCATGAAAGGAAAGTCTTGAGCTCTCCAGATATTACTGTAGTATAGACCCATTGAAAGGATGATACCACCCAAATATCCAATGAAGCTGTTGACCAGAGTCTGAAGAGGCATCCAGAGAGGGGAACCGAAGCCGGCGATGTAGTTCCAATCGAAGCAAATGCTCAAGAATCCCATTCCCTCGTTACCCTGTGAACCTCCGAAAAGGTTGGTAAAAACAGGATTGTGACGGTCGGCCAGACAGAAAACAGAGACGGCGGACAGGAGGGGGAAGATATACTGTAATTGTTAGTACATCCCATTAATCCACAATGGTAAGGAACCATACCTCAGGGAACCACTCCCAGACGAAGATGGCAACAAATACAATCCAAAAGATTTGAAACCTCTTTCTCGTTTCCGACTTGGGCTTATGCAATGTTTCCATCACAGTTGTGATGGGCAGATTGGCAGGATAGAGCATCTTGGTAGGATATAGAAGTACGCCTCTCATCATACCAGCAATGCCGTACCCGATAAGCTGAGACGAAAGAGTGATGAAGATGCCAGCAGCCTGATTGGGATAACCGCCATACCACAGCTTCTGTACTGATAGTGCTTCAGTGGATAATGCCGACACCGATGCAGCTGAAGCCATTAGTACAGCTGCAGTATGTTCCTTTCTGTTCCATGGATGAGGGTTGAGTAAACGACCAATTGCGCCTTTCCGAGGTATAATGTGTGACAAACCAGTACCAAGGGTCTCAGCGAGCACGGTCAAGAACATGACAGACACGTACACCACTTGCGGCTTGAAGTACATGATCTCCTGTAAGACAGCACCGAATGCCGACAATCCAATGCCTGTTTATAGTCAGCACGCTTCACGCACCAATTAATACGTGAGTGACTTACCAACGACGAACATACGAACTGTCCATGGATTCATAGAAGGATCATCGTCTACGTGGATGACATTCGTGACAATGTCTTCTGCGGTCTCGAGGGGCCGAGCAGGTTCGGACTTGAGGATTTCGACATCTGCATAATTCTTCTCGTCATGAGGGAAACTCTTCTTATCGGCTGTGATGGCATCCCTTTCCGAGGAGGTTTGTGGTGCTGTGTCTCTCTTCTCTGAACTATCCATCTTGAAGCATAGGCATAAAGTTAGAACAGATTGGATGAATATACTATCGAGTTGCCACCATAGCGACAGCCCGACGAAGGCAATTTGTACTTGATGGTATCGTGATACAATACCTCCAAGATAAGGCGAAGTGGCCAAGCTGTAGACATTCCGGAGCTTCGGCACGTTTTCAAAATGGATAAACGGCAACAGGGCGATAATAGATAAACCTACAAAAGACCCTTTCCATCAAAAGTCCCTGGACTGTTTATCTCTGTTCTCGTCGTTATTCGCGAGGCGGCTTGGCCAAGTTCCGAGGTCCAGATCCCAAAGCCAATATCGATTCAATCAAGCGAGACAAAAGGCTACGTAATTTCGTATTCACCATCTGACAACGGCTTAAGATGCTTATTCGCTTGCCTAACAAGGCCTAGCTTATCTTCTCTTTTGGGTGGCACCATCAAGTTGGGGCAACCCTACGAAATTAACCAGAACATGCCATCAATTGTGTGGGAGTGACATGTTCTCTGGAAACTTCTCTCCAAATCTTCTCCGCAACAATCATTCCTCTCTGGTATTAATCTTAGTATGCCTCTCGGGACATCGGCACTTGCTCAATGCAACCTGCCAAGACGGGTTAGAATGGTCCGCGGATCTAGATAAGAAATTGTTTCCAGCTAATTAGATATCCGTCGCCGAGTTAGCCGGGTGGGCTGTTAGATGGCAACCTCTTCAAAATATTCTTTATTAATAAATGAACTTTTGTCGTCAATTGCTTGCTAAACGCTTAGCAAGGGGTATCACTCTAGGAAGCCACCTGCCAACCAACAGAACTGATGGTGGTTCGCCACAATGTTATACCGAGGCTGCGGCGGAATTTAGATGGGGATACCGTCATCGATCACACATTGTTTGACTAGGCCACACCGATGTTGTATCCTTGTTGGAACCATGGAGTTGGAACTTCTGTTGATATTCCTGTGGTGATAGGTGCCGGTATTCCGGTAGCAGACCAACACCTTAGAGACTATTTGATATGCCACGGTTCTGGTGCTGAACTTACTAACCCTAAAAGGATGCCGATACGTGAATGCAGCATACAGTACTCACCAAACTTGGAGGTTAGATCTATTACTGTATTGTTCGGAACCTCAAGTGCATATAGCTGCAGGTAGCTGGCGGTCAAAACGACCGAGTGCGTGTATCCATCATATATCATCATTAGTAACATCTTTACTTTCTACTTGTTCGTACAACAGTGATACAAAATAGTACAACAGCCTTCAACCTTCTTTCTCAGTCGTTTTCCTTGATTCCACGCACAGTCCCATCACAAAAGTACTTCTCAAAGGCCACTGTAATACTCGCCATCCACAGGCTTATCAACATCTTGATCCTCGGTACCAAATCCAAGGTGGCCAACTTTACTCTCATCACTCG
The DNA here is from genome assembly GCA_013618495.1 of Fusarium longipes. Lineage (NCBI taxonomy): Eukaryota > Fungi > Ascomycota > Sordariomycetes > Hypocreales > Nectriaceae > Fusarium > Fusarium longipes. The sequence continues at coordinate 116,977 of JABFEY010000014.1, forward strand.
TCCCCATCGACAGCCTCCCCCACTTAACCTTCTTTCTTGACACGTCCTCGAGTTCGTCGACAAGTTCTTCCCCAATCAGTCTAGCGCTCATACTATCATGCTCGCTGCCATGGTGGCTAAATCTCGAGGTGGTTCGGCTCAATGAGTTGAGTTTCCTGGAAGGGTAATGGCAGGCTGCGGAAATGACTGCTGAGTTTCCTGCTGAAATTACCATTATACCTGGCAATTTGACGTTGGCTAGAAGGATAGGTACGACAGCGACACAGACAGACATGACAAATGAAATCAAAATGGCTTTTGAAGAAAATTGTAGACCAATCGTGACTGTGAGTTCAGGAGGTGTTTCAGGAGAGTATGCTATACTGCATCAGAGAAATGCATCAATCAGAATCAGTCTCGGACATCAACGCTTACCTTCGTAATTGCTTACATAGATACTATTAGAGTATAGCCAATGCAGTGCAATACTTATAATGATTAGTGGTATTGAGAACCTGTACGGTAGTTGCAGGCGATATGTCGAATTTTGATTACCTTTTGGTTCGGTAACTCGTAAGGCTCGAAACTCGGTGCTGTACTTGGACCATTCAAACTCAGCAAGCATACGTGTGAACAGCCCGTTATACGCAAGGTAGCATATCGACAATATGAGTTGCGGTGAGTTGGCCACCATAGTAAGTGGCAACAACGAAAGTTCGTTTAAATATTCATTGTCGACACTCTCATTGACGGGGGAGTGACCAAAGCGCGCCTCACTTCTATCAGACTTGTCAGTTCATCTTAGTTTGAGGGAAACGGGGTTTGGTTTTGACGTGCAAGCTCTGCTCTCTTAAAGAAATCCCTAACATCCATGCTGCTACGACAAGGGAAGTTCCAATGAGAATGGACGAAACAATCCATATAGTCCGGGGCACTGCTCTTCCAAATTTGCGCTCATAGGTTGTGTGCCATTGTCGAGGACCCTGTAGTAATTTGTACCCCTGTGCAGTGTCGCTGAATCTAAGTTTCTTACTGCTGAGCAATCCCTTGAGATCCTCTAGACTCAGTGTGCACATATCTCGTGTCTCTTCACTTGGTTTGGCTATGAAAGAGGCAATAGCATCCCCAGGCGTCATAAGAGGGTTATCATTACCCCACACGCGAAGCCTAAGAACCAAGAAGCAAAGCGTACACTTGAATGTGCACATGATACAGACGATAAGAAGAAGACTGTTGGCTATGCTTAGTCGGCACGGCGCTTCAAATTTCTCAGACCAGCAATAATCGACTTGCATAACCCTGTACTCGGGCATAAAGACTTTTCGATCCATGACAATCAAGCCAGATGTAGGGTCGAAGAAATTGGAAGTATCCGCCATATCCCACATGTTAGCTGCCCACAGGAGTTGACCAGAGCCGGGGTTTCTGTTTACTATGCTGTATGGACTTGCAATGGCACCAGATGGTGGATCATAGTAGGGGTGTCCGTTGGTGGCAACACCGGTGCGTGTAAAACCACCTACTTCCCAGAGGATATTCGTTTTGTTTGTATGTGTCTTGTTGGTGGAGTTTCTGTAGACTTGGCTGAGTCTCCATCCGTCTGTTGAGTTCCGCCACTCATCGTCATAGTCATACATCACCATTATCAAGTGCCGCCAATGTGTCTTCATTCGAGTCAGCCAATCTGCACATTCTCACGTTTGAACAAGGGTCGATTACAAGAGATCTCTCCGGGTCATTGTAGCGCTTCATGCACTCCTGGAAAGTTATCTTATGCCAGCTCCCATGTGAGTCGTTGGTCGATATGGACTTGTTGATATGTCTCACACTACTTAAGTACTGTCCACGCTCCCAAACGTCGACTGAATCCATGTCGTGTGCTCGCGAGATGGGAGGCTGGCCCTGCCAATGACCTCGCGCAAGGCCTTCAGCGCCTAGAAGCACCGTGAAGCCATTCGTGCCTTTCGATTCGAGCACACAGCCGTTAAAGACGAGATGCAGTGGGACAGAGCTGAGTGAGAAGAGTGACCAGAACAAAATCTTTCGCCAGCCAAGAAAAGGAATATTCTTGAGGGACTGAACACCAATCTCAAGCCATTTTCCTGCTTTGTGCGCAGCATCTACTTCCTTTCTCGTAGGCGCCACAAGACTCTGCATGAAGAAGTTGGACGATGCCAGGACACCTGTACCGATAACATTGATAGCCAGATGAATCCAGAGGTTCGCACTGGACGTGGTATCGCAGTTCCCGCGATATAGAATACTCTGACCAAGAGAATCGGTGGTTTTGATGCCGGGAATCCTAGGCTCCTCGTACCTTTCCAGTGCGAAGAGCGAGACGAAGAGCACAACAATCAGGAAGGTTGTTAGCGTCGCGACAAGGCCAGTCAGATACACAGCCGTGCGTTTCCATCCCGAGCAGGAAGCCATATTACTCTTCAATCCTGAGTAGAATGCCATAACGCGCCTTGTTACTCCCTGGTGACATGAACACGAGGACGGCAAGGACTTGTAGAGCTGACCGACGATTGGTGGTGCGATGAGAAGCGAGAGAATCTGAAGACCTTGTGAATGAATCAGCCGAGGCTTAACGCGTATCAGTAATCAAGTCACCGTTACCTCTTGGGCTGGGGAATTAAAAAAAAAACACTGTTTACAGGGTGTTTCCCATTTCCGATACAGCAGCAGTGCGGAACAGAGAGAACAGGCTTTGTTGAGTCAAAGCTGTGGATGTGAGTTATCAAAACAAGAACGCGACTTGTTATCTCTTTCCTCGCCCTCCTCAATTTCTCTATTTTGAGATTCCCTACGCCATCCTGCATGATGCTGCGCCGCAGTAACACAAGTTTGCGGTTAGACCAGTGACTTTGATTGAATAAGCGCGTGGATTGTCTTGTCCAAGTTTCACCAGTAACTACTTGAAAAAATGGAGTGCATGCTAACGGTGACAATACCACTGTGGTTGCTCCGTTTTATTGTCAGTCACTCCATATCTGGCCCTAGACAAGGATGTTGATCATTATTGGCTGAGGCCCTCATGCAGTGAGATTCTGAATGGACGGGCAGACGGGGTTGAGTTCATCCGTTACCTGACGTAACCCAAGGAAAAAGAAACTTGGAGTTGTTGAGATTATTTCTAGAGTTGTATTGGTTTTGCGGCAGGCAAAAGAGGCGGTTTAGTGGAGTAACAAATGTCGATTTCGTTTTGTTTTTCTTTTTCTGTCAAGGCTAGACTCTATCCATACTCTATTCAGACCAACAGTCCGATCGAGGCTGCAATGGAACAGTAGTACTGGGCCAGGCCAAACATCCTGACAAGGCTGGTCTGATATGATGCTACCCTATAATGAAAGGTCACGATTTTCTGGAAATGCATTAAAGTTGAACAGATATTAGACAGACTACAGGTTTAGGAATTTGGCAAAAAAGAGAATAAAAAGAATAAGCTAGACTGGAATTGAAATAATTAATATTACGTGTTTGCCATCCTCTACTGCCATTCATCGTCACCACACCTTTCGTTGAGAGAATTCGTGCAGTATGGAAGATTGATCAAGATAATATGTTTGTGACCTGGAACACAAAATTGATGGGATCAAACCTGCACCTCTCACAGAGCTGAGATAAAGTAACATCTAGTTCTGATGTTTCTTCTTTCCTGCCCAGTCAAGTTACTTAAACAGATATGCGAAGAGTTTTGTCTTCAATGCCAAATGGCGCCCTCTCATAAACAGTCCTACTCCACCTATGCAGACCCGTATACGCCTCCCGAAACGAGGATGCTGATCGACCTACGCCTAACATACAAAACCCTAGCACGCATGGCGCACCTGTACTTGTACCAACGGCCGCAAGGTCCACTCTTCTTTCCTTTCGTCCAGGCCATCAATGCAAATCCGGAGCTGGGTCTTCTTGTTAAGAAAATCTCTGCGTGAGCTCACTATCTTGCAAGGATATGTAAGGAAGTCACCAGACGGGTCAATTATTCGTGGATTACTCGAAGCAGCCCCGGCGTTGGAAAGAGTTGAGTTCAACGAGGTATACCACGAAGTCCATGAGAGTAACACACCTTACTTGAGCCATACAACTGTCAAAGAGCTTATTTTCAGTGCTTCAACCATTCCAAGAAATCATCTCGAAACTATCATGAATGGTTCTCGAAACCTGCGAACATTCCGCTTTGGCTGGGACTTCATGATGATGTGGCCGGGCAGTAGAGGGGAGGGGTCGATTAGAAATGTCATGAGCGAGATAGTAATGAAGCGTAAGGATGCAAACACCTGTCGTTTGACCTTAGTAATTCAACAGCCGAGGACTGGAAGACCTTACGGGAATGCCGGTTCTCGAGACGATTCATATCCATAGGTCGATGCTGTCCAAAATGGGAAGTGATTCGGCGAGAACCATCTTGACTGTCTCCGAGATCCTGCCGTCTTCCATCCGTGACCTCGGAGTCATGGGCGCTACAGACATGTATCTGTGGAAAGAAGTCATAGACCTAGTCACAACATCAAGTCTGAAACATCCACATCTGCATAGGGTTATTATCGCGAGTGAAGATCTAGAAAAACAAGACTGTTGCGATTGGATCGATGTGCTTACCTCGGTCTGCAACGATTTCGACATCGAGTTCTCAGTGCGGGAACCACAATACTGGAAGGATCTCACTAGTCCGTCATCTCACTGGACGGAAAAGGGAACGTTCAAGCAGTCGCGATCTGAAGATTAGGAATGACTTTGCATCTGGCAACCAATGAGACACTTGCCGAGGCTCAAGAAGGAGTCAACAATGAAACAAAAGATCTATCCCCGCTTGCCGATGATGTGACATCCGATCCTTCGGAACACTTGTTTCAGTTCCTCCTCGGAGCTGAACAGCGCAGGCTCCATGCTGGGCGCCAACGCATACTCTTCTGGGTAATTATTGCGAACTAGTTGACTAGTTTCTGGGACGGGAACGACGATCAGTGGCCAAGCGGGCTATCACCACCTCATTTTCAGCTGGCGGGGTCGACGCCGGAGAGTTTCATAGTTTAAACTTTCCGTGAAGATTCCCACCTGCCCAACACACTGGGAGCCTGATGTCTCGAATCTGTCAAGATGGCGAAGTGACAAAGGTCTTTTTGAATGTTGCATGATTAGATATGGCCTTAATCACTATATCCACGACAGCCTCGGCATCTTTAACAGTGTCGAGATGGAATTCCCCCAAAGGATGGGATAACCCTGATAGTTCTAGCTTTGCCTCATCAAACAATTTATTTATTCACTCCAACCTCGGTTCATTCAAAGATGGTGGAGGACAGTAGACCAATAGCAGAATCAATCCGAGGCCATAAGCCTCGAACGACACATCGAGCCCTTGATCTGCTCTATTTAACACTGCCTCGGACCGACATAACACTCTTGCCGTATTCGCATCATAACGTTGAAAGAATGATCAGTTGGCTAACAAATCAGCACTGCAGTCGAACGGACTGAGTCAGACTGAATCCAGCCATACCAATGTGAAGGATGGCACATACCAAGTTTCAACCATAATACGAGACGCTAGAACTCATTAGCATGAAACTAGAAGAGAGGCGACCGCTAACCTGGCTGTCAATCACAATTATAGTTGGTGACAACCACGCGGTTCTATTTCCGTCCCACAGAGAAACAAAACTATCTAATCAAGAGCCAAGTTGATCACGGTAGGACTAAATAAGCTCCGGGGCAAGCACTCGAACCAGCATCTGGAGAACCCGCCCTTGTCAGTTGGGAGAATCCAGGGGCAGGGACGGAATTTACCGACCTCTGGGGCCTCATTTCACAGCCAGACTGCTTTAAACCATAAGGGGACAAGGCTTGGAAAACTAGGACGTTCTCATATTAGCTCTGAAACCGGGAATACTGTCATATTCGTTTCCAATCTGCGCCGTAGGCATACCGTAGCCCGTGCGCCTGCGTTTTTCTTTTCTCACTTTCGCCAGTGTTTCAGGTCCCTAAAAAAGCAAAAGCCGTAGCCGAAGTGCCAAAGCGCAAGTCAAGAGGACTGAGCGAGCTGACCCGGAAGCCTGGTCCTGCAGCACCCTGTTGGCCAGCAGGCTGGTGGCTTGATCGATTGATTAACTGCATAGCCAAGGCATTGACCCGTTTCATTGTACGTGCCACCGTTTCGTGGATCAGTGGGGGTGAGGTTTTTGGCTCTAGCAGTCTCGCGGCGCGGATGAACTTCCTACTTTGATGACATCTTGCGAAAAGAAACTACTGGATGGAGGTGTGGAAGGCCTTGCCGATGATATTGATCTGCAGAAAGGACTTGCTCTATGACTTACTGGCTTAGTGTACGGGTTGGGTAGGATTCGGCAGTGTAGATGGCCATGACAGGGTATCGGGTGGGAACAGGTGATGCTACTCCATTTTGTGATCGATCATTCTTTGAACTGTGCGATCATTTCGTCTCAACTCTAGACTCCGAAAGCGTTAGTCTTGCGAATGCCGAGACAGAGACATGCGATGCTAGTTCGTTATGGATAAATAGTTGACTCTATCCTCGAAGTTGTAGATCAGAAAAACAAGCCTCAACAGTCTCTCGCTCAACAACCTTCACTTCTCAACCTCTTCAGTCACTCTTTCAGAGCCTCAGCCTCTCAATCAGTCACACAGTTACCAATAACCAGTAATCACAATGAAGTTCTCCATCGCCACTGCTCTTCTTGCCGCCACGGCTTCTGCCCTCCCTACAGCTCAAGAGTCTGCTCTTGAGGCTCGTCAGCTCACCGGCTCCATCACTCGCAATGACCTTAAGAACGGCAACTCTGGCAGCTGCCCCGGTGTCATCTTCGTCTTTGCTCGTGGCTCCACTGAGCTTGGCAACCTGGTAAGTTCCCAATACCACTGTCCGCTTCAGAAAAGTCGTATGCTAATCTAGTTAACCTTTTCAGGGTACTCTGGGTCCTCTTGTTGCTTCAAGGCTTGAAGCCAAGTATGGCAAGAATGGAGTCTGGGTCCAGGGTGTCGGCGGTGCTTACACAGCTGGTGTCGGCGAGAACGCTCTCCCCCGAGGAACTACCACTGCTGCTATCCGTGAGATGGTTGGCCACTTCAACGATGCCAACCAGAAGTGTCCCGACGCTGTCATTGTTGCTGGAGGCTACAGCCAGGGTGCTGCTCTCGCCGCCGCTGCCGTCACTGATGTCGACGATGCCATCCGCGAGAAGATCGCCGGTACTGTTCTCTTTGGCTACACCAAGAACCTTCAGGTAAGCAGTGACTCTACCGCCTACATGAATAATACTGACTCTGTCCCTTTCAGAACCGCGGCAAGATCCCCTCCTACCCTGAGGACCGCACCAAAGTCTTCTGCAACACCGGCGATCTTGTCTGCACCGGTACTCTCATCGTCGCTGGTCCCCACCTGCTCTACCAGACCGATGCTGCCGGCGCTGCTCCTCGCTTCCTGATTGAGAAGGCCGATGCTCTTGGTGCTGGAAGCGCCTAAGAAACGAAACTCTTGGCGCTTGATGTAATGACTGATTGGGAGTAAAATGGAATAGCCGGCCTATTCTTGAGGACTTTTACGAGGTATATGTTAGCTTAGCTTGTATCTATTTCTTTAGTATCTTTCGTCAATTTGACTTTTGGTAGTCTATCATTTTCCCCTCTGCGAATATTGAATGAAGTCATTGATGTGCCCCGGCATTTTGGAATTCCCAGATGGGATGAAATCAGATCTTCGGTACTGCCGAACCTGCATTGAACCTTGTGCACAACGCTGTAAATGGCAATGCCATCGTTGCCGGCCGCGTTGAGACGCCGGAAATAACGACTGAATTGGGCAACTCTCAGCTCCGAGTTAGCCAGGGTCCCTCGCATCGACACCAATGCTACTCGTGCACTGAAACCAAGCGATAGGTAGAAACTAACATGTTGATTAAATTGTTGATATTCTAGTGAGAAGCGCGTCTATGCCAGTAAGTAGAGTTGAAGAATTCTGTTGACAGAATAACAGCAGAAGCCAGGCCTTTTCCGTTGTTGTCGTAATCCTCTTGTCTAAATCTATTCTCTATTTCACCAGATAGCTGACCTTTGACTTGCCCTTACTCCTTGAAATCTTCTTGACTGTCGTTTCACCACACTGGTCAGTGGTATCAACATGCGTTCCACCACAAGGATAAACTTCCGCTCCCACAATCCTCACAACCCTGAACTTTTCGCCAGGTGCCACAAAGCTCGGATCAGGAGTCAGATGCTCCAGTCCATTCTTGCGAAAATCCTCCTCATCCCAGAACTCGATCTCTACTGGCATCTTGGCTGCTATAAATTCGTCGACTTTCGCCTGGATGGGATCTTTCCACTTTCCTTCGATAAGGCCTTGGAACTCGCATGATGCCGAGTCGGGAAAGTGTGAGGCTTTCAGTTCCTCGAAGCCTTCGACTTTATCTTTGAGCAAGTGATTCACTGCCGAACCGAGGACATGACCGGCTGTATGGTAACGAGAGTACAGGAGACGTTTCTCGATATCGATCTCTGTTGTGACCATATCACCCTCGCTGAACTTCTTATCAGACTCGAATTTTCCAAAGTGCAAAACCTGGCCATCGCGTATGGCATCCATGCGAGCAGAAGCAACAGTGAAGGAAGCACCAGAAGCATCTCCCATTTTTCCAATATCAGAAGGCTGACCTCCACCTTGAGGGTGAAAGATGGTCTGCTCTGTAACAACGGCGAAGTCATCGTCAGTGCCTTGCTTAAATAGCTCACGATTCTCGTCTTCGAGCGTGTTGAAGGGGCGAATCGCTGTGATACGTGTCACGAGCGAATGGAGTTTTGCATTGCGCTGAAAGGCTAAGAAAGTTCGTGCTGACGAGGCCATTTTTGGAGAGATTGGAAGTGGTGAGGGTCGAGAGTTCGGAGTGATGGAGAAGACAGATATATAGCAGGTATGGATTCAAGAATGCCCGAATAATGTCGCTCGAAGTGCCATTGCGACAGGCGGGAGCCCTGGAAGAACACGCTAGTTAGAATGGGGCCTAGTTGTAGCACCTCCTAGGGCGTGAAGCGCCCTACAATTGACTTCACAGGGCGCGATCTACTTGATGGAACACTGGAGAATATAGTGGAAGAAATGGATCTTAACACCTAGGTATCCGCGGTTGCACTGGAAACTCATAGCGCTGTCATGACTATAATTATTCTATCCATTTGTTTTGCCTTAGCCATGCCTCACACAATAACGGCCATCTCGAAACTGGTAAGTCCTTGTCACTGTCTAAAGCAAACCCATGAGGCGCATCGGAAAAGACATGCATCTCAACCGAGGCACCGTTCTTGGTGAATCCCTCCGCCAATCGATACGCATTAACTACAGGCACCACAGGATCATTGTTGGAGTAAACGATAAACGCAGAGGGCGCTGGAGTACGAAGCTGTACATCGGGCTGCACAATATTGTAGAACTCCTGCTTCTCCTTCGGTAGTAGAGATGGTTTGTTCTCGATGATTTGGCGACCGACTGCATTGGTTGAAATCGGTCCATAACCGAGGATGGCGAAGTCGATGTGCGGCATTTTAGGGTCAGGCGACGTCCATACTCGTGGATACTCTGCCAAAAGAGCAGCACCGAGATGACCACCCGAAGAAAGACCACATATGCTGATACCCTTTGGCGCAAGACCGCTTTCAGACATTATCTTCAAGGCTCGTCTCCCATCATCTAGCGGCGCTTGGGGACCTGTCTCGCTATTGGGAAATCGGTGCACGAGAACAAAAGCGTAGAACCCAAGACTATTAAGCCATTTTGCAATGGTGACACCTTCACGGCCGAGCATGAGCTCAATATAGCCTCCGCCTCCGATGATCAGAATACCGCGTCCGTTGGGGGTTGTCGGGCGGTAGCCCAAGAGGTACGGGCTATGGACCTTTGTCACCACGGCTTTGTCGCCTGGTGCGTCGACGAGAAATGCGTCATTGAGAGAGGTATCATCCCACAGGGACCAGGACTTGTCTGTTTCAAACATGACGATTGTGTGTGGAAAAGATTCAGATTCATGAGATGAAAGAGTCATGTTGGATGACTGGGTGCGGGGATAATAACCGCCATCTCGCCAAAGCATCAGCCCGAGATGCCGAATGTTGGCTATTTAAACCAAACACGCATGGGGCTTCCAAATCAGTGATTACCATTATTTCTCTGGCTCTACTTTGAGTAAGTCAGGGATTTATCTCGAATTTCATTCCAAATCTGTTAGTCACAATTGAAATATCACAAGGTGACCGCATCAAACGATATCCACAATATTGTCCTATGGACATGTTGCTTTTATTAGTTCTGTTACGTGATAAGCTATGTGCTGGCATTGAACGAGAGGAATGTTGAAGCCTGTCCCGCAGCCTCCTGATCTTGTGCAATATTGTTCTGCAACTTTTTGTTCTCCTCCTCCAGTTTGTCAGCGACATCATCGCCTTGCGCCTGTTGCGCTTCGAGTTTGAGAATGGTGGCGGTGAGCTTCAGGACCTTGTTCTTAATCTTTCCTCGCTATTAACTGTCAGTTTACGCATCTCGAACATGATAATGGAAATTTTACTTACCTGGAGAGCATCGGCCTCTTCCCCAGAAGCTGCTTCAATAGCAGGGTTAAACGCGTCAGTTTCCGCGTCATTCGCGATTTGATTGACACTGTTCAGAAAATCCAGATCGGCCTTCTCGACTGTCGACAGGTCGTTCGGTAGACCGCCGAGCTTTTGTAGAGCTTCTTGCTGGGCGTTGCCTGCTATACCGCCACTAATGGACAAGTTGTCATATGTTGATTGCGTGAAAACGGCGCGTTTGACAACAGGATGAGCAATGCTAGTGGCTGCAAGGCCAATGAGAATGGATATGAATTTCATGATGATTGAGGTTAAGGCTGAAGCTTTGAAGGACAAGGATGTTATCAATGTTAGAGCTTGCTGTCATTGGGACAGAAAATGAGAAAAGATCGACGAGGCACATTCGCAATATAACATTCTGAAGGTTATATCTTAATACCATTACCAAATTGCGTTTGAGGTCAAGACTTCCAAGGGTTCGTTATCGCTTACCCTTCAAGATGGGCCTGGACGCCTGGTGAAGCAGATAGCGCTATCATAAAACAGTGTATCTTCACTGCTGATCACACTCAAAGACCGAAGTGAAGCAATAGAGACGGCTAACAAGTTTTCCGGGTGTATCAAACAGTGTTACTAATCTGTATCGGACGTTTTGGCAGCTATGACAGGTGGAATCCATAATGTCAGGAAACAGTCGCAAGTTGGAGCTGTTACAAGGAGGTGTCTCTGAGTGCTGTATCCCGTTTCACCTACGTCTCAATCTACGTACGGCAACTTTTTCGACTTGACCCTGAAATATGTCATCTGAAACTCCACATGACTATCAACTCCTGCGCAAAATATCATGAACGCTTTGGATTATGCGTATTGCCTTGCCTGTCCTTCCGATATGACATCTTTTCAATCACAATGGCCTTCCGGTATGCAGGTCTAGTCGAGACTTTGAGATTGAGAGGTTTGTTAGATACTCAATAAGACGGTAAAATATAGTAGCCCGTCGATGATCTGCAAGCTTGGAATAAAGGTATAAGAGGCCTCAACCTTGAAGTTACCATTCCGTACCACCAATTGACTTTCAATTATCGGGAATGTTCGAACCCAACTCAGTTGAGAAAATCGGAGATCCGGATCTAAGTCCATTAACAAATCCGACAGTGCTTACAAAGAGTATAATCGGACCTCTTGAGTCAAATGAACCCATCTGATGTAAGATGGGAAATCAAGCTTAAGTATGGCATATAGTGCCACTAAAATGGTTTATTGTTTGTGATTGGATGAGATATCTGCTCTTCGGTGAGATGTGCGTACGACTACATCTGGGCTTTATGGTAATCAATATGTCAGAATTCAAGATCCAGACCTAGTCTATGTGTGTAACGAATGATAACCAGAGAAATCATGGAAGACACGTAACTACCTGCATCGTTATTTGACCATAGCCACAGAGTCTGGTATCAGAGTCATTACAGACTACACAAAGTATATAAGTTGTGCATGATCTACTCGATGATAAAGAGTTCGAAGACTACAGTACATAAGATCGAAACCATCTGTTGTGGAAACCTGAACACTTATTGAGACTTTGATACAACGCCAAAAACTACTAGTCACCATGAGATTTGTGACGCTGAGTCTGCTTACAGGGCTGACAAGTGCTCTACCTACCAGCCATCCCTCCGAGTACGAGTTCGTCATCATCGGCTCAGGTCCAGGTGGTGGCACTCTCGCATGGGGATATTTCTACATGGGCATGAGTTCTATGCTGACGGTGATTATAGTGCCAACCTTGCTCGTGCTGGTCATTCAGTTTTCCTGATCGAAGCAGGCGGTGATCAAGGCGATACTCCATTGCAGCGTATCCCTGCCATGTATGTTGATTCATGCTTTCTGATAACAGGTCATTAACAACGTACTTCACAGGGCAGATAGAGTAGCAGAACACCCTAGCATGTCTTGGTCATTCTACGTCAACCATTATCAGAATGAGACACAGGCTCGACGAGACTCCAAGTTTGCTTATAAACTTTCCAACGGCACTCTTTGGTCTGGCCTCAATCCGCCCGGTGGCGCAGAACCGTAAGAGCATCCCACACAGTACAGCAACATGTAATGACTGTGACAGGCTTGGTATTCTGTACCCTCGTGGTGCTACACTGGGCGGCTCCGCTCAGCTCAACGCGATGAATCTGGCGATACCGCCAGATAGGGATTGGGATTATATTTCTAATCTCACTGGCGACAGATCATGGGAATCCGACAAGATGAGAGAGATGTTTGTTAATGTTGAGAACTGCACTTATGTCCCCAAAGATACTCCCGGCCATGGTTTCAATGGATTTGTTCAGGTAGGACGAAAACAACGGACCAAGATGCATACTAATATGCACGACAGAGTAACAGAAACGACATTTCGTACGTAACTGGTCGACCTGGAGTAGTCGACGTTCTTCGCAATGCATACAAAGCTACCGAATCGATTAATGCCAATGGTCCCGACGATATTCAGCGTCTGATGCAGCGAGACATCAACCGCATTAATAAAGATCGATACTCACCAGGATTATTCCAGATTCCCCTTCATATCGATGGCCTAAAACAGCGCAACGGTGCCTGGCGATATCTACACGAGACACTCGCAGCCAGAGCCGAGGATGGGTCAGTCCTATATCCGTTGACTGTCAGCACTCACTCCCTAGCTACACGCGTACTACATAAATACGAGAAGGGTAAAAAGCCAAGAGCATATGGTGTTGAGTATCTCAAGGGCGAGGGACTATACTCAGCTGATAAACGCTATAATGAGACTGACTCTGGCTGCTTGATCAATGTCACGGCATCCAGGGAAGTCATCGTCGCCGGTGGTGCTTTCAACACTCCACAAATTCTGAAACTCAGCGGAATCGGCCCTCGTGAAGAGTTAGAAGATTTGGGCATTCCTGTAATGACCGATCTTCCCGCGGTGGTGAGTCTCTCACGGTATCATAAGCGCTATGCTAACCATCACAAGGGAAACTACCTTCAAGACAACTACGAAGGAGGTATCACTGTTGAAGCATCGACACCATGGGAAAACAGCCCATTCCAGAATTGCACATTCACGCTTCAAGACAGTGACCCATGCTACCAAGAATGGGAAAACTCACATACCGGGCCATACGGCGAAGGCGCAGCACCACTGTCTCTATTATATCGCTCCAGCGTTAGCGAAACTAACGATACAGATCTCTTCTTCTTCGGCGCCGCGGGAGCTATTTTTCGAGGGTATTTCCCTGGATACTCAACCTGGCAAGCATCTCCCACTTCGTGGTTCTGGTCTATAGTCAAGATGCAGCCAGGTAACACGGCTGGTACTGTCAAGCTTCGTTCTAAAGACCCTCGTCAAGCTCCAAAGATTGACTTTAACTTCTTTTCTGAGAAGGGTGATCGCGACCTGAAAGCTATTCAAGAGGGTGTTGAACATGCATTAAGTATATTCGACTCGACAGGTGCACCGTACGCTCCTTTTACCATTGTCGAGCCACGACCAGACGTCAGTATCCAGCAGGGAATTATGGATGAAGCTTTCAGTCATCATGCTACATCATCTTGTCGAATGGGCCCTGCTGGAGACAAGAACTACTGTGGTGACTCAAAATTCAGAGTGAACGGTATTAATGGTCTTCGGGTCGTGGATGCGTCGATTTTTCCACGTACGCCGGGTGCTTTCCCGACTGCACCAACCTTTATGATCAGTCAGAAAGCATTTGGTGATATTTTGGGAGATATTTAGCTGCAAGCATAATGTATAGTGTAGCTGGAGTCCTTACGACAAACAAGCCAGGCTATCTCACAAATCGCTAGTTGTGTCTCGATGGGTCGCCTGTTGTTGGTAGTATTCAAATAAGGTGCTCATCCTTTGAGCTTCCTAAATATCTTTGTAACGTTTGCCGTCAAGGTCAATCTTTTCAAGAATATTGAGGCACCCTTTTTCGGAGAAACATCTTGGTCTGTCATCTGTTCATCTTGCTTTTGTTCCGCCAATACTTCATCATCCTTTGACTGTAAATGCTCCATGACCCAGCAAATAGCCTCTCTCACAGCATCCGGTCTAGCCTCAATGACACCATGCCCACAATCAGGCAGATGAACATATCTGCTGTTCATTGACAGCTGCAGCTGCGCCTTCTTCAACCTCTCATCCTCTCTGTCTGTCGCATCCAGCATTTGTTTCTGGATCAACAAGGTTGGGCTGGCCAGGTTTTGTTCCGCTGCAAGAGCCTGCTCATACTGCAATTGCTTCCACTTGAGGGTATTTCCTCTGATGACGACTAGTGGTTTCCTCCCTAAGATTTTCTTTTGGTATTGCCGATGTTCGATTTTGGGGTCGATGCCTGTCTCTTGGCCTGTTTCCACGAGGACCATGCCAGCAACTTGATGGGGTCTTGATTCAAGGAAGAGTTTAGCGAATGTGCCGCCGTATGAGTGCGCAACGAGCACATAACTGGACGAGATCTGAGACTCGTCTAAGTATTTCAGCAGCTCTGAGATAGCATTTTCTGGGTTGAGTTTGGGGTCAAGGCGGTCCCAGAGGAGAACCCGGTAAACGCTGAGAAGATCTGCCAAGGGCTCCCAAGAAGCGCAAGAATCGCCCGAGCCGTGGAAGCATATGATCAATGGGAGACTGTTGTTGGTGCTGTTTCGTCTTCGAAAACGACTTGAGGTATTCGGTGTTGTCTCTGCCATGTTGTGTGACGTTGAAGAGTGATGGACAGGACCGGTGAGCATTGTAAGCACTTGTGGGGTAGTTTAATCTTGAGGCTTACGCTGCTGCCTATGACCGTGGTCAAGCGATGGCCAATATTGAAGCCTGGATCATTATGGGGGGTCAAAAAGCACCCCAGTATTGTAAAAGCCTTTGTTTATCAATCATGACATGCCATTCAGCGCATCAGCAGAATGCATGCTGGAACAACAAAGAATCATTTCAAGAACATCAAACATTCGCATTACGTTAGACTATGTATCATTCTACTTTTCATCCTTATGTGATGAAGGATCATACCCCCATAATCTCTTCCTTTCAGGTCCCCACCACTTGGACACAGCATCCGCCTCTGCTGCCCAAGTCGACGCCTCCTCGCCGTACTTGTTCTCAACGGCGACTTCGAGCTGCTCTAGTGTCCATCTCTCAACAGCTCTACGCTCTAGCGGATCAGTCTTGAGATCTGTAAAGCGATATTGCGTAGAGTCATCAAGAGGAATGACGATGCGCCATGGCGCATCAGCAGAGGTCATGGATAACATGCTCGCGCCGCCGTTGATAATACCAAAATTCCACGCACGACGCCCGTTGTGAATCGTCTTGTAGGGCCTGATCAGAGACTGGCCTTCATAATCGTGAATGATCTCAGACGCAGCTTCTTGGTCCTTCTTGTCCAAGGAGCCTGTGTTAATAAGGAGATCGAGGATTGTAGGCAGAATAGAAAGAGATGTCGCATTTGCGTTGTATTGCACGCGAGGAATATGAGGGTGGCGGAAGGTAATAGGTACGCGGAAGTTGCTAACGTGCCCGTTCTCGTATGTTCCGATCTTGGACTTTTGATCCTCCTTAAAAGCCTGTCCGTGGTCGCCGACGAAAACTACCAATGTTTCGTTGGTCATGCCGTACTCATCAAAGGTCTGGAGCAGCTCCCCAAGCCAGGCATCGGTGAATCGGACAGCATTGAGGTAGCTGTTGAACTCCTCATGCCACTTCATCTTACCGTCGGTGTTAAGGTAGTCTGTTGTCTCAAACGATTTGGGAACGCCCCACGGATGGTGAGTTGTGCTGGTGAAATGCGAGAAGAACATGCGCTTGCCATCATCATTAACCTGCTTAAGATAGTCTTTAATATGACGCTTGAGTGTCGTTTCGGCGAAGCCAAAGTAGTTGATTTCCTCAAGGTCGTCTTGGTCGTTTTTCTTGTCCTCAAGACTCTCTCTGGTGACGATGTGCTCAAATCCAATCCTCTTATCGAACTTATCCTGACGGTCATAACCGTCGGTAATTGACTGGAAGAAAGCGGGATACCATTCTTGCTTCAAGAAGTCCTTGGACGACTTGGTCTTGTCCTCTTTGAGCTTGTTGAAAAGATTCAACACTTGAGGGATACAAGGCTGGTAACTGTCGGTCTCGGACTCCTCAAACCCGTCAACAGGCATGGACCAAGAACCGCAGTGAATAGCAGCCATGCTCTTGAAAGAAAGTGATGATGTCGTGAAACCACCAACAACGTTGATGCCCCCGTATCCCTCCTGCGTGGTATCGTTCCACTGCGGGATATCCACGTGTTCGAACGCTGACCCATCCTTCTTCTTCCAGTTACCCGACTTTCCTGTCAGCTTCTCGGCAACAGGACTTAGGTGTGACAGCTTGGCGTTTACTTGGTCCTCGTCTTCGCCATTGTGCGACTTGAGGATGAGCTTGTGGTACTCGGAACCCTGCTGCAAAGGGAAGAGCTCTTCCCGGTAGCTCTCCATCATGATTAATGCCACGTGCTTGATCTTGACGTCGCCACCGCTAAGGGTCTCACGCAACACATCGAGAATTTCGTTATCGAGGTTGGAGATCTTCATCGGGTCCAGGACAGGGTTGTAAAAGGTGTCGTCTGTTGAAGGAGCAACACAGCCATTGCTAGTAGTTGGCTGGGCTTCTTCAGTGCCGTTGTTCTTAGGTTCCTTGGGAATCCATTTAGAGAAACCAGATGGGATGTTGACAGGAAGCCATTCGGGCGTAGTCTGTCTGTATTTGCGAGCAGCTTCGCTGTCGCTGCCAGGTGTCCAACCAGGGAAATACCCATTGGGTTCCTCCCACTTATCTTCCGTAATGAGAGCAGTCAAAGGCCAGTTGCCGCTGACGGGGTTGCACACGTTGGAAGGCGACTTGAACATGTCGAGCATGGCTTGAGGAAGTGTTATGGACATCATGTTGTAAGGCGCAGCGGGTCGGAGTATGGTGGTGAGGACGAGGAAGGCAGATACAGTTGTGAGGATGATCCATGTTCGAGGTCTGGTTCGAGGCTCTTCACGAGGCTCTCCCTGAATGAGATGGGCGCCTTCTTTGGCATTCTCGACGTCGTCGAATTCGCTATCGGAATCGTAGGGACCTGCGCCTGAGGTAGATCGACGGGATCGACGGGTTCTGTTTCGGATCGACTGCCACACTAATACAATTGTTAGTAATTGGCGACAATAGACGAACAAGTCCACATACCATGCACAATTGGTGTTCCAACCATTGTAATGAGCGATCCAACAGCTCTGTAGATATACCACTTTGCGAACCAAGCAACAACAATGATGATGGCGCCCGCCGCAAGAACAGAGTTGATACCGCTGAGCAAGATCTTCATACCCTTGGCATCCCCAGCATAGCTCCTTGCCTCTGACCACTTGACCTCATTGCCAGTCGAGTAAAAGAAACCGAGCTGCGACGCCGACGCTCCGAGTAGAACAAGCGAGAAGATGCATCCCAGGACGCATGCGCCGACTGAAAAGACGCCTTTTTGTTGTCGCAACGCCAGGCGCGATATGTAAATAACAAACAGGTCGGGAAGCAGTAGCGATGGCAGGTAGAGGGCGAGAGCTCCGGGCGAGACGGTCTTGGCGTGAATGGAAAGGTGGACCAGTTTTGTGAAGACGAGTGAAACGAAAATAGTAGAGAAACAAAAAGGAACGAGAGTCGCAAACATGGTTAAGGCTGGCTGGGTGACTACTCTCCCAAGGCCAAGAGAGTAGAATACAAGACCCGAGACAAAATGCTAGCAAGATGAAGAAAGAAAACCGGAATGAGATGCTAATTATTAGTTAGAGCTGGCTGCAGAACGAGAGATGGGGCCATATGAATGCTCAAGATGTCCAGTGAAAAGGCAGAGCAAGGAAAATAAAATAAAAAAAGGGTCATGAGAAAGGGACCGGGGGGAGACTTGAAGTCATTAATAAAGATCTGTCTCTGTCTCGAATCTCACGGTACTCCGTATTATTATGGATGCCCCTAAACTTGTTGCTTTTGCGCTAATAGGTGATTTAAAAACAGTAACTGCTCGCGTGGTGTGCAATGACCTAATAATGTTACTGTCCCGTATGTACAGTCCAGTCCAGTCCAGCCCAGCTCAGCCCAGATTCAGACTACCAGGCGGGCCAGCTGTCAGCCCAGCCCAGTTGTCCATCAACTTGAATTAGCTAAAGTCTAAGGAGGCAGGTACTTCTGTACAGGTAGTGAAGTAGCCTGGTATTCTAATACGTATACCCCAAATCACTTGGTCACTCCCTGTCCGGCCCCTTCTGTGTTGGTCTTGCAGCGGGGTTAGAACAAATTCATCAAGTGGCGGTTTCAAGCCTCGTATTTTTTCTTCCTTGCTGTCTCTTTCTTGCAGATTGAACGGTTCCGACTAACCGAAATGCTTACAGTGCGATGCTGTTCCGTTCCCTTGGTCATTAAAATAGCCTCATTGGCCAGCAACGGGGGCAGCTGTTAAAATTGCAAGCCACGGTGGAGTGGTACAGAAAGAACCTTGCCAAAAACTAGAGGGATCCAAGCCAGGTTTATTAACTCGTAAGCGGCTTCAAGCTCACAAGCTGTTACGAAAGAGCGAGCAAGAGGAAAGGTCACGCGACTCTTCTTCTTGATGCTCGTCTAAACATGGGAACTCGACTCGTAAAGGGGGATAAATGGTTGGGAAAATTGGCGTTTCGAGGCGTTCAATAGCGTGGATTTTGTTTTGCATCACCCTGCGTCAGCGTCTAGAAAGAGAAAGAAAAAAAAAAGGGATCAGCATAAGGCATAAGATTGTCCATAATCCATCTTTCAAAACCAACAGACAGTCAGTTAAATTTCCATTGGAATTTTCAGCCTTTGCTTACCCTTCCCCAGAAAAAAAGAATGAAACCCTGCTTCTCTCATGCAAAAAGTCCATCACCAAGCCCCTTTTCCCCAACAGGGGGGAGGGTCAACCAAACTGGGCTGTCAGTAAAGCCGCTTAACCGATAAGATCCGCAAAAAGGGTCGTACCATTCAAGTTATTAACTGGAGCCAGTCCCGGAAGACAACTAATCTTACGCTAGAACTAGGCTTTAAACAAGGAAAGGAGAGAGAGAGAGCATGTGAAGCATTTCTCAATTGGATTTCACTGTTGAAGATGCAGTATGGACAAACAGAGGCTACTTACTTCACATTACCCCTGAGAATAGCGGTCGATCGATCTCTTGGCGGCGGGGTTGACGCTAAAGTAATTATCTGTGATTGATGGTGATGCAAGGAGAGGCGCCTTGTTTTTGATTCGAGAGAGACACGGGACCTGTTAATAATTATGCTTGTATAGAATGTTTTCGCCCAAGGCGCTTTACTTCGGTTCTGCTGGCAGATGATGCTCTAGTCTAGTGTTCTCTCGGGCAATATTTTTCATTGCTTACTGCTGACGGACAGGGGTCACGCTGCAATGACTCTTTGGTGCGACCAGGTAAAAGAAGAAGTCGCCGACATGGATTGAGTTGTTGACTGTTTTGCTGGCCAGCCATAGCAACTTATTCTCGGCACTGCAGCCCCGAACTCTACAACGGCCAGTATCCATAGTGACGAGTAAAGCTTAACCTTCAACAGCGCTTAGCTAGTGCCACAACTTGCTGTTGAGGAGAGGCAAAAATACGATAATTCTGTCATGGCAGAATCCTACTTGCCTGTCCTGTGCTGCCATCAAGGAAAAGAACTTGGCAGGCACAGAATGAGACATTGCAGGGTAGGGACCATATGACGGAAGCACTGGGTACATGGGACCTAAATTAGCCATACGAGAAGTAGGATTGAGCCGCTGTAGCCGAGGGTGGTCACAACTTGATTCAACCTCGACTGCTGATCTGACAATCACTTTTACTACTAGCCAACCTCGAAAAGGCACTCACGGCACATCAAAATACAATGATAATCACGTAACTAGTATCAATGGCTTACGCAACAATTGACAAGTTGGTATAAACGTTGCGCCGAATGGTCTTTGACGACAGAAAAAGACAAAATTGGTGTCACTTGAGGGTAAGCCAAGATGTGGCTGTGTGTCAAGTCAAAACATTCTGCCTGCCACTTCTAGAAACGAAAGAAGGCCAGCGCTCAAGAGTATAATAAACAATACGTCATCGTCTCTGGTAACCTGGCAATACATAGACTGACCTTTCCTCTTTTACCCCGGATTTTCCCATTGTGCAAGATCTGCCATCCCAAGTAAACATAAATAGCCACCATGGCGTTAACTACACAGCTACAACAGGCTAGCCCCAAGCTTTTCAGCCACTGTATTTTGTGTGATCGGTTTCTCATGTGAGAGGTCGGGGCTGAGCCGAGTCGATCAACCGTCGGATGCATGGGTTTGAAACTGAGTGCTGTAGTTAACGTGGTATTCCATGGCTTCACACCTTTCGCGGCAAGGCTTACCGTTTCACACAGTAGGAAACAAACCTAGATTTTACTTGAAAATAACAAGATATGCGAACTCTGATCCATTACTGGGGAGACGGGTCAGCCCGGCTTGTCTTATTTGGGGAAGATATATGCTGCCGGCCTCGCTAAGTCTCGCAGACCAGCCATTCACCCATTTTGATTGGATACAGCGACAATTCTTAGAAGCCTCACAGGTTAGCTGATCGAACCTTGCTATTTATACTGCTAATCACAAATGTAGCGCCGATATTAGTGGAGGGCGGCCACGACAGTGATCAAGGAAATTGATCTTATCGTGAGAGTCTACGGATTTCGTTGACGACCCAGATCGCAAGGAAGTAACGTAAAACTCCTATTCCCGGGAGTCCCTGGCATAACTCTACGCAAAAAATATCTGAATCCCCAAGAGAGGATACCAAGACTCGTAGAAGATACCGCCGAAGATGGCCAACCGTGGATGATACGGTGCATGGCGGTTTGCCGATTCATCATTTGTGCCAACGTACAAGGCCACCGTGACGCGGTGACATAATCACAAACAATAAGGCAAAAGCATACGATGGTGTCGGATCTATGGATAAAGCCTCGGATCTGATAAATGGCATCATCACGATGTGGAGATGAGTTTGACAATAGATTATCTTGACTGGTCAAATACCATTTATACCCGCTTTAAACAATGCGGAGCATATCCTTATCGCAAATATGCATTTCTTTTCGCTATTGGATTTCGCTCGCCAACATTCACATTCGTTATTACTCTATAGGGCTGCACACAATATTAACAATGCCTATCCAGAAAGTCGCTGTCATCGGGGTAAGTTACCTGCGTCTGGAAAGCCTCGTCACCCATCCTAATCCTCTACCAGGGCTCTGGTCTTCTCGGATCCAAGGTTGTCGCAAGTCTACTCGACACGGGTTTTGAAGTTATAGCCATCACCAGAAACGAGTCTTCCGCAACGTTTCCCGAAAACGTAACGGTCAAGCGTGTCGACATTACCTCTATCGACTCGATCAAGGATGCTGTCACTGGTCAAGATGCTGTTGTCTCTACAGCGACTACTATGGCTGCTGGGGGCCAAAAGACTATTATCGACGCCGTCATTGCTGCCCGAGTTCCTCGGTTCATTCCTTCTGAATTTGGTGTTCCTTCTCGTCAGAATCGAGATAAGAAACTTGGTAAACTGCTCGGCGCCAAGGTACAGAATACTGATTATTTGATCAAACTTGCCGAACAGCATGATTGGTTCTCATGGACAGGCCTTTCGAACGGCCTCTTCCTCGATTCGGTATGCCACAAACCTTTCGGTAGTATGTGTATTATCAATTAACGTCGCACAGGGCCTGAAGAATCCTTACGGTTTTATCGATATTAAGAACCGCAAGTTCCGTATCGTTGACTCTGGAAACGAGCCATACTCGACCAGTTCCCTCGCCTTCGTTGGAAAAGCCGTAGCTGCCATTCTCAAGAAGCCGGAAACGACAGCGAACATGTACCTCAACATAGCAGGTGTTACGACCACACAGAATGAGGTTCTGAAGATTGTTGAGCAAGTCACTGAAGACAAGTTCGATATCTCTTACGTTAGCGGTACAGATTTGGAAAGGATTGGTGATGAGAAGATTGCAAATGGAGACTTTAGTGCTTTTGGAAACTATCTCGAGCAGTTTCTATTCGCAGATGGTGCTGGAAATGCGCTAAAAGGCGATGAGAATGCTATTGGCATGCTTGGACTCGAGGAAGAGAACCTAGAAGAGGTTATCAAGAGCGTTTTGACCGACATCAAACAATGATGTGGACGACCATCAAGTTATCGCCGTTATATACATCACTTTCGTTCATCAATCCAAGTTTGAAGTGTAAAGTGTTACTTGTAGTTTTCAGTGTTTTCATATAAACTCATTTAGTAATTCTTGTAGACCCAAACAAAGGAAAGCTCAGTGCGCCGTTTCCATTTATAATGCCAACCGGGTATGCCTCCTAATGCAATTTTGTACACAATTATCGACCCTTTACAGTCGACTGATTCATTTAATGTCCTGCAACTTGCTTTCTAGCTGCAAGTCTGCGCTCTTCAGCAGCAACCATGTCTACTCAGCGTTAGTGCCCAGAACATGTCAAGTAATCCAGTCATTGAGGTGAACAACTTACCCTTCCATAGATCCTGACCTTCGTACTCTTCCTTGTGAACCTTTTGCTCAATGACTTTGGTAGGGTCGTTGGGGTCAACCATTCTGACAGTCTGGAACCTGCTATCGCCGTTCTTAAGATCCCTCATTTCGAAAACAGCAGAAACCAACAACACAGCCAGAGTCAATCCTTGTGCGTAGACACGAGCTTGAACAACCTTGTTGGCAGTGTTCATGGGCTGCCGGCTGACGATAGCGAAAGCTATACCCATTGACGCCAACCAAGATGCAAAAACAATCTGGTAACGGTTCTCCTTGGCGTAGGTCTTGAACCGCTCATATGCCGACTTGTTTTCGCGGATGAGATCTGCTGTGCGGGCTGCTTGGTCCTTGTAGGTACGCTTAGGGTCCTGGGCAATTTGATAGGCGATACTCCATCGCTCGGCATTGATGATGGCGCCGCATGTGCCAGTTGATGTGACGAGGAAGGCCCTGAAGGGGAGAGTCAAGCCTCGGAAGGAGGCATATCGCTTAGAGGCGACGTAGACACCAGCAAGACCAAGACCGGTCATAAGAGTACCACCGATAAGACCGCCCTTGACGACCTCGGCATAGTGAGCCTCTTCTTCTTCCTTGGTGAGAATCTTCATGATTGCTGATAAGAGATAAGAGATAAGGATAAGAATAAGAGACGATAAGAAGAAGTGTGTGTGGAGTGCACAGGTCAGTTCGAAGTTGTCTGTTTGTGTGTATGGTGATGTCTCGAAGTTCCCACTGGCAAGCGAGTTATATATAACGGGATTTTCTCCTTCGCAAATTTTATCTTCTGAGTCCGGGCAAAGCCGTGTGCAAACCGGATTCCTCATGTCATCTTGTCGCATGATTTTTCAGCTTCGGGGATGCTTATGCCGCAGCGAATCCCGCAGTCCGCATGCCGCAAATGCCGCAATTCTTCTCCATACGGCTCCGCCCGAGACGCCGCTGGTACGATATTATGCCGCGCCGCATTACTGCAATTCAGCTGATGATTCCAGGTTGTCGTGAGAATTTTCTTGCCATTTGGGAGGCGATTTTCGAGATTAAGAAGGCCATCAACAGAGATACCTTTCTCTCAAAAATCAGTGACGAGTTACCAGTCTACGTGTAAGATACAGTGTAGTGTTATATGATTCCCCAAAGACCAGTGATACCAGAGACCCGTGGCCGTTGTGATAATACAGGCACAACACCGGTCTTCAATCAAGGGAAGGGTTGACCAAGACAAGTTTGAAAGGGAGACAAACCATGCCTTATATATCCTTACGATCAGCCCTAGCTCGAAAAGGACACATTCCTCAGGCCCTTGCCGTAGAACCAGCGGCAGCATGACTGTCACATCTTGCTTCCTACCCCGGAGCTGAAACTCCCTCCAGCAGTTATGTATAGTTCAGGCAGTATCAGGACTGAAACTGCGAAGGATTTCACTTTTTGACCAAGTTAACTAAACGATTCTTCACCTCCATAGTGTGGTAAGTAATGTACAATAGCAGTTCACGCGTCTTCTTGTGGTTCTCGGGTTTTAGACGGTCTTCCCCAACGTCCAGGGACGAATTTGAACTGTTGCCCCATCAGATCCACAGAATGATCTCTTCAGAAGTACCGAAGTGTAACGGCATTGCCGGTTTGATTGACGTTGATATTACATTACACAACAAGAAGGGTTAAGAATGAAAGCATGGACCTACGTCATACCTTGTGTGCTTGCATTAGGTACCCCAGCCAAATGGGGTAGACCTCAGTAATCAGATCTTTGTCCCCATGAGAGGTCAAACCTCAAGATCTTCTTCGCATCCACACAGTCATTGCAACTACGGATCGTAAGTTTATCATTCATTGCCATCGGAAAAGTAGTTATGTTAGAAAGGTGAGGATCTTTCAAGTGTATCCTCACACCTACATCTTTTGAGCCATTGAGCTGAGTTGAACCTGATGGGCCTTGTCCCCAGGGAAAATCACGACAGCACGTAGGGAAGCATATGTTGAATGAGCCTCTAGGCATCGTATCTTGACAGGCCTAACACCTTGCTAGTGGCGCAACCTCAGGTCAATGATAACGCTCAAGGTTGCGTTTGAGATAGCTGCAAAATCTCATTGCCTGTGACATTACATCATTAAGACTCGCTGACATAATTCTACCGGATAATTTAAGCGGTCGTTGGATGAACGTATCTTTTGTATAAATTGCTAC
Organism: Fusarium longipes; assembly: GCA_013618495.1. Lineage (NCBI taxonomy): Eukaryota > Fungi > Ascomycota > Sordariomycetes > Hypocreales > Nectriaceae > Fusarium > Fusarium longipes. Next base: position 142,332 of record JABFEY010000014.1, read on the forward strand.
TCGTTGATTGTATAGTAGCAGTGTTTCGTCTTCCCCGCAGCAACGTTAAACTGACGCCCGATTGATGATGGCGACCACACAGACAGCAACCCAGGCCCCGTTTGAGTCTATTGCTCTTGAGGATAGAGACAGGAGCAATCATGTATCTGATCAGCAAGGACCTGGCCAAATGACACGTGTGTTTGGAGCTGACCCTGCGTTCACGACAAGTCTGGCTACAAGGCGAATGATTATCGCTTTGTTGGTGTGCGCCAACACTATTCAGGTGACTCATCCGCCGTTTCGAAGGATACTTTATACTGATATCTATCGAGTTCGTTTCCAATGCAGTTACTATTGCTGGTGGCCTTGCACTGAGCAAAGACCTCGGTCGTGAATCTGGTCCCGGTAAGGCCAATTGGATGGTGGCTTCATACCCGTAAGTCAGTCAACGCGAAGACTTGATCATCGTGCTGATCCTTCCCAGCCTCACGCAAGGCGCATTCGTCCTGGTGACTGGTCGACTGGGCGCAATTTACGGCCATAAACAACTGAGTCTTCTCGGATGCGCAATCTTCACCCTCTTCTCCTTTGTTAATGCCTTCACCAAGACATATGACTCTTTCATCGCCATGCGCGCTCTCACAGGCGTAGGCGGTGGCATTTTCATGCCCAACGCTGTGTCTATAATCACCACTATGGTACCACCTGGTCAATCGCGGAATGTCGTCCTGGGCTTTTTTGCCGCGTCGCCTCCTTTGGGTGGTATGATTGGCGCACTGATTGCTGGCGTCTTCATGGATCAGGTCAATTGGATGTGGCTTTTCATCCTCATGTGAGTGTCCTTTTTAGAATTCTTGAATAGCTACTGAGAATCGTTAGTGCGGGTGTTGCTGCGTTAATTCTAGTCTGGTTGGTTTGGCTCATGCCCAAAGAAACTCCGGTTGACCGAGATGGGCACATAGATGTCCCTGGCATTATCACGGGGCTGGGAAGCCTCCTGCTCTTCAATGTAGTGTGCAATCAAGCACCTTCAGTCGGATGGAACTCCCCATACGAAGTCGCTCTAATTATTCTTTCGGTTCTCCTCTTTATAGCATTTCTTGTCTGGGAGAAGCGCTACGCCAAAGAACCTATTATGCCGCTTTCGATCTTCCAGGCCCCAACGTTCCTAGCTTTGATCTTTGTCGTTTTGTTAAGCTACATGGCGTTTGGAATCGGACTGTGGTATTCTGTGGCCTGGCAACAGCTCCTGCGCGGTGTTTCGCTCACCCAGACAGGCGTCCACTTCATTCCGTTCGGACTAAGCTCTATCATTGCGGTGTTTGTTGCAGCATGGCTTATCCCACGCGTTGCAGCGCAATGGATCATGGCCATCGGTGTAAGTCTCAGAGATCTAAGAAAAGAAAACATTGACATAGGTTTAGGTACTGGTCACGTTTGGCGGTAACATTCTTTTGGCAACTATGCCGGTTCAGCAGACATATTGGGCGCAGCTCTTCCCTGCCATGATTCTATACGGCTTCTGTCCAGATCTTGTCTACGTCGCCGCACAGGTAATTGCCAGTAACAGCGTTAGCCGTCGCCAACAAGGTATAGCCAGCAGTCTGATTGGAACCCTTAATCTTTATGGCAACAGTCTCGGGCAAGGGTTTGCAGGAACAATTGAGACAGAAGTCGGAACAAACAATGATGATGAGGTGATGGGATACAGGGCAGCTTTGTACTTTGCGGCCGGATTGGCGCTTTTGGGATTGGCTCTCGACATTGCGTTTGTCAGACTGCCCAAGGATCAACGTGAGGGATGGAATGATCCGTCGGAAGGAGATGAGCAGGAGTTGGATGGTATGACTACAGCCATCGAGGTTGGACGCTCTGCATAGAGTGGTTTGGGTCAGAATGATTGACACTGCGCATTGACGGCATCCTCATATATTGTAAGGACCATTGGCAAGTATCATTTACATTCGATCTTTCGTCCGATAAGCGACTCACCAGGGACCAAAATGCTGGTGCTCGGACAAGACGAAGAAGCAAGTTACAAGTTTATTTATGGGAATCCCACTAAATCCCGATATGGCCAGGAACATGTTCTAGCTGTTTCACATTCTTCTTTGTGGTCGGAGACTTAAGATTGAAGTGGTTGCGGGCGCTGTGATCATGCTCTGGTAGCGCTAAAGGACGTCAAACCTCAAAGCTCTTCTCTTCTAACAACGAATGAAGGCCCAAGCTTCTGTCGTCGATATTTAGTACGCGGCAGCTCCGTGTTCTTAGACAGTCACAAAGATCTTTTCGTCAAGTTTATGCTGCCAATATTCTCATCTCAGCTGTGAACAAGAATGCCGGATTGTTAATAGCTGTGTTATACATAAAAAAAAGAAATAATTGCGGCGTATTATTGAGAGAGCATGACAAAATTTGTAGAGCTGGATCGATCCAGGGTCCATGCACTAGTAATGATTGGGCGCCTTAAAGTAGAATATCACTTGAAACACCATCTTATTTCACTAAAAAGCATCGACATTTAATGCCATGCCCATCGGTTTTATAAAACATCAAGCTGATACCTGTTGTCTTATGCCGTCTATTATTCTCAAACTTTCCTGATTACTTCTTCAACTTTGTCAAAGGCAAGATGCGGTTCCCACTAGAGTATAGCTCGATGCTGTCAGCGAAAAGACGAACGAGAATTTTGCAACAGCAGAGCAAAGACGTGTCGAAACGCCAGGAACAAGATAGCCAAACACCCGAACAGATCGAAGCCTGGTGTAAATCCACGTCTTTGACAAAAGATGGTCCTGAGATTATGTTTCCCAACCAGGGCGATGCTTGGCACGTTGGGGAGACGCTGGGCTTTGGTTGGACAGGCGGCATTGGTATCGATGAAAATCAGAGTCAGACCTTCAGCCTTGAAATTGGATCCTTTGACTCGAACGGTGATTCTGAAGCCTTTCAAGTATTTGGTAAGAGCCTCCTCAAATCTTCAGACAGAGTTGCTAACGTGGAATAGCCAACGAAGCATTTCACTATCCGTCTTCTAGCTGGCAGATTTGGAACAAAGACTGCCCAGACACATATATCTCGTACTACTGGACGATACCCAAAGATTTTGATGTCGGAGATACAAAATTTGTGGCGCGACTACTCAATACGACTGATACGGAGAACACCACCACTTTGACGAGTAGCTTCTTCTATATCGACTCAAAGCCAGTCGATGTTTCTATACAAGCGGCGTCCATACCAAGTGCAACAACGGAATCAGCAGTGGTCACTCCATACCCAACCCATAGTACTTCAACCTATAGTGCTTCAACTTCAGGCCATAGCACTTCTGCTCCAACATCAACCGCTACAATCGAAGCGGCAGCCAGTGATCAGACTGCAGCAGTAGCATCAAATAGCGGACTCTCCGCCCAGGCGAAGGCGGGTATCGGCGCGGGCGTCGGTGTCTTGGGCTTCATGCTGATCCTAGCTGGCCTCTACTTCTTCTGTTACAGGAGGTATCAGAACAGAGGTATATCAGAAAAGGGTTTCGTTACACCTGCAGTGCCAGCCAATCTTGCCAGACCGGGAATTTCAGAAGGAGGCAACAGCGAGATACTGCGTGAGAGAGCAAGAGAGATGGAAGACGTACCTGGAAGTCCTTTATTCAGGACGGACACAGAGCGAAACAGTCATCGAAGGAGTATCAGGATTGTATATGAGCCTAATCAGGACCCCATCGGCCTACCGGCTGATGTCTCGATGTGGTCACCAAAGACTTCACAGGATGGATTGAATAAATAATTCAAGGCTTAGATGAATGATAGATAACGATTAATTAGTAATGATATAATAACCTTTATGCCCCCTTCAATTCGCTGTCATCTGCATTCACAATCTTGGGTTTAATTTCACTTGGCTCCTAATTACTCCAAGCAGTTGATGAATTTCTTTTTTTGGTCAAGAATACTCGAGTATACTTCAGCTCATTTGAAGCTGACCATGAAGATGTCATAAGAATAGTGGACATTACTAAAAAATGAATGGCTGTCCACCAAGTCGGACAATGTGCAATTTGTATATGCTCTCTACTGATTCATTGAGAACATTACGGAAGTCGAAAGATGCATTATTTAGTACCATTCCAGGGTGACGTATCACATGATAATAGTTGATATAAATCAAGCTAACAGGTTATTCCATTTGTAAAGTGTATTGTATATACATCTATCCTTCCCTTCTATTTACCAATTATTAGATATTGTTCCTCCCACTCCATGGACGCCATGTCCGTCTATCCATAAATCATGAAGGTGTCCACTGCTTAAGGGAGAGCAGCAGGAGCGTACTTCTGGTCAGGCTTGACAACCTTGCCACCAGCAAGCTGTTTATCGGTGTAGCTGGGGTAAACGATCTGCTTCTTGCTGCTGACGATAGATAGAGTGGTGAAGCCGTTGTTGGGGCCGAACTGGCCGCTCCAGCCAGAGGTAACGGTAAAGGTGCCGCACTTGGCAGGGCCACCGTTGGCAGTTGAGGCGCTCTTGGAAGCCTTGACAACATACTTGCAGGCTGTAGCAGCACCGCTGCCGGTGTTGATCTTGAAGTTCCAGGTGCAGGTGGTATCAGGCTTATCGCAAGTTCGCTGCATAGACTCGATAGTCCACAGAGGAGTAGCAGCCATCATGGAGACAGAGTCGACAGGGGCTGGAGCAGCGACAGCGCCAGTGGCGGCAGCAAGAGCGAAGAGAGAGGTAGTGAACTTCATTTTGGCGGTGTTTGGTTGTTCGTGTGTGAGACGAAAGTAGAAGAGAGTTGTTTGGAGGAGTCGAGGATGTTTGAGAAGATGAGATGATTGATGATGAGAGTATGAAATATCGTGAGTCGATCACAAAGTCTTTATAGAAGTTCTGGAGAAGGAGTACTGATAGATATGACTTCATCAATCCGGGACATCGGCTCAATAGTGTTGAGCTGTGAGGTTGATATGGTCAAGGCGCATGGAATACGATATGGACCTAATATCGCAGTATTGCGACGTAGCAGTGAAGGGCGAGTCGGTCAATCAATGCTAATGCCAGGCCCAGAACGATCTGATAAGGTTGACAAATAAACTCGAACAGTCTCTCATTAGTTTTAGCAGTCGACTGGTGCCCATCTTTACGTCAATGGAACCATCTTCTGCTCAAGACCTGGAGATGTCCGAAGAGCCCGGCCGGCAAAACTAGCCTACTCGAGTCTAGTAGATGATGTGCACCAACCAGGTAGTTAGTTATTCTTGGATTCTGCCCCGCTGAACTTTTCCCCTGCTCATTTCATGCTTAAAGCAGTTAAGCGGTTCTGTCAATACGAGACTGAGTTCAGGCTTGAGCTACCTGCATTTAATGGCGATGCCGAATAGTCGTAGTAACGTCGTATAGCACAGCCGGTCAGATCATGGCGCTTTTCTCCGCGACTTCATGTAACGACGCTGGATTGAGTCGACATAGATGAATCGGATCTTACCTAGATCATGCAGTAATTAGTAACGAAACTCGTTGGTGATTACAATCTTGATGGTTGACTAGCAGCTAACGAGAGGACATGAGTACCGACACAGATTCATGACTCCAATATGGCACTGGCAATATTGTATTTCCCATTGCGATCCTATTTCATCTTGCACTTTGTGGCCCTCATCAGATGACGGTACTATTATGCACCGCATTGAGTTACTGTCAGTTGAACATTAGACTAGAGACACTAGAGCGAACAATTTTGGTTTAGACTTTTTAAGCTCTCGTGCGACTCCATCTATCACGAGAAATAAGGCTGCATCTTGTTCTAGATTGCCCCTTCGTGCCTTTGCGCTGATTCAAGCTGGTATTAATGGCTGGTCGCCTTTAGTCTGATACTCTCCCCACATTATCTTCACAAGATTTCTCATGCTAGTAAGATTGGAGGGGTTTGTATTGAAACTTGTCCTCCCATACGGATGGACATTGTTGGATTCTTAGACGGGGGCATGACTAAAGGGCGTAGCGGCTGCGTCTCGCAAACACAACAAGCTTATATAACTGATCTAGCACGCTGGGCTTGAACTTGTCCATCAGACTAGCTCTTTCGTTATTGTCAAGTCTGTGTGGTGTATTATCACTTTCTGTTATTGTGGCGACTGTCGCAACAGTAAGGCAATTCTGAAGCATTAGGAGGAGTCAAACATATTCTCTTCAGAACCGTGTAGATTCTTGTTTTTCTGTCGAGGTTCACTGGTAACAAGACTCGTGGCAATATATCTTATTGGTTAGATAGATCGTATCCACTTAGCAAGAGTGTTACAGGACAGAGAAGTGGTCTACGACAGAATTTAAGGAAGAATTCAGGCTGTCTCCCATACTTCCCATTATGATGCAATGAGCTGCCTTGAAGAGCATCGTCGGCAATCCGCACTATTCTCGAGAAGTGAGTACTCTATACAAAATCATACTTGCCAAGAAGACTACTGTATAAGAGAAAGCTGCAATCAAATACACTGACTTGCAAATAAAGTCCTAACTTGCTGATTCAGATGCACTAGACGCGATGGAGATTGAAATTATGTGTCTTCTTTTATTTTATGTGTTGTTGTAACCGCTGCCTAGTGGCACTTGTTCTTCCACGTATCTCATCTATCTATATCATATAACCCAAATCAGATAACGTTATACCAGAAACACGTTTGCTATTTGGTCTATAGCGGCACCAACCATATGGCCCATGTCATCGAAAAGATGCACACGCTCATCTCGAATGCCGATAAACAGCCGAAGTACGGTGTATTGCTTCTCGATTGAGATAAAGAAAGAAAATTCAGACACAATGAGGATATGTGCCACACAATCTAGCGTAACAACCTATCTAGGTGAGTAGTGTAACGATCCAGGTAAGTTCCACAAGCGGTCTGCTTTGATCAAGTCACCGAGTCATAAGGTCTCATTTCGTTCAAGAACCTGCATACGGATTCTACAACATACTTTCAGTCTATTCGTTCTATGGGGAATCTGAGTAAAGCGAGTTCTATTCGCACTGCATCTTAATACCCTCGCAGTGGAAGGAATCCAACCACTCATCTTACCAAACGCCGGGAATGAAACGCCAGGGCACACGCTTGCAATACTCAGTCCAGGCGGCGCCGTACTTTACCGAGCACCTCTTCTCATCACGTATGCACCGATGGACAAGTAACACAAGCATCCATACAGCATACCACCAAACCACAGCCTTTGTGCTACCGACCAGGGCACACGTGCTGAAACTGAGAAACAAGTCTCCCACGTAATTCGCATGTCGAGACCAGCCCCAGAATCCACTACATAGCAACAAGCTCGTATGCTGCCTACCGTCCGAGGTTCGAAAACTCGCTGAAATGCACTCGGCCGGTTTGCCCCAAATGGTGCAATTTCCGCCTGTTCGTCGGACCATGTCTTTTTGATGGTTGACAACGCGGAATAGCACGTAGCCTGCAACTCCGAGGGCGAAGAAGAACGCGAGATAGGGCGTCGAGGCCGATGATGGGTAAAGGCCAAGGTATTGCCCTTGTATCGTGTATGTTGTTGGCAGAAAGCAGAAGCAACCCCAAATCAGATACATGCCGAAGTGATCATGAGCGATGTCGATTGTTCGAGTGTACCATGATTCATTTATGAAGAAATCCACCACGTAGAGTGTCTGAAGTGCCGTGACGAGAATTAGTGATGGCTCAACGTAGCCCTGGTTTTGGTACTGATAAGCCATGTTGGAAAAGTCTCTGGATCACATGTAAGCAAATGAATGCACAGGGGTCTCCCGTTCAACCTACATTAAAGTCCACACCATCATTCCAGCCCGTCCGTTGCTGAACAGTTTAAGGTCAAACTTGTCACCTAGTCGCGGATTCAACTCAATTCCCATGAAAAAGTCATATAAAGAGGATCCTACTCCATTGGTTAAAATGTGATCAAGGACCATCAAACTAAGGGACTTACCGCTGAACTTCCTATCCTCTGGATGACACGGCATGACGTACGCTTTGACAAAGGCAAGTGCCGAGATAACGAAGCCAGCTAAGTTCATGGCCCCAATCAGACTGCTCCAGTTGCGGGGTATGAAGCCAGGGTCAAGAATCCCCAACCAGCTGAGACCGCCATACAGAAGATGCGTCACGATCCACGCTGAGAGGCCATTGATCTTGTAGTCGAGAAGATATCCAGCAGGCGTAAGTTGGCCTTGATGGATCTCGCCAGGGAGATAGATGTATAGGATTGCCTGTACGGCGAGCCAGCAGATCACCGCCCCAATGCCCTTGATGGTGATTTGAGGTCCGTATTGAGCGCAGATGTTCCGAAAGCCATGCTCTTTCACCGCTGATGTGAAGAGTGAAAAGGATCCTTCGTATTGGACGAGGGTGATGAAGATGCATATTGATCCAATTGGCGCAAGGAAGACCGGCGATGCTCCAACGAGAGACCGCAGCCATGAACGTCCAAGTCCTGCACGACCCCAAACATCTGCATCTGTGAAGGTTTGATCTTTAATTGCAAGCTCAGTTGCTTCAATTGGCCTCTGCTTCCGTGGCCTAACGACCGTAGTTGTAGAGCCAGCCTGCGACAGGCTATCAGTGCTTGGTGCCATGATTGTTTGACACTCTTTCCGATACACGTCGGAACGGAAAGATCGTGAGAAGGCAGAAATAGAGACGCTTCAAGAAAAGGGAGAGAATGAATGGTGTTTGTACTACAGCAAGACACGAGGGATGGATGATTGGGTTAATGATCATCGCACCTTGAGTGGCTGGGGTAACTTGGATGAAATCGTCATCGATGGGCGGAACCAGGTGGATCTATGGATGCATTCGTGGCTTTTCGACTAGATATGGGGGAACTTTGTATGTATTTGATGTTTTGTGCTAGAGTTATGCAAAGCGACACGCGTGCTATAGTGAGAATTCGTGTTTGGTTGAGAAAGTGCAATGCCAAGCTTTTTACGGAGTAAACAGTGAGACATGCTTGACGCTAATAAAGTAGCTCTAGAGTACCTAGGTAGTATAGTATCCTGATATTGGCATAAAAATAGTGTTTGAGAGGTGAATGAATTACAAGTACTCTTTGGACAGATGCTTCAATGATCCGTAGAGTTGAGCAACGATGGTAACACGACACGATTGTGGTGTTGCAGAAGAGATTAATTGGTCCTGACTTCATTACCGAGGTTGCACCACAATGTCTGGTCTGACCGCCTCCAGATGTGAGACGTCAAGTGCCAAGATGTCGCTAGCGACGATCACAAAATCTTTGTACTGGAATGCGTTGGCTTTGCACAATCGGACCCTGCAGCATGTTGATTTGTGCACAGCTTGATTCAGTTTGCATAGAGGACATTAGAGATGCTCCTTCAACTGGTTGGTTGCATAGATTCTCAGTGCCCCTCATAGGCTTACTCTGACGCCAATCTACTCGGTAGTCCAAGGTTAATGTATAGTTGGCCGGAAAAAGACTTCACCGAGCGAAGTTCTCAATACGAGATGCTGATAATAAAATGATGAATTCTGTTCTTTTAGTGTTTCATCCCAAATTGCGTCTAACCCATCACAGCTCACCAACTCTCTCTTCAGCCGTCTTTTTGCTTCCCTCCCCTGTCCTTTCGCCAACTTCTTGCTTCACAGCCTTCTGTGCGTTCACCTGGACAGCAATAGAATTTCCAACTTGCATTCTACCACCATAGTTATATGTGAATTTGACGTCTTCGGATCCAGTTTGCTTCTTATCCCAGTTATTCCAATCAACGAGTTCATCTACGTTTTGTCAGTTTGGTCCTGGTATCACTGGAAGTCACTTACCCTCGCAACCATTCTGGCCGGGTTTGACATCGCTTGCTGCAAATAATGGTGCCAGCCATGTCACAACACCAGGCGCAAAGAAGGCCACACCATCCAGCTCAGCGATGAATTTGCGCTCCATCTTTGTACCCTCCCTGAGAAGCTCCTCTCGGAACTTGCGAACAGCCCAGGGCAGTTCTTTGTAGTCCATGCGAAGGATTCTGAAGCCGTCCGAGTGCATGAAACGATCAAAGTCGCCCGGGTATGGGAGTTCACCACCTTCGTCGGTTGTCCAATATTTGTCGAGAAAACCCATTGCCCAGGCAATTTCTTTAGGAGCACGCGCAGGGTCGGGAACAACGTAAATCTCTGCATTGATAGTGGAACTGACGGAACATTCGGTCTTCCACTGAACTCTTTCTTGGAAAGGAGTATGCGATTTGCTCAAGAGATCTCTGAGCTCGGCAGCATGTGCATGGTCTCCATTCTTTTCGGCTTCAGCAGCCTGTCGCATCAGGTTAAGCGTCGCCGTGTCGCCAATCTGGATATCGACAAACTGAGCTGCTGCCTGAGAGGCGAGGAGAGGCAAAATGGTGTTTGCGACCTTCATGATTGGTGTTGATATGGCGCGTAGCAGGGTAATCAAGAAGGCAGAGAAACTTGAAGGATGATGGTGAATATGTATTAAAACCACGCTCGGTCATTCCCTGTTGGAGCAACGTCCGATTGAACCGCTTGACCAATTATATGGCTCGAGATTGACGCTTGGAGTGCGCTATCAGAGTCCGGCTCAGGCAACAGGGCAAAAAAGCAGGGATTATTCTTCTGTTATCATTATAGATAAGCAAAATAGAGATTAATTACTACTGAAATAGCTGTATATAAGGAGTGGATTAGTAGTTTTGCGCGTTACCAGCGGAAAATACTATCATATTAACGCTATTCCGGCTACGGGTATACAGCTTGTTCTCAACATCGCTTGTCCACCTACACTCTAACCGTCAGTGGAGCAGGTTGCCTCAATACCAGGCGATTGATGACTTCCCGATTGCCTCAAATGCAGTAGCAATTTTGCAGTGAACAGTCTACATAGACATGTAAACTTTGACGTAGACAAAAGTGTATATTAGACTGCTGCCAGTTTCTAAATATAACAAATGGTAAGGCAACGGTAGGCCTGAGGCTTACATCTGTCATATTTAGAATGTTTGATCCCAAAACACAGACAGAGGGAAACGAGGTGATGCAGCACTGTTTGGTTTTGCCGTAGCCCTCTCGATGTGTAAAGGCTGGTTGCATATCACTGTCGTGTTTGACGATGAGACCAATCACAATCGAATTTTTCTCTTGTCTCTCATATCCCCAACTTCCAGTCAGAAGTACTTACTTAGGCAACCATTTTAGTCTCACTTGGCAGCGGGAGGCCCACCATGCTCCTAGATTCTAAATAGATAAGAGGCTCTTTTGTTTCTTCTCCTTTCAATATCTCCCATTGCACTATCACGGGCGATTTCTGAGCTGGTAACATACGACAATAATAGATACTCCGAAATGTCGATTTTGGCTGAAGCAATGATCGATCTTCGGGATATCCCTAGCAAGGGTAAAGGACTGAATGGGAATACGCGTTGAAGATCCTAACCGCGTCAAGGTATGCCGATTTCATCACTACTGCCAACAACTTGACACAACACTCTAATTGATTGCCATATATTCCCAGTGTCGCTAGGAAAGCTTCTTTCCCTAAGCGACAAAGTCCACCAGTTCTCCACTGATACAAATGGTATTAAAATATGCCACGGATGTGACAAACAAGCCGCATCGTTGATGAAGTGTGCCAAGTGTTCGCTCTTCTGGTACTGTAACGGAGTAAGACATTCCTGGTCTACCAGCGTTATTCTATTGATATGCTGACCAAATCGCCTCAAGGCCTGTCAAAATATTGGATGGACTGAGAGGGATCACAAAGCCGACTGCAAGCTCCTTCGCGATGATGATTTGAAGGGACTCAAGTTGCTCGACAATGGTGGGTTTCAAGGACTAGCCACATTCCCCCTGGGCGTTTGAGTTTACTTACAGGGTACGAGTAGATTAGGTAGACATCTTTACTATGATATGTTGTGTTTCTATTTCTGGTTATTCACACTCTTCATCCTCATTAACCTGTCGACTATTTGATACCACCTTCTGGATGATTAGAAGTTGAGCCACAGCATGAAAAAAAGAGGATAAGAACGAAATCATGTTTGCGTTTCGATCTCAGGAAACAGCCTGTAAGATGAATTAGCAGGGAATGAACGGAAATGCCGGATGATTGTCAGCTAGCTGCAGGGGTCTTCAGAATTTATCTAGTCTTGGCTCAATAGTTCAAGAAACTATTGTGTTCCCGAACGCTCTAGGATCCACCAAAGTCCCTGGACAAGACAGGAATATCCACAACAAGAGGAATAACTGCTGGTTTCCAGCTGATGACCGTTTCTTTTGAACCATGTAAGAAGATTTAGTTCCCGTGCTCTTAGTTGTCTCATAGACGAGATGGGGCCCCTATATATTGACCAAGCCACCGCAATAGCCAGGCCGCAATCGGCGTCTTTGTTCAAACTTGATCGTCATACTCTTTCACGATGCGTTCCGCCCTGGCGTTTGCAGCTTTCGCTCTTTCAGCTGATTTAGTCGTGGGTAGCGCATGCAAGCCACGGCCCAGCAACACTCTTCCCACGGTCGCTTCTTCAACCACCGAATCGACGAGACCAACCGACGATGGTACGCTTCCGCAAGTCCGGAATTTGGCTGCCAACGGCAACATGGCCGAGATCGATCCGAGCGACCCTCTCAAGGTCCCCGACTGGGATGTCATTAACGATGCCAAGATTGTTGGTGGTCAAGGACGAGAGGAGCCTGGGAGGACTGAACGAGGAGCATGCGCTATGAGCGCTGCGAACGTGAGGCTGGAGAAACGAGCTGTTGGGTCTGGAGTCAGCATTTCGCAAACCATGAACGACTTAGACGTGGGGACGACTTATACGACTCGCTTTTACTATCGTGTTGTTATATCTGAGGGCGTCACGGACTGCCAATTATCCGCTCACTTTGGCAATTCTCTTCTTACCGAGAACTCCATCTCCAACGGTGACATTTCAGATACGTGGACGGAAGTCCTCACAACTGCCGATGCGGAAGAGAGTAGCGCTTCTCTTAAAATCCAAATGGAGTGCCAAGGCGGCAGCGCTACTATTCTGTTGGACTCTGTTTTTATCTCGAACAAAGTTACACCAGATAATATTGGCCAGTTTGTCGTCGACTTTGGCAACAATGGAAGTGGCGCCAATCCTCCCCTCGAAGAGATTCCTCGAACTACTGCGTCAGCTGAGCCGACATCATCCATGGAACCGATTACTACGAGCGAGCATACTTCGTCTATTGAACCTACAACAACAGAATCAAGTCTATTATCACAAACAACCACGACTGCCACCGAATCTCCCTTCTGCTCCAAGGCCCTTAACGGGGGCTGTTGGTGGAAGGGATCGTCAGTCGGTTGTGAAAGCCGTGGCTCTTGGCCTGGTCCCGGTGGACAAGGTCGACTTGTACCTCGTCCGGACAATTACCCCGAGCCTCTAAGTCAGCTGTGGTGCATAGGCTGGTGCTCTCTATCTCCTGGTTGCAGATCCGCGGCTTATAATCCTGTTGACAGTTCTTGTCGTTTTTCCGAGTTCGCTGTTCAAGATTCGAACTTTGTACCAGGCCCTGATGCTCACGTTGACACTGAAGGTGTTTACTACTGGCATGATTTATCCTGCTTCAACTGTCCGTGCAATGAGGGTAATGAGGTTGGAACTGAATCTGTTGCTTCTACAACTTCAACCGTCATTGCGGCATCTACGCAGTCTCTGCAACCTACTTCTGAACCCAGTTCAACTGTCAGGTTCCCTCCTGCATCTACATGCCCCAAAGCGTTAGAAAACGGATGTACCTGGAATGAGAAATCACAAGGGGGTAGTTCAATCCAATGCCAGTACCGAGGTCGATGGCCAGGCGCCGATGGTGCCGGATACGCCGTAGAGAAACCGAGAGACTACCCCATGGCTTTGAGTCAAATGTGGTGTGTTGCATGGTGCTCCCTTTCACCCGGCTGTCGATCTGCGGCTCATATACCTGAAGATCGATCTTGCCGCTTCTCTAGTCATGCTGTCCATGATGATGACTTTATCATGGCTGATGATCCTAATGAGGACTCGGCAGAGTTAGGAATCTATTACTGGCACGATCTTTCTTGCATGGACTGTCCTTGCAAGGATGTGGTTGAGTCTACGACGCAGCCTCCCACTACACTTGTACGCTCAGTCACTTCGGCGCCTATCGAATCCAGCACTACACAAGTACCACCTTCGTTGATGGTCACTACCGAGAGTTCACCTCGTCCCTCTGCAGCAACCGAGACTTGTGAATGGTCTAAGGCCTCTGAGCTCTGCACACAGAGTAATCGCGTAGCAGAGGAAGACTGCCAGGGCGTTCCTCAAAACGTTGATCCATCGCAGTACAGGAAAGTTCCCGTTGACCGCAATCCCAAGGTCACAGATCAGATGCAATGCGCTATTCTCTGCAATACCAACTCTGACTGCAAAGCCTGGGGCTACTCAAGAGAGAACACGGACATCGAATGCGTTCTTGCTTTGGATGGAAGGAGGATTGATCGACTCGACTATGACAACAATGCGCCTTCGCATGACTGGTTCTCTGCCGAATGCTTTGCGTGCAAGAGCTGTATCAACAAGTGGGACTGGACATGGGACTCGTAAACAGAGTTGATAACCGATTAATTAGTTGCGTAAACGTAGTACCAGATCTTTGTAAAAGAAAACTATTGCTTGATGCCAAGGGATGACTATTCACAAATAACCAGAGACTTCATAACCGGCCCACCATTTCTAGTCCATGCCACGGTTTGCTTTCTTGTAGTCCTCCTCATGCATAGGAAATACTGATTAGTCAAACAAGAATGAGTATCGGACCTGATGACGCCTGAGTCAAAAATATCGACCACGCCAGGAGTCGAACCTGGAATCTCTAGAGATTTCTCGAATTGCTCGAAAGCCGAAATCTAGCGCCTTAGCCATTAGGCCACGCGGCCCGATGATTATATAATAGAAGCAATGTTACAACGCCTCTTATCGCTAGACAATGGTGCGACGTCAATAATAATCAACGCTGCCAAACGGTGTTAAGCTACAAAGTTTATGTTATGATTTGTTTGGCAATTACTAGAAGTATTGAATATCGGTGTATTTGCCGAAGGTCCTAACATCCAAACCTACAACCTTCTATATACTATCCTTTGCTGCATCCTTGACGGCTTCTTCAAAGTCATCCAGAAACTTCCATTTAGTCTTCTCGCTCCATCCGTTTGCCTTCCAATTATTCATAGCCTTGGGAAACTCATCGACGACGCCCATGACAGACATGTCGTGTGCGAATATGAAAAAGATGTTCTCTTGGGCGTCGGCCTTCTGCGCTTCTTTGATGGTTTTTATAGCCTGCTCTATGTCAAATCCTATGTTAGGATCGAAAAACGTCTCTCCAGGCTTGCGCCCACGCTTAACGTTCACATCATCCAGTACAGTCGCTGGACAGCGTGACAAGAGGAGTCGGAGTGACTCAGACAGAGAGAGGTGGTCAGATAGGTGTTGCGGAATTGCGAGATATGGTGAAGGGCGAATCTCGCCGCCATGATGACAAAGGTCGCCGCCCATGAAAATGAAAGTGTCCGGGTCAGTCGTTGTCCGTGCAAGACCAGCGACGTGACCTATGGAATGACCAGGCGTATCTAGAAGGTAGAACGAGCCATCTCCAAAGAAGTCAAACCCACGAAAAGGTCCAATCTTGAGGGGCTTTTCGTCAAAGTTTATCTCTCGAAAATTTCGCCTTCTGGAGACTATCAGTCTATAGCTGCGGGTTGTAGTAAGGTTATACTCACTTATAATCGACTTCTCGAATAGGAGAATCGGGATTGGTAGGGTATCCAGGGCAGAAGGCCTCTTTAAAGCCTTGCCCAACGACCAGCTCCGTAGATCCAGGGAATGTCGTTACGTCGCCCAGGTGGTCGAAATGGTGATGGCTGGTCCAAACATTAATGCGACTTCCGTCAACGGTAAAGGGAATGCATACCTCCAAATAACACTATCGATGTCTGCAGGTTGCATATGGTTGTCCCTGAGGATATCTGCTACGTTCTTCGGAACGTCAACGCCCAATTTGCCATCAATTATCGTCTTACACCATATGGGGGAGTAGTTTTCCAACGGGTTTTTAGGTACACCCAAATCAAAGAGAGCCCTTTTCCCGGACGAGCTTTCTATCAAGAAAGACCAGGTCGTTGCAGGAGGTATGAACTCCAAACCTGGCATGTCTGGTTTCAGAAGAAGTTGAAAAGGCATCTTGGATAGACGCAGAGAAGAGTCGATAATGCTCACTCTTGCGACTGCGCCAGCTGGCACGTCGAAACGAGGCTGTTGAGCCATATCAATCTATGTAATCAGTGATATCTGTAAAGGTTTTAGTGATGGGATTTGTCTGTCCTTGCTTGGATGGAAGTGTCTATTTTATATCTTGACATGAACCGGACGTTCCGCGTTAGTATGTCACATCAGGTAGAATGATCCAATCGATGATTGGATTACGAGTGCTATTCGAATCGACGTAGTGGAATTGTTGAATGAAGATTATGGAGCGCCAGCAATCGTCATACTTACTTACAAGTCACAACGCATACAAACATTATACGTGTGGTCGATAACCGGAATTTCCGTCGCTACATCTGCGCTGGTGAAAGCGATCCTTTGTCATATGATTTGTAAGATATGTATCGACGACTTGGGCATATGCGAGTCTTATCACATAAGCCCGACACGCATTCACTCTTTCGCTTTTTCTTGCCTTACAGCAGCGAATATGTTGTTGCTTGCCAATCCGATGGGATAGGACATCATGACGTTATTGCTTGTTCGTCATTTGGCCAGAAATGGACTGGGTTTAGTGGGAGGATCTGCAACCTCGGCTCGTTCGAGTGAGGGGACTCAGATAACCAAGTTCACGGCGCACACTGCACCGAGTCAAGGTTGTAACAACAAACATTTATCTAATAATCGTCAAGTGAGCTACCTTCTTATTCATTCTGAAAATGGCGCATGATGAAGTCGGTCCCCAAAGGCTAAGCCAACCATTCTCTCTTCCAGATCCTCTCAGCTTCTCCAACTTTCAGCGCGACATCTACCAATCCTTCCGTCCGCCTCTCTTCTCAACGAACCCCACACAATGGGAATCTCTGGCACGAGAAAATGTCCCCGCTGCTAACTTTGGCTACGTCTACGGATCAGCCAGTAGCGCTGCTACAGCCAAAGCTAATAGGGAGGCATTCAACCGGTATCGACTAAGGCCGCGTTTCCTCATTGATGTTACCAGACGTGATGTGGAAGTTGAGTTATTTGGGACAAAATACAAAAGCCCTTTGCTTGTTTCGCCGATCGGAGTACAGAGTATTCTGCATCCTGACGCGGAAGAAGCCACGGCAAGAGCATGCCATAATGTTGGCGTGCCGATGATCCTTTCAACTGCTGCCACGAGGTCAATTGAGCAGGTCGCCAACGCCAACGCTGATGGTGATCGATGGTTTCAACTTTATTGGCCTAAACCGCAGTACGAGGCCATCACTGCCAGTCTTCTCGCTCGCGCAAAGGCGTCGGGCTACAAAGTGCTCGTTGTCACCCTTGACACATTCAGTCTAGGCTGGAGACCAACAGATCTCGACACGTCTTACCTGCCCTTCATTTGGGGTCAAGGCTGCCAAGTCGGGTTTTCAGATCCAGTCTTCAACCAGATGTTCGATGAGATGCAAAAGAATGATTCACGGGGTCTGGGTGAAAAACTGGCTGAGCTGTGGTCAATCATGAGACGACCTGGCACTGTCTATGGTGCTGCGCGGGTTCTCGCCAACGCAAAAGTGATGGTCAAGTCGAAAGCTTGGATTGACGTGATCAACTCTGGCACATACCGCCAATGGACTGATCTCGAAATCCTGAAGAAACTTTGGGATGGTCCGATTGTGCTAAAAGGGATACAGACGGTCGAAGATGCTCATCTGGCAATCAATCATGGCATGGATGGCATCGTAGTGTCCAACCATGGCGGTCGTCAACTCGATGGTGCAGTAGCGTCGCTCGATGCTCTGGCCGATATTACATCGGACGAAAAGGTCAAGGGCTCCAACCTAACCATCATTTTCGACAGCGGCGTGAGGACAGGATCGGACGTGCTAAAAGCACTTGCCCTTGGAGCGAAGGCGGTTTCTATCGGTAGACCGTATGCGTATGGGCTGGCTGCTGGCGGACAACAGGGTGTGGAACACGTATTGAAGTGTTTGCTTGCAGACATGGATAACATGCTGGCTAACGTTGGTAAGAAGAGTATTAGGCATCTGAGCAGAGATGACCTGCAGATCTTGCCGCTCTCAAAGCTTTAATTGGAGTTCAGATCGCGTAGAATGCGATGCTAAAAGCGGATGCTTTCGATTTTTGAATCAGGTAGACTTTGGCTTTGCACCAAGTGCAGCATTTGAGAGTAGCAAGCGGTCAGCCCAAGGAATCTCTTGAGTTATACACAATTGACTAGCATTGCCTTGATTACACAATTCTCTAAGCAGACTACACAACGGCAATGATGGCAAACAAGAACGTGGATCTTTTTCTTATCGCCGAAAAACTGGGCACGGATATGACCAATCTCGAGGTTATCGCCGAAGCCCACCTACGTCAGATCGCCGTTGCCATCGGAGTTGAGGGAGAATCGCTATGGAATTGGAAATTCATGCCGAGCGAAAAAGTCAAAAATCGTACTATATAACTGACCCGTCGCAGTTGCATGTGCGGCCGATATAATTTCATCTTGACATTGCCGGAAAGAGTATCAACAACTATGGATTCTCAATACGTCCCTCAAACACTCAAGGGCAAAGTTGCCATTATCACAGGAGCTTCTCGTGGACTCGGTGCAGGATTCGCATATGAACTTGCAAAAAGAGGAGCCAAGGTGAGCAATCATTGTGTTTTAATTGACCATAGCTGATTCATCATAGATTGTTGCAACATATACATCTTCAAGCAGCGAGAAGCTTGTAAGCGAGTTGTCAGAGAGAATAGCATCTCTTGATCCACCATCACAATGCATTGGTGTCAAAGTAGATCTCAAAGAGGAATCTTCCCCAGCAGAGATAGTCCGTCACTCTGTCGCGGCTTTTGGTGCTCAAATCGATATCCTCGTCAATAATGCCGGCATGGAGATCGTCAAACCGTATACAGATCTTACAGTCTCGGACTTTGATTCTATCTTCTACCTCAACGTCCGCGCGCCTCTCCTGCTCTTACAAGCTGTTAAACCCTACCTCCCCACGTCAGGTGGTGGGCGCATTATCAACATCTCGTCCGTAGGTGCACGATGCGGCTTCAAGAACTTGTCGCTTTACTGTGCTTCGAAAGCAGCGCTTGAAGGACTGACGCGCTCTTGGGCTGCTGAGCTAGGCGTGGATGGACATACGGTCAATGCAGTGAATCCAGGGCCTGTTCAGAGTGATTTGCTGAACAATATCCCGAGGGAAATTGTAGAGATGCAGAAAAACCAGACCCCAGCAGGCAACCGGTTAGGCGAGGTAGATGATGTTTCCCAGATTGTGGCTTGGCTGGCTTCGGAGGAGAGTCGATGGATCACAGGACAGGCTTTGTCTGCTAGTGGAGGACTGGAGATGTACTGATACAGCGGAGACAAATGGCAGCAATACCACGAAAGCAATTGATTGGTTATATCCACTAGCAAGGCTATAGGAAGATACGCATCAGTTATCTAGAACGACTCTTGGGCTGGTCGCAAGTCCAACTCGTGAACCCACAGCGAACTTGGCTGCTGCGACAACCATAAATACGTCTGCCCAACATCCTCAGCCCTCATATGCTTTCCTGTTCTGGTCTCCTCGGTATCCTCATCCCTGATGTGACCGTTGGCAATCGCATGCACACACTGCACGCCGTATTTGCTATGCTCCTTCGCGATAGCCTGCGCAACCATCCGAGCCGATGCGCGAGTCGCTCCATATGAAGCATAACCAGGATTCGTCCGCATAGCTCCCAGAGTACCTGTGAAGATAATAGTTCCCTTCTTTGCGCCATTGGTGTCAGACAAGAGCGTTTGTCCACCATTCTGGTCGTACATAATCTTAAGAGCTTCTTGTGCAAAGACTACAGCACCTGTGGTGTATGTCTGCATGCTTTCGCTGAAAGCCTCGGCTGTTTCCTCAAGAAAAGGCTTTTTACTGGCGTGCTTGACGTGGTATATCGCAAGCTTGAGTTTCAGATCCTTAAAGTCGGCATGATTTCGAATATCTTGAAATGTTTTGCGGAGGTTGTCGGGCTGAGTATCTGTTGGAAAGGCATGAAGAAGGCCTTTTGTCTCTTCCCGCAGGGAGTCCCGGAGATTTTCGAGTTTATCAGCGTTGCGAGCTAAAAGAGCTACAGCGAGGTTACCACCGTCTGCTCGAGCGAGAACCCTGGCGATGCCTCGGCCGCTGGTAGGACCAGCCCCAATTATGATTGCAAGACCTGAGGGCGCCATTCTGTTGAATCGGTATTGGGTTTTGTTTCTTTGATATGACACTTCGATGCCCTGCTGTCCGCTTTATAACATTCAGTGGGTTTACATCTCGAAGACGTCATGCCGTTGCTTTGATGATGACCCATCAAGTCCGAGCCCGAACGGGCAATGATCTTCATCCAACTTCTGATGCAGTATGGATGGCAGATTTGTTGATGTGAGATCCCCAGTTTGTTTCCAAGCGCAACTCAGACATTGTGAAAATACAAAGATAATAATTTAATCTCTAGGTAACTTTCTAAGCAGAAAACCTCATCTTTGACCATCGTGAAAACACCGGGATTGTAACACCATTAATGGGCAGTGGGATTGTTTATCGAAGCTTCACGCAGAATGACCTTGGACATCAAGAAAAGTCAATACCTGCGCCTTGAAAAACTTGAGAGTCTAGATGACATTTTCTGTTACGCGAAAAATGCCTCCCCAACAAGAGCCGCAGCTGTCAACCCTGCTGAGACAGCCTCCCACGTTGCTATGACTCTCCATGCAGGTCCCTGAACCCAAAATATGCGTGCTGATATGAATCTTGCCAGTGTGAGAGCGAAGAACGTGTGGTTGTCTTGGTATGCCGCTAGCATATAGTAGATGCCAATCCCAATAATGGCCACTGAGAAGCCGTTAAGGGCAGGGAGGGCAGATTCAGGCAATTGCTTTACAGCAAGGGCTTTTTGAGGTGAGATGAGATTGCCAACGCCATGATTGAAGGCGCTGAGACCAAAAATGAAGATTGTGATAGCGGAAGCCGAAGGCATTAGGGGGACGGTGCAGTAGATGGCAGCGGATGAAGCTGGTAGATGAAGCAGATATCAAGCCGGGTTTAAGAATGATCTCAACACTTGTTCAGCTTTTGCAGACAAGAGCGGTGTGGAGATTGAAATGTTGAGGTTGTGCAAATAAAAGATAATACCAAGGCTTACATAAACCTGCAGCTTGGAAGCTGACATGCAGAAACTGTTGGGTCTTTAATTGGGAATACTGATTAGGTGGCAGTCGGGCTCTTTTCTATCTATAAAGCCCTGCCTCTTCACACTAGAACTTCAACAAAGGGAAATGCCAGAGGAAGCTGACACACTCAGTGGTTTATATAGTATCACTCCAGTAATAATGTGGACTGTTTAAATACCACCAATGACGACCTTGGCAACCATGCCGAGAATACCAGCAACAGTGATCTTCTCCTCAGATCTCTTGAATCCCTCTTCAAAAGGAAGACGTTCTTGCTCTATACTATGTTAGAGTTTGTGCATTCATCAAATAATTATGGACTTACCGAAGAGTGTCTTGACCCATTCAGTCTTTGCGTTACCGTCCTTAGAGTTGCCGAAAACGATCAGGTACAGAGCAGTCTCGATCAAAGAGGCCTGGTTTCCAGAGGAGGGCAGGTCGTATTCAGGGTTGGTGGCAGCAGCAACCTTGAGACGCTCGTTACGGGCCTTGGCAGCCGTCCTGATGGAGATGGTGGACTCGGTGAAGTGGGACGACGTTTGCGCCCAGATGGTCTCGTTGAAGCTGTGGTTGTCCCCAAAGAAAGTGTCGGCACGGCTCAAGCTGCCGTCATGCTCGATAACTAGTTTGTTTAGTTCAAGATGCTAGAGTCAGAGCTTGGGCTACTCACTGCCATGCTTGTTCAAATCGTCAAGGTTGAAAGTGACGCCGTCTCCAGTGGTCAAGGCCTGCTTGCCAACGAGGGTTGTAGCAGCTGGGTCAAGGTTGACAGAGTCGGTGAAAGCAACAATCAAGTCATCAAGAGAGATGTTGAGGCCGTTGCGAGGGAGGTATCCATGGTTGGCAAGGGAGTTCACCATGGGACAAGGGCTTCGACCTAAGTCTATTAGCTTTGTATCGTCTCGGCCGAAACACCAGGTACTCACGGTCAGATGAAGTGGGAGCCTTCCACTCATTGCCGGCGGCGCTCACAGCCAAGGCAGTGGAGCAAAGAAAAACAACGTTGAAAAGCATCGTGAATGTCTTGGCGATGAAATCCTAGAATAAAGATAAAGCAAAAGTTGAGCATCGACAAGACTTATATTCGTTTCGTTTTTCTAATCCCTGCCATTATTCATTTCCCCCATCTACAGTTTGGATCATCCCATTTCACTTGGTCAATGCCGCGGCTCACGGACGAACACTATAATAGGATGGAGGTACGTCAAAGAGTCATAAGTATTGGTGCGAAATAGAGACCATGCCGACCTACATCGGGGAATTTCCCAAGAGTAGGAAACAAGCCAATGGAAAGGAAGGTGATTACAATGTTAAAACACAGAATTAATATCGAGGGGCGATGTAGTGGAGATGGTCAGGGGCTGGCCGTTGCGGCTCATGGGCCGCCGACAAGGGCTTTCTTCCTAGGCTGGATTGGACTTCGGAGGCTAGGAGCTTGGCAAACACCTATAGTTGACTCTATTATTGAATGGTAGAATCCTGCTCCGTTCTGTAAATGGTAAAAGGGACTGCTTTTCTGGAAGGTGTGAAGGCGACAGAATCCAGTGGCAAAGTGATTGACTGTATTATGATGAAGCACGTTGTTAAACATGTTTGGTCACGCAATAACTGGTGAATCAATGGATGCTCAACTGGACCCAAGGGTTGTTGTGGTAAAAATGGAATAAATTTCTATGTCGATTTTGACGACCAGACATATCGGAGGCTTCGCTACGTGGAGGAAAGAGACCATTCTTGGCTCACCATGCCATGCTATCTAAACTGAGCACACTGGCAAAGGTCATACACTGCCCGGTTGAAAGAGCCAGGAACGACTTATCGTTGACATCGAAAGTGTCATTGCAGAAATCAGAGCTGGTCGCGATGCAGATCATGACCTTGTACCTACAAGAAGAGACGATATCTCTTGCTGAAAACAAGGTATCAATTTAAATTATTTACGCAGCTTGCGACTGAACTTGAGGAATATTTTATAAAAGAGCCATGGGGGAAGGTCGCCGCTGACAGGTTGAAGCTGGGCCGGGGATGCGGGGTTGGCTTTAGGGATTAATTCCGATGCTCGGCACTTGAAGCTCAAGCTACCAGCAATCGAACTTGGCAATTCTACAATCTTGGACGTCTTAGACAAAAAGACACAATCACTCGAGAGCTGAAGTTCTTGTGACGTGACGCACAGAGAAGGCACCTTGATCATTCCTCCCATCAGCATTCTACAGGCCTGGTCTTAGTTCCAACATCAAACAAACACAATGGCACCTTCGGAACTTACCCCAGAGCTATCCAAGCTCTTCCAGAGCATCCAAAGCAGCTTCAAGGATACTCAACTTGGTGATCAACGCTGGTATCTCCTCGTCATTGCCTGTCTCTCTACCAGTCCCGACCCTGAAGCCGCCGCCGCTCTGTACCAGTATCTAACAAAGCAAGACACCTACCAGAGTAGCGAATCGCGACAAGCACTCATCCGACGTATCCGCGAAGCCCTTCTCAAAAGCGTTATCCTCGTCGGCGTATGCAAACCCCTCGAAGCCATCCTCGCCATCAGCAAGGTCGAGAAGCCCGAGGACCGCGATTACAGCACCACACGCGAAGGATTCCAGATCGACGACGCAAGTCACGAGCGTGGAAAGGATTGGTTCAAAAAGGTGTACACACGGAACGCAGGGGATACCATCGGCATGTTCGACGCGCACAGGGACTTTGCGTGGACGTCGATGGAGATCACCTATGGATTGTTCCTGTCCGATAGACAGGTCTTGGACGACGTCGATACGCAGCTTGTGGTGCTGCCGGCTATCATGAGTCAAAATTTGCCGCTGGAGACGCATTGGCACATTAGAGGAACAAGGAGAATTGGCGTGTCCAAGGATGATGTTCAGGTCGTCTGGAATAGTGTAAAGGATGTTGCCAAATTCTTCGGGATGGAGCTGAACAAGGTGCCAACGGTGGATGAGGTCGAACCTGATGTGTAGAATGGTATGTAGATCATATGGCCAAGCTGTACAATAGAGGAAATACACGATTCTCACGAGAATGGCAAAACAGGACACGAACAAGTGACGCTTGGGTTAAGACACCCAACGAGAATATTGACCAGCACTCGATTCACGCTCGTCAGAATGCATTAAGCATCAAATCTGGCACGAGTGGCAGGGAGACCGTCGTGAATGCCACGAATCTGCATTGCACATTCACGATCCCAAAGCAATGCAGGGGAAGGCAATTATTGTTCTTTTCCTCCTAGTAACAGGTCGACCGTCCTGATGCACAAAATATATTCTCGCAGGCTCGATACGTCATCGGGGGCGCGTTTCGATTGGAACGGTGCGGGTACAAGGCAGTCGGTCGAGGGAGCAGACAAGTCGATGTCGGGCGAAGAAGGTGATTGGGATCGCAAGTCACTTGTGAGTTCGAAGACAGACGCTCGGGGACAGGCACGGAACGGCATGCTAGGGAGTGGTCTGGGAAACGCGTGGAGAGCTTGAACTCAACAGCGACTGGAGGAAAAGCTTCAGCGGTAGCTTAGACGCGAAGGGAAGTAGACGCGGCTGGACATGAGAAATGCTTCGCTGTGCACGCGACGGCAGCTTTTGCCCAAATTGCTTGAGCGCGCTCCCAAACATTAGGGCTGGGCTGGATGGTGCAAGGGATGTTTGGTCTGTGGATGGTACGTATTGATCAAGACACCGTCTTGATTATTGGAGAGCTTACTTGTGACAGTGGCTTTTGAGTACTTACAGATACAGATAATCTTGCTTTCATAACTTTAAGCGACAGGAATGGTGTTTGTTTCTTGCCTTTTCTTCTGGCCCCCTCTTTGTCTCAGCTCATGTGATGATTGGACAAAAGGTACACTGTGAAAATGCGAAGATATAACGCTGATAGCACTGTATCTTGGTAGTTAGGGACGGACAGCAATGGTGCACTCTCAATGTCACGTAATTTGCAACATCTGAGAGCTCATCAGGTACTCACTTACCACAAAAGAGTACGTAATATTTGGCAATCAATTACTGTCGCTGCTAAAATGTACATCATACTCAAATAATATACATTGATAAGCAACATATTTGGGAAGTCCGTGTTTGCTATAATTATCTATAGGGTAGTATATCAAACTGCTCACTCTGATCAGTATACACAAAGCCTGGCCTCTGGTCTAGACGCACGTCAAAGCTGGTGACACATACAAACAGACTGAGCTGATCTGCAAATCACTTCCCAGAATTAACATCAGTATTATATAATGGAATAAAAAGAATCGTCACATGTTATTTGACAGTGAGACGGACTTTAGTCTTAATGTCCGTTCCATGTTTTGAGCATCTCCATACTTTGT
Organism: Fusarium longipes; assembly: GCA_013618495.1. Lineage (NCBI taxonomy): Eukaryota > Fungi > Ascomycota > Sordariomycetes > Hypocreales > Nectriaceae > Fusarium > Fusarium longipes. The sequence continues at coordinate 168,077 of JABFEY010000014.1, forward strand.
GTGAATCCAAACAGCAAAAAAACTGATCCAGGTAGGGTTCATACCTGATTACTATTGTCTTGGCAGAATATCTCGAATCACAATTGGCCTACCCGTTCCGTTATAGCAACAGCACGACAACACCCTGTTCCAGCGGTAAGTCTGGGCTTACACTCCAATCAATGTCATTAGGGACTACACTGTCCTGAATTCCTGCCACCGTTTATATACCCACCCACAAAAACCAAGCATCGGAGCTCTGTATGAGGAAATGTCATGCCTGCGAACAAGAGAGGAGTACCAGCGTGGGAATTACATAACATGCATTGGCAGAGAGGCCTACAGCAAGCTCGCGCACGATTCCAATACAATAGTTGCAGCAGGATATTCCCAGATGTAGCAGGGCTTGTCACAGAATGTACTTTTGTATGAGTCTTGCAGGCCAGTTGTGATCTTGAGGTCACTGTCCAGGTCGAAAAGCACAACACAAATAATGCACACTTCAGGATCAATCCCATATACTGCACTGTCATACCCCACCGACATAGTTGGATCATCCCACGATGTCAGGAAAACAAGCACCTTTAGTCTTGTTTCAAGCTTTACTCGAGACTGAAATAGCAGAGGACTATATGAATACTATGAGTCTTTCTGGTTTAGTGTGCCCACCTGGCCATGATCATCCAGATGTCAGAAATTATGCAACATGTACCAAAAAGATGGTTGTCAATTTGGACACCACTCAACCTGAGCCGCAAGGTTAATAAATTGCCGAGAGAAGTAGATAGCCAGCTGGTTTGTGCATATTGAGGATGAGATTGAACTTTGTACTGTATTTTGGAGCTTGTTCCACGACCCTTGTCATGGGAAGGCCGCTGGACTGACGATCAGTTGAGAATACACCAAGATTAACAGCAAGCCACATATCAAATAGAACATGAGCCTGATAATAAGCAACAGTGAAACAACTAATAAAATGTTTCCCATGTCGTTGGGTTCAGACCCAAGATATCGGCGATCACTACCATTTACAGATTTACAGCTTAACCACTTTGAGTAACTCGCACAGAGCAGCTTGTGATTGGACTCCTTTCTTGAGAGGTGGAGGCTTGAAGGAGAAAAATCGCTCTAAATCTTCCCCGCCATGCCGACAAAGCAGCTCAGCTCACCCAAACCATCGTCCAGTCCAGCCCATCGCATCCTTCACTTGGCGCTCGTCACGTCACACCCGCTTTGTCTTGCCCCCGTATTGCAGCTAACAGCTGATTCTGTTGTCCCCGTTTTGTCAGACTGCAGGGTACAGACCCTTCTGCTGTCCCAAGACAATGGAGCTTGCTATCAGATCTCCCCGTGGCGGTGTGCAACAGCCTCTGGGTGATCCAGCGCCGCAGAGAGTGTCGACCAACAAGGCGCGGGCGAATCAGGTGCGACTTTTCACTGCACAAGTTGCTTGGCTCGTAGTGGTTAACACAGCATTTGGCAGAATATCCCGAAATCCAATATCGCGGTGCTTGACGTCAGGGACGGCCAGAATGCCGCTAAGAGGCAGAGAGCTAAGACATTCAAGACCCGCACTGGCTGTAAAGAGTGCAAGTTCGTACATGTCTAATTAAGCTGCCTTTGCACAATTGCTAACGCCAACAACTTAGACGCCGGAAAGTGAAATGTGATGAGGGTAAACCAACGTGTAATCGCTGCAAAGCGGTTGGACTAACATGTCACTTCCCGCTGAGCTCATCTGTCTCTTTCAACCCAGCCAATAGCAAAAACGCAATCACAGCCACAAGCACTAAAGCGTCCAACATTGGCATCTTTAACTCCTACACCGAGGTTATCCATGCTTCTACGCCCAGAACTGGAGCTGTAACTGCAACTGCAATCCCGGGTGGTGATACGCGCATCCTAGTTGCACCAGACTATGTCACATCCTTGTTCAAGGACCAGACGTCGTGGGATATGTTCTCCACTTTCCTCTTCACAAATGAGCAGGGAACGTCCCTTCCTCATAATACGCTGGCTGCCATTACGCCTCAGCTGGCACACCACCACCCTGCAGTCAGGGAGATGTGCTGCGCTGTGGGTGCTGCTGTGGGTGCCTTCACTGCGCCTCATATAAACGGTGAAGAAGCCGAGAAAGCTCAACAGCTCTCTCTCATGTATTACAACCGTACCATTCGTGCTGTACGGGCTGCGGGAACAAGTACTGAGGCACTACTATCCGTTGCCCACGTGGCTGTAATATTCATGGTGTACGACATGATGCGCGGAGACATGAAGGCTGCAACCTTGCACTTTGACCACGCCAGTCGTCTCCTGGTCAACTACTTTGGGAAGCGTTGTGAGAAGGAGGGTGTTTCCTTGTCAGAGCTAAAGTTTGACGCTCTAGAGTCAGCCATGTTTGACATGTTTCAGCGATTGAGCACCTATTCTTGGCCCCTAGAGTTGGGTATCACTGGAGATGAGCGACCTGACTTCAAGGGAGGCAAGCGGTGCTGGGGAAGACACAGATACGAGATAAACAACATGCCAACGTCTTTCCGTGACCTGGACCAAGCCTTGAGATGGTGGGATACCACCCAGCATCATATATCTCATCATCTTTTCGACGACCAGGAGGTTGTTGATCCTGCAAACAAAGCCGTATGGGAGAAAGCTTTCACCACCCTTCACAAATGGCACAGCGCTTTCGTTCTGGAGTATCGTTATACCGAAGACCATCAATACGAAGCTCCAAATCGCTACGTAACCGCTTGTATCTTTGAAGCGCTCTACACTGAGTGTCTTGCCAGCCTACACCTGCAGCTCAACAGAGACACAAAGGTCTTGCCTGACGCAAGACCCATCTGGCGTGAGATTATCAGAACAACACGTCGTATGCAGCAAGAGTTGAAGTCGTCAATCGACTGGAATGTGATGGACAATATGGTTCTGAAGCCGCTTGTTATCGTACTTTTCAAGTGCCGTGACGAGCAGGTGAGAAAAGATGTCAAGGTTGTGCTGGAAGAGGCTGTTGCATGGTACGGAAATACATGCTTGGCTGGACTTATGCTGGGTATGATGAACATGAAAGGTTACCAGATTCCCAAGGCCATGAGGAACATCGAAAGAGCGGTTGGGTGGCATCTCACCTCTGTTGGGTGCGGTCCCGGAGTTATCAGTATTGGCTAAATGCGTTGCCGAGGTTAAATGGAGTTGGGCGTCTTGCTCCGACTGCTTACTCTGGTGACCGGTAACAACACCAGAATGATAGGTCACGTCTAATATACATATACAGTGTGCTATGTCTTTCCATGATCAAGTCGGTGTTGGCTTATCTTATCTGTTCATGGTGTGCGAGAACAGAGTTTTCCCTGATCAGTCAGCAGAAAAGATGTTTGTCTACGTAACTTCCTAGACTATGGGTCTGGCAAGGTACTTGTACCTGGCCTGGAAGAATTTAGTGAAAGTCTCGTTGACACTTATGCATGCATGTCAGTTAGATGCTCCACTATGTAGTAAAGTACACTTGTTGTGCGCGATTTCTTCACAGCACAAAGCAGAGTTATGCTATACCCGTCTTTGCACATCCCATCACAAAGCCTCTGGTGTGAGATATAACCTTGTTGAACGAATGACTTGATTGATTCTGACGCTAAACTGATAATTCTCAACTCCTGAGTTTTCGGTTGTCTTTCTATTTGCTTTCACGTAATGTCTTCTTAGCAAACCCTATCCGTCTCTCTTCCGCATCGAAAACGACAAATGCAGCTTTTAGTGCAACGCCTCCAATGATATTTAGTCCCGAGCCGGAACTTGACTGAAGTCCACCGAAACAAGTTCCAGACTTCTCGTCGCTTCTCTTAGCCTTGTGCCCCGATTCAGCCGGCTTGGGTCCTTCCAGAGGGGCAAAGTTCATGTAGGCACCAGGTACTGTGACCCCCGTGTTTGAGTCGCCAATGTTGAAGGTGAAATCGGGAAGTTTGGCGTCGCACGGGAAGACGTAACCACCCGCCGTCTTGTCCATTTTGGCCCCTTCCACCTTTGAATAGTAAGCTTTGTTGATATCGTCAGGTAGCCAAATGAGTGATGTGCCGGTGTCAGCAATGGCTGAAATAGATCGATTGTTGGATTTGTCGTCTCCGACGGCAAATCCTGTTGATGTAAATGTCCACATGCCGTTTGATGGGTCTATGTCTGTGTAAACAATGTCACCCGTATATGCTGTTTTGTTGATGATCCCGAACGTGTATGTACCTGGAGCGTCGTGCTGTAAGTCGGCCGTGAATACTGCAGCGCCGTGGTCGCTGTTGGCATTCTCGAAGAAGGTCTTTTGCTTCTTTGGCGTGACAGTGTTAATGGAGCTAAAGCCCAGTCCTAATAGGCCGTCCACGTTCTGTTGCTGTGCGAAGGAATCGTGAACCTTGTCTGCCACCTGGACTGCCTGAGCTTGCACCGATAACCCACCGATCGATACTGTGTCCTTCACCACATGCCCTGATGCTCCGCTTCCATCTCCGTATTCGATCAGCCACTTTGCGTCGCTCATCTCCTCACAAGACTTTGATGCCGTGGAATTGTATCGAGTACGACTACCGCCCGCAGCAGCCGATTGCGGTCCATGGACCCAAAGATCTGACGAACCAGTATCAAGGTCCATCTGAAATGTTTGTGGAGGGTTGCCGATTTGAACTGGTGTTAGCCACTCTGCGTCGTCGTCGATAGGTCTGTTTGCAACAATGCTAGTGCCATCGCGACGAGCAAGGACTGAAGTGGTAAGGTAATCTGGAAGGTCGATATGATACTTTCGATGTAGTTTGAGAAGCGCTGCAATGCCATCGCGTTTATAAACTGGGTTTCTAACTTGTTGGACTGAGTGATCCGTGGCTGGTGTGATGGTTGGAAGGCCAGCGACCAGTGGGAAAGATGCGAGCCCGCTCGCGATGAGAGATGAGAATCTCATTATAAAAGAGGGTAAGGACAGTACGAAAAAACGAAGTGAATGTGCTACGCAGCAAAAAGGAACGAACACTGTAAGCTTCACAAGTCAACTACGGTACTCTTGACAAGGGAACGGACACTTCATATACCATGCAAACTCCCCAGTCTCAACAGTTTGTGGATCGGTATCTCCGCATCCCAGGGACTGACCCGACGGGTACGACATGAGCTTGTTCAACAGATCGTTCCTTGTCTGTCACTGACACACGCGTCAACCCACCACGGACAGATCTCACTGGATGAAAGACCCGACGAAAACTGAATTTTCTTGACCCTCCACCACGTTTCCCGGTCTGAAACGTGGGTCGATCGACGGACGAAACTCAAAATGCCAGGCGTGTGGCGTTCCAGACTCGCAGTCTAAGTGGTTACGAATGAGTCGTGATGTGGGCTTTTCTCTGTACGTAAGCTGGGTCGACGTGATGGTTGTGGAGGTTGACACGCGGCCAGCATAGTTCAGTCGCCTATGAGAAGTGGCGTTGATGGTATCGATGTAAAAAAGGAGAATCGGTATAAAAGAGAGCAAAATATAGTTTCATCTGATCCTCCATTATCTTTGAACAGCACTTGTGTAGTAGAGTAGTAGACAATTTAAGACCAGTCCAGAGTCTTATAAAAAAAATGTTTCAACTCCACTCAGATCACTCTAAAACTGCCCTGCATTAGCGTATACCCGTCGGAACTTGGCTTTGATCTAGTCACTGTCCATTACAAAACTGCGCTGGATCCGCTAGAACAGATTGATCGTCCGGCGATCGCTACGCACTGGTCCACAGTACTACCAAGTTGGCCTTTGATAAAAGTCATGCTCGACCCTTTTCCTAGGCTCTAGTCCAGACTCTCCTACTGTCCCAGAAGATCAGGTGGGAATTACTGTTGCTGTTTTACTCCTGTCGCTTTTACTTGGTGCTCCTGTTGTACATTTCCCTGAGACCTTCTGTAGAGACAACAGAAACCATTCGACATCTGTTCTGTAATAGTGACGCCTATTTATTGGACAGACTACGTCAATGTAAGATCATCGGCGTAAGAATCCACGTGACAGATACCAAAACCTCTCCCCCTTCTATAAAGGCGATGGACACTTTCGCTACTGTATCACGGATTGGGAATGATAGCGGAGGTGACGGATTTCGTAATGCCACATAAGCAAAATACCTTTTAGACGTTAAAGGCTTAGTCTAGCCAAAAGTCAATTACCTGAAACTATGGGAAACCAGATATCCCTATCCAGTATATCATCTCGAAGTACAGGAATGACTTGAACGTTCAGGTTGTGATACACAAATCAGATGGAACAGGTCTAGTTGGCTGACACAATCTTAAGGTACGGTACTGGGAGGGGCTGCCAGCATGATGTCTTTAGCCGGCTCCACACCAGCTCAACTCCAGCGTCATCAATTGTTCTCAAGCATCCGTATGACCCGGATTAGAATATTCATCAAGATACCATCGCGAATAAAAAGGCAAAAACGCCATGTCATCCTGGTTCGGTAACGAGACTACACGTCCAGCTTTCAGTAGTAAACCAACTCCACTGCTCAGCTACGGTCGACCATTCCCAGAGATATGCCTCAAACAGGTACAGGGACGCTTCAAAAGCTCCCGAATATACATTATAGCGTCTCGATCGCTGTCCAAGCACACTTCATCTCTCGAAGACCTCAAGACGGCTCTTGGTGGCCGAGTTGTAGGCGTGCGCATCGGTATTTCACCACATACACCTATCCCAGAAATCGTTGATATCCTCGCCGAAGTCAAGTCTCTGGACATTGATTGCATCGTGACTCTTGGGGCGGGTAGCATCACTGATGGGGCAAAGCTTGTGCGTTTTGCGCTGGCCAATGATGCATGGACGCGCGAGGACATTGATACCCTCTGGGGTGGCAAGTCACACAATCCAAAGATGCGTGAGACTTTGCACAAGCCAACTATCCCCTTGATTTGTATACCGACTTCGCTATCCGGCGGCGAGTATCAAGCCATCGCTGGAGCCACCGACGAAGAAACGAAGGCTAAGCTAACGTTTGAGCCGAAAGTTGATCCGGATCTTGTCATTCAAGATCCGCAGTTGACTACCACTACTCCGGAAAGGATCTGGCTTAGCACTGGTATCCGGGCTGTGGATCATTGCGTCGAGACTCTGTGCTCGTTACAAAGCAACAGCGACGGTGATGAAGCAGCAAAACGCGGGTTGGAAAAGCTAGTACCGGGGCTGCTTCGATGCAAACATGACCCGCAGGATCTTGACGCTCGCCATCTCTGTCAGGTAGGCGTTGCAGATGCTATGCGCGCAGTATCCACAGGCGTACCTATGGGTGCGAGCCATGCCATTGGGCATCAACTTGGCCCCTTGGGTGTTGGTCACGGTGAAACGAGCTGCATCATGCTTCCAGCCGTGTGCAAGTTCAACGCTGATAAGGGAGTTAACATAGATCGGCAGAAGCATACACTTGACATTATTATTAAACAACAGCCTGTCAGGTTATTGATGGATGAAAAGGAGATGTCAGACACGAACTACGATCTGGCTGATATTCTTGACTTGATCATTAGGGAGTTGGGTATGCCAAGATCGTTGAAGGATGTTAAAATTACCTCTGGTCAATTGCCTGGTCTTGCTGCGAATAGCTTGAACGATATTTGGATCAGGACCAATGCTTATGAGATCACAAAGAAGGAGGAGGTTATGGAGATACTGGAGGCTGTTACTGGTAACTAACGGAGAGATGAGACACTTTGAATGTATTTCTATATTCTTTCGTCTCAATGTTGGGTCTGAATTCCGAATTGGCGACCGATATTGACAAGTTTGAAGTCGAATCCAGGTGTTCAAAACGCCAGAACAATGCAGGCGGATATTCCGTAATCACCAGCATCATATTCACAGTTGAACCATTCATGGCAACCAACATGGCCTTGACGAGTCCTCCGAGGGCGTTGGAAGAAACCATCCAACAATGGTTGAAAGTCTCATTATCGAACGATGCGACATGATCTGATCTAGAGTAATGGGATATGAAAGTGTGGGGGTTTGCAATCCACGTGAACATCGACACTCGGCTTGCCCACCTCGGATAACCGCCGCGCGTGGGGTGAAATATTAAATACTGAATTAAAGAAGACATGTCATTTCTTTCAGCTCTTGTCTTGGGATTGAAGATCAGACTACCAAGACTGTGCTATGAATATCACCTGAGCACTACGTGACATGTTCTGTTCGTATCCCCCCAACTCTATCCGTGGTATCCTGGCACCTCGACATGGGATCAGGAGAATGATAACAAAGCTCTTACTACTCTTGGATCAATGGCGAATTCCGCTGTAGACAGATCGGTTGGCCGGATTTTGAAAAGGATCACCAGATGGGAAGATGGGCATAAATGCGAACTGGCCGTCCACTCACTTATCATTTCTGGATTCACCGCACCATTCCATCAATTGACTTAACTGATATCACAGATGCCTCCTGGGGTTCCACCAAAGCGCTCTTATTCTCGCACCGATGCTGGTGTCCGCGTCGAGTATCCTGAACACCACGAGCTTCCCGCTAGCAAGCCTTTGATTGGCCAAGGTGGGCAATTCTCCAAGCCAACTCTTGCTTCACTTTCTCTCGAGGGTAAGACAATCGTCATCACAGGTGGCGCGAGAGGTCTAGGTCTAGTAATGGGCCAGGGCATTGTCTACTCGGGTGCTGATCTAGCGATTGTTGATTTGAACAGTTAGTTACATCTCCGTCGCTTCCGAAACGATACTGACCTGTCATAGAGGACGAAGCACAGTCTCAGGTAGGCCAATTGACAGATGCTTTCAAAAAGGAGAACCCAAACAGCGAAAGGTAAGTGTCTAGATCAATTGGAAGGATATATTCTAACTCAATCTCAGAATCCCGAGAGTCACTGCTCACTATGCAGATGTCTCTGATCCCGACTCGGTGACAAATTGTATCACGGAGATCCTCAAGGTCCATCAAAAGATTGACGGGTTAGTCACATCGGCTGGCTTCACCGAGAATTTTGACGCAATCAATTACCCCATTGATCGAATGCGCAAACTCTGGGGTGTCAATGTTGACGGTACCTACCTCTTCGCCGTTGCTGTTGCCAAGCACATTATGGGACGTGAAGTGTCTGGTAGTATTGTGGTTATTGGCAGCATGTCTGGTGCTATCGTCAATGTTCCACAACCACAAGCGTGAGTTTGCCTCAAGTGGTGTTTGAAACAGTCAACTGATAGATATCAGACCATACAACGCGGCCAAAGCAGCTGTTCGTCATCTAGCTGCTTCTCTCGCGGTCGAATGGGCTCATGCTGGCATTCGTGTCAACTGCATCTCCCCTGGGTACATGTTGACTGCTTTGTAAGTTGTCTCTTGTTCCTAGTTTCGGTCTACTGCTTACAGTTTATAGGACGCAGAAGATCTTGAACGACAACCCGGATCTGGAGAAGACCTGGACTTCTCTCATTCCTCAGGGACGCATGGGACTGCCTCAGGACTTGATGGGACCTGTGACCTTTTTGTTGTCAGATGCTTCTTCTTACATGACTGGAGCAGATCTTCGAGTGGATGGAGGATACACTGTCACCTAGATTTGCGGCATGGTACCTATTGCTTGGGTTGTTTGGTGTTAGAAGTTGAATAAAGGGTCAGCTTTGGTTCGAGTTCAACAGACTCGTCCTATTTTTTCTTATATGATATATGAAACTAAAATCTACAGTCCTGTTATTGCTCTTACGGATGAGTCACTCATAGAAGAGCACATCCTTTATCTCACGTAAGCTTCCAATACTTATTAGATTTGTCAAGCTAAAGCAGAATCGCCAATCTTTACTTCATTCACTCCGCATTCGCTGCTGTCCTCTAATACATCAACTCACCCACTTTACTCTCGTATCTGACAGTGCAATCGCTTCTCACGATGGTAGTCTCCGAAACTTTTGTTTACCTTCTGAGCGTCGCCTGCATCGTCCGAAGCGCTATGGCCTTCACCAATCCACAAGCTGAATACGCACTCAACGGCGTGAGATACAACATATCCACGAAAAACGACCCCAATTCAGGACCAATATATATGCTGGGACTCTGGGAACTGTCTGTAGGGGTTTTATTGCTCATTACTCAAGCGAGCGGGGCTTTTGATGGTGTCACCACCCTGCTAGGCTTGATCGGTTTCTACAAAGCAGGCTTGGCAGTACTACTTCGGAACATCGGGGACAAGAACAAGAGTGGCAAGATCGTAGCAAACATGTTAACTGCCGCTGTCTTCTTCCTTTGGGCTTTATACAGGTGCCAATGATAGAACAAAGAAGGTGGTGGGCTATTGAGTCGTCACAGACAGGTATACTGTACCTGACTGTGTAGATGTGTTTTGCAGTTACTTAGGAGAGTGCATATGCTATACCTTTTACTATGTAATCATCATCTTCCACCTATGGCTTATGGTGGTGGTTGGGTTGCACTACCGAGAGCGCCCTCAAAATCATGATTTTTCATCGTTGTTTCTTAGTATGAATGAAGCCTGACTGTACTTGACGATATTGTGCATACTTAAACCGTGTGCAAGAAATCAGTAGGCAGAGTCATGGAAAGCCACAACAGACAATCTGGGCATTTTCCCGTCTCCAAATTGGTGACGCAAAGCGGCGAATTGCTTTCTCATCAAGTCCCAGCTTCTAGGATAGAAGACCTGGTATTCGGTAAGGAGACACGGTTGAATCTCTAAGCACTGATTGATCAAGAACAAGCCTTGAGACTGGCAACCACTGCGATGGATAGTAGAGGAGAGATTGCGTAACATGTCTGCAGGAGAATCAGTCATGTTCATATAATGCCGACAACGTTTTCTGCTCATAGTGCATACCATAAGAACTCGGGCGATGGACATCTTGTCATTCTCATCCGCATCATCAACCTCGGCCATGGCTACCAGCTTCATGGCGGGAGGTCCCGCCGGCATCAACATCATGGTAAACCAGAGGACGCGATCCTCGCCGAGGACATTGGTCTGAGTGATGAGCATTCGAATAAATAGGATGCTCAGGCTATTTCGCACAATTGTCAGTGAAGAGTCCTTCAAAGTGTGGCGGTAACTTACACAGGCCAAATAATGAACCGAATTAGAACAACCATGGAGAGCGGGAGCCAATGAAGATTTCCCGAGTCGCTTCCACCACGACGCATGCGTCTCAAACTGTGAGCCAGCTTAATACCGACGACGATAACCTGCAAGGTAACAAAGAGCTCTCCAATGTTCTTGAGACTGACAGTCAACCAGGCATTAAAAATACCCCCATCCTCACTATCGTTGAAGAAGGCCTTCTTGAGAGGCGGAACAAACCCGAGCACAGCACCGATGAGAGCTCCAACCATGGGAGGGCTAATAAACTGAGTAACGTTGGCCAATGCACGCTGAATCCGAGGATGCAACTTGTCCCAAACAGCGTGCTGAGCCTGGGCAGTGTGACGGGAGGCCTTCTTTACGTATCGGGGTAGGCGCCCTGGCAGAAGAGATGTACGCTCGTTGGGTTCTTGGCTATCGGTCGGGGGGTTGTCGTAGTGTCCGGCTCTGTCGCGTAATCCTTCGTCCATAGATTCGACGGGATCCTCGTCGCTGACTCCAAGCAACTTTCCACCGAGGCCGAAGGTGAGCATGTTGGATACGACAGAGCATACAAGGAAGAAGGACTTGGATCGTTCGATAATGTCGTCGCTGGTGTCATCATCGGACTTGGCAAGCGCAGTAAGAACACCGGCTGAACCAAGAGATTGGATCAGAAGTAGAGGGTAAGAGGTGGTGTTGTTAAAGGTGATGGCGGGCGTAAACCACTTGGGCATGCTGAAACACTTGGTGAGGGCGTATCCGACGGCGATAGAAGCGAAATTGTAGACAAGCGCCCACACTATGAACAATCTTTTTGTCAGATGGCAATGTTGAGTTGAGGAGGCTCAATTGGCTACTTACCGAGGATTGTGAGGTACAGAGATGCATTAGATGCTTCAATCTGGGTACCTAGGTTGACAATAAGTAGAGCAGGGAGGAACATCTTGATACAAATCTTGGAGATTTGTCGACCAGTTTCAACAGATAGCAGCTTGGTCTGGCCTGCGATAACGCCATAGAAAATGGTGAGCAAGACAGATGCCGACGCCTGTATGGCGCCGACGAATGAGCTCTTGACGCTGCTAGACATGGTTGCTTTCTCTTCTCTAGTAGTGGTGGTTGCTCGACGAGGAAAACGGCGAGAACTCAAGAATGGGAAGAGAAAGAAGAAGTGAAGGGCATCGCGTGTCTGTTAAACGCGTTCCTGGATTCGTCTTTTCCCGTTACGTCAAGGATCGTGATCTTGATCTTTGGAAACATTCCCCGGAGCAAATGTGCCTTGGAAAAACGGGGCTGAGAGAGCCTGTAACTGGTTTCCTGGTTAAGGTTATTTGGTAGAAACCGGGAGGAGGGTGGGCTGTGACATAATTTAGAGGGGCTATTGGTGGACCAAGTTCATTGTGGCAGACTTGACAAGAGCTTGTTTAGAGGCTTGGCTCCCTGTGATGAGACGTGGCTGTCAGCGGCTTGTTGTGACGAGTCGATGAATCGGGATGCCACGATGTTGGCGTTGTAATGACAGATAAGAGAGCTAACGCGTCCACATACAAGTCTCCTCCATTTGGAGAAATCCAGGCCAACAGTCTATGATTTGCAATACTGATGCTTTATTTATGCAGCTTCTGAGCTGCTCTTACTGTACATTGTTACGTCCATACTCATAAGAAGAGTATCTTCACTGAAGCTGTATCAAACTCAACTATGGATGAACCTTACTGGACCTGTCCAGGCTGTAGGCTTGGGCTGTGTCTTATCAGACGGCCCGGCTAGTCAGCCCACTGCCTTCTGAGCGATCGCCCTACTGGAACGATTGACTTTAGTGCACACGCTTGGATCGAGTCAGGCGTTGTAAGCAGGTTGACATCAATTGACACATGTTGCTGGGCCTGACTGTAGTATGTATGGATAATAACAAAAAGTTCTCTATTTCTGCACTCAACTATGCACCATGCCTCGTGTCAGCCAGCAATTCGTGCCTTTGAGTTGCTGTTGTTGACGGCATTTCCTGTGGCTGATGCACTTCGGTCTGCAACTCATGATAGCTGTTCCTTGAGGCAAGCTCTCCAATTGAAGCTTTGCGCTCGTTTATACTAGCCTTTTGACGCCGTCTACGAAGGAAGAAGAATGCAGCTGCGGCAACAGCCAGTACGCCAACGCCAACACCAATACCAATTCCAGCTTTTGCGCCAGTTGTGATACCTGTTGACGAAGACGATCCTTCTCTACTAGAGCTAGAGTCAGAGCCACTGTCCGTGTCTTTCGGGTCATCGCTTTCGTCAGATCCCTCCGAGTCGTTGGCGTTTATCGCGTTCCTTGAAGATGGAGCCCTGGCGGTGGCCCATGTTCCACCTTCATCCCTATGAAGCTCCATCACCTTATCTCCGCTTGTGTAGTATACCCAGACCGCGTCTGACTCTAGAGGAGACACGACAGCTAATCGTCCATGCTTATTGTCCGCGTGTGGCCACTGCTTCTTTCCAGGACTTTCCTGCACCTCCCAGCTCCCATCAACATTGGATGCCATATGCAGCTCGGCATCTTGACCAATGTAGAACACAGAGGTTTGTTGACTCGTAGTCGTGGAAAGGCCGAGGTTGGCCGCGTTATCGAAGGACGAGAGCTCTGCGGAGCCATTTTCTGATGAATCGAGTCTAATGTCCGAAGGGTCGGTTTTATTCGTCGGCGCAGGGCTATCGAGAGGTGTCGGGAATGATTCTGTAGTAATTATCAGCGACAAGAGCATGATCTCCAGTCCAATGCGACCTACCCAGATTCCATTTGTTCTTACTCTCGCTGTTGAACCGAGCAACGGCAATATTTTTATTATCGTATGGATAAGCTACCGATACGTTCGTGTCTTTCGTCTGCAACGCCGCTATTCCCATGCCACCAGCCTTCTTCAGCGACACCGGTCCATCGTATCGCCAGTCGGTATCGTCGTCGTACGCCAGCTGATTGACCAGCCCATCTTCGTCGTGGTAGTATAGTCGGTAGCCACCGAGGTCCCCTAGCTCTGTAACCGCTAGGCCGGTCTTTTCGTGAACGGAGGGCGCGGTCGCCAAGTCGGATACAACGTCGTTGCCATCAGTGTTTAGCTTGTAGTTGCCTGTTTTGTTGTCGCACGTGAAGAACGCATTGATGATTGAGTCATCAGTCGCCTGGTAAAATACAGAGGCCTGCTTTGTTAGCAACGAAGTATATGTAGACTCAGTAGCTTACAATTGGCGTGTTGAGGTCGTCGTCCCACCAACCGGTCACGGCCAAAGGTGTTGCGGCTTTTGGTTCGGATTTGAGGGGAAACTTGTTCGGGTTGTCGGATGAGAAAGCGGCCGAGCCATTACTGTTACAAGAGCTATGCAAAATGTTCCCAGATCCCGGGTCCTGGTAGGCGAAGTGAGGCGTAAGGGTGTCGGGCGACCAAGTCCACCAGCCTGCCAAACCCACCACGGGCTCTGCAAGAAGGCTGGCGAGAGCCACTGTCGATGCAATCGTCGACCGAGACATGGAGGTTAGCTGGATAGAAGAAACAGACGAGGCACAAAATGCTGACACTAGGCGCCTGTGTCTGAGCAATCCTCTTCAACTAGCCAACAAACGTGTCTACCTTGGAGCGACAAGTAACGAAGAAACAGTCAAGTTGACGGCACCGAGATTCAAAGCTGAAATTCCCGGATAAGTTCAAGGACACAGCCCAAGGGCTGTATCTCTGGAGGCGGGTAAGCATCGAGTCTTGCGCAAGCGATGGCAGCTCACGTTGCAGTGTATGCAAATTGGCAGGGGACTCGAGGAGGCTACAAACAGATGATGAGACCAAAATTGGCAGAGATCATTGCACAGGGGTTGATCCGCTGAGGCACTAGCGCTTATCCTTGGAGTCTGGGCGTCAACCATGTTCGGCAGTTTCGTTGAACAGGAGGATGGGCTTTGTTCTTGCTTCTAGGGAACATTATGTGAAGCTTTTGTAATCTACGAAAGTCTAGTTGAATCGAGTCAAAAGAAAAAAACCCGCTCGAGTTGAGTATCTATGGTAAGCCCATAACGGCGCCCTGCGGTGGATATAGGTTCTTACGGCCAAGGGTCTTCAGAGCGGGCTTTAATATGAAGCCCGCCCGGTCAAGCTCGCAGCAACGGACGCTAATTTATAAGGCTCCGAACAAACCAACACCGCCAATTGGTCTTTGGTTGGTTAAGGATGGTACCCCCTGAAAATTAGGGCTGAGCCTTGAGAAATGATGCTTCTTCTGGCAACATGTCCGCGAAACTCCGTTGGACCTTCTTCTCCGATTTGCTAAGAATTCTTAACACTTCAAGATTATTCCATACCTCAAGGGCAACTCCACGGATCATCTGTGGAGAGGCGGGTGGTATCGATCATCATCAGCCGTGTCCTCCAGCTCATTGCATAAATGGGCTGACCTTGACTACTCTACCCAGGATCCCAATCCATGCAAGATATGAAATCTTAGTACACGTTGACTAATATACATTCATTGAGGGTCATGTCGATCTTTTTATCGGTATTTCAGTCCTTCAATCTAACCGATTCAATGTCATCAGAATTGAATCTATAGAAGTGCAAGGTTATTTGACCATGCTATATCAGCTTGTGATGTAAGTCATCCGTACAGTACTAGTTTCAGTATACAGCAGGCTCCAGGGTAACTATGTAAGTCTGGCCACAAAGCTGGTGTTAATTCCATTCATGAGTGATAATCACTCGTGTCAGACGGTTCTTCCTTTTTCGACGCCTTGTCTATATGGCAGGTTCTAGGCTCCTTGCTGGCTGCTCCATATAGAAATGAGAACATTTTACCTCCTATAGGAAAGAAGAGCAATTAAGCTCTCACCCTTCTCTCGGCACTACGATGTACCACGTCTCTACAAGCTCAGGGAACATATAATTCTTAGTTGCACCAAGAGAGTAGATGTGTATTGAGCAGTTTATTAGGAATTCAGTACAACTGAGAAGGGTAAATATAAATATAGCTTCTCTGATGGTCGCATGAGTCACGCACCTTTGGACAGACATCAGATTTGAGGCATAGAAAGTTCATCTGCATCAGAGAATAATCTTGAAGAGGCGACAGCTTCTTGAAATTCACACATGAAGCCGCATACTCTAAGAAACATCTTCCCCAGAACTGATAAGCTGACAGATGATCATGCTGGGACATGATCGCACTGGATGCTATGTCACAGATGTTCTAACCAATAACAGATTCTGTTTATCAATTTCAGATAAAGTGATAATACAAATGGCTCAGCCCGACAGGGGATTCCGATCCTCTACTATGTATACTCATTGCAGCTGGAAGGAGATCACAACTACTACTGATAGCATTGTATCAAGGTTTCCAATTAGTATAGAAGTAACAGAAAACACGGTGTGGCGATGAAGATGGGTTTGAGAGGGTTGGGGAAATACAATTTGACTCTCGGGGCAGGATTCGGGCAAGAACTGCTCAGGCGACATCAAGATAAACTTTCCAATCATTGCTATCAACTGAACAATAGCCACTCATTTCACGTCGGTGGATCAGATTTAGTTGAAGAGTTTTTAGAAAGAGACAACGTCGGCTTATAACTAATGTTCTCTCAGATAAGTGAAGTGCATTCATCCTCAAAATCAGAGCCGCTAGGAGTTAGTATTACAAATAAGCTCCTGCCGAATCTGGACTTCAGGTTGGGCATGTTATCTGATCTCTACTTAGCTCGTCAGAGGCGACATAGAAGGCGACATAAGCACCATGGCATAAATCAAGCGGATACGTCGTAATCTTCAAAGTCGTGGGGGCGGATCCTGCCAAACTAGCCGAGTCCTTGCAGATCTAGAACTTCTAAAAGAATTCTGCAGTGAAACCCAGTCCAAGTGTCAATGATTGATGTAAACGCAAGCAGGTTGTGCATCGGTATTGCTACATGAGCCAATTATGTGGGACTGCATGCTTCTGATGTATCAAAGCAATATCGAAACACAAAGTTTTCCGACCTGTTGGTACTAAAGCCCGTATTGGTGTGGATACTGTAGCCATGTTGGCCCGGATCAGTGCTCAGGCTTTTATGTTGGCATAGCAGATGGCCTTAAAGATCGCCCCAGCATCTGGGAGTTGTAACCTTTGTGTTCAAACAAAGGTTACGAGTGTCGTTCTAGAAGATACAAGGATACAAAATGGATATGATTCGACGGTTCTCTAGGAAAAATGAACTGAATTTCTCAGTCTGGGGGTTGTACTATAGAATCTATGGAAAGTCTTGAATGCATGATCGGGCTTGGGTTACTTTAGCTTGGCAAGCCGCTCCGTGCCGGCTGGGCGATAGTCTTGGCTGCTTGAAACAGGCCACTTGTAGTTCAAATTCGATCTGATCAGATAAGACCTAGTCTATGTAACAATTCAAGCAATAAAAGAAAAAGGTCTGTCAAGCTGTGTATAGTAGACCTTAAGAGGTAGAGACTTGTCTTGAATATTCTTTGCCATCAGAACTGTCAAAGTTTTCTAAACAAGTCTGGATGACACCTTGTGCAAGGTTGCTGACGAACAACTTTACAATTCCTATTTATCAAAAGTTCCTAGTTAATCGCCCAATTTCGACGGCGGAAGAGAATCACGTGGTCGATATCCGGGTAGGACGGCATAGAAAGGCCCAGATAAGAGAGCATGTTCCCACAATCGGACCCCAAAATGGAAGACAAGGAACCTTTTTAGCAGATTGCGACGTCGTATCAGCAACATTAAGCTTGAATCCATCGTCGGCGCTTCTCTACAAGTCTCGGCCTTCATTTTGTGTTGATAGTTAGTTGTACCAGGATTAATTGCGTTTGACGTGCGTCGCAAAAGGTCGCCGCTATCTTTGATCCTTGTCCTCCCCAGACTCGGACCGACCCCATTTCTGCCCAGCGTTGACTCGGATGAGGTGCATCTCCACCAATTTCGGGATGTGGCACGACATTGAATCCGTTCTTGATCACTAGAGTCTCTAGTGCTTTCTCTTCTTGGTCCCTCCTATTGGTCGTTTACTTCACTCTGAAATAGTGTTTTGACACATCTTTTTAGGAAACGCTAGTATCAGAGCTACATATCAAGCTTATCATCTGAGTGCTGACCATCTCATGCTAGCCGTCAAGACAACGACAAAGGTACACAAGTACATACTACTCGATATATGTTAGTTCAACTCTAGAGAAACAACGACAAGGGCAACAAGTAAGATGCCTTTGTATCGTGAGATTCTCAAGATGCGAACCAATTGGAGGTTTCTGGTTATCGCCCATGTATATTGGGGGACCTTTTGTTGCAGGACCCCCGGTAAATCGGCATGTCGCAATCAAGCACAGTCCAACTCTGGTCACACTGCAACCAATTGACATTCGCCTGTGGCCTTCAAGTTGTTGCTTGATCCTTACAAAAATTCCTTGTTGCTCGGAAGTGGCATACACTAGTGCGGCTCTTCCCAGGAAGGCAGTCGATAGACACATGGACAACCACTGAATGCGGCAAAGTCGATCAAGATACCCCAGTTTCAGGGAACCGCTCCACGATATGGACAAGGACCGTCAGGCTAGCACTCATGGGGCAGGCGATAAATGTTCCAATATGTCCCAGGGGCATGGAGTCGAGTACCAACGGCCGGTAACCATAGTCGGGAGGCAAAACGCCAAGCGCTTCCTTTCACAAAAGAACCACCGGAGGCTGGATAAGGTCTTGAGAAGCGGCGATGTCTTATCGCCGTGGTATCCGATATGCAATCTAGAATAGCAAAACGTTACATTGTCTCATTACCAGGGGATGTGGTGTTACCAACCGTCAAACCCGCGGTGCAGTTTAGATATAACCTGGGACTCGTCGCATTCTCGATGATATCTATCATGTTCGAACCACAGATGTCCCACTTGAACTAGATTTGACTACGGTTCCACAACCTGTCTTCCTTCGTCATCCTCTCAAGGGTGGGCTATACATTCGAACATGTCCTCCACCAACGCCGAGCCCAAGGGGCCTCACGGCCCCGAGGAGACCTTGGAGACGTCGGTCTCCCAGGTTCACAGCTCCGACCTTGTCGATGAAAAGAGCCCCGATGCTTCCAAGAACGCGGTACTCGGTTCAGAGATCCTCGACGTATCCCGTATCAATAACCCCGACGACAGCGACAACGACAGCAAGGATGCCATCATCGTCACCGGTGCCGATGCCTCTCGCCACCTACTTCCCATGCGAGACGATCACGACAACGCTTTGACATTTCGAAGTATTTTCCTCGCATCATGCCTCGCCTGCTTCCAGGCTGTGATGTACCAGATCTATACAGTGAGTTGCTTTGATGTTGCTCATCATAGCCGGGCATCATCTAACTTGGGCCTATAGTTCAAACCGACTCAAATCACTATTCAAGGAACCTTTATCGTTCTTATCTCATACTTTATTGGCAATGCTTGGGCCTTTGCTCTTCCTCGTGGTGACAAGTACGAAGCCAGATGGATAGCCAGAGGGAACTCAGGTCCTCTGCCTCTGTGGCTCAGAATCATCAAGCTCTTCAACCCAGGCCCATGGGGTCTCAAGGAGCATGCCATCTGTGCCATCACGGCCACGTCTGCCTCCAACGCCGCCGAGGGTATTCAGGTCTTTGCTGCCCAGGATCTTTTCTACGATATGCCCTTGAGTGCCACCACTGTCATTTTGAGTACTATTTCCATTGGTCTCTTTGGTTATGGTCTATGCGGCATCATGCGACCTGTTACTGTTTGGCATGTTGACGCTGTTTTCTGGAGTAATCTGCCTACTGTCAAGACGCTTCAGGGTCTCCACTGGCAAGAGGTCAAAGACTCTAAGCCCCTTCGATACTTCTGGTACAGTTTTACTGGCATGTCACTATACGAGTTCTTTCCTGCATACATCTTCCCGTGGCTCAACTCGGTTTCGGTGCCGGTATGTTCTACCACGTATTGGTACTATCAGGACTCCTGCTAACCACAGCAACTAGTGTCTCGCTGCTATGAAGGCAACTGGTGAAAAGGCCGAGCATCTCACAAACATTTTCGGTGGCGCTACAAACAACGAGGGTCTTGGTCTCTTTACCCTCTCCTTTGATTGGCAATATGTAAGTAACCATCTCACGAATTTCCAGCGGCTTTACTGACCTGTACAGATTACCTCCTTCAACACCTCTCTTCCTCTTCCTCTGCAGGCTCACATGGCTGTTGGATTCTTTGTTTGCTATATTGTCATGATCGGCATTTACTATGGGAATGGCTGGGGCGCCCAGTCTCTTCCATTCATGTCCACTCGCCTCTTGTTGGAGAATGGTACAACATACCCTGTTGCTCAGGTTTTCGAGGGTGGAGTCCTCAACGAGGAGCGTTTGTTGGACTTTGGCCTCCCGAGGTTGACTGGCACCTTTGCTTATGCCATGTTCATGGCCAACGCGGCGGTAAGTTGTGAAGTCATCCTCTCCAGGGCTCAAGCTAACTCATGATAGATTGGTGCTCTTATCCTGCATTGTATTCTGTTCTGGGGCAAGGACGTCGTGAAAGCATTCAAGAGCGCCAGGGAAGGTCGTTATGATGACCGTCACCACGACCACATGGCAAAGAACTACAAGGAAGCGCCTTGGTGGTGGTACATTTCCATCCTTGTTTTCAGTTTCATTCTCGGTCTCGTTGTTGTGATCAAGGAGAATATCACTCTTCCTCCTTGGGCATACATTGTTTCGCTCGCAATGGGCTCCATAATTGCACCAGTCGTAAGTTTCGATGCCATCAATGACAGTTATTAACATACGCTGACGGGAAGATACACAGAGCACACTGCTATACTCTAGATACGGAAACGGAATTGCTACCAACAACCTCTCTAAGATGTTGGCTGGTCTCATGCTGCCCGGGAAACCTGTAGGCAACATGTACTTCGCCGCGTGGTCCCACAACGTTATCTCCAACGCTGTAAACTTGTCTGGTGATCTCAAGATGGGCGAATACCGTGAGTCTCCTCTAGCAACTTCCGACTTCAAGGCTAATCCATAACATCAGTCAAAATCCCTCCTCGTGTCATGTTTCTTACGCAAATTTGGGGAACCATCCTGGGAGGGTTCATCAACTATGCTGTAATGATCAGCATTGTGGGAAGTAATCGGGAGCTTCTTCGAGATGGCGATGGAAACTCGTCTTGGAGTGGTGCTACTATGCAGTCATACAATACGAACGCAACCTCATGGGCATTGGCTGGATACCTCTATAAACTTGGTGGTACTTATGAACTTGTACCATTCGGTCTTTTGGTTGGCGCCAGTCTGGTGGTGATTCACCGCATCTTCTACAAGGTAAAGACCCCCAACTGTTTCAAAGGATATCGCTGACTCGTGATAGTTCTATCCCAAGATCAAGAACTTTGACGTCGCTGACATCAACTTCGCCCAATTCATCCAATACGCTGGCTACATCCCTTACAACCAGAGTCAAACATGCGTCATTCTCAGTCAGTTGCTCTCTGGCTTCTTCGTTCAGTTTTACCTTCGAAACTACCGTCCACGTATTTTCAGGGATTACTCATACCTTGTGACGGGTGCCTTTGACGGCGCAAGTCTCACTGTCCTCTTTATTCTTTCCTTTGCTGTCTTTGGTGCTGGTGGTCCTGGACATCCTTTCCCCAGCTGGTGGGGTAACAATGCCAATGGCAACTATGATCTTTGCCCTATTGCTGAATAGTGTCAACCAGACAGTATAAGTCGAGAAGATAAGAGTATTAAATACCTATATATATATATATATATATATACAAGTTTAAGATATTGTGAAACCAGTTGTTGATATTTGAAAGTGGGCTTCACACTGTTACGTTGTATGCATCTGGGATCAGCTGACGTTGTACGTACAATATAGACCAGATGAGGGGGCTAAAATGCCACCTCGTCAAGGTAGGGTCATCGTCAAGCTTTATCCTTTCAATTACCAGACTTCGTTTTGACGAGTGCCAATAAACGCCATGCCTTCTTCTCATGCCATCTACCCCAGTTTGCGGGGCAAGACAGTACTTATCACAGGTGGCGCAGAAGGTATAGGTGCTGCGACTGTGGAACTCTTTTCCCTCCAAGGCTGCCAGGTCGTTTTTCTCGACATTGCTGAAGAGTCAGCCCAAAAGACCATTGACCGGGTTAGTTCTCGATCAAAAGACATCGATTCTCCTATCAAGCCACCTATCTTTTACAAGTGCAGTGTTGCAGATCTCCCCGAACTGCAGAAAGTTGTCAAGAGTGTCCAGGATAAACATGGTGCGATACATGTTTTGGTGAATAATGCAGCGGCGGCTGGCAACAGGGCCAGACTTACCACGGAGAATGTCACAGCAGATGATTGGGATTTTAACATTAACACCAACCTTCGACATGTTTTCTTTCTCACCCAAGCTGTGGTTCCAGCCATGAAAGAGGCAAGGAGTGGAAGTATCATTAACCTTGGCTCTATCACTTGGCGTATCCCCGCTCAGGGCACCCCAGGTACGCCTAGATTTAGGTATCTTAACATCGCTATAACTCGTTAACAAGTCACAAGTTTACGGCGCCTGTAAAGCCGCTATTATGGGTCTCACGCGTA
Organism: Fusarium longipes; assembly: GCA_013618495.1. Lineage (NCBI taxonomy): Eukaryota > Fungi > Ascomycota > Sordariomycetes > Hypocreales > Nectriaceae > Fusarium > Fusarium longipes. The sequence goes on from JABFEY010000014.1 coordinate 190,715, forward strand.
CGCAGAGCAAAGAATTTGGCAAATACAATATCCGAATCAACAGCGTCATGCCCGGTGCCATCGCGACGCAGCGACAGAGAGATGAAGTTCTGACGCCTGAGTATCGTGAGGAGGTGATGCGAGGCCAAAGTTTACAGCGGGATCTTGAGCCTGAAGAAGTGGCCAAAGTCATTGTGTTCTTGGGTAGCGATGAAGCCAGCGGTGTGACCGGAAGTTCCTATGTTGTTGATGGCGGTTGGTGCAGCGATCCTTGAGTAGATTTAGTGAGACTAAGACTCTGTGTATCTGTTTTGATTAGTATTCTTCTTCATCATCAAAGTTCCTGATCAGTCACCGCGCCCCTCATCTTGGTGGATCCAATACTATTATGCCATCGAGCAAAGCGGGGAAGCTTGTAACGGCAACCAACCTTGAATGTTCATACTCGCCTTAACCAGTTCAACTCGTCTTCCTTACACGTTACTCAAGTAAGCTCTCAATCGAGAGTATGGAGTGCTGGCGTTATTCGGCCTCACAGGCTTTGGAGAAGCTCCGATCTGGTAACCTTTCAGTAGAGCAGTATGCATCCTCACTGCTTGACCGGATACAACAACGCAACGAAGATGTCCAGGCCTGGGCATATCTTGATCCGAATGCTGTGTTGGAACAAGCTAGAGCTCTGGATAAGATTCCATTAGAACAGAGGGGGCCGTTGCATGGCTTGCCTGTGGGAATCAAGGACATCATCTTGACCAAAGGTAGAAGTTACTTACAGATCCTTTGCCCTGAAAAAATGCTGAATCTTGACGAGACATGCCAACTGAGCATGGGTCAAGGATATATAAAGGTGATCATCCGAGAATCGACGCTGGATCTGTGATGGTTCTTCGACATGCAGGCTGCCTCATTTTCGGTAAGCTCACCACCGGCAATTCCACTAGCACTTACTGACAGCTCAATAGGTAAAACGACTACAACCGAATTCGCTGCTTCCTTCATCGGCCCAGTTACGAAAAATGCTCACAGTACTACACGCACACCTGGAGGCTCATCCGCTGGCTCTGGAGCAGCGGTAGCAGATTTCCAAATCCCTTTGGCGTTGGGATCACAAACTAAAGGCTCCATCGTCCGACCAGCTTCTTTCAACGGTGTCTATGGCTTCAAACCTACCTGGCACGCCATCACACGCGAGGGACAAAAGTTTTGCTCTCCCACTGTTGACACAATTGGCTTCTTCGCGCGTGACGCTGCAGACTTTGAGCTAATTGCCGACGCATTTTCTTTAAATGATTACGACGAATCGTCCTTCACAGAGCTAAGCGGATCCAAGTTTGCTGTATGTAAGCCAGTTCAGTGGTCTATGGCTGGTCGAGGCACCATTGAAGCGATACAAAAAGCTGTGGAGTTGCTTCGAGCTCATGGTGCTCAGGTCGATGAGATAGACCTTGGTCCAGATTTTGAAAAAGTTGTGGAGTGGCATGATATAATTGTACGCCTTGAAGGAGCGACAAGTCTGTTGCCCGAGCATAACCAAGCCCAGGACCAAATGGATCAAGCACTAGCCAGAGGAGTGAATGAGAGAAACAACATCTCGCGCGAATCTCAACTCGATGCCTACGATGGAATTTCAGCCTTGCGACCACGATTTGATAAGATTGCCGATGAGTATGTGGCGGTTCTAGCACCGAGCGTGCTCGATGAGGCTCCAGAGGGGCTTGCTAATACGGGCAATCCCATATTCGCATCACCGTGGACTGCAAGTGAACTCTAACCCTACAAAGAGCGGAACTAACAGATAGCTCTAGGCTCTACATTCACCGGTGGTCAATATTCCTGGGTTTCGAGGAAAAAATGACATGCCAGTTGGTATCTCGTTAGTTGCGGCAAGACTTCGCGATCGTCATCTACTTAAGGTAAGCAAGGTCGTCGGTCAGATTTTTGAAAAAGAAGGAGGATGGGTTCGAGGTTCCTATTGAGAATGGCTTTCTATGGCTACAAGGGAACCGGATAGTTGAATGGTATAGCCTTTACCTTACAAAGTAAACGATGTGATGCTGAGCCCCTGTTTTTATAGCTTGTTTCAAGGATAGTACTATGATATGGATCTTGGATTTACCCGATCACAGAGGACTAGGAAATAACCAACTAGACAAGCGCAGGTTGTAGCACTCTACCTGCAACACACGATTCTAGAATATAGTCACAGACCGTCGTTCAACAGTGCCGCTTAACGCAAGGGTTTATTGTTCTGGAATCAGAAGTTGCGGCAAGCACCGACAGTCTGTTGACGACTAGACACAACAAGATGATCATATCATGAAACAACGGCCTCCCAGTGACTATTGATTGACACTTACCACTTGCAAGGATCGCGCTGAACGAATATAGAAATGGCTGGCCCAGCATATGAGGGCAGAAACCTCCATTTCTTTGATGCCCTGGCTTTGCTGTCTACTACGGGTCTTAGATCTCTATGACACGCGGTACTATTAAAGGAAGCCAGTATTACTGGTACACCAGCCGAAGCCGAGACTAGCAAAGATGCGGGACAACATCATGAAGATTCAAATCTATTTATCCGGAAGCACTTGGTTAAATAATTGTGGAGGGTTGAAGCACGGCCCAAATATATTGACTGCCCGGCTCGTAAATGGACAGTTTGTGTCCTGGCCCTCCACTAAAAGCCTTGTAGCTGCGCCAGAGTGTGTCTGAGCACAGCCCAGCTCGAATCAGTGTCATTCGCACAACCCCTTGACCCGACCGCTGTGGCATCTTTGCCCGTCTAAATATATAGATCCTTCCTTCCACCCAACGACCATATCAATTGTCTACATTGTTAGTATGACTTGAAAGAACTATTTGTCGCATGAATTACAACACTACGATAAAATGGCCGACATTGCAGTATCTTCACAGGCAAGCATTAGACTACAAGGAAAGTCTCGAGATTGTATTATTGTCCACAAAGAATGCAATGTTAGGACCCAACATCTGAGCGCGCAATCTCGATATAGCTTGCTAACATCCTCCATCATCCGATTTGAACTTCAGTTTTCATAATAAGAAAGGGTGTTCAAAAAATGTGCAAATGCGAATCAAATCAAGTCGTCGAAAACTTAAGCCGCGGAGGGAGAGACGGTTGCTGGCTCGATGTGGACAATGTTGGCGTTGGAATCGGCCTCAAAGACCTTCTTCTGCCTGGATGTCTTGACAGGGTTGGGGGATGAGAAGATGTGATCAAGCTCCTCAAGCTATAAGCGTGTTGGTGAGTGGATTTTGCGACAAAATTGTATCGGTCAGTACTTACAGTGCGGTTCTTGGTCTCGGGGACAAGGAAGTAGAGGATGATGGACTGGATGACACACCAGATGCAGAAGACGATATAGGTCTTCCAAGCAATGTTCTTCAGAGCAACGGGAATACCAAACTGCATGACAAGCATGGCAGCGTTGGTGAAGAGGGAGCTGAAAGCCATACCCTTGGCTCGCATCTCATAGCTGAGAACCTCGACTGGGTAGAGAGCTTGAAGGGGAGTCCAGCCAACTGAGTAGAAGATCTGGAAGAGGTAAACCCAGGCGAGGATGGCCTTGCTAACCGGTGGGGTGACAGCATCAATCTGCTCCTTGTTGTCGAGATCAGTGATGTTGGCGATTGAGGCAGGGACAGTCACACCGATCCAGCAGAAAGCACAGACAACGTTAACAACGAGCAACATTGGACGACGACCGACAGTATCAGTGAAAGTGGCACCGAGAGCAGCGAATGCGATCTGGATAGCGTTCATTCCCATGGCAACATCGTTTTGCTGCTGACCATCCTTGATACCGGCAGTGTCGAGGAAAGCGCTCAGATAGTAAGAGACGATACCATTGCCGGCCCATTGTCCAAAGAGTGAGACGAGACAGTTGCAAGTAAGACGGTAAAAGGCGCCACGGGTGCGGAAAAGAGCACGGTAGTCCCACCATCGCTTGTCACTGCCGTCCATCTCGAGATGCTCCTCGTACTCATGGAGCTGGAGCTTGACCCATTCACTCTCGGGGTTGCCGTGACCATGAAGGTCAGTCAAGTTCTTCTTGGCAAGCTCTTGCTTTCCGTGGGTGTACAGCCATCGAGGAGACTCGGGGAGAAACATAGCACAGAAACCAATGACACAGGGGAACATGAGTTGAAGACCGACAGGAATCATCCATGAGGTGTTGGTTCCCTTGTAGTGCCAGCCACCACGGACAGCACTACTAGCAACAAGAGCACCGACAGGCCACATGACGTTGTAGAGACCGGTGATGACACCTCGGTGGGCAGGGTGAGAGACCTCAACGACGTACGTAGGACCAGCAGCGGCGGCGATGGAGACACCAAAACCGAGGAAGAAGCGACCAGCCATGAACTGACCAACACTGGCGTTTGTGTAACAAGCGAGCTGAATAACGACACCGACGATGATGATCCAGGCACCGATAGTCATGCCAACACGGCGACCCCAAGTGTCGATAGCAGGTCCAACGAGAGGAATTGCGGCAACGGAACCGATTTGATACATGGAAGTGACGATGCCTATCACATGTCAACGATGCGATCCAGCGACCGGGCGGACCTAAATCGAAAAGACTTACCAGCCTCAATACCCTTGTTGTCGACTCCAAAGAATTTCTTGAAGTCGTCAGTGGAGAGGAGAGTTCCGAACAGGGAGCCGTCGTATCCGTTGGCAGTGGAGCAGCAGAAAGCGACCATGCTGGCGAAGATGAGGATGGGAGCTGCCAGCTTTGGTGGGGGCTCCTTGATCATAGCCTGCTGGAAGGCTTCATCTCCAATGGCCGTCTTGACAATGACGACCTCATGCTTGGGCTAGGGTAGGATGTCAGTAGTGCTCGGATGAGTTCTATGCGGACAGGGAGAAACGTACTTCCTTCTCGTTGAAGGAGTCGGCCGCCATGATGTTGATGGTTCAGCACTGTGACTTTCGGCTGTTGAGCTGAATGTTCCGTTCCTTGAAAGATGAGGTTGGCTGATGCTCTGGATTGGAAACAACACTCGGGAAACTCAGATGGAACAAGAGATATATATAACAAAGTATGAGACAATGCGCAGGGCCTAGGGCGATGGTGGTTTTGCAAAGGCTGGAGTATCATGTCTGGCCTTGCGCTCCGTGAAACTACTGCATATGGATGGCCAGACGGAAACCACCTCCCGATCCGACACAACCCCAAAGATCTCAAACAGGTGAGTGCTTGTGGGCCAGCAGAGTGTCTTGCCCAGGACGACGGATCGACGGCCAAGCTTCCGACAGCTGATGGCAGTGGCCGATTGAGCGGTTCGTAGGTGAGCTAACGAAGCCGACGTATCTGACAGGACATGCCCAAGTCACACCCTGACAAGGTTGAACGGTCTGGGGGACTTTCGAGTTACCTGGGGAAGGGGAGCAGGACGGAAATCGAGAATTCGGTCTGAGCCCGACAGAACGGACAGTATCAAGCTTGCCCTTGATTGATTGGTCCCTGGGAGGCCACAATCACCAGCCATGTGCGTCAAGTGGCCAGCGGCGCTTAACTTCATGTCCCAAAAGAAGCCGTGACAGTGACTTTTTCTTCGGCTTTGTGGTCCGTCATGCCTTTCATCTGCTCTCGCCTCTTTCTGTTGAAGCTAATACGGTCCAATATGCGAGCCACCGATTAACCACTCTAGTTCTACATACGCCGCTGGCACTGGCGCTCATTAGGCGCGGCCGCGAGATGTGCTGCTACCTTGCGTGCTTCGTTAGTGAGAACGAGGTAAGACCGTAAGGGGGATGGTTTTAGTTCCTGCTAGTAAGCTATTCGGCCCGTATTACCGTGATACGATTGGTTGAAATCCTTGCTTGCCCTTTCAGGTCAGACAGAGTGCTGACTGAGAGAATAGCGTTTGATGGCATTGAACAACAGTGTTCTTTATCAGAGAGCATGTCGATTATGGCGATGACTTCAAGCAATATCGGCAGTCGAGATATTCCTCAACTATCTCTCCCAAGATTCTGTTCCTGCCACTCTGCTCTCGTTGCAAGGTTCGTACTGGATTTGTTCATTTCATGCTTATCAAGGTTAACATGCTTACTCCTCCCCCGCATCCTCTAACCCAATTCTCCACGAATAGCGTCTTCGGTTCCGGATCACCAACCCGATTTCTCCGCCCCCAGACTCGAAAACCCTTGCAAGATTTAAAAATAAGAAAAGAGAGTTGCGGAAAAGGCGGGATAAAGCTCCTCATCCTCTGCGACCTTCTCTTCCCCATCTGGGGTACAGCAGAGGAAATCTAGAGTGACAGTCACGAGAGACTCTCCGCCTGCCAAGATCTGCTTCTCCGATGAAGTAGCACCAACAGACCTCGTGAACCAATCTCCGACCCTTGTCTACCCATCCTTCAAGAGAAATTTTGAATGTCTAGAGCTCAATGTGGCTAATAATCCTGCGGCTGAGGAAGCAATCCGCATTTCTGGTTTGAATGTCATGACAACAGCGCCTTTGACCAGCAGTTGCGGTGACCCCAGGACGAGTCAATGACCGGCGTATGGAAGGGAATTCCGTCTCATACACCAGTATTTTGTCCAGACTACAGACAAGATTATCTTTCGGTTGTTGTCTTCCGAAATCGATTTTATGTCTCGTTTATCATGGGTTAGGGTTGAGGCAGGGTTGGTGACCCAACACTATGGCGCTCCATGTCTGCCCAGAGTCTGGGCCGATATCCCGTGGAGTCTCCCTCTCTTGGCCTGCTTGGCCGTACCAGAAGTGGAAGATTGGTCTTTGACGTGCAATGGCTGTGTCTTGTTACACTTATTCAGGAAGGAATTCTCTTGTCACCTATATTTTGGGCCAGGCGATGGTACGATTCGGTCAACCCTGGGACATGAAAATCGACCTGCGTTCATTTCACATGTGGTCTTTGTTCATCTCGGCCCTTGCCGCGGTGTTCCAGACTCATCTCCTCAGATCCAGGTCTCGCTTCTGCCAGCTCTTGACAGTCTTCTGTCCGCGCGCCAAATAAATAGTTGCTAAAACATTCAAACACAACATGTATATGGTGAGTATACTGCCGCTGAGACTCCACGAAGCTAGCACAGCTGAGCATTAGCTTAACCTAACGCTAAGCTTGTGATACCACCCTTATCATGTTCATTCTCAATCAAAGCTTATCAAGACGATCACGCTCGACAAGGTTGGTGATTTATGCAGCTCTTGGTCGCCAGGCCATGCAACGTGGCTGATTAACTCCGCAATAAGACCTTGGCGCATACAACATCAAGTGGTTTAGTTATGCAACTGTAGGGTCGTGTGGAAGAAAGGAAGGGAATGCAAAAAGCACAAAAATAGCTTGCTGGTGCATGAGGACACATGATCAGTAGGTTATGTAAAATTAAGGAGTGTTGCGGGGAAAACTCCAGTTCCAACTAGAGATTTTGTGACTGTCGCTCCATCGAAATGTTTCTTGTAGGGTAAACGAGCATGGGATTGGAACTACACCACGGATCTCATCAAGCTCTATCAATTGCATTATCTAGTCAAGTTCATCATATATCCATCTATTAACAATATCCAACCATCGAAGATCAGAAGGTCGGGTCTGTTTCCTTAATAGGCTTCAAATCACCCTGACCTTTGAAAACTTCAATGATCTTGGCCTGCTCCGTCAGAATGAATCTCTCTGTTTGTTTTCCAATCGAGGCAAGTTCCTTCCATCTATTGAAATCCTTAGGATTTCGCTTATCACCATGTGCATCCTCCGCATGCTCCCAGTGACCCTTAGAGAAGCCTAGCATACCGCTCATGGTTTTGTTTGTGATATCGTACACAAGAGAGACAATGGTTCCAGTCTCTTCTAGCCAGTTGATCTGCCACAACTCTCCTGGACGGACACACTGGTAGGCAACAGTCTGGTAGTTGATGCGACCAGCCATAGGGCCACCATGGATGGCGTACACGACGCGATCTTCAGAGAAAAACCAGATCTCATAGCGCCATTTTTCAGGGTTACCGTCTGCGTCTGTAGCGTCGTAATCGTACACAAGATGTGTATTGAGGATGTCATCCTTGAAGGTGGGATGCAGAGGAGTATTTGTCTGATATCGAGGTAGCGACATGACGGAGTTGTCAGATATTAAGAGAATTAATTATTTTATAACTAAATTGAATGTTGTTTTGGATCATAATGGCAAAGGACTTGGTAGGCTTTTATACAAAGTTAATAACGCCCACATCGCGCAAGTGGCTTAAGTTCCGTGATAGCAGTAAACTACAATCACATCATCATCCATTCTCTCGGATCGAGCGGACTGGAAGATTCCACTAAAATTGGTGACTGAAGCAATAGGAAGCTCGTATCAAATTGATAACGTGTATATCCGAAAATCGATCTGGTCTAACTTTCGGTCCAAACTCAATTGCGAGTCGTATGATGTCACACGCGACTAACAAAACATCCACAAATCCACCGCATATTTCGCCATGACCTTACCTTGCCTTTGTCGGCAATGGGTCTCGGTAAGACAGCGAAGAACAACAACGAATCATCACAGGATTGGTTCTTCTCGAGCCATCTGGCGGTGTATAGTTTTACTCAATATCCCGTACAAGACGGAATGTCACCCATGGCCAGAGATACTTTGTCTGCCACCAATTCAAGCTATAAAGATTTAGTGAAACCCATACTACCCACCACTGAACAATAAAACTCACAAGCTCTTTCGGCCAGCAATGCGCGGATGTAATGCCCAGCTTCCTCCTACCACAGCCATATGCTTCTCATCCATAAAATCGGCTATATCACATTGTCAATAAAAACAATATTCAAGGACCTTGTCGGGAGTAGTTACCACTATAGCCAGGATAAATATCCATCGGCTTAAATCCAGGCTGCGGCTCGAACAAAGATGCCGTCCATTCAGCTGCTCCTCCGGTATCACCCAACCCGCAGAGATAGTCCTTGTGCGTGATACCCACGGGATTGAAATAGCGGAACCCAGAATTTGTCTCCTCCAAATTGACGAAAATAGCACGGGGATTCGTGTGGAATTGGTGATTGACTTTGGTCTCTGGCGCCTTCTGTCTACGCTCAACGTATTCGTGGACACTCCGCAACTCATGAAGAGTCGGTAAACGAGCGCCAGCCCACTGCGCATATCCATTGACCTCATCAAAAGAAGCCATCACGGGCCAGTCTAGTGCTTGAGCCAATGGGATAGGACCCCAAACAGTTTTGACGCCGTGACGGGCGATGAACGTGGCAAGATCTTCGTCCTCCATAGCGTTGCGTGTCTTGTGCCATGTTGCAGGTATTTGAGATTGTTGAACGCTGAAAAGATATTTTGCATACTCAGCGTTGCTCACCGGTCGACCCTGTGCTTCGAGCTGTGGGACTCGGACCTCGTATGGCTCACGTTCGTTATCCCATGCAAAGAAACGATCTGGCCCTTCGTCACATTCAGAATCGTGGAAACCAATAGTGAAGGTTTGTGCAGGCACTTTAAACCACGGGTTTCTAATTCGACGCGAGGCTGCTTCCTTTGCGAGCTTTGCGAAATCAGGTCTAGGCAGACCAGGAGGAGGTAGAATATTTTGACTCTGAATTGTCATGAAGAGAAATGTCTCAGCGTGGAGGCCTCGCTACTTAGCTTCAGTTTCAGGAGGCAGATCGCAGATGCTTACCCTCGTGTTCAAATCCTATCCAGAGAGCTCGTCCGATACATCTATCTGAAAAGACCTTTCTATTGTCGTAAAGAGATGCGATTCGCGCCTTCACCCGCTCGCGATATTGAAGTATGTCATCCAACTTTGGGAATACATCTGGGAGTTCACTATGATCGTGACACTTGGATGGGTCATCAACGTCGGGATCTATTCCACGCTCGAATATCTGATGATAATAAGCGGGCTCAGTAGGTCTACCCTTGGTTGCTCTTGTCAAGTGAATATCTTCGCTGGACTACGTTAATGGTAGGACTAGACTGGGGCTTTGAAACCTCACAATGCTGGTATGTGCCCAAGATAAAATAGCAACGGATTTCTCAAAGGAATAGGTTGTTCCATCAATGCATCTGACCGTATCATCTTGGTAGTGACGAGATCCCAGACACGCCAGAGCTGCCTCCATTCTGCCAACGAAGGCACAGGAGCCGGAGCATATTGCTTTGGCCTCAAGGGAAAAGTATAAGGGTTTGTTGCGTCAATCGACATCTTTAACAAATTTGCAACCAAGCTAAACATCTGGTTGGAATGTAAAGTACAACAACAAAAGGTATTATATATAAAAGGATAACATGGACTAAGTAGAGACGAGACTGGGCTAGTGGCTTGCCTCAACGTCATCATTCACAGCCCCTTGGGAAGAGCCACAAATTTTCTTAAATTTGTACAAATTTGAACATAGTTATTACACAAGATCAGCATCATGATTTCACTGATTGCTTAACAACCAGATAGTTGTCTCTACGCAATTGGCAGCCCAAGCTTAAAATCATTTCTACAGGGCCACATCAACATGTGCCTGCCGGCTCCTCGGCGACAGTCCGTAGAGTCTGAGACACAGCTTGTTACTTGACTCTATATAGTCTGGCGTAGGCCAAGTACCTACATCACAAATGGCCAAATTAGTTTTCCAACGGCCCACAGAGCTATGAGCTGGTAACGAATGTCTCATCACTTGTCACAGCTTCTCACCGCCAGTTGATTATGAAGGAATGACTGGTTCTTTTCACTACTGTCCACTTCCCTATCATGAGCATGCCGTTGTATCGTCGTGGGTTCTGATTAACGACAGCCTCAAAAATTCTGGTCGCCAATCCGACTATCACATCTACAAATCCAGTCTAGCCAACAGGGGAATTCAATTACCCACCCGAGCTCTCCATGGCACCAGTGAAGGCATATGTTAGCGTAAAGACTCGTGGACCATAGTGCTTACGACCCCGCTTACGTGATGCACGACAGCAGCAAAAATGAAAGATAATGCCGCGGCAAGCGGTCAAGATCATGTAATTTGGAGCAGTTTACATCCTTTTCGTCTCTTGAGTCCTATAATACGGGTGAATTAGCTGGAAGCCCCATCCTTGCTAGAAGTTCTAATCGTTGAATGAAACCATGGTTGGCGTGCCGAAAAGCAAAGGGTGTCGCTTGTGTCTACAAAGAAGCATAAAGGTCCGCGTTCGCCAGTTTCCCGTATCAGAACTATCACTGAACTCATATGTAGTGCGGTGAAGAACAGCCAACCTGTCTTCAATGTCAAAGAGGTGGACGGGCTTGTCCCGGTTACGCCCGAGAGATGAAATTTGTTGATGAAGGGCCCAAAATAAAGAACCGGCATCAAACAAAGAATCGTCGTCTCGCGGATTCAACTAGGGAACGAGCTACCACAAAAAAGGCCGTACCGAAACAGTTAGAAAGAGAAGAGCAAAATCACATCGCCGAAGTCAATCTTATGCTGGCTCGTCCAGGGACCATGAAAGCTCAAAGGGATCAGATTGTATACTCTTTTGTGTCTGCCCTCTTTCCGCTCGGATCCTCAGATGTCCAGACGTCCTTCTTTGGTAGCTGGCTCTGGCATCTACCACCACGTCTGGGCAACAGTACAGTTCTTGACCATGCTGCGTTATCGGTTGCCTGGGCATATTTTGCTCGCATGTTTGGTGACAAAACAGCACTTCAGAATGCAGAAATATCATATGCTTACGCTGTGAAGAACCTAGCCTTGGCTATTAGCGATCCGAATCAACAGCTCACTTCCAACGTGCTCTGCGCTACCCTCCTTCTGGGGCATTATGAAGTATGTTGCGATCTCTTCTCTACTTCAAGGCACTTTCCATCTAACCTCCCTGCGATAGACCTTTGTCAACGTCAGCTACGCCTGGATTAGGCACGCTGGTGGAGCTGCTCGACTTATGCAACTCCGAGGTGCTGAGTGCTGCTACTCGTCCGCGTTTGAGTACTCTATGTTCCTCACATGTCGAGGGGCGATTGTTAGTCCACTCTTCCTTTGGTTTTTTTTGTGACACTCTAAATTGCTAATGTGCTTCAATAGATTGCCGAAGCATTAAACTCCAGAAAGCCGTGTGTTCTAGAGGCAGAGAGCTGGCAGAAGATTCCAGATGGTCTTATTGAGTTCCCCTTGCTGCCAAGGTCACCGCATATGTATCATGAGATCTTCAGTTACTTCGCAGCTATTCCAGGCCTAGGGAGTAGGGTGCAACAGTGTACAGAGAACACTCGGTTACCATTGCTCCGTATTGCCCGAAAGCTGCAGCAAGACATGCAACAATGGTACCAGAAGTTCACATCTCTCGATGGTGGCTCAAGAAAACCCCAAATTGTTTCACCTGTTTCGAAGAGCTGTCCTGTACATTCACGGTACGAGTATCGCGATATACTTTCGGCAAGCATCCTAACCACGTACTATGCCTACATGATCCTTCTTGGCCAAATACTATACACTCTGAATCCTGACGATACAGAGATACAAAGGAGCTTCGATCTCGCTATTTCCATCTGCATGTCTATAGACTATTGCTTGCATGCTGGATATTGCGGGACACAAACAATGAGATTTTCGCTACCTATCGCTCACTCGGCACTTCCTAGCCAGTATCATCAATGGACCAACGCCTGGATGGGAAGGTTTTCCGCACTCATGGAGGCCACAATGATTCAACCACTATATTCTTAGCTTTAGTCATAGCCTACTCTGATGAACTGCTCAGACACTAATATCCAGCAACGGATTTAGGTTGATATGCAGATTCCAGCTTTGAGATCTCCTCCTCTGTTAATACAAGCTTTGCAGCCAATACAGCCTCATCAATACGTTCCTTGGTGTTCAACCCAACAATTGGATTGACTCCTTTGTGCAAACACCATGCAGTCGAGATCGCCGCCATCGGTAGGCTTCTGGCTTTGGCTATCTGCTCCACCATATCGACAATTGCTCTATCCACGCGGTTGTCTTTCCCATACAGACGTTTGAGAGTCGCGTCGTGCTGGGTCCGTACCGAAGCATCTTCGTCTTTAGTATTCCACGGGCGAGCCAAAACGCCGCGAGCATTTGGAGACCACTGTCGTTGGGTCACCACGGTTAGCCAACACTGATAATAAGAAAGCTGAAGACTAAACCGTAGGAACTTACAGGGATACATCCCACCCCTGCGTCTTTGCAGTAAGGTATCATCTCTCGCTCCTCCTCTCGGTAGAGAAGATTATAATAGTTCTGCATTGAAATAAACTGATGCCAGCCATGCTTCTGAGCCACATTTTGGAGTGCCTGAAACTCCCAAGCAGGCATCTTGAGGTTTGTGTGTGAGCCCATCGCGAACAATCAAAGAACTCGTCTCAACTTACAGAGCTAGCTCCCAAATATCGGGCCAATCCCAATTCCACCACGTCGTTCAACGCCTTCATGATCTCTTCGCGCGGTACATCTGGATCCATTCTCTGAATCTGCAAAACGTCGATATATGTACCGAGCCTCTTAACGCTTGCTTGTACTGCGTCAAATATGTGCTTGCGCGACAACCCAACTCTGTTTACCATCTCGTCATCGTTGACAGTGGTGGCAAAGACCGAGAGTTGAGGCTCTCCTGGCGAACTTGTCGCAAATCGACATTTAGTCATGATCACGACGCGTTCCCGAGGAATCTTGTACACCGAAAGTGCTTTAGCGATGATTTGTTCGGATACGCCGTTCGAATACAGATCAGCCTAGAGTAATTCATCCATCAGTTCGTTACTGTTTAGTATATCGCTATGGGCGTAACCAGTCGTAGGACGCGTTACGGAAGTTTACTCACAGTATCCCATGTGTTGATCCCAGCTTTGAACGCGTGCTCCAGAAGGGGAAGTGCTTCTTCCTCCTCCAATACCCACTTCTGCCAGTCTTTACTCCCATATGACATGGCTCCTAGAACTATCTTGGAGATTTTTAATCCAGATCTTCCTAGTCTGTTGTACGCCATACTCGTCGAAGGTGGTTTCGTAAGAAGATCTTGAACATAGCCATGTTAGGGAGAAGTCATGATGAAGTTGAGAAGAAGGGTCAGTTTGGACAAAAGCTGGTGCAACTGATTTGAGTGCACATACAATATGTTCGGGAGCCTAGGTTGTCTCTTTATAAGTAAAGTTTTCCAAGTTTCAACCTGCCATGCTAACATTCAATTGTTCTGTAACTACATCGTATGGAACTGGCCCTGAACAAGATGTAAGCGCTAATGCCAAAAACAGATTCATGCTACGAGGGTAACTCGTTCTTTTCAGTCCCATGGTCCGAACTAGACCTAATGTGGCTCCAAGCCACGAGTTTTAGCTTGATCCATAGCCTGCTGACATAGAAATCAACGCACCCATAATCTACAAGCGATGTGAAACAATTGGAGATTCCATATTGAACACTGACGTTTGGATACTGCGGGCAGGAAAGCACACAAAGGCGGAGTTCTTTCAGATAAATTTGCGGAAATGGTGACATAAATGATCAAAGGTTGTGAGGTCTCAGCGGAAACAGAACAAACTTATAAAGTCACCAATAGCCACATTCAAGTTCAATAAATTCGCCAATCCACCACTATACCCAATACCTTTACTTTAAGTCTCTTCATTCTTTGACAAACGCCGCGCCACCATGGTATCTTTAACAGATGGCCAGAGGGCTACTCTGAGCCCCGAAGCTGTCAACTTTCTCAACACCATTCGTCAACCACCTCTAGCCAATGCTATTTCATCTTTCGTTACCTCACCATGTCGAGTTCCGGGACTCCGCCGGGGCTTGAGCGAAAAGACAGCACCTGGTGAAGCTCAGCTGGTTGACAAACATAAACTTCGAATTGCCAATCATGTCATTGCTGGTATTCCAGTTGTTGTTATAGAACCTCCCATGATCAAGCATGGGAATGAAAACAAGATATTGTTCAACGTCTTTGGAGGTGCCTTCATTATGGGCAGTCCGAGGGATCGCGCTGCCCTCACCATGGCGACTGAGCTTGGTGTCCGTGTCTACTCTGTCGATTACACTAAATCACCCGAGGCGCGTTATCCTGAAGCCCGGAATCAATGTCTTGCTGTATATCGCGAACTCCTCCAGAGGGGTCCACCTGGTAGCTCTCCCATTGACGCCTCTGATGTGCGTGCCATGGGCTGTTCATCAGGAGCGCAGATACTTGTTTCTATGCTTCTTGTGGCGCGACAGGAGGGTCTCCCGATGCCAACGGGTGGATTGTACCTCTGCACCCCCGCTTTGGACCTCAGTGGAGCGGGTGACTCTATGGTCTTCAACTCTCTGGGTCGCGATATCATGCCTGTCAGCCTTCTTACAGGAATGGTATCTCAGAACTACGCCCCGCAAGGCATTACGTTGACGGATCCTCTTTACTCTCCCATCTACGCTGATTATGATGAGACTTTTCCTCCAACAGTAATCACGGTAGGAACGCGAGATTTTGCTCTCAGTAATGGCATAAGATTCTATTGGAAGCTGCGGGAAGCTGGTGTTAGGGTAGAACTTCTGGTCGCAGAAGGAATGTGGCATGGCTTCAATTGGGACCCTGTGATACCAGAGGCGATTCGTACCCGAGCCGCGGTGATCAGTTTCCTGGAGAACCTGGTATAGAACTTGGAAGCCTCCAGAGCGACTACAAGGTCCTCCAAAATACAAATTATCATCTAAATATCTCCCCCATTTTGTTTGGCAGTTCTAAGCCATAAAGTGCCTGAACAGCCTAGGCGCTGTTCTTGAATGTTTTATCACTGTCTCCATCTCCCACGACTATAGTTGTCTGGATAGTTTTGGTGATGCCATGAGGCTCAGGATATGTTGCTAAGTGAACCTCCGAACCATTGCTCCCTTCGTCAATCACCTGCTCCTTACCCATCCTGCTCATTATGTTGTTCCCACGCGCAGGAACCGCCGTGTTACTACTCACAACCACTCGAGAGGTCAGACCATAGTTGGTTGGATTGGACTTGTCACGACTGTTGGAATACCATCCTTCGCCTCCACTACCATGGGATTGACTCTTTACGACCTTGGAGATGAGGTTCGCCATCAGAAGCTCGATGTATAACTTGACGATATATGCAAGAGGTGCAAATTGGACATATCTATATCGTTGTAAGCTTAACACTACTTCTATCAAGGTGCAAATACTTACAGATACGGATCCGGCAGACTAAGAAAGCCGAGCAAAAGGAGATCCATGGACGTAGAAACAAATACCATTCCAGCGTTAAAGTTGAACAGCCTCCAGTATTTGCTCAGTCCATCGGCGATTAATCGATAGCGTACGAGGTATAAGAAGTACAAGTTTAGAACCAGGTCGATGACAAGGAAGAATGACTTTTCTGACTTCTCAAACACAATGTTGTTATGTTTCTGTTGCTCTGTTGCGGTGGGTAGATGGGCGACGGTGAAGATGTAACAAACAGCAGCGTTGACGGGAAGTATAATGAAGAAGAGACCCCATTTCAGATGCACGGCACGTCGTCGGTTGGTCATTATTAGAGCAACCCGATTGGCGATAATCTGGGGGAGAAGCTGAGTCTGGATGGACCATAAGAACACAGTAGCTAACAGAAAGCCAAGACTGGATGAAGACGTCAGCAATGACAAACTAGCGATTGATGGGAAGGCTACCTACGTTCCAGGAATGATGCTATTGAGATAGAGGAATGTGATGAGAGCAAAGACGAAGTTGACCAGTCCCTCACTCCATATCATATATAGATAAGCATTGTGGAAACTATGCGTGCGTTTCCAGATTGCTCTAGTTTGTTGCACTGCCTTGGCAAAGGTAAATATGAAAACGCCTAGAAAGAGGCCATAGTAAACGGAGGCCAGATCAATCATGTTAGGCAGAATGAGAGTATGGGTAACCAAAAGAAACTAAGCTTGTACAATTGTTGTTGGGCGGTTCTTATATAGGAATGCCCCTTCACCACAACCGCAGCACAGAAGCACAGACATTTCCAATACAAATATCGCCCGTTTCTCAAGCCCTGATAACTGAACTCCTTCTTCATATCCGCAGCTCGCATGCTAAGCCTATTACTTCGGTAGATGGAGATTATCGCTACTAACGTTAGTGAGCAGGGATTAAATGAAACGCGAACACTGGCTTGGAAAGATCTGCAACTAGCTATTGCGAGCTATGGCCCAACGGGAAGGTTTAAGGGTCATTTATGCAGCATTCCCACATTATTAACTCAGACTTGGTTGGCAGGGACCATAAAGGTTGGAATGCCCGGTGCTGTGGCTCTGGGACGTCGAAAACCTCGCATGCTGTCGGTGATCTCTGCGAGTCATTCTGCATTTTCAGGGTCTATTACCGGTTCCCTGCAACTCTGTTCAATTCGTGGGACATAGTCCTCATATGACACAATCAACGACTGATCAATGCTATACCTAGTCTATCTAATATTTGCTGCAAGACGCGTACATTAACTAGCCACTCTCAGACTGTCAGGACTTTTCTATATAATTTTGCACTAGAAATGACTTTATTGTGCCAAGACTTCATCTTAATATTTCCAGAGTGACATTCGTTCTAACTTGACATGTGCACCAGGGCCTGGGCACGATGGGGACAGAATTTCTGAGAAGCGAGGGTCCACTAACAATTGCAAACGAGGACTGCTCCACGAGCTTAAGTTAATATCATGGCCCTGTGAGCTTACCTCGATAGTGGATACTGATGTGAACAAAGACTTCTCTCCCCTGTCGGACCTCCGATGCGAGTTTCATTGCAACTTGCATAGGATAGATTATTGGTCTGAGGAACACAAGACAGATCCTTACTGTCGATCACCATTAGAGATGCATATAAACTTCGGACTACCATTGCCCTGCAATTGCGACATATATATGTCAGTGCATGTCAGTCGGGGTGCCCATATCCTGAAAATGCAGCTATAAAGACTGGCTAACGGTTGTCATTCCAATGCCACAATTTTTGTCAACTGCTGTGGTCAGGTCAAAACTCCCAATGTACATCAACAAACCCGAATGCTAGAAAACAGGCCAGCGTCACTACTACCGGGGACGTTGGCATATTGCTACTCTCTAGTTCTGCTCTAAAGTTGTACATCCATGTTGTCCGCCTCATTTTCGCCCAAGCTGAATGTCATTCGTTTTTTGGCTTCCAATAGCGCGAATTTTAGAAGATTTAGCGCATGAGTCGTCCGCTAATCTAGCCATTCCAAGCTAAATCAAGCTGCCACAGTATCGGCTTCTTTAGGTTACAGCGATGCTTCCAACACAAAGCGCTGGAACAACATCTTCTCAACAATTAGCAGTGGGTTCCGACGGTGGCGGGATTTCAAGATTCGGGCATGACTTATGTTGTACTCTGCGATGGCCACATCTGAAGGTTGCGGCCCTGATCAATAACATCTGGAGTAACGGATGGGGTAGAGACAGGCACCACCACTCCACTATGACTTTTATTCCATCCTCTCTTAGTTCTATTAGTTCTTGATACCTTCTTGGCGATCAGAATTCAAAAGGCGTTGAACTTGGCTAACATTCGATTGTAGGTATCATTTCCATGGCCTTGACTCACTCTGCTGCGTGACTATCAGGGATATATGTCATGCTTCAAATATCCTCCTTGAACATCTCTAAGGGGATACTTCCACAAGCCCGTAGAACATTGTGAATATTTATGTTGCTCAGATCGACCAGTGACAACTAATCTTCTACGCGTTTCCAAGATTTCGGCATCCATCCTTTGACCTTTGCAGTAGGACAATTCCTCTGCTTGTTTTCAATCTTGTCTAGATAGAGCCTTGCTGGTACGTAAAGACATCTGAAGTTTCCACTTGTATTTGTGTCATGCCGATTTCTACCCAACAGGAGATCAAGACTAAAATCTACCAAGCCAGTTTACCTGATTATATATCGTGATTGGACTGTATTTGAACACATACGACCATACCCACTGGNNAGGGGCGGATTAGTAGTTGGGTCGGTGACGACCAGCGAATCCCCGCTGTTGTATGTTTCTTTTTGTATCTTTTGGTGGAAGTTGGCAAGGATGAGTAATAAGATTATATTGCTGGTAGTTCAGGCTGGGTTTAAAAAAGTCGCCTTACTGCTGTTGACATGAACAAGGTGAATCCCAACTCAAAACATAAATGCAGACATGACTATTATTAGTGATAAAGAAAGGACACGAGCACGTCGTCAGCTTTTAGAAAAGCCAAATGAACTTGCCTCTGAAGAACTACAAACGTCAAGATGTTGTGGGCGGTATTGCGCTTTAGGGTAACAGGAGGTCCCACGCCAAAGTCTATCACCCCTGCATTAGTGTACTTATTATCAGACACAGGGCGTGGTTTTTTTTATGGAATAAAGCATGTTTCGTGTTCCAACGTTCCTGATCGAGACGACGGACTCAAGATAACAACAAATTATTAGTCAAGCGCGATGATTAGAGTTTTTGCTCAAATGAAGATTCTTAACCACATTCAGTAACTGCCGAACAACTGGTCAGTGCCGGAGGGTCATGACCATCTTTCAGACTTACCATCCTATCAGCTTCCCGCAATAGGTTCCTTGTGGAACTCCCATCTTCAGCACCCATGTACAGTACCCAAGATATTTTGAAAGGACCAGCAACGGACACGATGGAATATATAATTAGTTATTGGCACCTTGTCAGTTGTGCTCTGTCAACCTTTCACTCTTTTTCTCTACACTCCTTTGAAACATCACAGTCTCTTTTCTCACAATGCAAATCGTCCAATTCTCACTCCTTGCTGCCTCTATGGCTGCTACAGTGAACGGCGCCAATCTTCAACACCGTGGCATCGATGAATGCACCTCGGCAGCGAACGATCTCGTCCAAGTCATGAGTGATATGCCGACTGCCGACAAGACCCTTGCGAGCTTTATCGCCAAGCAGACTGATTTCGAAGATGTCGCTGACTCTTGTGTCATCCCTGCAGTCACTGGGTCAATGGCAGCTGCCTATACTGCTTACGCCAAGTCTATGGAAAGCTGGGTTTCTGAGATGAAGGATGATATCTCGAGTGTTTATGACGCCTGCAAGGATGTTCCCGAGGTTCAAGAGCAGCTTGACTCCTACAAACTTCCCATCAGTGGAATGTGCTCTTCTTTTGCTTGGGCTACTGCTTCCACCACCAAGACCGCTACAGATACTGCCAAGGCCACCAATTCTGTCGCTGGTCCAGCCACAGGATCAGCTACTGACGCTGTCTTGAGCACTTCTACTCCCAGCAACGTTGCTGAGAACTCAGGTATACGTAGCACTGGGCTCGGAGTCGTTGTTGTTGTCGCTATTGCCGGTTTCGCTGTAGCTGGATCAAACTAGACAAGAATTTTGCATGAATAAGGTCAAGATTCATGTTCTGTTTGATTGGCATATTGCTTTGTAGGGATAAATTACTGAGGGGCTGTCGCTTATCGAAAGTCGCTTTAAACTTGGATTCTTTATTCTTAACTCGAGATAGATTATTTACATATTGGTATTTTTATTAATATGAGAGATTTTATTACAACTTGGAAATGAATTGCTTACAGTTCATAGGGTAAATCGCAATAGCAAAGCGTCCATATAATACTTATACAATCAAAGCCCCATAAGCACTAACAGGCGACCCCTTCCTTGACGCGCTATTAAAAATTGCAATTACCAAATATTCCACCTTGCTCTATAACAATAAATTCCATTTTCGTGTCAACTGCCTGCAGCACAACAAACCATGTCGACATCCATCAAGAAAGAAGAGTTTTCTTATAGACCCCTGGTTGATCAAGCATTCCCCATCCGGGTCCTCCAGGTTGACCCAGGGGATGTCTCAGAACCTCTTTCTTGCAGGCTCGTGAATTACGCAGATGCAACGGAACGAGGTTGGACTTGTCTCTCCTACACTTGGGGTACCGAACCACCTTCGACAAAGATAGTAATTAACGGCTCGTTTTTTCCGGTGCGAACGAATGTTTACGATTTCCTTCGAGAAGCTCAGCGTCAACGTCTCACGAACTTGTGGATCGACTCGATATGTATCAACCAATCCGATACCGACGAACGCAACGCCCAGGTAGCCCTCATGAGCAGAATCTATAGCGAGGCAAGACTAGTCATTGTCTGGCTTGGTCAGACGTCGTGTGCTTTGGAGCGTGCCGTCAAACATCTAGATTCAAACTTCCCCGCAAATACAGTAACCATCAGGGCAGCGGCGGCACAGCCTGTTTGCTGCAAGTTGTCGCCTGCTGAGTGTTCATCGCTTTTTGAAGCCTGTGGTGCTGAAATATGGACACGTCGATGGGTGAAGCAAGAGATCATGCTGCCTGAGATAGTCATCTTACATTGCGGTAAGGCTTCTATCAATATTTCTGTCTTTTTTGCAGCGATCGACGCTTTGGTCGATTATGGGACGTTGCACAACCACACTGTAACTTCTACATCTCAGCAAGCAAACACTTCTGTTGAGAAACAAGACATACGGAAGGTCTGTTTCTACGATGAACACAACTTTGACCAGCTACACCACCAATGCGCCAACGTACTGGCGTTCCGCTCCGCCATGCGATTCAAAAAATCTCAAAATCAGCTTCCTATGTTACTGAAGACCTTTCAAGACTCCATGTGCACAGATTTTCACGATCATGTCTACTCTTTTCGTGGTGTGATGGAGGAAGGCATGTCATTGGAAGTGGACTACAATAATTCAAGGACTAGCATGCTGCTTGACACACTCGACTTCATCGCCCAAACCACGCATCCTCGCCTCGTTGGCTCAAGTGCTGCGGAGAGGGATCTTCTTGTTGATCTATATAGAGGATTTAACATCACTGAGGACGGTCTTGAGAATATATTTGGATTCTTCAAAACTTGCTTCGTACTTCAAGTTGGCTATAACTTCGATATGCTTCGCAAGGATGTCTCTGTCTGGACCTTCCTAGACTCCATCACCAATAGTGATGAGTTTACGGCATTACCCTGGAGAGAAACGAGGATGTGTCGGGATTGTGGCAGAATGGTTTTAAATGAACGAGACTTGGACGAACGCCACACGGTCCTGAATCAACTTCGTCCGGATCCTGAAATGTCAGAACGCGGGGTATGGATATATGGTCTTAGGTCTGGTGATGTTACAGGTCTCATGGGGCTCCGTGCTGTATATTCACCGCGTTGGCTGTATGGGTGCAGTGAAGATACCCTTCGGCTATTGCGAAGTGGTATAGACGATGACCATCCTCTCAGGGCAATGTCATTTGAGACAAGTGCAAAAGACCCAGAGCTAGTGGATTGGCTCTCCGAGGTAAAAGATCGCCTGGTCGTTATGGTCACTGATAGAGATGACGCAGCTTATCAGATGCAAATCTTCATCATGCCTCGCTGCAAATCAGAAGAATGCCTTCTTGCTGAGAAACCTGGTCCTCAAGTTGAAAGTTCATAAAAATCAGGACAGGATAGTGGCCCCCTGTCCAATGTATTTCTTTGTCTAGATAAGGAAGTCTGATACCTGGTTGACCTTGACTATTGATTGATTGTCGACTATTGCTACCTTGTGCTTACCCGTATCAGATTCTGTAGTCTTGATTTAATCTTCCCTCTCCATGTACGGATCTTCTCCCTGATAACCTGCCGTTTACTCACCATAAGCTCTGTATTAGCAGATACATTGCCTATCCTTTTCTCGTTCTCGAAACTCTGTTCGGATATCCCCAAATCTGGTAACCTTTCCGATCTTCCATCTATTGCAGGCAACCTCGACCTTCCACTATCATGGCTCCCGCGGCCTCGTATAGATGGTTGTCTAGTAGTAGCTGGCGTCATACTTTCAGTGTGCGACCCAGCATCATCGAAACTTTCTCGGGGTACAGCAGAGGAACTTGTTATAAAACTAGTCGATGTTCTTCCTGCAGGTGATTCACCTCTCCCAACTGTAAGTCCCTGTTCCACATTCTTATGAGATGAAACTGGAGATAATATGACATTCTCAAGTAGGTCTAACTCGGAGTTCTGGGGGGATACTGCCTCGGAGGGCTTGGGTTCTGGCAAGACAACAGATGGCCAATACGGTTCGGATGATCCTAATAGACAAGGAAAATTGTGTATAGCTAACGGATTCGGCCTTATTTGCTGCTCATAGTACGCTGGACTAGACTTTGCGGTAGTAAGGATTTCTCCCATAGTCGTTGTAACCTGTAGCATAGAGCAGCGGTCCTCTGGTTTGGCAAGCAACATATGTTCCTGTATCAGATTCAAAAAGCGGGTTAAAGCCTCAGAACAACACTCGTGGTCACGTAGATAGTCGATCCACTATCCAACGATTAGCCGATAGCTACGTTTTTGAAGCAAGCGTGCTGACCTGTAGAACAGACGGCTTGACGACAGGAGCAACATCGTAGAAGGAGTTGAAAAACTTATCATCTCGACACCCAGTATTGTCATCTCGTTGTCGTGATGTACCAAAGTCCTCGCGCAGATTTCCATCAGGAGCACGAAACCCTCGTCCGCAACCTTCTTTTGTTGGACGGATGGCATCAGGACCAAGAAGATGCCACGTAATAAACTCTAGGAAAACACAGCCTAGGGTCCAGATATCGTACTTCTGACTGACTTTTATTCCCCCAACACCGTCCATCTCAGGAGGCCGGTAGGTTCGCGAGTACCCCACGTTTCGAATCCGTGTATAGTCGGCGTTTGACGAGTGAAAACGCATCAAGGTAAAATCCGCCACCACTAAGCGGCCAGGTGATGTTTCCTCGTCTCTAAAGAAGAGGATATTTTTTGGCTTGATGTCGCCATGTCGACCCTTGTTCTGACTCCCAGACTCTTGTTTGCTTACTGGCCAGGAAGTGTGATCATGGACTTTGGATAGACCGGAAGCAATGCCATGACATTCTTGGAGCAGCCAGATCAGGTCGTTCTGTGATTTTGGATCGGCTCGATGACTTGCCCAATGATACTCTAAATCGCCTTCGGCACAAGGGAAGATGAGATACTTCTTCGATCTTAGTTCATATGAATACAGTAACTGGATAAGACTCTTATGCCCTCTATGCGGATGACTGAATCTGATCAATGCATCTCTTTCCTGTTTAAAAGTTACAGCGTCAGCTGTAAACCGTTTGACAGCATAATGGTCTTTGCACCTCTACATAGTAGTTAGCTACTGCGGGTCCAGTCATCTTCACAAAGGTACTTACAGTACGCTCTCCCCATTTTTGATAGTCTTGATGTATCCTGACTTTGGTTACCACTCCATGTGCACCTTCGTTCGGATCCACTAATGGGTTTAGGAAAGGCATTCGGATCGAGCTATGAAACCTTTGATGCTGCATACAATCAAAGTCAATCATCTGCGGCAGAAACAGATATTGTCCTTCGACGAATTCCCGTGACCAAGCCCCCTTCCAGTTACTAAAGACTGGGCTCGATCTTGGTAGTGGAAGAGCACCGTCCCAAATGTTGGAAGTCACAAACTCGTCGAGGGTTTTTGTCCTCTCAATGTAGATAAGGGTAGCGAGTATTTTCAAACGCCCTGTCCCTCTTGTATCATCGAAAATTGCTTTCGGGTTAACTCTAGGTTTATCGGGGTACTTGCGGTGAATGCGGTCGAGTACAAGTTCGACCGTCTCACGGTTGAGGATGCTCCTCAGGTCGCATTCCAATACGAAGGCCTCCGGTCTACTGTAAAACTCAGGCATGGGTTTTATTGCCTCATGAATTCTATCCGAGACTGTCTGGCGTATTGTCCGTGTGTCTGATGGGGCATGTGTTTGAGTGTCAAAGCCATTAACCCGAAAATTTGATTTACTAGGCCTGTCCATGTTGCTGAGTCTAGCTGGGACTCTATGGAGGATGACTCAGTTGAGGCCCGAAAGACGTGGCTATGCGTGCTAGGTTTCAAGATCAAGGTAGAAGTGCATATGTAGTTTTAGAATTCAATGTTGTTTGGGCAGGAAAATAACACACTTCGTAGAAGAGGCAGATTGGCCAGATAATTGCGCTTTTGTAACATATCGTTTACGCCAGAGCCTCGTCTCAAAATGTCCTAAATGCGATAAGTTAATTCCCTCCCTGAACCATTTCTGAAAAGAGTAAAGTATGTATGAAGAGCGGCTGAAGGCACAGGGCTGGCTTGAGCCCCCAATGTCTGCTAACTCCTCCACACATTGCAATTTTTCAACAGCGCCTGGAGGGCTGCATAAAGTGCAGGGTTTGGGTGGCGTTACTGAACGCTTGAGCGGCTAGCCCGCTACCTGAAGAACTCAAAGCATTTTACTGCTGGGCCACATGGACACAATGTGAAGGCGAGGGTGTTCTGACAGGGGTTGGAGACAAGCTGTGAGCCTTATACAAGGCCAGTCTCAAGCCACCGACCGTGTGCAAGTTACAATCACAAGGACTCTCGCCATGTCTGCCAGCGGATCGTGGAGGGATGCTTTGTTAGCTTACACCATGCTGCCTGGAGATAAAGAGGCCATGTTTCTAAACTCGGCATATAAGGTAGGCTGTGACGTGTATGGACCACATCTATAGGCTCGTACTGAGACATGCATGCTGATATGGATGAGTCCTACAATCTAGACTCCAATCAGGCCGAGTCAAGGACCGCTGTGCCTCGCAATTGCAGGTAGCCAGTGATATCAGCAGATTGGATGCTTGACGTTGCGGTCCTACACTGCCTCAAAGGTTGATCATCAGGAAGAAATGTAGTCCCTTTTATATAATTAAGTCTACACTAGAACTTTCGTTGCGATGAATTGTGCTTCTTAAACTTCTTTCTATAGCGTTTTCATTCCAACAAGACCCTTCGCAATGGCTGCAATTCGACGAGAGATTCCTTCATACTCAATCAAAAGTCCCGAATCACTCATGCAAAATCTACGAATCTTCTGTAGCAAGCACAATTACTCCTTGCATAGTCTGGAGATGCGCAACGATGTCTACATAATATGCCTTCAGGAGCCGTTCCAGCAACCTGCAACGTCAACAGTATTTTAATGTTGGTATTGTTTCTTAGCATCTGATGATGGTGTTCTAATAAAAGCAGAATTTAATTTATAAGCTCATATACCGCAATTGCAGGCATTGGTCTTCTGGGCGCGTTACGCTGTCACATCTAGGAGTTCTCGTAACCTAGACTCTGATATATACGTTATGGTATGAAGGTGTATATCACCTGATGGAGGAGGACTTGGGTATGAGATAGAGTTTTTTGTGATCAAATTCCTGTCTGAAGAATGTCGAGTGTATCTTCTGCGTTATAATTACAAATGAAATGTTTTGTCAAGTTCCGGAGGTGTGAGATAATGTAACATCGATAGCGGAAGCCGACAACTGCACAGCGACGAGAGCCTGGTTTGAGACCTACAACATGTGGCGTAGTGGTCTGATGATATTTCTCAGCATGACCCATCATTTGGGGGGCATCCCTTGCTTTGCTTACGGATGGGCTGAGTACGGCTGATTCCAATCAGATCCTATAAGAGCATCAATTGTGAGGTGTAGAGTGACCAAGATCGTAAGTGAGCCAATCACACCCTTGCAGGTTGCAGTGCAGATTCATTTCTTGAAGCGGGCCTTTTATCATATTCTGACAGCTTTATGGGTATCGACCGACTGTTGAAGAACGCCTACTGAGGCTCTGCGCAATAAGGCTTTCGGCTGTGAGAGATAACTACTTGAAAGAAATGTACATGTCATGTCGTTGAACGCCCTATTCAATGTTCCCATTAGGACCAGATTTCATTTTTTTATTACAATAACTAAAATTATCCAACATGACACCAACTACAGAGGAGCCTACGTATCCAGAAATCATAACCTATGAATCTATTGCGGAAAGGCTAGTCAACGACGAGACCCCAGGAGTAACAAACGAAGAGATGCAAGACCGTGAAGCTGCTCATTGTGAAGTTTTCCTACCAAATACAGTCATCGAATCTTTTGTCCAAGAAGCCAACGTCAAAGCAACTTTGGATGAACTACTGGGCCCTCATAAGTACGACTCCAGTCTCACGGGATATATCGTCAGAAATGCACCGAAAGCCTTTCTGATTGTCATATACATGGATATGGAGACGTACTGGGAGCGTACTCTTAAGCCTCTTAAACAGAACGGCTTTGAAGACGGAGAGCTTCCAGTCGAAACTCATATGAGGGGACCTGGTCGTTATGACGTTCGAAAGGTTGGATCAAGGCAGAATCTGGAATACTTCTTGAAGTGGAAAGCAAAGCTGTGCAAAGGTTACGAGTCAGACCAATGGCTGTTTTTAGCGCCGACGTTTAAGGAACACCGCTTCAGCTATAAGTTCCATGAAAACGAGCGACTGCCGTTTGTCTACTTACCTAACCCTAGACCGGAAGGGGGCCATTTTGGCCAAGTTCTCAAACTTGGCCTACGTCTTGACCATGTCCATTTTGATCAGCGGACCCTATCGAAGTTTAAATTAGTAGGTAAGAGCATGTAATCATCGCTAGAACATCAAAACTAATCTTTCCCGCTAGAAACAGAATCAGAGGGAGAACTATGTCGAAGTAGCTGTCAAGTTCATGAGTACCGAAAACAATATGGCCAAATCCGATGTGGAGAAGTTCTTCCCAAGAGAAAGAGATACCCTAAAACGCATGAGAGACTTGGACGATCCGCATCTCATAAGAGCGATTGCTGCATATGAGAAAGGAAAATCTAGATGTTTCATTTTTCCATGGGCCGAAGGAGGAAATCTCGACACGTTCTGGCGAAACAACCGAAGTCGCCTTGACAGAGACCTTGTTAGGTGGGCTTTGAACCAAATGGCCGGTATTGCAGGTGGCATCAAGAAGCTCCATGCCGAGAACATTCGACATGGAGACATCAAGCCGTTTAATATCCTCTACTTTCCCGACACAGGAAAGAATCACAGATGGGGAACGTTGAAGATAGCTGATGTAGGTCTTGCAAAGGTTCATAACGAGTACACAAGGTATCGTATCGCGACGACAACTAGAATGAGTAGCGAAAGGTACGAGCCACCCGAAATGGAAGACTATCTTCACAATGTCCTTCCTATACCACGGGTATTCGACAGTTGGAGTCTGGGATGTGTCTTTCTCGAGTTTACAATCTGGCTAATCTACGGTCAATCGAAACTTGATGACTTCCACAGGGATCTCAAGAACTCTCTTTCGAACAAGTTCTATGAGACAAAGGGGGAGTCTCACCCACGACATAAAGCTGTCAACAATTTGATACACGAGATGGAAAACAAGTTGCACCGGACTTCGGCTCTTGGAACTCTGGTTCGTGTGATCTCGGAGCGCTTGTTAGTGCCTTCCGACAGACGGATGGCAACCAAGAGACTGTACAGTAAACTCGACAGCATAAGTAAAAAAAGTGAGTTTGGAACATCTTATTACTTCGGCTTCGATCTTGAGAGTCTAGCGAGAGAAAGGCTTGGCCCAAGTAATGAGCCTTACAATCCCCAACCACCTGACAACGTAGGTCCTCTCACGCATGCCACGTCTTCTAGCTAGTTAAATCTATTCTAGTATGTACGTAAATCACCATTTAGAAGTCTTTGCTGCTTCTAGCCTTACTAATTCTAACTCAACACCTCAGAACGTGAGTTGATCATGGCCTTCAATTCTAACGCTGACATACTCCAGTCGGTTAGTATTCTTCCTATCTCTAAGCATCTAGAATTCTAACTGAGGTATTTAGCACACGAGCAATCTTGATAATCGATGGCGAAATATCCCAGATAGCGAGTGGGCTCGGTACCTTGTATCGCGTCTCAACCTCTCTTCCCTTCTTCCTGCAATTGAGGGAGGGTTTTGTGATGCGTGTAGTTCGATTGACTTTCTTGTAGATGGCGTTGATTTGAGTCGGAGTCTTGGAGATCTCCAACAAGGGGCTGAAACTTGCTCAATGTGTCGCTTCTTACACAGATGTTTCTCATCGGTTTCTTCCGAGACAGGTGATCAAGGACAAAAGTGTCTGTCACCATCACATAACAACGCTCCAGCAATATCATTTTATGTCGACTCACGTTCGTCATTGACTCGTGTAGATGATCACGTACTCACTAACTGCGATTAGATTACAAGGGTCCGACTCCACGTCAAGCCCAGCTAGGTTTGCCAACTCTTCCCTCAGCTGGCAGTCCTCAAGAGTTCGCACTTATAAACGACTGGATGACTCTTTGCGACAGAACCCATGACTGTGTTTCTCGCGAGTCTCTTGGCCAAATGCCAACCCGGCTCATATATGTCGGTACAATAGACGCTCCTTCTCTTCGTCTTGTTGAGACAAAACAAGAAAAGATCACCGGGAGGTATATAGCACTCAGTCACTGCTGGGGCAAGCTTTCCAAGGAAGAGCGCTTCTGCACTTACACTGATAATATCCAGTTCTTGAAGCAGGACATCCCGTTCGACAAACTTCCCCAAACCTTCAAGGACGCTGTGACAGCAACACGAGCACTGGACGTTCGCTACCTCTGGATCGACTCCCTCTGTATCATCCAGCTGGATCCAAAAGATTGGAAGATGGAAGCTGGCAAGATGGAGGATGTCTTTAACTCAGCCTATTGTACTATCGCAGCGAGTTCCTCAAAGTCCTCTCTAGATGGCTTTCTGTCGAAGAGAAAAGAGAGAGCAGTGATTGGTATCAACACCACGAAAGGACCTTTGTACCTTGCTGAGGCTATTGATGACTTCCACAAAGACGTTGAAGAAGGAATCTTGAACACACGTGGATGGGTCTTTCAAGAGCGAGCTTTGTCCCGCCGTACAATCCATTTCACTTCAAGTCAGGTTTATTGGGAGTGTGGTCATGGAGTTCATTGCGAGACATTAGCTCACCAGCGAAAGTAAGTTTGATACATCATGAAGGCGAGTCAACCGATTAATCCAGTCTAGTCGTGAATCCGAACTTCTGGGTGACTCCAAGTTTCCAAACTATGGGCTTCAAAAATACAAGGACGACAGTATAAGACTTGTCCAGTATCTTTACAGAACTTACAGCGGGTTGAGTCTTACAAATACAACAGATCGTTCTAAGGCACTTCTTGGGTTAGAAATCCGCCTGGGTCGCAAGTTCCAGTCATGGGCAGGGTACGGTATCTTATCGGCCTACTTGGAGAGATTACTGCTTTGGCAACGCGATCAACCTCTTCCACTTGAAGATATACCGTATTCTGATGACCAAACTGTTCCTTCATGGTCATGGATGTCGGTCATGGGAAAGATAAGTTATCTCAATCTACCGTTTGGACAGGTCAACTGGACTGTCGACGTGGAGAACCCTTTTGGTCTCCAAGATGGTGGTCTTTGGGATGGGGGACTGCGAGCGAAAGCGCACAAACTGTCTATCGGAGAAACCACTCTTAAGAAAAGGGTACGAACTGACGTCATATATTCAAAGATGGACCCCGAGGACTTCAGATGTGCGGTATTTGGGACGAGAAAGTTGGCCAATGACGATGGAACGACTGATCAATACGTTTTGCTGATCCATGAAAAGCTACCTGGACTGTACGAACGAGTCGGTGTGGGTACACTTCTAGATGTTCATATGCGACCAGAAACTGAGCGAGTCTGTATTATCTAGCTGGCGTTCTACTACACTTACTTCTCTAATTTTATCTTATTTGCACTTCAATCAATTCTACATTTCTTGGTATTTTATAAATGATTGCAGTGAATTAGGCTGGATCTATCAGATGTATAATTCAGACTGCTAGGCTAAATTCTTGACATGCAGATGCCTATAGTTATCTTCCCAAGACAGTCGTAACTAGGGCTATGCTAGTAGACAACAATTGGGAAGGTCGGCCGCTCACACCCTGGTTAGGTTACATCCGTTGTAGACTTATTAACCTGCTGCCGAGGTATTCAGACTTAACCGAGCTAATTTCTGGTCTTTGGACATCCCTTAGGACGGCGTGAGACACTAACTGGCTTCTGTTGTCACTGCGTCGGTTGAAATTGCAAGATGCACTTGGTTAACTGGATGTCTGTGTTTGCCATCTGGGCAGGTCTTGCTTCAGCGGCGCCAAAGTGCAATCCTTCCCGGTACATAACCGTCGACACTTCCAATGGACCTATTATAGGACATACTTTAGACAACTCATCATGTGTTGTCGAGTATCTAGGCATTCCTTACGCCAAACCTCCAGTCAACGAGTTGAGGTTCGCGCCTCCACAGCGCATCACATCGTATTCGAAGACCCCCTTTGAAGCGACAAAGTTTGGCTACGACTGCCCTCTGTCGCCTAGTAAAAAGGTCGAATATCCTGATATGACACCTCAGGCCCAGCAGATCATTTCCTACTTTGCCAGCGCTGCTGGAACCCCACAAAGTGAAGATTGCCTCACCCTTAATATTTGGTCAAAGGCCACGCCCAATTCTTCAAAAGCTAACAAACCTGTGTTGGTCTTTTTCTATGGTGGTCGTAAGTAACTGTCATGTCTTCCTTACAGAGCCAGATAACCTAACAGTCCAGGATTTGCAATTGGAAATACCAACAGTCCTTTCTATAACGGCAAGTACTTTGCTGATGCTGAGGATATTATTGTCATCACCGTCAACTACCGCATCAACATCTTTGGATTCCCTGGTGTAGCGGGTGGTGTTCAAAACCTCGGTCTGCGCGACCAGCGTGCTGCTGTTGAGTGGATTCGCGATAACATTTGGCAATTTGGTGGGAACCCTTCGAAGATCACTATCGCTGGTCAATCATCCGGAGGCGTGGCTGCTGACTACTGGACCTATGCTTACAAGAACGATACAATTGTCAACGGCATAATTGCACCATCTGGAAATGCATTCAGCTTTCCCGTCAACTCTGCTGGCGTGCAGGAAAAGAATTGGGAAACAGTTGTATCTGCAGTTGGCTGTGGCAGTAGCAGCGATGCAATGGCTTGCATGCGCAAGGTCAATTGGGAGGATATCAAGAAAGCGGCTTCTGCTATAAAACCTGCGTCGAGCTCCAGTATTCTTCGATCTATCCCTCCATTTTACCCCAAACCCGATGGAGAGATTATCTTCTCGGATTATGTGAGTCTAACCGAGGCTGGAGGTTTTGCCAAGGTTCCCATATTCTTTGGTCATAACAATAACGAAGATGGTTATTACCGTATTCCTGCCTATGGAAATGGAGTTACACCTACAGACGCCCAAGTCAAATCATTCCTCCTCGAATCTTTTACTTGCCCTGTTTCTTACCAGGCCAAGGCACGAAAGGCCCATCACGTATCTTCATGGGCATACCGTTACATGGCAGACTGGAACAACACAAGGCTATTCCCTTCGAGTGGCGCGTACCATGGTGTAGATCTGCATATGATCTTTGGCGCATCTCACGACGTCAGCGGGATTGTGCCATCTGCAGAGCAAGAAAAGCTAACAAGGATAATGCAGCATGCATGGTTCTCTTTCAGTAATGACCCTTGGTCTGGTCTCGCGCAGCTCGGGTGGCCTGAGTTCGATCCAGATCGCGAGACATTAATTGAACTGGGCAAGGACTCGCAGGCTAGGGTAGACTTTACAAAGCCCTCAGTCTACGACGCGCCGTGCTCAGCAATTAAGATGGGAGCCCTTTCGACTTCTCTGTAAAAAAGCGACTAGGATGCACCCAACCATACAGATAGCATGGCAGATTGGATGTAGGAATTAGTGGATTGAACGGTATCCACACAAGGATTTCGCTGGGGCCAGTGCCACTATCTGTGAAGCCACAAGGGATTGCAAGGGTTTGGCTTATAAAGACGGACGTTGTCGATTCCCTGCTCTCAAGCTATCTATGACAGATGGTCCTTCTCCTCTCGATACAACGAAGGATGACCTTCTCAGCCTTCTTCTGATACTGAACGCTAAGATGATACGAACTACCTATGTTGTGATAGCTGAGCTGACAGATTATCTCGTATCAAAACCTAACATTCCCTCCTGTGACCAGAAACGTCTGTTGGTATGTATCATGCTGCAAGGAACCTCTACTTGAGTCAAACCTTTAAAAAAACGGTAAAGATATATTATACATGTATCATTCCATCGTCTCCGTGTCCGTTCCCCGCATCATCGATATATCCAATCTGTACTGCCATCGCCATCCCCCGTGCCATATGGACGAGCATGTGACAATGCAATGCCCATATGCCTGGATTATCAGCCACCAACGCCAACACCACATGACCTCGCCGTGGCACAGTGACCGTATCCATACGAAGTGGATAGTCCAGATCTAGACCGTTTGGCGGCGGTTGTCCAGTATACGGGGTATAACTCCCCCAGCTATCACGACCTGGATTCTTGTATGAAGATAAAACGTAGAAAGAATGTCCATGAATGTGAAACGGGTGAGCACCGTCGTCTAGGTTATTGATGACAACATCCAGTCTTGTGGGTTGCTCACGCCTTATTCCAATGAAGGGAACGAGTTGGTTCTCGTTCCAGGAGGAACGATTTTGTGAAATAAGGGGGGGACTTTGCGGTTTCCAAGATGTATGATTGATGAAACCGACAGGCTTGTAGTCCATATGCGCAAGCTTCTCTACCTTTGAGTAAAGAAGGAGAGTTTGCTCTGCTTTCGGTGGTAGGTCAGTTACCTTCGTCGCCGCCTTCAAGATCTGGGAGTTTATGACTTGATTCCCAACCTCATTAATAGCGAGGTCGGATAAGTCAGTATTGGACACTCCCACATCTTTGGGAAGTATTGGAAATGTCTGTATCGGGTTTAAAGATGGATTAGGGTAACCAAAATCTCTTCAGAATCCCTGCGTCAGCTTGTGGCTTGCTAATCTTGGCAGCGGTGTCATAACTTACTCCACATCCATATATATCACCATTTGACGAGTAGCTAAATGACTGTGATCCCACTCGATATCGAGATCGACTCGTTGGCCTGGGTACAAGATGCTAGCGGTTTGCGTGCTTTCAGATCGAACATCAAAGCCGCCGTCGATACGCACTGGTCGGACCGTGGCGCCAGTCACTCCGACAGTAAATCCAGCTACTGATCCCGTGTTGACAACTCTTAACTTCGTAGACTTGCCAGTCACTGACTTGAGAAGAGGTTCAAATCCATGTATTGCGACTTGTGAACAGGCAACAGGTCTTGCAGGAACAGCCATAGAACAGTTAAACCGTCCTCTGCCATTCACCAACAGCGAGTCTGGAACAGGTTCATTTCCTCGGCTACTAGCATCCGCGTACCAGCTCAGCACTTCGGTTTGGTTGCGGTGAAACCAGTCACCGACCATGATCAAATAATCTCCTTCAGCGGGGTACTCATCTGGAGCGTGCACAACTAGACCTCCCCACAGTCCATCCGCGCGCTGAAGATCAGAATGACTGTGCCACCAGAAGGTGCCATATTCATCGTCGCCGACAGTGAAGTTATAGATAAAGGTGTTGAAAGGCTGTATAGCGGTTTGCGTAAAACCTACAGCACCGTCCATGGCATTCTGGTGTTTGAGGCGCAGGCCATGCCAATGCAGAGACACATCTTCGTCCGCAAGACCATTTTGGACTTGGACCACTATCCGGTCTCCGGATCTAGCCTCAATTATCGGTCCTGGAAATTGTTCTAACGAAAGGTTTTAGCATGAGTGAGCAGTGTGCGGCCTGTGCCCTCTTACCATTGACAAGATATACTTGCTTCTGCACACCGTCCGGAGATCTGAGTCCTGAAGTAACAGTCCAGTTGAAGACAAGTGTTGTCGGTGGACGAGAGGCATGTTTTTGGGGATTCAAAAAATAGCCCAAATGCTTCATTTCACCACCCACTGGTGGACTTGTTCGTGCGCCATATAAAGTGAACACGGCACCAAACGCGCAAAGGACTATAGTCATGAGACTTGCTATCAGTCGTGCACTGCATGGCCACTTGACCCAATACAGCGATTGTCTGCCATATATCGAACATGACGCCGGCGGATATACGGGTACTGTGTTGTTCTCATCGCCCACTTCAAATTCGTCGAGTAAAGCATGAGCTTCTTCAACGTGGGCGACCATGATGCATATGCCTTGTCCCTGTGAACCTACTCATGGTTACTGGGTCCTTTTGTAAAGAAAGAGCAGTGAGACACTTTCGCAGACCCATTTCTGTGCCGTACACCCGTGTCCTACCAATTTACTCCGAAATGTTACTGATAAGCGTATTTGATAGATTGATGCACATGGACCACGAGATCAATCTTGAGAAACCTATTGGTCGATTAGCTCAAAGAAAATAGCCCGGTATAAAAAAGGTGCCCCAACCCAGGTAAGATCTTCGCTGCAACAACTTCAAATGTTTGCGTGATTGCATCTTGATCTCTAGTCAAAGAATCATTATTGACAACGTGGTATCTGATTTTTTCTGATCATCGCTCCCAGATCTACTACAAGCAGCTCCTCACCAAACTCCACTTATATAGTAACATAGAGTCCCAGCGGAGTGATATCAAAACCGAAATACATATATAAATTCAGTATGCGTCAATTAATTGAGTTGATCATTCCCTGGATGATTCTGTTCGTCCATGAACCTTCTTATTCCTTCAAAATGCTGTTTCTACGAGCTTCCGGCTGGATTGTCGCGACTTTACTAGCGGCGGCAAGGCCTGCTGCGACCAAGAGTCTGGCCGACATCGATCATGTTATCCTCTTCATGCAAGGTAAGACTTTCCAGTCCAAGTTACTAGTGAATATACTCCTGATGTGCCGTCAGAGAACCGTGCTTTTGACCATTACTTTGGTACTATGGCTGGAGTTCGCGGATTCGCAGACCCAAACAGCCCTGTTTGGCAGCAAAAGGTGACTCCTCAGCAAAGCAAAGACACAAGCTACATCACACCTTGGTATCTCAACTATCTGGGAGGCACATGGCCAGAAGCTACCCAGTGCATGGGTGCTGGGTCCAACGGATGGGATGCCAATCACGCTGCTTGGAACAACGGAGCTAACGACCGTTGGGCCATGAACAATACACCATACAGTATTGGTTACTATAAGCGACAAGACCTCCCAGTTCACTTCAGTTTGGCTGAAGAATGGACTGTTGCCGACATGTACCAAGAATCAGTGATTGCTTCAACCAACCCCAACCGTGTCATGTGGATCAGCGGGTCTATTAATGTACCTGGCTCGCCTCAA
Organism: Fusarium longipes; assembly: GCA_013618495.1. Lineage (NCBI taxonomy): Eukaryota > Fungi > Ascomycota > Sordariomycetes > Hypocreales > Nectriaceae > Fusarium > Fusarium longipes. The sequence continues at coordinate 226,798 of JABFEY010000014.1, forward strand.
AACAAGGATGAGGGTGGTTACCCGTACATCGATAATAACGAGACTCCTGGATGTGATAAGCAAGGCATTAATTGCTATCCCCTCAAGTGGGCCACAGCTGCCGAGAAGTACGAGGCGGCTGGTGTATCATGGAGTGTATACCAAGACGCAGACAACTTTGACGACAACCCATATGCATGGTTCGAGCAGTTTCAAACATCCAAGAAAGGATCAAAGCTGAATGATAAAGGCATGAAAGGCCAATCATTAGCAGACTTTTATGCCCAGGCCGCTGCTGGCACACTTCCTGAAGTCTCGTATATCGTCGGCCCCATGCAATTATCGGAGCATCCTCCTTATTCACCCAACGATGGTTCATGGCTTCAGAGAAAGGTGGCTGAGGCAGTCATCAACTCACCCAAATACTCCAAATCTGTGCTCATCATTTCATACGATGAGACGGGTGGCTGGGCCGACCACGTTAACCCGTACCACGCCCCTAACGACACGCCTGGTGAGTGGATTGACGACCCCTATGGCGAGGCTGGACGCACAGTCGTTGGTCCCGGTTTCCGTGTGCCATTCTACATCATCTCGCCATTCACACGAAAGGGAGGCGTGTACACTGAGCACTGCGATCACACATCCCAGATATCCTTCATTGAGAAGTGGCAGGCTGCAAAGGGCCGGGATGTCACGACAGATCAGATGGTGCCATGGCGTCGCAATAGCATGGCCGATCTTGTTAATGCTTTTGACTTTGAAAACCCAGACTTTAGCATACCTAGCATTCCCGATGCTCCTGAGCCTCATAAGAATAGTAAGGGAGACTACGACGGTTCTTCGCACTGCGCTTCTTTGTACGGTAATGGCCGACCGACTGTTCCCTACACTGGAGAGGGCGCAAACAACGATACCGCGAGTTTAGCTGAGCAGGGTTTCAAGTCCGTTCGTGGACTGCTCACTGAAGGCCGAAATCTAGTTCTTGAGTCTTCTGGTCTTGCTGTCAGCGTTTCGTCGCGCGGCGATGACGTTGCCCTTGAAAAATCCACAAATGACCACAGCAATGCCCAGCAAGGTTGGGTTCTGCATGCCGTCCGGATTGGTGGCAATGACTTTACCGTGGCATCCGCGCAGAATGGTCTGTACATGTGCAAAAATCTGAAGCTTTGCAAGGATTCTAGTTCCGCCATCGTCTTGACAGTGAACTTTACACCAAGTCGAGGGCATTCATTCAAGGATAAGGTTTCAGGGGAGTATCTCGACATTGCTTCAAATACGACACTGGGCTGGCAAGACAGGGAGGTGTTTTGGAGAGTTTTCAGTGTTACATACTAATAGGATCAACCACATGTATGCATATTGGTCATTTCCTTATTTGGGTATTTTGAATCCAGAGCGGCGCAAACGTTGAAAGACAGCTCTTGAGTCGTACTTTTTAGATACGTGCCGAATAAGCGCAATGTTATCAGGCCCATAATGTGATATTGGGTCCTGATCACCGGTTGCGTAGTTGAGATAGACCCAGTCCTTATTGATGCCCATCTCCGTAGCATAAGTGTCAACGGCATCCTTGAACTCTTGTCTTAATGGATCAATCATGTCTTGGGCCTCTTCAGTATCGGCTGTGACAGCAATAAGCCACATAATGACAGGGCCGTCAGCGACGATGTTTTCCAGGCCAAGGATATTTCCTCCACTTTCTTGGCCATGTTTCACCATAGATGGTGTTACTGGTTGGAACTGTACAAGTACATTGAACTTGGAGTTGGGAGCAACAGCCCTCATCTTTTCAACGTACTCCTCAAACTTGTCATACACAAATTTCATGACACGAATATTGTTGCTGGTAGTTCCAGTCATCCAGTTCGCACTATAAGGAATTAGTTGGAAAACGGACAGCTTCAAGAAACCCAACTTACTAGAGACCAAGGGGAGTAGGTCCGGTGAACTGTGGTACAACTTCGGCTATGTTTCCTTTGGCTGTCGTGTTAGAAATACTAGGAACGCTGAGTAGATCTGAGAACGAAGGAGGTGCCTCAACAGCATCAGAATTGGAAACGACTGATATTAGATTGTACTGGTCTCCATCCCACTGCATAGTTACTATGAGCTGCGAAGCAGGATCTCTGTCATTATTCTCCACAAAGTCGATATATTTCTCAAAGACAGCGTTTCTGTGAGATGGTTCAAAGTTGATGAAACCTGCCCATATTTTGTTCGACTCAACAACACCTAGATCGGAAAGGAAGTTGTTAGAATATGGATGGATTTATCAATGAGATGTACCCACGTTGGTCTATTCGAGTAACGAATCCCAAATTCCCAGAACCGCCTTTCAGGCTTTTCCACAGGTCAGGATTTTCGTTCTCGTTTACGTTTACGATCCGACCATCGGCTAAGACAACCTCGAAATTGACGACCTGGCTACAGCTAAAGCCTCGAACGTTCGAATGGAAAGAGTACTAGCGATATCAGTGCTTACTCTTTATTCTAGTACAAGACAATACTGACCCCCCCACCGGTGATGAAACCACCGACACCAACAGGTGAAGCGCGACCGCCAACGGCTGCGACTCCGTATTGATCAAGAACTTCGTATACGTGGCCCCAGCTAGAGCCGGGCTGTATGCCGGCGATCCTGGTCTCAGAGTCATACGATGTTTGGTTCATGTAGCCTGTGAATTTATAAGTAACCAGATGATAAATTCCAGACGGGGTGTAGTACCAAAATCAACGGTTATACCATCCTCTACAGCATTCGAGTTACGATACGCCGAGTGTTTCCCACTACTCATGCCGAATGGACATTGACCATTGGTAATGACCCTCATAATTGCAGAGACGTCTTCGGTACTTTCAGGCATCACCATGCAGGAAGAGTGGAGAGCAGCGTTGGCGGAATAATAGGTGTCCAATCGCTCTTCATATTCCATTGTGCCAGCCATGTAAAGCTTCTCATTAAGCTGTGGAATTTCTTGAAGTTTTGAGCACTGACGAAGAAACATCAGTTTTCATTGGAGTCAGTAAATGCAACTGAAACGTACACAAGATGATGATGTCTCGGAACTCGCAAATGCGCAAAGCGCCCACAGTCCAACGCCAACAAAACGCATGATGAAACGATAGAGGTCTAGAGAAGTTGATTTTAAGTTCAACTTTAGTTATGAATGGTACTATTTAAGTAAATGATGGACGGTTCATTATACAACAGCCGACTTCAATCATCTATTACAGCGGAGATCGAGCCACGTCGACAATGTGATAAGTGGGCATTATCTGACCACCCTGCTATGGATCGGCGGAAGAGGAGGTGAAAGCATCGCCCAAAGTAGGTAGGTGGTAGTCAAGCATGCAACACGGGACGGGCCAAGAACAGGGATGGGCCTTAAACATACCCGTTGACTCGAGCCGGGAGGGGAGGCGCTGGCGACTTTGAAAGAATTGGTTTATTTGACGCATTACTTTGCAATTTTTAGTACATGACATCCTACAGATATTGCGGTGAGCGGTGCCAGGTCTTGCAAGGCATACCTTTATTGAGGGTTTTGGAGAAAGCGAGCTACCGATCTATTATATTGATCCAAAAGCATCAAGACTCTTACTCGTAATTATAACTATCAAGTATAGGGATCTCCAATCATGCATTCTCTATAGAAGAGGCCACTTTTATATGGCGCGGCTGTCTGACGATCCATTTTAACAGTTTTTGTTGTGTTGAGAGTTTGGGTCGTGACAGAGACACTATGAAAGAGCTAGAGTAGCGCTGCTGCAGTGGCCGTCGGTTGCGGAGTCTGGCTCGCGTCAACTTAGCCGTTTACACAGCATATGCATGTATGAGGGCTCATCCAAAGTCTAGTCCTTTTGGCCCCAACCTTGCGTCACGACTTGAGCCGCATCTCAACTCTTCAGTGTCTTCACCCGTCTCACCCGTTCAATTCTTGGGTATCAAACCTCTTCCCTGCTCCCAGAGCTAGCTCCCGAAGAACCAACACCGGATATATCATGAACTCATATACCATGACATCGGACTTGTCTCCCGCGACAATAATCTCGGCGCTGCCCCTCCTATTCGGAGCGGTCGGCACGAGCATCGGCATCTACAGCTTCGTATCTCCTTACAACTCAGTTCGCCTTTTCGGTCTTCAAAGCACATTTACTGAAAAGGACAGTCAATCACATTCTGAAGCTTTTCAAAAGTCTATCATCTACGCATCTGGATTGCGTAATATCGGTACAGGACTCAGTACCCTTGGTTTATTCGCTTTCTGGCAATTCTCGCCTATTTGCCAGGTGAGCCCATTGGCTGCAGCAGTGACGAAGAGATGTATGGGAATATGCTTCATCTTCGGGTCGCTGGTCGCGATTGGCGACGCTGTTGTCGTAAGGCGTTTTGCGAATCAGGATTACATACAGGGAGAGACAGAAGAGAAGGCTACAAAAGCTAGCATCAGTCATGCTGTCACTGGCATAGTTATCCTTGCAACAGGTCTATTCATATACTTTTGATCGAATGGGTTTGGTGGTGTATGCTTGCATTCTGTACAACATTTCTATTTTTCTATAATTCATCATACAAACTGCAATAATACTGTGGTTTTATGTTGCAGTCCTATTTACCTGAGAAGAGGTCAAGTTGAGACGACTAGGAAAACATCATTCAGCAATGTATTTATATAAGAGATTTGTAAATATTCAGTGTCGCACAACGTTATTCCGTGAAAGCAGTCATCGAATTGTTCCTCCTCGTCGGGCTTCAAATAGAGTAATGTTCCTTTGTGTCAATGCTAAATAGATTCTCATGCTTGTTACTTTGTATACATAAACCATTCGTTGAAAGCGTCAACCGCGATCCCTCAATGCTTGCGATGTATACCGTTCTTGTCGCCAGTGTCATGAATGGCATTTGGAACTGCCCTCTCAACAGTTTCTGGCAGTTTCTCCTGGAGCTTCTGCGGAACCTTGGAAGCGTTTTGACCATCATTGGCATGTGATTTGTTGGTCGACTGGCCGGGGTTGGTACCGGTAGGATGGATCTGAAATGTTAGAATTGTAAACAAAGAACGCGACGCGGGTAACTTACAGAATCAGGCAGAGCTTCTTCTAGACCCTGGGGAACGTGTCGTGCGATGCCCTCGGGGACCTTTGAAGGGCCGGTAGCGTGGGACAGGCCCTGGCCACGTTTATTCTGGTAGATACCGGTTGTACTCATGGTGTAGGTAAGCAATTCTGATGTACAGATGCTAAGAAGAGTTGTGTGGGTGCTTCTGTTAACAAGATAGAGTTAAGATAAAGTAATCCTTGGCAAGTTTAAGGCTGGGTTTTTATAAGTCTTTGGCATGAAATAAGCTACGGAATGAAAAACGTCATGTACGCTTTGGGTATAAAGCAGGGGTTTTGTTTATGCCATAGAAATATGTGATCATAAAGCGAGCATTATGAAATCGTGAATCGAGGTGAATCGAGAAGTGGTGAGATGGCATTGGTTGTGGATATGATCGACGTCAAAGCGTCGATCTGTCACTGTCACCATCTGAGAGGCTGGCATGCTGGCGGTTTATGACGTAGAGATTTGCTGTCACTTTTTTGCTTCTCGCTTCTCCACTTTAGCGAGGTGAGATGAGAAGAGCATTGTAAACATGAGATAAGATGATGCAGATGTACTTATACCTCTTCGAATAGACTATCGCTGATGGCACTGTGCGGTACATTTCTCGGATGAATCAGCAAGCTATTGAAGAGCTTTATTGTACAATATTCCAGCTTGGAAGTGCTAGCACCTGTGATGTGTACCACAAATAGCTGTCGGTGGAGGCGCGGGAACACGTCAGCGACCAACACAGATGCGAGTGAGACAACAAAAAGATTAAGTCCAAAAACTACTATTGATAATTAGCCCTCGTGTCAAATTCGAAAATGGAGAAAGGACGATGACAGGATTGAAATAATAAAGCGACTCGGTTGAGCAGAGAATTTTTAGAAAGACTCTTTGTTGACGTAAAGATGCACTTGATCATGCAGAACAATGGGTTCAAGAGGATATACCAGGAATGGAAAGAAAATGGTATAGGATTAACTGTCCAGCGCATCTGCGTAGTTGTTTCTTTATTCCTATCTTGCTTTACTATTAAAATACACATACTTCATAGAGAAATGAAAGTAATATTAGGAAAAATGGTTGATGCTTCAGGGTAGATGGATTGCGGTCAGGGTTGGCAAGTAATTATAAAGGATGATAGCCTAACAGAGCATAGGCAAAGTAGCGTGGAGATTTGTTAAAGGCTTAGCTGATATTCTCCACTGACCCATCTGGGTCCAATCATTTTCGGAACCTGTATCTGTCTTGCAGCTTATCAGCACGTGATCAGGCGTGTCGAACGAGACACTCAACGCGTCCCACCAAGAAGAAGGAAGCTGAAGCCTGGAGTCGGCATTTTAGAATTGCCACTTTCCACTTTGTGTATTGCGCTGACCATAGCAACGACCATTATATCCTGTTTGAATTGGACCAGAAATAAAGTCGACTGTTTTTTCTTTTCACGTGCCCACAATAAAATGGGAATCCCCGATGACGACTTCGACTCCGGAGACGCGCTCTTTGACGATGTGGACGAGGATGACCTCATTTTTGACGGCGTAGAGGAAGCTGATCTAATCGAAAAGACCCCTAGAAAGCATAGCCGAGGCAAAGAGAACGATTATGTTCCTGTCAAAAAGGCTCGGCATGGCTCTGTTAGCACAGTTAATGGTCAGCTTGGTGACACTCAAAGACTCCAGATTGCACAGAGAATACTCGCGGATAACTTCCGATACAAGTCCTTTCGACATGAGCAAGAAGCCGCCATAGTAAGAATACTCGATGGAGAGAACGCTCTCGTTGTTTTTCCCACTGGAGCTGGAAAGTCGCTATGTTACCAAGTACGCATCATCATTCACGACACTCTCATGACCTTCAGCTGACATGCCTGTCCAGATACCTGCCATAGCCTTTCCAGAGATGGACAAGGTAACCAAAGAGCGACATGCCGATGACTCCGGCATCACCATTGTTGTTTCGCCCCTGATTGCCTTGATGAAAGACCAAGTCGATGCTCTCAAGCGGAAGGGTATTGCAGCAGAATGCATGGATTCAACCAAGACTTGGGATGAAATGCAAAAAATCAACAAAGAGCTTCGTGATGGCAAGCTGCGCCTGTTATACTGTGCCCCCGAGCGTCTCAACAACGAGGGGTTTGTTGGAATGATGAAGCATGTCAAGGGCGGAGTAAGATTAATTGGTGTGGACGAGGCACATTGTATTTCCGAGGTATGTCATGTTCATTGCTGAAAATCCCCTTCGAAAAAGTTGACTCTTTATCCAGTGGGGGCATTCCTTCCGCCCCGATTATCTCAAAGGTTTGCACCCTCGGCTCTCGCTACTTCGACATAAGCTGACCCGACAAAGTCGCACGGTTCGTCAGAGAGATTCAGGCAGAGCGCGTCATCTGCCTCACAGCCACAGCTACGCCCCCCGTCATTGATGACATTTGTCAGGCCTTTGATATATCCAAAGAAGGTGTTTTCAGAACATCCGTGTACCGTCCAAAGTGAGTGTTGATGAGAGAGCTATGCCGGGCTACCTCTAACTTGCTCGCAGTCTACGGTTGGAAGCAGAGGCTGTCCGTGCCAAAGATGACAAGTATGAACTTCTGTATGAGTTCTTGAAAACGCATCCTGGTTCAACTCTCATATACGCTACTCTCCAAAAGGTTGCGCATCTCCTTTTTTATGATGTCTCTGCTCAGATACTGACTCATGGTTCAGCAAGCCGAAGAGTTGGCCGAACATCTTACCAAGAAGGGATTCCCTGCCGCTCATTTCCATGCCGGGATGAAAATTGAGGAAAAGAAAGAAATCCAAGATGAGTTCATGACATCCAAGATCCAGACGGTGAGTTTTACTGCGATATTGGATGGACATCACTGAGGATTGGTCAGGTCGTGGCTACTATCGCATTTGGCATGGGTATCGATAAGCCAGGTTTGTCAGGGCACCGTCTCACAGTACATGACTAACATCTGCAGACATCCGTAATATCGTCCATTGGGATATCCCAAGCACCGTCGAGGAGTATTGTCAGCAGGTCGGCCGTGCTGGCCGTGACGGCAAACAGAGCTACTGCATGCTCTACCTCTGCCGTGAAGACTTCTGGATCCGCGAGAACTTTGCCCGTGGCGATCTTCCCTCGCGAAAATCCTTGCGAGATCTTCTCAAGGACATTTTCAACGATGATGTGGTAAAGCTTAAACAAGGTGAGACTTTCAAGGTCAGCCATTACGGCCAGTCCACGAAATTCGACATCCGAATCAGTCCTCTCAGTGTGATCTATGCAGCACTGGAGTTGAAATTCAATCTCATCCGCGCCACGACACCAGAATACAGCTCGTATAAGTTTGAAGCAACCTCGAGTTACTACCCTCGTCTCAAGACTATCAACACACCTGAAAGCAAGGCTATTCTTCAGTATGCAAAGAAAGCCAGGAAGTTTCATGCTATAGACCCTACCGAAGTGGCAAACAAAGAGGCACTGCGACGAAGCGACATCGTCAACCTCCTCAATGACCTCAACAACAACGGCGCTATCGTTCTCACAGTCGGCGGGGTGGAACAAAAGTACAAAGTCCTTGCGAAGCTACCCAGGACCGATACCGCGATCGACAAACTGACGGACGAGCTCTATGAAGACCTTAAAAGGCGCGAAAGACAAGCTCTAGACCGTCTCAAGGAAGTCGTTGACTTTGTCATATCGCCCAAGTGCTTTGGTCTTTCGCTCGCAGAGCACTTTGGTATGGATCTTCCGTCCAACTCGAAGAAGTGCGGTCACTGCACATTCTGCTACCAAGGCCAGCGCGTTGCACTGCCGCCAGCGTCACCGAAAAGGGTTGATAGGGCTGCCATTAATCAGGTGCTTGCAGCAACGGACGTTCGTGATGACGCTCGGTTCTTGGCAAGGATTGCATTTGGTATCAAGAGTCCTCGTGTGGGGAAGCTCAAGCTTGATAAAACGAAGGCGTTTATGTCAATGGCAGACCAGGATTTTGACGTGAGTTGTTTTGTTCTTTTGGTGAAGTCTTGCTAACCAGTTCCAGGTGATTTTGAAAGAGTTCAAGAAGGCCTGTAAAGAAAAGGACGATTGATTTGATCGATAACGAAATCGCACTCTCATCTTGTACATCAGAATAGAATATTAGTTGCTGCTATACCTCACTGGGGAGTGCCAGCTTGGCAGTGGGGAAGGGATTCCAGAATGGCACGTGATCATCATTCGCATTACCAGTCCACTGTCTGTTCGCCTGACGAGTTGATAAATAGCGCGCACAGGTGGTCTTTGCTGCTTATGATTAATTTAATATCCATGCTAATTATTAATTAGTTTTGCGATCTACGACCAGTTCTCAACGTGTCCATCTGATACCTGGTTAAGGCTGACATTTCCATGGGTCATGGCTGTAGATGAACAGTGTGTGAGCCGTGCGACATTGTCAGGGACTGTCTCAAGTAAAATAAAAGATGCCATGTAAACGCGGTTAGCAAAAACACCGGACGGAACTAGATGACTGTACAGTCTACACAATAACGGACTGTCCGAGAGTTTGGCTGTCTTGTCGGAAACAAGTGTCGTGTTTTTTTCTCGGTAGTATCGTACCCTCCATAACTGAGTTAGCGGTTTCGGTGGCACCTCAAAAATGCTCCGAAGTGGAAAATGGCGTCATAATGGCATTGTGAAGTTTTTTTTCTCTTTTTTTTTCATTCCTGGGTCTCTTTTTTGTTTCTGCATGAAAACATGAACAATAGACAGGCTGGTCAAGTTGAATAACTGCCTGAATTAAGAGTGAATGTTTGGGCAAAGTCACATTCAACTTCGGTTTACTTCTACGAGTTTCCTTGTTTTCTTTAACGGTTTCTCGTGTTTATGCCAAATGCAAAATTGCATGCAGGGGAAAAACAGGAAATGTGATGGCGTCAGTGCACCAAGACCAGCCAGGGGGGAGGCTATAGCTAATTTGGCTTGGCTAGGTAATGATACAGTGATGGAGGTGAGTTCCATTTCAACATGCCCTGAGAAATAAAACAAGAGCCCGAAGATTGATCTGGGGGTAACGTTGATCTCCTCTACTCTATCTACATTACCCGTGCAGTCCGTGGTAAGCTCCATTTGAGTTTTTCTTTGATCTATTTTTGTGAGATGCGATGCAAGTGACATGCTTGGTCCTTGTTATCGTCTGTCGCATCCTTGTTGTACTGTAGATACTGTGGAGTCTTGATACTGTAGATACTGTAGACTACTTGCTTGTTCCTGACCCTGACCTGACCTGACCTGATCCTAGGTATGAATAAATCCATTCTTAGGGATTTGAAGTGGGACCACCCAAGTTTGATGTCTTTACTTGTAACGTGCTCATGGAACGCCCTGTTTTTTCTTGACGTAACGGCCCGTTGACTGACACTATGGCATGGTCAGCTACAGTCATCTGCTGCCAACAGCACCATAATGCGCTGTGCTATTAACCCAATGATACAGTGTGTGTTGTTCCCATGATTTGACTCTGGGTACACGCGTATACGAGGCTTGTCTTCTTCCCAAAAATAGTAACCCATTTTCTTTGGCTTTGTGTGTGTCTGGTCTGGTCTGACAACAAGAATCTTCCTACGTCACACAAACACACCAACCAAACCGCCCTGAGCTGGCATAATATGGGGACGCTAGTTACGCGGCGATGGGCGATCTTTGACCAAGCAGGATGCTATCCCCAGTTTTATGCTTTTTCTTTCACTGTGTTGGCTTCTGGTTGAGAGAGATGAATCCAGAGATGGACGGATGGAACCATGGAGTAGAGTACCGTATTGTACCTGATTCTATAGACTGTAGCTTAGTAGTAAGTAGTACAAACAATCACAAGCACGCACCAGCCCACAATCCTGTGAAGCCTCCATCTGTCCAATTTTCCGCAAGACTTTCTCCCTCTTTTTTTCTTCTTTTCTTTTCCCATAACAGCCAGCTGTTTTGTCCTCTCGTTTCAGCGCTTTATTAAAAGAAAAAGAAAGAAAGAGAAAGAAAGGCTTCTTTCACCTGGATATTCAGTTCATCTTTCTCCTCCGTTTGTTGTCTCTCGTTTAATCCTCTTCTTTTGGCGACCCATTGCATCACCTTTTTTTTGGCCGACACTCCCGACCGATCTTATCGTGAACCGACATCGGCCAACTTTTAAGAGAGAGAGAGAAGCATTTCAAACTGCGGGCAGATATCTAGTTGAACGACAGAACCAACATGGTCTTTAACGAACATGGCCAAACGAATGGCCCAAACTATGATGCGCCACGCGAGATGCAAGATCTGCCCGCTGGCCAAGCAGTAAGTTTTAGTTAAGCCTCCAACAGCCCGGGCTTCCATCACCTACCTATAGCGATAGCGAATAGCTATAGGGCATCCGCTCCAGCAACAGCCGGGCTACCTACCTACCAATTAATAACTAATGGAACATTTCTAACTTGTCCCTTCTTTTCCTTCCAGTACCATTTCCGCGAATCCGACGATGCAAACGTCTCAAACAGATCACCCGTGAGCAACCCATACGAACCCGACTATGATCAATTGTCGCCCCCTCCCATGCTGGGCGCACAGCGTCCTGTTCCCGAACAAAACGAGTCGAGCCGCGATCTTTTGCACAACTCATACCACGGCAGTATAGGCCAGGCCAGCTTCGACCACAATAGCCTCAACCATAACAGCACCTATGGCGTTGGTGCTTTTGGCCATTATCCTCCCGACCAGCACGGTCGCTTGCCTGGTTCTCCAGGTTACGAATACCCAGAACCTGAGTACGATGTCGAAGCATCTCGCCTGGCTGAATCGCGCCTCTCAGTCATGCATCGTGCGCCCACGATGCAGGAATGGGATCAGAATGGAGAGACACTGTCTGTCCCCCCCGACTTTGCCCGAGGTCGTCCTGATTCGACATACCAGGAATTCGACGTTGACGAGAGCTGGATGATGCGCCAGCAACAAGCACAGATTGGCCCTGGCGGTCTCGGTCGCTCAAAGACTCGCAAGGTCAAGCTTGTCCAAGGCTCCGTCCTCAGCATCGACTACCCTGTTCCCAGCGCCGTCAAAAACGCCATTGAGCCCAGATATCGCAACGGCCCAGGAAGCATGGAGGAGGAATTTACAAAGATGCGCTATACAGCTGCTACCTGCGACCCCAACGATTTCACACTGCGAAACGGTTTCAACCTACGCCCGCGAATGTACAACCGCCATACCGAACTCCTCATCGCAATCACCTATTACAATGAAGACAAGGTCCTTCTCGCACGAACCCTACATTATACAATGAAGAACATCCAGGACATTGTGAACCTGAAGCGATCCAAGTTCTGGAACAAGGGAGGTCCGGCCTGGCAGAAAATCGTCGTCTGTCTCGTCTTTGACGGTATCGATAAAGTCGATAAGAATGTCTTTGATGTCCTCGCTACTGTTGGTGTCTATCAGGATGGCGTTCTCAAAAAGGACGTCAACGGCAAGGAAACTGTCGCCCATATTTTCGAGTATACCAGTCAAATCTCTGTGACGCCCGATCAACAGCTCGTTCGTCCCGACCCCGACAAGCCGCATCGCAATCTGCCTCCGGTGCAGTTCATTTTCTGTCTTAAGCAAAAGAACAGCAAGAAGATCAATTCGCATCGCTGGCTCTTTAACGCCTTTGGTCGCATTCTAAACCCAGAAGTCGCCATCCTCATCGACGCCGGAACAAAGCCTGGCCCACGCGCCCTTTTGTCTCTCTGGGAAGGCTTTTACAACGATCGTGATCTCGGCGGTGCTTGCGGAGAGATCCACGTTATGCTGGGCAAAGGAGGAAAGATGCTTCTCAATCCGCTTGTCGCAGTGCAGAACTTTGAGTACAAGATCTCCAACGTGCTCGATAAGCCTCTGGAAAGCGCCTTTGGATATGTCAGTGTCCTGCCCGGTGCCTTTTCTGCGTACCGCTTCCGTGCCATTATGGGACGGCCTTTGGAGCAGTACTTCCATGGCGACCACACGCTTTCCAAAACGCTGGGCAAGAAGGGTATTGACGGGATGAACATCTTCAAGAAGAACATGTTCCTTGCCGAGGACAGAATTCTTTGCTTCGAATTGGTTGCCAAGGCCAGTCAAAAATGGCATCTGAGCTACATCAAAGCGTCCAAGGGCGAGACCGATGTGCCTGAAGGCGCCTCTGAGTTTATTGGCCAGCGACGTCGATGGCTTAATGGATCTTTCGCCATGTCTCTCTATTCCCTCATGCATTTCGGCCGAATGTATGGCTCTGGCCACAACGTCGTTCGACTCTTTTTCCTCCACATCCAATTCGTATACAACTTGCTCAACGTGCTATTCAGTTGGTTCTCGCTTGCCGCTTTCTACCTCACAACCACTATTATCATGAAGCTTGTCGGAACGCCGCAGGTCTTGTCTGAGTACCATGGTTGGCCGTTTGGCGATACAGCCACGCCGATCGTCAACGTCCTGGTCAAATACATCTACATCGCCTTCCTCGTTTTGCAGTTCGTTCTTGCTCTTGGAAACAGACCAAAAGGTGCTCAGTACACATACGTCCTCTCCTTCATGGTTTTCGGTTTGATTCAGCTGTACCTTCTCGTCTTGACTGGCTATCTCGTTTACCGAGCATTCACTGGAACACCCATTGAGGACCAGATCTCCTTCGAGTCTGGGCAAGCCTTCTTCAATAGTTTTTTTGGAGGCGATACCGGAGTCGCAGGTCTGATCATCATCGCTTTGGTTACCATCTACGGTCTCAACTATATTGCGTCTTTCCTCTATCTCGACCCGTGGCACATGTTCCACTCTTTCCCTCAATATCTCGTCCTCATGTCGACCTATATCAACATCCTGATGGTCTACGCCTTCAACAACTGGCACGACGTGTCTTGGGGAACAAAGGGCTCCGATACGGCCGAAGCCTTGCCTTCTGCAAACATTGTCAAGGATGAAAAGGGCAAGGAGGCCGTTGTTGAAGAAATTGAACAGGAGCAGGAGGACATCGACAGCAAGTTCGAAAAGGTTGTCTGGCGAGCCCTCGCACCAATGAGCGAAATGGCAGAAGAGCAACCCGAAAAGAAGGACGTTGAAGATTCTTACAAGTCTTTCCGAACTGGTCTCGTTGTTCTGTGGTTGCTCTGCAACGTCGTTCTCATCGTCTTTGTCACGACAGACGACTTTATTACACTCGGCGTCTCTGTAAGTTGTCTTTTTCTGCACTTGTATATACAACAGAATGCTAACCCAGTTCAAACAGAAAGCTGCAGATGTCCGTACACCCATGTATTTCCGTTTCCTCCTCTACTCGACAGGTGTGCTTTCTATTGTCCGCTTCATTGGTTTCCTCTGGTTCATTGGACGAACCGGCATGATGTGCTGCATTGCAAGGCGATAAAAGTCTGGAGCACAAGACGGGTTTTGCATGTTTGGGGAATGAATGTCTTGATGAACTACGCGTTACTGCACTCATGGGTGGCCACGGCCGAATCTGGCGTGATCACCGTGTTGTAAATTCTTTGTTTTCCTACCTACCTTGAAGGCAGGTTCCACGTTTTGGGCGGATGGATGTTACGGGATGAAAATTATCGGTTTTGTGTTGATATTCGGCGTGAGACGGACTTTACATATTGATCGGCGTTACTGGATAGGTAGACTATTTTCGGATTCTAATCTAATCCATATTGTACACATTTGAATGTCGTTTCGTCTGGTTAATCTCTTATTTGGTCAAGCCAGAGAACACGGCTGGCCCCGCGAGGTTTGAGTTCCTAACTGGCGAAGGTAAGGACAACACGTTGTGAAAGTTCATGGGATGTGTCGACTCGCGTACATTGAAGCTGTTACAAGCAACTCTCTCATAGATTCACTTGGCACCTCGTTGGTGCATTGTGAATCGTGCGTGGTATCAAGGTCACATTACATATTAGATCTGTTGTAAAATCTGCTCCAACGTCTCTTCCCATATCCGCTTCCACTTACCAGATAATACATGAGTAAGCGTATGCACCAACAGAATCGCCTCCATCATTACAGCCGGGAAAGCTTGGCCTTGAACTCTTGTTTCCACTCAGCCTCCTTTCTCTTCCACCTCCAACGATCCAGCTTGGGAAGAAACATAGTACTCCACACGACCAACCAACGCGGGTTGAAAGGAGGCAGAATACGTCCTGTTGTGCCCTTGACAGGCTCTCCAGCGAGATCTCTCAGATACTCAAAGAACGCTTCGTAGTCAGGGCCAATGGTGTAATAGGCTTTACCTCCTATTCTTTCTTCTACTCGTTTACGTTCCCATTCTCGCTGATCTTCGATAGGTGGCAAGGGTTTGGAGCGACCGGCCAAGAAGCGAGCTACGGCGACGGCCTGCCACTCGTATGCTTTGAAAGTGAAACTTCCGATCTAGGGTATTTAGCTATCGTTGAATCGCAATGTGACGGGGAAACTCACCATTCCAACAAAGGTCAATGTTGGATCCTCCATGTCCCAAGTGTGTTGATACACTCCAGGCAGTCGACGGTAAGAATTCTTGACACGCGCCTGCACCGCAGGGAGAAATGGGAAACTGAATGTATAGCCCGTTCCGTAGATGATGTGGTCTATGTCGTCAAGATAGGACCCGTCAGTAAAGTAGACGCGCCCCGTTCTTGGGTCCAAACGCTCGATGGCTGGTTTGACAGATATCTTTGGATGTTCTAAGGGCACCCATCCGTAGAACTCGATGGGCTCGTCCCGTACAGATGCATAAACTGGACCGTCTACAAAGTCCAGGACCTCGTACATGACCTCGACAGAAGAGACTGAAGCTCCAACAACGATAACGCGCTGCTGACCGTTAGTACAAAGCGGGTTCAATGCCGTGGATAGGCGGGCTTATATCCTACCTTTCCCTTGTAGTTTCGTCCTCCCCTGAAGTGTTTACTATGAAGAATTACACCTGGGAATCTTTGATCATAGTCCAAGAATCCTTGGACGACTGGAAACCAGGGTATGTTGTAATGGCCAGATGCAACAACCACAGCATCAAAAGTCTCCTTCCACCAGTAGTTACTTCCGTTGATAACCTTTCGTAGAGTTATGACCCATTCATCTCCTTCCTTGACGACAAGCTCGACCGTAGTTCTGAGCTCGAGCAGTCTATCAAGGCCGCCGCGAAGAAAGATATCTTCAATCCACTGGCGAATGACAGTGTGGTGGCGAAATGGAGCGCCTGGCCCATACTCTTTCAGTGTCTGTTGGGATAGTTTGTTTGGCAGTGGCTCTTCAGTATAGCCCATAATCTCAGGTGCGATGTTACTGTGCAAGTTTTCATGAAGAGGCGTGTCCGAGTAACGGTGCTGATGACTGTTGATCCTCTCATCAAAAGGTGTCACAGCCGGCAAATACTCCGGAATAGGAACACGCTGATCCGCATCTCCAGCGACCAGCGCCTCGAGCGATGGGACTTTGGGTGGTAAATGTGGCGTGTAGACCCTTTGGGAACTCAATTTCAGATCATGCTATGGGAAAGGAGAGAGTAGTGGATCATACCATGTTCCTCCGACTACGACTCTGCGATCAAAGACGCGAATTGTATCAAACGCCCCTTCTTTGACGAGAGCGTCAGTCGCAATTGCACCGGCTGGACCGGCTCCAATGACGGCTACGCGTCGAATATTGTGAGGCATTTTGCGAGTTTTCTCTCCTTTTAGGAGTGAGATTAAAATTTGCAATCTCAGCAGCGCGGCTTCATCACGCGGCCGGACGAAATGAGATCGAGGGATTTGATGGAAACTGAAGGGATTCTACGTGTTTAGAAGGCGTTTGGTTCCTTGTGTTTGAGCAGAGGTTGGGCATGAAGAATAAGATGAGGATGATGATATGATATGAGATGGGATCAGATGTTGAATTAATTACGGTGGCTGAATTGTGACCGCGTCCATACGTGGCGCCGTGTGTTGTTGCCTTAGTAATTATTCAATCTCAGCTCTAAGCAACATAAAAAACACGAGCATAACATCCCTGCAACCAGACCAATTCTTTTCTTGATACCTCGGACGGGGTATCATACTCGTTTCAGCTTTGCCCAACCAGCCACATTGTGGATCACTTTCGAACACGTTCTGGAGCTACTAATCCGGGGATTCCCCAGTATCTCACAATGTTAGATGAGCTTCAGTGGTTTGATCAACTGTTGAGCTTCCATGCCACCATCATATGTCTGGTACATTTTTCAATGCATTTTTGGTGTTCTGTGACCATTCACAGAGTAATAGATAACTCTGTTCTTTCATTGTAACGCCCATGGTCTCTATACTCATCCAGTAATATAGTTCCATGTATGGCAGCTGTGACATGGCGGCGATATCATGTGGAGCCGAGGGCCGGCAACATACGTTTGTTTCAAGATTTATATGAGCATCCTATGTTCTATTTGGTTGCGAAACTCTCACGTCCAAGAACCCGGAATGCACACCGATTGAGGACTATCGCTGCTACTGAAAGGCAAGGCTCAGACGCAGACAAATACTGTCTACAATTATCCTTTGCATGACTTTGCCATGTAGACTATTTGGCCTATAGGTAATATTACGCCATCATAGCGGCGTTCATAGTATGTTGAGGTCAATGTCAATTATATAATATAGACAACCATGGAGACGGGATGTATGTCGAAGAGCATCTAAGCTGATAACAAAGAGATTCACCTGTTATCACTCAGAGCTTTGCACACACTAGAAAGTTGGACTTCGGCCAACCTATTCTGAGATTCGCCTAGGTTCTACAGTATAAGTCTAGGCTGATGTGACATGTCTACGAGACCACTGACTACAGAGAACAGTGACGATTTACATAGCACTCATCCCACGAAATTCATACCAATGGCTACACCTCAGTACCCGGCACTGGCTGCCGTTAGTATCCTTGCGATGCTTGTATGATGCCGTGGCGGCGACCAAGTGCAAGAGGGACGGACTTTAAACACCGATGCTGATGAACCCAGTCTTCGACTTCGCTCGCAAGAGGATTCTGTATCACCGTGCACTGGATGACCATCTCACATATCTTCGTTCAATTCCCCAAGCACAAGGTTTTCTGCCTCACTCACTGTGCAAAAGACTGTTGCATGCCGTCGAATCAACTTGATAGCCTTATGCAAGAGCCAACTTGGAGAGCCGACAATGATAATTACATCCAAGCTGACAAGTATCTGAATGGAAATCTATGCTAGCATTAATGATCATTGTGAATGATATTAAATCCTGGACATCCCATGGGTATTAATGTGTCGACGATGAGGTTGAAGCGACAGCTAGATAGTGAAAGTTTCCAGCATGGTAAGCCACTGACTTCTACCATGTACAGTCTGCTCAAAAGGGAAAAAAAGATCTCGAGTGTTACTACCCCACAAGAACTTGGGCTATTTTTCGTATTGATCTTATCAATGATTGGATCGAGAAGGGCAATCGGTCATACCGTCGAGCTATTACTACAAGCGCGAAGCGGAAACCCTTTTGCCGATAGGGAGGACTAGCCTTGTCTCCAGATCAGGATTTGTGAGCGGTTGCGATATCGCTGTGCGACAATGACAGAAAACTGACTTCAATACATGACGCGGAAAGGCTGAATCAACGACGTAAGGATAGTGTCGCGATTACTGTCACCATCTGGAGGCACCCTCTTCGATCGTTCATCGGTTTTTGTCTAATGGTGTGCTATCTTTGTTCAGTATCGATTGTCACAAACTCTCGAGTTCAAACCTGATGGGGAACAGACAGCATTTCTCAAGTGTGTCTTTTTCTTTGGTGGGAAACAGTTCAACAAGTGCTGCATCATTAGCGCTACACACAAAAAAAACAATACAAGGCATTCCAAGCACGAATTGGGGGTTCACGCAGTGTGAGGGTGTAGACTGATTGGTCTGTCTCGGGCTCTGGAGGGGGAGGAGGAGGGGTTATCAGTACCCCAAGGCCAAAGCAAGTCTATACAAGACAATCATGATTTAAGCTTTCGGTGATATCACCCTAGGACATTCTTGTCCGGCCAAGGCCGACACTATGTCGATCGAACGCCAGCTTATCTTGACAAACAGTACGGCATCCCGGTCCGTTTCAGCCTCGCCTGGTGGGTGTGTGCGCTGCGCTGTGCTGTATTAGTCTTATCATCTGCGTGCATACCAAGGTCAAGTCTGACCTGGTTATCTCTTCACCGAGATCTCACCGCTTGTTCAAAAAACTTTGCAAAGATCACAAAGGGCATTGGAAAATTCAAGTATTTCTAAAATGTAGGTCTCAATTTCTCTAGAGATGTATGCACGATGCTATAGTAAACTAATTAGGCACCTGCTCAAGTCATAATCTGTCGTA
Source organism: Fusarium longipes (assembly GCA_013618495.1). Lineage (NCBI taxonomy): Eukaryota > Fungi > Ascomycota > Sordariomycetes > Hypocreales > Nectriaceae > Fusarium > Fusarium longipes. The sequence goes on from JABFEY010000014.1 coordinate 246,193, forward strand.
AAGTAAAGCAAATGCAATCTTGTAGTAGTAGAAAAAACATGAAACTCGCTTTTGTCTTGCAAAATCCTCCAAACCAAAGAGAAATCAGTAAAGCAATCATCAAGAAATTTCCAAAAGTCTAGACAACAATGGCCTTCTTGGCTGGCCTCAAGTCAATGCCAGATGAGTAGTTGGTCTGACCGTTGATCTTGGTGTTGATTGTGGTTGTGGGAACCTCCTGCTGAGCAGGCCAGATCTCCTTGCCGGCCTCTTGCTCCTTCTTGTGATGCTCTTGAAGAAGGGAGCGGACACTCTGCTGGAAGAAGAGAGGACCCTGCTCCATTTCGGGGTGCATCTCACCATTGATAAAGACACCAGCGTTGACGTTCTTCTGGGCGTTGGCGCAGAGGTACTTGTCCTCGGACATGACACGCTTGTAAAGCTCAGTGATAAGATTGAAGTCCTCATCGCTGGAGTTCTTGTTGCGGAAGAACTCATAGCGCATTGTGGAGCGGGTAGGGCTGTGGGGAACAAATCGCTGGATCATGAAGAAGTGAGGAGAGATGTTTGTGGAAGCATTGGGGAGGTAGTACGTGACAGCAATGCGGAAGCCACGGTCAATCTGGTCCTGTCGCTGAGCACCAAAGTGCTGGATGTATTGCTTCTGGGTCTCGACCCAGTAAGAGTTGAGGTCGGCGATTGTGGGGATGTCAGGGTGAGCGACCTTGCAGTGGTAGCACTCGTTATAGTTGTCGGCGAGGATCTTCCAGTTGTAGTCACCCTCCATCTCCCAGACGTGGTCGAAGTTGTAGTCGTCAAAGTTGTAGTAGGAGAAGCGTTCGTGGGTGTCAAGGTTGTCAAAGTCATCTTCCCAGGCGACCTCAGGGACCTTGGCGCCGTCCATGTTAATCCAGATGAAGCCACGGGCGTCAACCTTGACATGGATGGGGAGAAGACCATTCTGCTTCTGATCAAAACCGGTGCTGGCATCACCGTGGTCACCCTGCTCAGGAGCGACGATGGGGAAGGCACCGAATCGGGTAATGTTGTGGAAGGCATTGATCTTTCCGTCCTCATCCTTGGCAATGACAAGCTCGAAGTTGGCGATCTCATACTTGAGCCAGTCACCAGCGTTGCGGAGGCGAGCCTGGTGAGTGGTAAGAAGCCACTTCTTGGAAAAGATGGCACGCTTCTCGAGCTCGTACATTTCAACTGAAGTGTACCATGAAGCGGGAAGGGCGCGGACAGCAGCCTTCTCGGGAGTAGTAGAGCAGGAGGGAGCAGAAGTAGAGGCGCCGAGGCCAAAGCATCGTTTCAAGAATGACTGAGCCATTGTGTGTGTGTGTGTGGGTGTGAAGGAGAAGAGGTATCTGATACTCTTGATGATAGAATGGAGAGTATAGTCCAAATAGATAAGGGACTTGTCAAGTCTTATATAAAACTTGTTGAAGTTGTTGTAAGTGTAGAAGAGTGTTTGTTGATGATAATAATTTCTGTTTGAGGCTGGAACTAGACGTCTTCTAAATACTTCTTTCACATCTGCCAAATCTGATACTAAGAATACCGTAGGGCGTGGCCTTACCCATCGCCAATCTCAACACCCCTTGCCACCTGATACCTGATGCCGTCCATCTTGATAGATTGAGTTGTTGCTTGCAATCAGGTGGCCATACTGCTCCGGTGTCGACGACCGGTCACATGATCGGAGAGCCTATCTTTGGTGCCCGGCTAGCATTGCTGCACCCCCTCTAGACAAGCCATGTCCGGCCTCAATTAGACCCTCCAAGAGTCATAGATGACGGTTCTTACGAGTCTTGGTTAGGGGTCCGTTCCTACTCTACGCTACCAGACACTCTGCTTTGTGACATGTTCCCCCACGTTTGTCTTGTTGTGATCTTGCAATGGACCGTTCCGGACCTGCAGATGCCCAGACTTGGACCGAAGAACGGACCTTTACTCTGTTCTACTCCATCTACACTGAAGATCATGAATTTCTAGAAATCCGGCAGTTTCTTATCAGTTATAGGAAATAACTGGAGTAGCTCGGTTCAACTTGCTCCCGTAAATAATTGCTGCTAAAATTATTAGTACAGCTTCCAGAAATACTGCGAAAGGCTGGGAATAGATTCTACGGTGTAGGTACTTCAGGTACCGTATGCACCCGATCGGGTGACGAAACGCTGATGTCCCCATTGCCTCTTTTTGATGGAATCCAAATGCCGGAACAGTGACCGTGTCAATGGTCATTCGGACCAGACGATTTCGTAACAATATCTCAATCATAGTAACAATATGCGAAGCTTCAAATGCAGGTGAGTCGAAACGAACAAGAACCCACATTGAAATTGACTCGACTGATTGTAAATCTGATACGTGACCGAAAGGCATCGATAATGCCGTCCGTTGCTAATGTCAAAGTCAGACTATGCAAAGATAGTGTAGATAGGTAGCTATAGATTAGCCCCTGAACTGGATCCGGCCAAGACGAAAAGAGGCATTATCGACCAACAGCAAGTTTAGGCGAGAATTGCATTGGTAGGCAATGCAAGTTAAGACGTGCAGCCGCCTGTATAGATATAGTAAGACCACTGGTCCGTGCCGGCGAGTCCAGGGTCTTTGGGGCCGAACAAGCGCTTGGGTAGGGGTAACTAAACGTAAAAGGTCTGGACTGTGTCTTTTTCTCCAGAAAATATTCGACTCGCGACTCCAGGCTCCATCACGGAGTAAAACAAGTTGACAAGGTAAGATCAACCGATGGCTCGTGTGTCGCTTCTCCATTGTCTCCGTGGGGGAGTCGAGGGAGCCTTGGACATTGAAGGCGTTTTGCCCGGCACTTTGTCATCGCATGTTGAATTGAGAAGTCGCTCTGGTTCACTCTTCAAGGGTGAGACTGTATGAGATCTGTTGAGAGAAAATGGATCGTGAGGTTGCCTATCATAACTCGAGTGGCAGGCGATCATTTTAATACATGGAATAACAACTACTACAACTCATCAAGATATCAGCAAATGATGTGATATCGTATGACAGAGTATTCGACATCGTTCGTTTTTCCATTCAAGTGACATCAGACTTGTCTCAAAGTGCTCTCCGGTCACTTCCTTCTTTTGTTCAAGTTTGGGTTCATCAAGGCACAGATCTCATGGACAACATGGATCGCCGCATCACAGAATTAACAACAAAAGTACTAGGATCGTACGATAGGGTTATGAGAATCGTATGTCGTGAGATAGTAGACAGAATTTCATGCGAACAATCTACCATGGAATAAAAGTAAGCTGCAACCTCTCAATAAATTCACGCTAGAGATCGGTTTTGTTTTCGACCTTATTTTGGATCTCTTGAGCGTATTTCCAAGTCTTCCCCAATGGTCATTATTTCATCAGAAGATAAAACGAATAACCAGGTCGTTTCATCGAATTGTTATGTGATTCGTTCTTCATCAGTTGAATGAACTGGCGCCACCAGATCAGTCGAGCTCGCTCGCAATACAACAAAAAAAACAAGAGACCTGCCTTGCGTATGACAATTTTGGAAATATGAGCGAGATGCGTCAAGTCTCGATCTACAGCACTATAAGAATGATGAAATGTGAGTCTCGAACTACTCATCATGAGTATCCCTACCCTAGAACGAAAATCTCGATTTAAGCTATTGACATAGTGTGTTGTTCTCCTTCCTAACTACGTAACTTGATGGAATTTGACTAGAAAATGCACGGAGTTGAGCCATCGAAGTGCCATCGAACAAGATTTGAAAGATAAAGATTTCTTCCTTGTCTGTTGTCATTTCGCTAAAATCTGCAGGAAGCCGTTCCGTGGTGCGTGTTATACAGTACCGAAACACGGAGCCAAGATAAGAAACACAAGAACGATCTTAGAATAGACCGAAGTCGGTAATATTCTAGCATTCTACGCAGCCGTCGTGCATAATCATGGGACGGCAGTCTTCTCGAAGGCATCATTGTTGCCAAACCCTTGTTTCGATTTGACACACGTGGGAGAATATTCTTGGAAGCGAGACCGGTATACGGCATGCACTCCGGGGTTGTAATAGATAACAGACAGGACAAAGGTGAGGTGAGGTGAAGTTCGATACAGTCCGGCAAAGGAGACCGCGTGGGCGTATCACATTGGATCACGATGGCATCTATCCCTTGATATCTCGATGGTCAAATGATAGGACACGACCCTAGGGACGCAAAGACCAGGTCATGGTGCCTGGGAGCCTCCTGGGGAAGGATGACGAGTGCCGGCATTGCCACGCCAGCCAACGCCTCGACTCTGATGGGCCTCTGACATGGGGAAGTGGGACGAGACCGCAATGCTGAATCAAGATAAGCAGGAAGCGGAGTCGATATTCTGACAGAATTAGATTGCCCAGACTAGTTTCTGCATGCTTGACTGGTCTGGGAAGCTTTCAAGGCCTTGTTGCAGGCGCGCGTTTGATGGATGGTGTGAGGCGTTGGGCAATGGACAAGGTGAGCCAAGATAAGCCTTAGCCCAGCAGAGAGCCTAATTAAAAGTTCTTGGCCCATCTCGCATCTCTAGAATGCATCCCTGTCTTTTGTTCGATGCCAATTGAGGTTGGCGGAGCGCAAATTGTGCATGAAACTAGACCCGGAGCGGAACTGTGGGTTAGGCGTTATCTACGTTGTACGCGTGCGGAGAAAGGATTCCGTTTTTTTGCTAAGGCTAATGATATCAATGATCACCAGCTAGCCGCGCATGCATACCGATGGAGAAGGGAAAACAGTAAAATGCGGGGGAGGATCGGGCGAGGGTAGAGTGAATCAGAGTTGAGATAAGACTTTCCCTAATATGGGATTAGACGGGCAACTCGTACATGAAGGGTTGGAGGAAGGCTGGAGCGACGCCTTGTGGATAGCTTCACACTCTGGTCATTATTGTAGTCACAGTGAGATAATCGCTGGATAAGACAGACGTGTGCGTCCAGGTGTGGTTGGTCTGCTGACTTCTGCTTTGGGGACAAAGGATGGAGGGAGGAGACGGAGATGACTTCAGACTAGACGAGATGGTCTACATGGTCAGTGCGGGATTGTAGACACCTTCAAGACGAGTTCTCCAAAAATGTTCACTCCATTGAGATCAATTGACCTCAACCTTATGATAATGATTTGACTTCTTAAAAATGAAGTTATCACGACTTCATCATCATGTCAAGCAACAAAACTTCATTTCCCCTCATCTTTCACGTGATCGGAATTCTTCTTCTCCACACACGCGGACTCCGGGTGTGATGGCCGGAATTCCAGGTGGGGCTCCGGAAAATGACTTTTGGTGAGAGCCGCCCGGAATACGGTGGCCACCGAGACCGGCATCGTCTCCAACGCGGGGGTAATAAAAGGCTCTAAGAACTTGATAGACTCGCCTTGAATTTGAAGGTTATTGTTGTTCCATCTTATCTTGTATACTCTTCTCTATTGTTGTACAGGTCAATTGGTAGACCTTTTCCCCACAGTCAACAATTATTCACAATGGCATCTCAGTCATATCTCATTGTGGGAGCAGGCGTCTTTGGTGTGTCCACGGCCTACCAGCTCATCCAGAAGTACCCCAATGCCTCAGTCACAATCGTGGACAGAGACCCTTATGACGGAGACAACCGCGTAGCTGCTTCTTGGGATTGGAACAAGGTCGTTCGCGCTGACTACGATGATCTCCTCTATTGCCGTCTCGCTCTCGAGGCCCAGGATATCTTTGAGTCGGATCCTCTCTGGATGCCCCATTTCCACAAGGCTGGTGTCTTTTGGGTGTGTCGTAGCGACTACGCTCAGGATGTCATCAACAACTACAAGAAGCTGGGTCGCCAATCAGACATCCAGGTCTACTCCATTGAGGAGGCCAAGAAGCTTTACGGTGGTCTCTACGAGGAGGCCGACTACACGGGCGCCAAGGAAGTTCTGGTCAACAGAAACAGTGGTTGGGGTGCTGCAGGTGATTCCCTGCGTGCAGTGACCCGCGAGGCTATCAAGCTCGGCGTCAAGTATATCGTTGCCGATGTCGCTACGCTACAGATTGAGAATGGCCGTGCCACTGGTATCCAGACCTCCAAGGGCGAGATTATCTCGGCCGATACCGTGATCCTCTCTACCGGAGCCTACACAGCCAAGTTGCTGGAATACAGCGCTGCGCGCCACAACATGCCTGACCTGCGATCCGGTGATCGCATAACAGCAGCTGGTATCACCACCGGCATGGTCACTCTCGACGACGAATCATTCGCCAGGATGAAGGACATGCCTGTTGGCTTTCAAGGTTACACATACAAGCACAGTGAGTATCCCAGTTCCGGCGTCGCACGTGAGTCAAGAAGTGGCTAATACCGGCGACAGAGTCTCCCTTTATTGGAAGTCTGCCACCCACCAAGGATCGCGAGATCAAGTGGTGGGGTAAAAACATCTTCAGCAACACCCGTCAAGTGCTACCAGGACGCTATGTCTCTGCGCCACCCGACGAGAAGGATTACGCGCAGTGGAAGGTGCCCAACAAGCTCAAAGAGGACATTGACACGCAGAACCGTCTGTTCTTTGGCAGTAAGGGAGCTCACTGGAAGTACGAGCACCACCGTATCTGCTGGTATGTAACATTCCCAAAACTCCCCCCACTGACGACAACAAGAAATGTCCGACAGGACTAACACGTCAAAACAGGGACGCCTTCACTTCTAGTGGAGACTTCATCATTTCTCCGCACGCGGGCGCCAAGGGTCTCTACGTAGCGACGTGCGGCTCGTTCCACGGGTACAAGTTCTTCCCTGTCCTGGGCAAGTACGTGGTGCAGATGCTCGAGAACGAGCTGGAGCCCGAGCTCAAGGAGAAGTGGGCTTGGGACAGGGAACGTCCTGACTCGGCCTTCAACTGCGAGTTCCCCAATTCGGAGTTGAAGGATCTGCTTGATCCCGCTGCCCGGCTGTAAGGGCAAGCCAAGGCATCAAAATAGAGTATAGTTTAGTGCAGCGCAGTAGCATAGCCTGGAATTATGTAGGAAGGCTCAAAGAAGAAAGCATGGAACAAGGCATGGAACGAACAACGATGCATGGCAGTAACCCTTGGAGGAAGGTTGTAGCCTTTGAGGGGAACCGGGCTGCGGGGAAGATCCAGGGATGAAAGCAGTATAATTGGGCGTCTTGGCATAATGATGAAGCATAATGAACGAATTGAACATTTCTTTTTACTATTACAGTCCCCGAGTTACCTCACCTCACATGAGTTTGCCCACTTTGGAGTCAACGGCCTTGAAAGTTTTTGCCAAGAAAGAGATCAACGTATCCGTGTTTGCGTTGTCGGAGTAGAACTAAAAAAATTAGTTACGTAGTTTATCTCTCTCTCTGGCTGCACCCTTGTCTCGTTCTCCTCATCTCCACTTCTTATCTAGCACAAGGAGATCATGTTTGCGACACTGTATCCGGAGTCTAGGTAGGATTCTCTCTTTTCTACTGCCCCACCAGCGTTATCTCTTCCCGATGGATCTCCGGTGATCGGCGGCAAAAGTTAGAAAGAGACAAGGTGTGGTCTCGGTGAAGGTGACGAGAGTTATTTCTGGAAGCCTTGATGGAAGGGTGGGTGGAACAGGATAAAAAATATTGTCAATGCGATTGTAAAGTGATCCAGCATGGTAGATAAGGTGCGGCCGAAAGATACTGGATACGGAAAAGGTACACAGATACACACATATTGATAGATAGGTAATTCTACGGTGAGAATAAAAAGAATTGGTAGTTTCTAGTCATGAGTCAATAAATAGAGTGCAGCCATGGGAGGGGGAGCGTTGTCATCTGGTTACTGGTAGCTGGTGCAGCAATAATAGACATTGATGGATTGCTTCTTGCCGTTCCATCCATCGAACTGCAGCTACAACTACAAAGTAAAGTAATGTTATGCTATGCAATGTGATGCCGTGTGCGGAACGGATGGAAAGGCATTTCATCTTCTCTCTGGCTTCTCTTTGGTGGGCCTCGTTTCAAACAGAGCAGGATCAATTGGACATGATCAATCCACGCCCCCTTGGGCCTATATCCTTCTAAATCCCTGTCTTTGTCTCTTTGGGTCAGTCGTGCATACAGTAGTAACGGCACTGACTTTGGCACAAACTGTCTTAGTTTGTAGCGTTAACCTCTCTAGAATGCGCCTGTTTAGCTTATACAGTACTAAACCCCGCGTTATCATTTCAGTAGGTAACCATGAACCAGTAGGCGGTGCGGGGTTTGTCAAGAGTGCTGGTACTGGTACTGTAGCTAACATCCATACCTCCAAAGTATTTAGTGGAAGCGGGCCCCTTTTGTCTGTGAACAAGGTTCATCAGTTTATCATTCCAACGCCTTTTACTTTTTTTGTTTGTTTGTTTGTTTGTTAGACTGTTCATTACTCTAATCCTCTCACAATCATGTCACGGTCATCAATGTCTCCTCCAGAGGAGAACAACACCACCAGCAATCCTACCACCAGTACTCGTGGCAGAAGACGATCGCATCACGCCTGTTTGACTTGCAGGTAAATAAAACATTGACGAAAAACTTGAAATGAGTGTCTCGGTCATTAACAAGTTTTCCCTCTCAGGCGAAAAAAGACTCGTTGTCCAGGCGAGAAGCCCCAATGCTCAAGTTGTGTCCGCCTCAAACAGTCATGCTCTTATCCTCCAGCTATCAGGCCCTCTCAGAACGGTCCTTCTGTAAGTTGTTTACGTCTAAGTATATTCTGGATATTAACAATGAATCTAGGAAGAGAGATTGGCGCATTTGGAAGAGAAGCTTGACTTTTTGCTAAACGGTAATTTGTAAGTTGATCTTTCTTCATCTCAGGGCCTTCTTTTAGAGGGGAGTCGCTAATAAAGCCCTGTAAATTTTAGGTCTGCGTCACAAAAACAACAACAGAACAACCAGAACCAGAACCAACAACAACTCGAATCCCCTCAAGAGACAACCGACACTTCTGAAAAGTCATACTCTGGTGTTCGAAACACTCGCGAGCCAAGTTACCCTACCAGTCATCCCTCGGTCAAGTCTGAATCCGAAAACTCGTCACTCCGACCCAGCGTATCCGACATCGCAGTTGGGGTTGCACTCTACTTTGAGTACTGCCACCGACAGCCAATATGGTGCTTTGAGCGAGACGAGATCAGCGACTTTGCCTCTATGCACGATGAGCTCGCTTGTAGTATTCTTGCTTTGACTTTGCGCTTCTCTGAGAATGCCGACCAGGCCAAGTTGTATGCCAACAATGCAAAGAGTCTTATCATGCTGCGCATCGCAAATGGCAGTGTAGACCTTGCGACGCTCGAGAGTCTTTGTCTACTTTCTTACTCGTCTTTTATCGGTACGTCATATTCTTTTGTGTTCTGTTCTTAACCATAAATCATTGACACTAATGATTGACAGATGGAAATGTACATCTCGGTCAATTCCACCTCGGTCTCGCTCATCAATTGTGTCGCTCTGCAATGCTCGACGTCGAGTCCGTCTACGGCGCTGGAGACCCCATGACTGAACGCAAGAAACGCCTATTCTGGAGTCTGCAAATGCTTGAGCAATCATACGGTCGACAAGAAGGTCTTTTGAGCGTCCCAACAGAGATTTGGAGACCAGCTTACTCTACAACGAGAGGCTCTTCGCCTGATCACGATCCCCGAGCTCCGACTCTGCCTCGAGATGATCTCGGCTGCCAACACCAAAACGAACCCGGTATCTGGAACACAAGTGTTCACCTTGGCTGGGTTTGGAGTCAAGTCAGAAAATACGTATCCGATTGTGCACACAATAACATCAAAGAACCCTGGCGACACGATTCAATGTACGCAAAAGTCCTTGCCGACTTTATGGAGACAGAGAACAGGATACCAATGTGTCATCGCTACGACACGGTCAAGTTCTACGAGCGCAAGATTGAAGACTTGAAGATACACCGAGATTATTGGGCACCCTGGCTGAAAGAGCAATTTACATACCATGTCATTCCCACCGTCCTCAACCATCCTTTCCTGTACATTGTTGGAGCGCAGCACAACCCCAATCTCGCTATTCCCAACACTTTCTGGAGGCGATCTTCTGAGCTTGCGCTATTGCACTCAACATGGATCGTTCGCATGATAGACATGGTTGTCGACAAGCAAGTGCCCCTTGCGGATCCTTTTTTCGGGCACGTAGCTGCTATTGCGGCCACGGTGCACCTTTACTACTGTTGCGCAGCTGCGACAAGGCTAAAGCACAAGTCCAACGCCGACTTTGCCAAGTGCAGGCGGTTCCTCAAGAACTTTTTGCCTACTTCAGCTGCGTGTAGAGCATTGGTATGTACAATTCAATTGACTTTTTAAAACTGCGACTAACAATTCTCAGGACCGCAACCTTGACAAGATGACTCGCATTGCCGCCGGCACGTCTGACAGCATGGAGGTGGATGACTGGATGCCCTCCAAAATCTACCTTAGCGTTCCCCTCATGTGGAAGATTCTTCAGTTCAATACAGTGGCCGACTCCCAAGAGCTTCCTACAGCCGGCCTTCTTAACCGGTCGCTAGTGCCCAACGCCATGCACGAAGGAGACAACGAAAACGTTACCTTGGAAATCATTGTGGCTAGCGCCCCGGAGATATCCATCAACACGGCTGACGGAGGCCAAGAGGCTCCTACAATGTCTTACAAGGCCCCGCTGTCCTCGTCGCAGGGTCCAGATTCAGCGCGCGACACAGTCTACGATGAGGTTCCCGTCGACGACAGTCTAACTCTCTGCACAACACCTTGGCTGTACGCAGACTCGTCGCAGTTTGTCAATATCGCCGATATGGGCTGCGACGACTCGCAGCCTCCCATGAGCGAGAGTAGCCGAGGTCCCGCTTGGTGGGAAGGAGAAAACTTTAGTAATATTATGTTTAATCACTTTTAGGAGTAGCGGATTTTGTCATTTCTTCAAAGTCGAAGGGAATGAACGGGTTTACAGGTTACCAGTGGATTGCTTCTGTACAGGCTTAGAGAAATAGTGCTTTACTTAATGCTGGGCGTTTAGAGAGAAAAACAAGACTACTAGGGACAATATTCAGACTCAATCCTCCGTATTAATTCTTCTTCCGCAATTCCATGCATGAAGAGACTTATTGCAGTGCTTAGGTTGTTTATTGTTAGTGAAGAAATGCAATGGATGTCACAGGTCATCCAACCCCTAGACATCCGCGCTGTTTCACTGGAACCTGGGCAAAAACAGGGTGTAAGCTCTCCACCATGACATCGAGGTGCGTTTTGTTCAACTCCAACAGAGTCATGATTGCGGAGCATTAATTCCTCTTGCAGGAAATGAAGAACACAGTGTTGTGGACAATTGACCCTTGCTCTCCTACAACCATCTCAATTTGGAGGGAGGGAAGAACAGGGTGTCCGAAACCGGGGCAGGAGTACCTTAGGTTGGAACCTGTAGTCTTTGTTCTTGATGAGAAGCCAGTGAAGCGTCTTAGCTCCATATGCTCAGATCCCTATTTTCCGGGGTAAAAACGCCCTGTAACAATAGGTACTCTACAGTAAGAAGTGTACCTAGGTACCAATGTAGCGATATGCGGGGAAGAGAAGAGGCATAGATGGAACCTGAAAGTTTTCCAAACATGGGAGAGATGGGGATTGGCGCTAAAACATCATGCACAATGTGTCCGCCCCTAGCCCGGGTGAGTTGTTGTGTTTGGACGGGAAAAGCAACAACTGTATGTACGTTACATACACTGCAGCAGTATCACCAACTGAACATAGCCAAAGAAGCGTTTAAGTGGCTTGGTCGACGCTTGGACTAGAGAATGGAGTCTTTGATGGAGCAATTGTTCCCCTCCCCCAACTTTGACTTGAACACGTTTGGGTTTTTATGTGTCATGTCAAACTCGGACCAAGCGGAGGCGGAGACCAGTTCGAAATCTACATCTGGGGTAGAATGAAGCTATTAACAATCTATGTGTCAAGAGATCTCGACTTTTCCGGGGAAGTCGGGGTAGTTCTGGGGTCCGAGAGATGGAAAAAGGTCAAGGGTGAGGGGGCAGAAGTCGAGAAATTGACTTGGCGATATTAGGCGGTTGGCTTGCAGAGGGCGGGTCAGCTGTGCTGTCCAGATTTTCTTTGCCTCTCACACTGTCTTATCTGGGCAACCTCGTGAGGGACTGAGTCGTTCACCTTGTTCCCGGTGAGACCCTGCCATCCCATCTTTTTCTGTTCCTGGTTCTGGCCCCCTCACCGCTCCACAGCAGAAGGCGTTGTAGTTGTAGTGCAGTAGGGTGCCACGACATGGTCTATGTACATCAGCTATCTATGTGAAGCCATTCGCGATGCCATTCTGAGAAGTTCATACATCTGTTCGCTGTTCTAGACGTTGCTTGGCTGTACCGACTGCAGGCCTCGGCCGAGCACTAGCGAACCCAAAGGGCAATTGACGAATTGCAATCAATTTCTTGGCACAAAAATAGAGTCAATGAGTTGAGGGGACCGAACGGCAGCTTCGTAACTATTGCACTGCTGGCGGAATTCTAACTGCGTCTCCTCCAATGGAATGGCTTTTAGTTGGAGTCTCACGGCAACGCAAGACCCGAAGACTTGTCAACCACCAAGTCTTATTAGCTTTCGCCAACGAGGCGTGAGATTGACTTTTGGAGGGATCATCGGTCTGTCTCGTAAAGTGACAGAAGTGTATTGTGTGTATTGCCGGTTAATTTCCTGCACAAAGATCAATTGGATGCCACACCTAGTCTGGGCTAATCTTTGACAAGGATACAGATATGAATGGGGAAAAGGTCTGCGCGCTCCAGATTGACAACAAACCCATGCGACTGAAATGGTCAATAGCAATCCAATCATTACCATCAGAATACCATGTGTTTAGCAGAAGACCCTTCATAGTCAGGTGGCGGTTTTAGAGCTTGCAGGGAGGGGATCTCAATCTCGGTCCCAGCCCCAGGAGGGAAAAAGACCCTAGAAAAGGGCTAAATGAAGGCATCGTGAAATGTGACTCTGCTGCAAAAGGTCCCATGACCAGAAACTTACGGTGTTTTGGAAGAGGCTTGCAAGGGTTCTAGAGATACCAGCCTTGGCTTTGTCTACCCTGACAACTGTCTTGTCCAGCTGATTCATCTACCCAACCAGGCGTCCTGCATTAGAACAGAAGCATTGGGCGCTTCTCTGCATTGCGATAGCGGCCGTTTCTCTTGACCTGCACATATTCTGTTCGCTACAACATCCGAAAGCCGCGTGTATAATACAAACTCGCTACGTTATCATGCGTGTCCTATCGTCTCGGCACGGACTTCAGATGTGGAACTCGACTCGTCGTCGGCACTTGAAGCCCGGTCGATAAGTTTAGCACCCCAGACTTTTAGTTTCGCCTTGGATCTGCTGTTCGTTATCTCCCCGCATACAACACCACATACCTTAACAGACTGCAAACACCAAGTCGTTACTCACACGCCCTCCCACCACGGCACCATATCCCTCGAGTCCCGATCACGTGAGCGCATCCGCAACCGGAGGCTCTCATGTTAGTTGCCTTATCGTAACCATGACATAGGACGGAGATACTTTGAGTTGATGATCTTGGTGCGAGGACGGTGCGGAGGAGTGCGGAGTCGTAGATGGTTCATAGAAAAGATATAACGACACTCGAGCCTTTGTCAATATAAGCCATTGTGTTTGGAACCCATCTCTCATTTCTCATCTATCTATCCAGTTGCTTGCCTCTATACTACTCCGACCTCCTTCATCACACACAAGAGACGACACAGAAATGGCACCCTCACCGCGGGTTCTCATCATCGGCGCCGGCATCGTCGGTGTCAATGTCGCTGATGAGCTGGTCCAAAGAGGCTGGACTGATATCACAGTCCTTGAACAAGGACCTCTAGCTATGCCTGGTGGCTCAACATCTCATGCCCCGGGTCTAGTCTTCCAAACAAATACATCAAAGACTCTCACAAAGATGGCCACTTACACAGTCGAGAAGCTCATGTCACTTGGCTCCTTCAACCAGGTTGGTGGTCTAGAGATTGCCACTACACCTGCGCGACTGGAAGATCTTAAGAGAAAAAGAGGATATGCTTACTCTTGGGGCGTCGAGGCGAACCTCATCAGCCCCGAGAAGTGTCTCGAGATCTATCCGCTGTTGGATAAGTCCAAGGTCCTTGGTGGACTTCATATTCCTACCGATGGTCTTGCACTTGCTCGTGATGCTCAAGCGAAGCTGATTGAGCGAACAAAAGCAGCGGGCGTGAAATACCATGATTTGACAGTGGTCACATCTATTGACCACCACGATGGCCACGTTTCTGCCGTCAACACAAAGAACGGCAGATTTGAGGCCGATATAATCATCTCATGTGCTGGTTTCTGGGGTGTCGAAGTCGGAGCCATGGTTGGCCTCCCTATCCCCCTGACCCCCATGGCTCATCAGTACGTTCACACAACATCCGTCCCTAGTCAGAAGGGCAAGAACGAGGAACCCAATGGCGCTCGACTACCCATTCTCCGACACCAAGATCAGGACCTGTACTACCGCGAGCACGGCGACCACTACGGTATTGGATATTACGGCCACCGTCCCATGCCGGTCGTTGCAGCCTCGTTGGGTGAGACGCCCAAGGACATTGACTACAAGAACATGCCTTCGAGTTTGAAATTCACCCCCAAGGATTTCGAGCCCGGCTGGAAGCTATCACAGGAGATTCTTCCTGCTCTACGTGAGACAAAGGTCGATCACGGTTTCAACGGTATCATGTCTTTCACTCCTGACGGTGGCCCTCTTGTTGGCCAGGCCCCCAACTTTGATAACTTTTACGTCGCCGAGGCTGTCTGGGTGACGCAATCCGCAGGTGTTGGCCGTGCCATGGCTGAGCTTCTCACCACTGGCCGAGCCGAAATTGATCTTTCCGAGTGTGATATATCCAGATTTGAGCAGGTTCAACTTTCCCCTGCCTACGTAACTGAGACCGCATCTCAGCAGTTTGTCGAAGTCTACGACATCCTCCACCCTCTTCAGCCCAAGGAGTCCCCACGCAACATCCGTGTCAGTCCCTTCCACCAGCGACAACAACAGCTTGGTGCGTATTTTCTCGAAGCCGGAGGCTGGGAGCGTCCTCACTACTTCGAGGCCAATGAGAAGCTCCTTAAGGATCTCCCCGAGGCTTGGAGGCCTGTTGAGCGAGATGCTTGGTCCTCCAGGTTCTACTCGCCCATCACCGCTGTCGAGGCATGGAAGACAAGAACCGGAGTTGCACTATACGATCAGACCCCCATTCGACGGCTGGAGATTGCTGGTCCCGGTGCTGCCGAGTTATTGCAGCGGTTGACAACTGGGAATGTTGCTGGTGAGGTTGGTAAGGTTACATTCACACTTCTGCTCGACAACCATGGTGGTATCAGGAGTGACATTTTTGTCGCCAGATTGGGTGAGGATCTTTTCCATCTTGGCGTCAACGGCCCTGTCGACCTTCACTATTTCACCCGCGAGGCCAAGGTCCAGACAAAGGCCAGCCCTCACAGAGCCGTCCAAGTCCGTGATATCACTGGTGGTCTGGCAAGCGTTGGTGTCTGGGGCCCCCTGGCGAAGGACCTTATGAAGCTTGTTAGCAAGGACAACTTCTCTGACCGAGCCTTCCCTTACCTCACCACCAAGAAGATCGAGATCTCTGGTATCCCTGCTATTGCCACTCATTTCTCGTACATTGGCGAGGAGGGTTTCGAGATTTACACAACTGCCGACAACGGTCTCCGACTATGGGACGCTTTGTGGCAGGGTGGTCTTCCATATGGAGTTATCGCTGCGGGTCGAAGTGCATTCAACGCTCTTCGCATTGAGAAGGGTTTCCGATCTTGGGGTTCCGACATGACCCAGGAGTACGACCCCTACGAGGCCGGACTTGACTTCGCTCTTCATCCTGGCAAGGACGGCTACATCGGCTACAATGCACTCAAGGGTCGATCTAGTGAGAAGGCGTCTCGACGTATCCGTGGTCTCACCGTCGACGATGGCAAGTCAGTGGTTCTTGGCAAGGAGCCTGTATTTGTCAAAGGCTGCGCACTCGGTTATGTGACCAGCGCAGCATTTGGTTACAGCATCGGCAAGCCCATTGCCTACGCTTATCTGCCCAAGGAGGTTCTTGAGGGCGATAAGGTTGAGATTGAGTACTTTGGCAAGCGCATCAAGGCAACTGTCACGTCTCTTCCTTTCTACCAGCCTGAGAAGAACGCTTATGGTCAGAACACCCAGCCCAGCTTCTCTGCTCGTCTGTAAATAATGACCCTCTACGATTGTTTTTCTTATGTCTTAACGCTCTCCTTTATTGGTAACTGGAATGAGGATTGGAGAATTGTTCCCTTGGCACGAAATAAGATGCCCTTGAGTTGAAATAGGCAGCTCACCTTGCATAACAAGCGATGATGTTTAATAGATGTTAATGAACTACATTTAAGTTATCTCTTTACTCACTACCGCTTAATGTGATTCCTGAAACTCCTATCGTGATATGCTTTCTGTGTAATTATGCTCATGTATTGGAAAAATTAATAAACTGACCCTTGTTTGTGGTTAGGTCTAGTTCTTGTCAAGACTTGGTAGGATGAACGTGATTTCTAACAAGTATTTCGCCACTTGGAGAAATAAAATGCTGTTCTATGAATGATGAAGTAGTGAGTAGTCCATGGGAATTGATGACTTCAATAGCATGGAGTGGCGCATTTATCTCCTCGTTCGTTCATGCATAATAAATCGGGATCACATCCAATGCTTGAGAAATACCCTACAGTGCTTGTATATCCCACCGAATGTACAGGGTTGAATGGTTCAACGGCGCTCACAGGCCAAAAAACGTCCCATGCGATTTTCTGTGACAAAAGGTGAAACGGGCATGCCATTTCAGAATGTTTCTAGCTTGACAGTGTTCGCGATGGTTTGGGTATGACAATGCGATACTGTAGCAGGAAGTAAATGTCTCGTATGCTTTCATTTACGACATGAACAGTGCCTAAACACCAGAGAGTGGCTCAGTTTTATTGTGTCAGGACTCTCGAGGTTGACTCTTTTGTGTACAAGGCTTCGTCAAGGGTTTGTCCACGCCGTTCAATGTTAGAGCCGTTTGACTCAGCGAGGACGTCAAGTTCCCTGCTCAGAAGAGGATCGGCAGGCGAATAAACTGACATGATGCATGATCGTTACGATAAGCATTAATTTAAGCTAAAATTCCTGACATGAAGCGACGATCTTGCGAAAAACCTGTTGATCTTGGTGGCCTACAAGTATAATAGTCCTGTAACAGATAAAGCCAATATGGCTATCTGATAAGATGCCGTGTCTGTTAGTGATTCATCTTTGAATAAGCTACGTCATCTCTAACTAGAATTGTTCTTCTGACCGTTGAACAGGATGCAAGCAGGCGACGGCTAAGAGTGTGGTCAACTAATGCACGCCAGAGCATCAACGGCGTTTGTTTGCGTCATTTTGTCATTAAATGCCCTCCCTACAAGAGCAGCTATTGACGGGTCAAGGGCCGCGATTGACAGCTAGACAGCGCTCTATTATGGCGCGCATGTCACTGAATTACAGTGGAGATTAGAGATTGAGAGACATCCAACGTTGCTGATTTACGAGCTTCCTAATCGATACAAACGTGGTACGCGTCTCACTGGATGCTGAGCAAAGACAACATCTGGTCCCTGCCTGGTAGCAATGCCAAGATGGTGATCGCAGTGCCAAGCTGTCAACGTCTCGTGCTCCCGCTGCCAAGAGATCTATTAATTGCGGCTACCGAGATCATGTTCGACTTCAACTCATCTCATCTATCCTAGAGTTAAGCGAACTCATCTCATCAAATATTTTGTGCGTCGATTTACATTGTCAATCGGATCAGCACTGACTCGTCTTTCTTACTTTGCTCTAAACTCTATTAATGATTGCATCCATTCCTCAATGCTCCCAGCCGGCCCTACCCAACTGTACCACGACATTACCGATCCTTTTCCGCATCAGTGCATCAAGATAAAGGAATCTTTCTTGTTTATCCAATCAGACTCCTTCGTTTGCTCACTTCTCAAGGCTTGTTAGTGTCAGGATCGGCGCTTTTGATAAGACGTACCGGCTAGCTCGGCTCCGCGACGAGGGGAGAACCCAGTGGTCCAACCGATACGCCAGAAACCAAGAAAGCAATTCAAGGATATTCTGGGGTAAATTGAATCTATGACAAATAGATTGCTCAAAAGATGCCACTTTACCCCGGATTGCGGGCGAGTTTAGGATGGATCACTACATTATCCTTATGTTGACTCCTCGTACAGAGAGGGGAGGTGAATGTTTCAGTGTAATTTTGTTTCAACTGTGCTTCCGTCGTCAACCAAGTCCAATGGATGTCCTCGGAGCCGAAAGAATGTCAAAAACAAGGTACAGGCTAACCGTGACGTGGTTCAGCTATTGGCTCAGCTCCAGAGTCAACGTTAGCAAGTGCTTGTGACGATAAAGAAAAGCACGCGAGCCAAATGGGCAGGCTGATGGACAGCTCCTTATTTTTGGTGGCCCCGAATTTGCCCCAGCTGAGTGGGAAAAGTGCCGCTTTATCCGTAAGATTAGAGGTTGCCCAAAACGAATGGATCACCAAAACAATTGAAACCAACGACGCAATCCCTCATGTTACGTATCTCTCGCATGCATCCCCTTTCTTTAATCCACCTTCCGCTTTTCATTTAGGCCCCCTTGTCAGCATTGTTTGTTCGTTGGGTACTTTTTGGAGAATAACTACCAGTGCTGTAGTCTCTATATATACACATACCTTATACCTGCCGGATCATCCGTGCTGTTCTATTCCTCCCAATATTCACGACTTTCCATCAGTGTACTCTTGTGTCTGAACGTCATATCTCGTCAGCATGGCGTCCGAGATTAATCCCAAATCAGAGGCCTTTGATGCCCACGATGGCTCACCACGGTATGACGAGAAGCAAGGCACCACGGAACCCATCGACGCGCCCAAGAAATCTTGGGCTTTGCGCAATGGCCTTACCCCAGCGTCTTTCACTGCCCATGAAGACTACTCCAAAGGCACCGTAGAGTTGTCGCGGGACATGAAACCTCGCCATCTCAACATGATCGCTATTGGTGGCAGGTTAGTTCTTTTTCTCTTCTGTCGTCATTGTGTAACACCGGCTTATTACCGTCTCCCGCACTTTTGTAATGACGCACCAACGGCCTTATCATTTGCTAACAAGCTTACAGTATTGGTGCCGGTTTCTTTGTTGGTAGTGGTGGTGCGCTTCAGACTGGTGGCCCGGGTTCGTTAACGATTGGTTTCTTGATCATGGGTGTCATGATCTTCAATGTTGTCTACGCCCTCGGTGAACTGGCTGTCATGTACCCCGTTTCTGGTGGTTTCTATACGTCAGTACTATATCTTGATCTCTCTCGTTAGCGACACTAATAGGTTTACCAGCTATGCTAACCGATTCGTGGATCCTTCTTGGGGTTTTGCCATGGGTTGGAATTATGTCATGCAGTGGGCTTTTGTTCTTCCTCTCGAGCTGACCGTCTGTGGTACGGTTATCCAGTATTGGGCGCCAGATACCAGTGTGGCTATCTGGGTTAGCGTAAGTCACCACTCTACTTATTGCATCTGATATCAAAGCAATTCTTTAACAAGAGATAGGTTTTCCTTGCCGTCATCATTATTGTCAACATCTTTGGAACTCTTGGATATGCCGAGGAGGAGTTCTGGGCTGCTCTCCTCAAGCTCTCCGCCACAGTCATTTTCATGATTGTCGCTGTTGTTCTTGTTTGCGGTGGAGGCCCATCAGACGGCATTTATGATAAATACTGGGGTGCACGTCTTTGGCATAATCCAGGTGCTTTCCAGCATGGCTTCCGAGGATTCTGCGGTATGTCACCACCAGACTCTCTCTTTTTTAAACCCTCTGTTTTATAGATTGTCTAACACTGCGCAGGTGTCTTTGTAACAGCAGCTTTCTCTTTCAGTGGAACGGAACTTGTCGGTCTCGCCGCTGCTGAAGCCAAGAACCCAGCCAAGGCCCTTCCAGGTGCCATCAAGCAGGTCTTTTGGCGAATCACTCTCTTCTATGTCGTCGGTCTTCTTCTCGTCGGGTTTCTGGTATCTTCTACAGACAAGAGACTACTCAATGCTGGCAACAACAACCCAAGCGCCTCTCCTTTTGTTATTGCCGCTTCCAACGCTGGACTGAAGGGCTACGACTCTTTCATGAATGTCATCATCCTAGTTTCCGTCCTGTCTATTGGCGTATCCTGTGTCTACGGTGGTAGCCGAACTCTAGTTGCTTTGGCACAGCAGGGATATGCCCCCAAGTTCTTTGCTTTCATCGATAAGTCAGGACGCCCTCTCCCTGCTGTTGTCTCCATCATCGCCATCGGCGCCCTCGGTTACATCAGTGTTAACGGCGAGGGAACCACTGTTTTCATTTGGTTGCAAGCTCTTTCTGGACTGGCTGCACTGTTCACTTGGGGTTCCATCTGCCTGTGCCATATCCGCTTCAGACATGCCTGGAAGTACCACGGCCACACTCTCGATGAAATTCCCTTCAAGCATGTCTTTGGAGTTTGGGGATCTTGGGTTGGGCTTGCTATTATCGTCATCGTCCTCATCGCTCAATTCTATACTGCGATAACCAACATTGACGGATCTTTGGGCACTGCTGAAGGATTTTTCCAGTCATATTTGGCCATGCCCGTTGTCATACTATTCTATATTATCGGATACATTTGGAAGCGCGAGGGCTGGAGGAAGATCAGTGAGATCGACCTGGATACTGGCCGTCGAGAGCACGACTGGGATACTATCAATGCTTACCGCGAGCAACTCGCCAACGGCCCTGCTTGGAAGCGTGTGATGCATCACTTATTCTAGATACCACATACGCGGGCTGACTAGATACCATGCAATATATGGTATTGGTCACAGGATATACTCGCCGACCAAATCATATATATGGATTTTATAACATAATAACAATTAACTTTACATAAGCTTGTCTTTCACTATCTACTCAATAATCCCTGAACAGTATCTACGGAGGCATTACGAAAGAGGTCATGGCAGTGTACCAACGAGCCTTATAGGGCCTAAGCCTATTGTGAAGATTGCCATATCAGAATTCAGGCATTTATGTCAGAGTTTCCGAGTCTGTCAGGATAGTATACAGGAAACAGAGAGTCGACAGGAAGTCCATTGATAAGCACTAAGCGTAATGCGCAGACTCAGCGGAGACTTTTTGAGTGGTCGGGCACATTTCACCAACGCCGGATACATATCATATCCACTGTAGGAGGAGTCTGCTTCCTTTCGGATGTGGGTAAACATTGTGATGGATATTGTACTGCCACATATAAGTAGGTATTCATCCATCTCTCACTGCCGACTCTGTACCTCATATCTATTCCAGTGAACGTGTTTCACTTCGTTTACATAATGGCCCCCAAAAGCGACTTTGAATATCCTTGGGAAATAAAGAGCGAGGTCGAGCGACTTCAGAAGCAATATGCTTGGATCCAAAGATGCATTGATAACAAGATTGTCTTCGCACCTGTTCCATTAGATCGAGAGGGGCTAAAGATTCTTGATGTTGGATGTGCTGATGGTAAGAAGATACCCTCTCGCTACGCAAGTACTTTACTCATCAGTCAGGAACTCTCCTTCGTGCGTTGAAGAAACAAGTAGCTCCATCTGCTGAACTGGTAGGCGTGGATGTCGTCCAAGCTTTCCTTCCCCCTTCCGAAGAGGGGCTGATATACGAGACATACGACCTTTGCGAACCCCCACAGGCAGAGCACATTGAAGCTTTTGATTTAACGAATGTCAGATTTGTCCTTCCTGGGGCTTCCAAGGTGGGATATCGGAAGGCTGTGGAGCATCTCACTTGTAAGTCCTTGTGATCCTTCTCTAAAAAATTTTAGACTTTGACTTATCGTTGAACCTCAAGCTACAATTAAACCAGGAGGATGGCTTCAGGTCCATGAGATGGACTTCAACCTTGAAGGGAAACAAAACGTGCGACCAGTGCTGAAGGAAGTCTGCGCTTTATTCTCGGGAGTTTTCAAAGCTATGGGCTCAGCAGCCGACCTTGTTGACAGATTACCAGAAGCCTTCAAGACGGCAGGACTCGAACACGTCAAAGCCGAAACTGTCGAGTTGCCGATGGGTAAACTTTTGGGTGATGAGGAAGCTGTCGAGATGTCACTACAGCCCTTTCTCTTGACTATCCCGAGTGCACTTCAAGGTGCTAAGGGTAAGTTCATTCCTTCAACTGAATAGGTATATCTCTAACTTATCAAGGCCTTGGGGCTGATGTTCCTCCATCTGTGTTCGACAATTTAGCTGCTAGGTTTGAGGAAGAGATCAGGCAGCAGGGTGCAGTTATTTTCACAAAGGTCATTACTGGGCAAAAGCCTGCATAGTTGGAGATGGATTCGAGGACTTCTATTTCAACGTGTTCATGATATGTAGAATAGTATTCTCAGGCATCATATGTCTCGACTACCTGTAACACCCGTCAACATTAAGATTCATGCCATACATCTCCACGTCATGTCAAGAGCACAGTTTTATGCTTAGAACAGGAACATGAACCTTGTTGCTTTGTCAGATTTCACGATGTCACTCAAATGAGGCGGAGTATCCGCACAAAACAAGCGCTGTCGAATTAATTCGATCATCTTGAATGCCAAGCCTGTCAGGCTGAGAGTCGCCCTGCGATCCCCGCAAACAACATGGGGAATACCCCAGCGGCCCGAAATGCCGACGGCTAAAGCAACTGGCCCAGAATTTTGGGGTTGTTTTATATACCTCGTAATGTCCAACATGAATCTTTAAACGTCCTTTATTTGTGGATGAGAAGTCTGATGAATCATGACTGGCACAGATTTCGTGGATGTTAAAGCTCTTTTGGGCCAGCTGACGCTGGACGAGAAGATTGAGCTACTTGCTGGTCAGGGCTCCTTTCGCATGACTGGTCTTGCTCGTCATGGTATTCCTGGTCTCATAGTAAGTCAAATACCCGCGTTAAAAGACCTCAAAGTAACATGACGGAAACAGACTTCAGACGGACCTCATGGAATTCGAGGACGGCGATCGTTCACACGCGTAGGTGACATACAATCTCGATATGAGTGTCTGTTTAACGAGAGCAACTAGATGCCAAGTCCTATGCTACCATCAGCTACAGGAATGGGTGCAACCTTTAATACTGAACTTATCCACAAGACCGGCAGTCTTCTGGGCGAGGAAGCAAAGTATCGTGGAGTCCACGTACTGCTAGCGCCTACACTATGTCTACAGCGCTCTCCCCTAATCGGACGTGGTTTCGAGGCATTCGGCGAGGACCCTTTTCTCAGCGGAACACTCGGCGCGCACTATATCAATGGTGTCCAAGAGCAGGGTGTTGGGACCAGTGTTAAGCACTATGCAGCTCATGATCAATCCGACAACAGTATCGAGGATAACGTGATTATGACTGAGAGGACCCTTAGAGAAGTACACATGCTACCATTCCAGCTTGCACTTCGTGGTTCGGATCCCTGGACCATCATGACTTCATATAACAAGATAAATGGGGTCCACGTTAGCGAAGATCCTTTGTTGATGAAGGAGATCCTTCGCCAAGAGTGGGGATACAAAGGGCTTGTTATGAGTGACTGGTTTGGCACTTACAGCACGTCGGAAGCTATAAACGCCGGTTTGGACCTCGAGATGCCTGGACCAACAGACTGGAGAGGAAAGCGCCTCAGCATTGCCGTGAACTCCAGAAAGGTCTTGAAAGCAACAGTTGACCAGTCGGTTGAGAATGTCCTGAATCTTGTCAACAAAGTCAAGGCCGGAGAAGTGTCTGGAAATCCACCCCAGTCCAATACCCCAGAGCAGCGAGCTTTAATTCGACAACTCGTCGCGGAGTCGATCGTACTATTGAAGAACAACAAAAACACATTGCCAATCAAGAATCCAGAGAAGCTAAAGTACGGCCTTATCGGCGATCACGTCAAGAATCCTTCTCTGTGTGGCGGTGGAAGCGCTGAGGTTGAGCCTTACTATGGCATTACCCCTTATGAAGCAATAAAGGAGGTTGTAGGGGAAGAGAACATTACTTATACCCCAGGCTGTAATTGTGAGTCTGGATGTTACCTTGAAGCCTGACCACGTATGCTGACACCTACATAGCGTTCCGATTTAGTCCTCTGATCAAGGGTCAAAGAACTCCAGATGGCAAGACAGAGGGTTGGCACGTTGAGATATTTGGAGAGGACCCAGAAGAGAACACGAACGCCGAGGCGATCGTGTCAACCATTGCGGAGAAGCAGCTAGTTGACGTCCCCGAAAGCTACCACTCGACCATCCCTACCAAGTACTACGTAAAGGCTCAGGCGAAATACACGATCCAAGAATCTGGAAGGCTCAAATTTGGTTTCAGTACGTCTGGTAAGGGCAAACTGAGCATCAATGGCAAGGATGCCATTGATCTATGGACGAGCCAACCTCCCAAGACGGACTCAACTCCATGCTTCAACCGTCTCTCTATGGAACGCTTCTATGAAGGAGAGTTTGAGAAGGGTCAAGTCCTAGATCTCCAGGTTATCCAGGTCAACGAGAACTTGTCAGGAGGTGTGGGCACTGCCCTGACACTCACTGGCCGTGTTGGTATCTACGAACTCTACGACGAGGATCAAGGTATCAAAGATGCTGTCGAACTTGCCAAAAACGTCGACGTTCCTATCGTCATCACGGGCCTTTCATCAGATTTCGAGTATGAAGGAAGCGACCGAAAGCACTTGAACTTGCCAGGACGCGTTGACGAGCTGATTGCATCCGTTTTAGAAGCCAATCCTGATGCTGTAAGTTGACTATCCTTTAGCCAGGATTCTTCAGACCTGGAGACTAACAACAATTTAGATCATCATTACCCAATCGGGACTGCCCATCGAGATGCCGTGGGAATCTCAAGCCTCGACGCTTTTGCATGCTTGGTTTGGTGGCCAAGAATGTGGTCACGGAATGGCTGATGTTATCTTCGGCAAGGCCAACCCATCTGGACGGCTTTCTTTGACTTTCCCCAAGTCTGTCAAGCACACTCCAGCATACCTTACCTTTTCCAAAGCCGATTATGATATCGTGTATGGCGAAGGAGTCTTCATTGGTCACCGGTACTACGAAATGGTTGATCGAGAGCCTCTGTTCTACTTCGGTCACGGATTGTCATACTCCAAGTTCATTTACTCTAATCTCAGTGCCCCCAAGGAATTTGAGCCTTCGGTCAATCACGAAATGAAAATCAGTGTCGACATCACTAACCAGGGCCCTTATGCAGGAGCCGAGGTTGTACAGATTTACATCCACCATGCCGATAGTTCTCTGCAGCGACCCGTCAAGGAGTTGAAGGCGTTCAGTAAGGTGTACCTAGATTCCAACGAAACCAAGAAGGTCGATTTGACGCTCGATAAGTACTCTATATCGTTCTGGTGTCAGGAAGCCTCAAAGTGGAAGGCTGAGGCTGGTACCTACACTATCATCCTCGCTTCAAGCTCCAACCCAAAGGATGAGATCGCCCGACAAAGTTTTGTCCTGCCCGAGTCCTTCTATTGGAAGGGTTTATAGAGGCTGAAGATAGCATTTATAATAACCCAAGATCATATCAGAATTCACTGAACCAAGATAGCGTGCTTGCAAAACATACAACATGACTTTGCCGCGAATTGCCTATTTAACATTAGTCTACTTCTTATTTCGATGCAATCTATGAAAGGGCGCTCTAACAACTAAACATATTATATACAGATCAAAATCTTATCTCGGACTATAAAGTACCTCAGTGGTCGAAACAATCTCAATCCCGTCCGGTTTTCCCTTCCTCTGAAATCTGGAACTGCTTCTTCCCATTCCCTGGCTACCGCCAGGAGCGGAGACCAAGACTTTGTGATTACCATTGCTATTGTCAAAGCTGTTCTGAGGTTTGGGCCAGAGTTTGGTCTCATCGTCGTCAGTTATCTTTCTCCCGGACTCAGAGTCATCGCCGGACTGGAGCTCGATTGCATCCGCCTGTTTGCGGCTGAGTTGTCGTCTGCTATCCCCAATAGCGTGAGATCCTGTGGCCCCAGACGGGCCGTAGCTAGCGCCGCGGCTGCTGAACAGCGTTGGTAGAATGCGCTTGAAGAAAGGCTTGAGGGAACTAGCAGAAGCGCAGATGACACAACCTGTCAGTTCGGCATACATCCAGCACAGTTCGTATGCCAGGCCCCAGGTGTAGTTCTCGCTACTGAACAGTTTGACTGTAAGGACACAGTTGTATATAGCAACGATGATGACGCTGTATAATGATCAGTATCTTCGTTATCCATTTCGCGTGATGAAGTACTTACAAGCCACCAGTGGTGAAAAGAAATAGCAATGACATTTTCTGTCGTCGAGGAATCTGAAGTGGGATAACGATTCGCAAAGGGAGAAGTAGAATAACCAGATCCATAACAACGTTGGCTACAGATGCTGCAAGGAAGAAGCCAAACTTATCCACACATTTTCCTGTTGCTTGAGCGGCAAGGTCCCAGGATGCCTTGATTGGTTGACAGCCAAAGAGACTGATACTGGCGTATATGAGAGCGTACAGACCAAAAAGACTGACCAAGACGTAGATCACAATTCGGAAGTTTCGTTCGGGAGAGAGACGGAGGTAGAAGAATAGAAGGGAAATCTTTGCGAGATCCGATGACAGCATGTAGAAGATGTTGACTGGAATAGTCCACTGTAGATTGTTAGAAATGGTCAACAAATCCGACTATAGAAGAGCATACCTTGAGCAATACCTCATATTGAGATTGCCTAACTTGCCAAAAGTTGGTAGCACAACCACCTTGCGCCACCACTATTTATGTTAGTAGTGTATTATTCTGTGGAATCTGGTTGACTTACTACCCATAGTACAAGCGTAAAAAGCCCAGCATGCCACCAACGAAGCGCCAGTAAGAACTAATCATTGTAATCAGCTTCAACCACATATGTAACGGAAAAAGATGAACTCACGATCATCAAGGCGAAGTGCATTCTTCTGAAGCCGGACTCTCGTCAAGATTCTTAGTCCATAAATAACCGTTGCCAATGTGAACAGGCAAGCACCCAGAACGATCTGTGTCAGGGCACTATTTCCAGCATCCCATCTGTCCTGGTCACCTGGCGGTTCCATCATAAAAGGGTCGACTTCCATGGTGCTGTACACTCTTGCTCAGTCCAGCCAAGCTAGAAGAGTATGCGTATAGTTAGAGAAGAAAGGGCTAGTTGAGCTGATTCAACTTGAACTTGGATTCATCCGAAAGATCAACTAGCCCTCTCTTTTCACCGTCGGGAGGGAGCCGCTAATTAAGCTACGAGGAGGAATGGGAGATCTACAAAATCATTGCTTGTTTGCTTCTTAAGGAAAAGAAAAAAGATCATGTCAGGAGTTTTTACTCTTAATTCTGCATTGACTCCACTTCACTTCAGTTTCTCCAGGATTGTCTTCCCTTGATGTATCCCCGGTAATAACGTCTCGGAACCTAGAAGGTAGATTTAATCGTTCCAATGTCTTAGTCTTAATCCTAGCCAAGGGCTTATTATCCGATGCTCCAGTGTTGCCACGATTGTGTTGCTGGAAAGCAGTGGGACTACAAGACAAGGAAACTCACTTCTCTTCCGGGAGGATAGGACTGTTGGTCTTAGGATCCGAACAACTGATTGTTGCATTGAATGCAGAATTCGTTTTCTGGGTGAGAGTGCTCCAGTTCCTGTCTGCAAAACTCTCGTACCAGCCAGTCGGAAAATGAGTTGGGCTGCAGTACCTGCACATGTCCCCCGGGGCATAAAGCTCGGCATTACCTAGAAACCAATCAGGCATTTGATACTTCTTTCTCCTGATTGTGTTCCAATGTCAGACAAACTCCTCTGGGCAAACATGGAAATTGACGTGGGTGGCCTGTCTTTTCAGCTGCAGGCCAAGACCAGAGGATTCCTGGCCCTGCCTTTAACACAATGCAGCTCTTGGTTGTTGACGAGTCAAGGAGATAATTTCCAACGTTCGTATAGATCTATTCCCAAAGGTGGATCTTGACCGTTATTGTGGAATGAGGCTTGCCTCACAAACAGCAGTAATGATGCTCGTCCAGAGGACTCTTCAATAAATCCTCGTCGTTATTCATTACCAGAAACAGCAGGAGATTCCATGCCACTTCGTCACATCCAATTCCAATTTGGTCTTTCATCAATGTCCCAGCATCGTCAAGTCCCGTTTGACAAATTTCAGCTCATGCAGTCTTTGATATCCTTTTAACGATATATCACGTTCCTTTCTTTTTGTGCTGTTGGTAAGCGACTTGCCCCGACCTTATATCTGATTTGCTCGGCTATTTAGATTTCTCTTCACCCACAAAAGAATGAGGGGAGAGACAAGAAGTGGTCCCATCCAAGTCCCCACGATGCGGGAATAGGATTTACATCCTTGTCTAATGGTCCACAAGAAATCTCGTCATGCTTCATTGATGGGCTTTCAACTGATGATAAAGCTCAGGCGATCTCGGGCCGGTTCGCCCGAGTCTAAGAGCACAACCGGTTCTATCCGTACACGCTAACGGTCTATTGCAACGAAGCAAGACTGTACGTACTTTTTCTGCAAGGCCACAATCACTCTATGCGCCTTTTCCTCTCTCATACTGACGAAATGACAGGCTCAAATTTGTTTCGGTTATGGCCCACAGTATAGAAAACTCACAGGCAGCAGTATTGGCCAAGTTGCCAGCCCCTTGTCGCCCCCTGCAGCGTTCAGCTTCCTCTGCTCATCGGAATGCAACTCTAGAGTTTTCCTAGGCAGGGATCTTCTGACCCGGTACCAAGGAAATACTCCTCGTCAGACCACTTTGTAGAGAAAGGCCTGCGGATTTCTCAAACGAGCTACCTAGCGAAACGAAGATCTCTCCCATATTCTCGGAAGCGATGTCTTGTCGGGGAAAGAGGCAACGTAGCGATTCAATATTTTCACTGTGTCCGGGGGATTTTAAGTCAGGGTTACGAGGGTCGCAATTCCCATTCTGTCTCCGTACCAAGATATTGGCAACCTTTGGGCTTCCAGGAGCAAACACCTATGCTTCTTCCAATCCCTATTCTGGGATACTCCACCGGGCCACTAAAGCTTGGCTTCTCAGGAGGTAACGCGGACTCATGTATATAATCTAGCATTGAACAGTTTCATTCATGCCTTATTTCCTGGGAGTCCCATCCTTCATAAACATTTCCCTTCTTATACGTTCTAAAATGGCAAACCCCTATCCTTTTCAAGACAAAGTCATTGTTGTCTCCGGCGCCAGTCGGGGAACCGGCTTGTCCCTCTCCAGATATCTCCTCGCCCGTGGTGCTAAAGTGTCCATGGCAGCGACTTCCGAAGAGAATCTAAAGAAGGCCATCGCCGGTATCGAGCAGGATATTCCTGATGTTAAGGACCGTGTTATTTATTTTCCCACGGATGTCACCAAGCCTGATAATGTCAAGGCCTGGATTGAGGGGACAGTTGCCAAATGGGGAGAATTGGATGGCGCTGCTAACGTAGCAGGTGAGTTACTCGTATTTCGGACAAGCTAATTCAGATTTTGACACTTCCTGCAGCGAAGATGAATAAGAGCATCCACCCCATTGAGAACCTTGACCTCGACGAGTTGAAGGAGATGCTCGATGTCAACGTCATTGGTACCTTCAACTGCATCAAGTATGAAATGAAGAATATGAAACCTGGAGGCAGTATCGTCAACTGTGGAAGTCAGCAGGTAAAGTATGCTTCAGCCAACATGGGAGCCTATGCCGCTTCGAAGAATGCTATTCGCGGTTTGAGCCAGAGTGCCGCGTATGAAGGTGGAGCCAAGTATCCTAAGAATCCCATCAGAGTCAACCTCTTGTGCCCGTAAGTGCTGCAATCTGATCAAGTTTGCAACATGGTTTACTGACATGGTTCAGTGGGTGTATCGATACAGACATGATCAAACAACCTCTGCACTTGCCCAATGGTACAACATGGACCATGACAGAGGACGACAACTTGACATCAATTATCAAGCGTTACTCTAAGCCTGACGAGATTGCTTCTTCCATTGCCTTTTTGCTGGGAGACGAAAGCAAGTTTATGACCAAGCAGGAGATTTATGTAGATGGTGGTTGGATGGAAGCTAATTATGTTGGATAAAGGTGGATGATGATTTGCATAAACCTAGCATAAAGATGTCACACCGGTAGGTATAGTGACAGCTATCGATAAGAGCTCTCGACTGGGACTAGCGTACCTAGGATATGCTGCTAGGATATAGGGTAGCTTCATTACACGACAGGAGAATCGTGAGCGTCGGTAATCAACACCTTTGATGATTTATAATACTTCTATTACCTAGACGTGGAGAACGATTCGGCTTTTGATACAAATAACTAATTATTTAAGCTGATTAATGTCACTTTTGTTTATCTTACGAGGAGGTATCATCCGTTGTCTTATGCAATATCTTACACTTACTCGAAGAGGAAATTGCATTTCTTGGCGCTGTTCAGTCATACCCTCACACCATTCTGTGTGTGTGGTAGAAAGTAAGTTCCACGGTAGTTGAGCCTCAGTTGACGTTCTACCTGCTGCTTCCACATCTGGAAACAGCATGTCTTGGCAAAAATGGTTATCCTTTGCCCGATTGCTAAGCATCATTTGTCGTTGCGATATTTAAGAGTCGGTTGTTCGCAGTACTTCGGGTCTTTACCACGCATTTCCCAATCAACATTTTATTCTTTGGCACAGAAGAAACAATTCATCATGGAAACCAAATCCTCTGTCAAGTTAATCCTCGGAGCCGCAACTGTAAGCATTGCCGAGCTTAGTCCACCCCCATACTAATATGATACTCCTTAGATTGGCGACAGCGCGGTTGATCCCATGGCAAGATTCTCGACTCCGGATGAGGTCAATTCATTTCTTGACGTCTTCTACAAGCATGGCTACGACCACATAGACACTGCTGCCGTTTACTCACCAGGTGCTCCGTATACTTCCGAGCCCAGAATTGGTGCTGTCTCTGCAGGTGACCGGTTCAAAATAGACACCAAAGCCGACTGGTTCGAAGGCCACACTAAGGAAAGTGTTTCGCGCGACATTGAAAACTCGCTGAAACAACTCAAAGTTGATCAAATAAACACCTATTACCTTCAACTGCCCGAAAGAGTGCATCCACTGGAGCCAGTCCTTGAGGTCCTTCATCAGGCCCACCAAGATGGCAAGATCAAGGCCTGGGGTATCTCAAACTATCGGGTAGATGAGGTGCAGAAAACCATTGACATCTGCGAGGAACGAGGCTACGTCAAGCCGAGCGTTTACCAGGGTCATTATAACCCAATCGTACGTGGCGGTGAAATGGAATTATTTCCTCTCCTGCGCAAGCACGGGATTGCTTTCTACGCTTATAGCCCTGGTGCAGGTGGATTTTTCGCTCAGAAGCATAAAAGTCCCGAGCCAATGTCGCGATTTGCAGGAACAGTGAGTACTAGGACACGCGTTCCAGGATGAAACTGACCACCTCGTGCGACAGACCAAAGTTGGGAGCCTGTACGTTGCCATGTACGTCAAACCATCCATTGAAAGCGCTGTGGACAAGGCTCTACAGGTAGCGGCTAAATACGGCATTGGAGGTCATGCCGCCGCACTCAGATGGACAGCTCACCATAGCATTTTGGAAAGTGATCATGGGGATGGTGTCATTATCGGCGCCTCAAGCCTAGGCCAGCTTGAAGATAATCTGAGGGTAATTGAAGAGGGACCATTGCCGGAGGATGTGGCTTCAGCCATTAATCAGGTATACCGAGAGGTTGGGGATGAGATCAAGTACCATTTGTAATACGTGATCATCATCAGGCTAGGCTTAATAGAGTAGGAGCACTTCTTGGCCGAAGGATTATTATAGAACGCTGACAAATTGGACTGGAAGTCTGTATCTCAATAAACTAAAACAACAATCCAACTTGAATCAACATCTGAAGACCCGATTGTAGCAGAGAAAATGGACTTTATTGTGGTAACTAATCCGAACCAACGCGCCTCAGCCAAGACGACCCGTCGAGCCCATTCTCATGCCGCTCGCGTCGCCCATGCAAGAGTACGAAGAAAAAACATGAAAGAGTACAGAATCGTCAAGGCAGTCCGTAAGAGCAAGGATAAGAATAGCTCTACATACAACCATGCCAAGCCGCAATTGAATGAATCATCAACGGCAGTACCAAGAACCTTGTCCGGTGATTTGCAGCCAGACGGGATATGCCGTTTCCGCCAGCATCTTTCATCCTTGGAACACTTTATATTTGACCATTGTAAGTCGATATCAGTTCAAAAACTCGGAAACATGCTTGCACGGGACTAAACCAAGTTTCAGACATCCAAACTGTGCTACCGGCTCAAATATCTTACTGCCCTGTAGTTATGGGTCTGAAAGAAAAAGTCATGGATATCAGGAGCCACTGGATGTATTTCGTTGCTAGTGATCCCATCATACTCCGGGGATTTCTGCTCATTGCTTGTCGTCACCTATCGCTGGTCGAGCTGCAAGACAACTATGCTGATATGGCTATACGTTACAAGCTGGCGTACCTACAAGGTCTACAAGGATGCATGTTCAAAGATAAGCCCTCATCGCGCCGGGAAGCCGTGTCAATGACCATAGTACTAGCCTTTGACGAGGTAAGTCAAGACTACCATCGCGGAGATAAGCAAGGGATACTCATGCGTGCAGGTCATGTGCGGAGATCATTCGCTGGCTGCGAAGCATGTATTAGGTGCCATCAACATGATCAATGCAGGTGGAGGAATCGAGACTCTGGAGTTAAACGATGTCGCCCGATACATTCTCTGCAGTCTCCTGTATGGAAAGAGGCTGGTGGATCGTAATGAGGATCTGTTTCTTTTGACAAGGTCTTTAACACCAGACTCCATATGGCCGTAATTACCACGAATCAGTCAGTTATCCAAGATAATTTTAAATACTCAACCCCTTTGTACTTTTGATTGACAGAAATCGTGATGACTTGCATGAAGGCCAACGTCTTTTGGGCAGTGGAGTTGTTCGAAATTGTAAAGGTTGCAGTCAATCGCGTCGGTAGGCGGCGAAACGTGTGATCTAACTGCAATTTAGATCGGTATGTAAAACGCTAAGCCAATAAGGTAGTCAAGGTTAAAAAAATGCATATTTGTTTATTTACGAGACTGGGGCGGCGGTGAAACATTTCTAGGGATCTTGTGAGACCGTTGGATATGCTTCTCTTTGCCACAAATTACCGCGCGATGTCCCGATCAAGGATATGAGCGAAATCCCGAAGACTGAGTCTAACTCCTGATAATTAAGATAAGATGATTTGTGAGTGGAATCGAAAGGTTTCATGATAATTCAAGTGTTCCGACCTCAACCTCAGCCAGCTGACTCGAAGAAGCAGATAAGCTTTGCCCGGTCTGCACTGCATCGGGCCAAGAACAGTACCGTGAGTCTCAGTATAATCTAGCGGTAAACGACCTGAAATGAAATGGCTGGGTTTCAAATTATCGTGTTGAAAATCTACTCGATGTTAAAGGGATGGAGAATTCTTCAACCCAAAGTCAGGCGAAGCTTATACGCTGGGTAGGTTCAGCCTGCAAGCCAACGAGCCTGGGCATCGGCCTTCGGCAAGCCGATTTCTACTTCAGGCATGAAGCTGTATTACTCTGTAGAATTCAATTGGATGATCGTTGAGGGGAAATTGAGGTTAAAGCGAGGGTCCGAGACATTGTCTTATCTAGCCCTTCATCCGCCAAACAGACACCAGCCTTGGGGCTTGAGCGGTGAATTCCCTTTTAATGGCAAATTTGAACGTTGAGAGCCAAGAAAAACCGTCCCTCAACGTCCTATGGTAAATGAACCGGTCGATCCAGAACAGTCATCTATCACACCAGGTACTGGTCCGCCAAGCCGGCGACCATAAAGTTATCCGTCTTTAATTGCGTATCAATATTACCACATTCTTCGCACCAATCCAAGGTGACAGGAAACTAACCATATCTGGCATACACTACTAAGATATGCATAATTGAAACATTCTCGAGGGGCATGTCTCTCTCGGGTAAGAAATCCCTCTCCCAAGTTGACCGCCTCCCTGGAAGCGTCCTACAGGCAATCGTTTCAATCTGGGGAAACATCGAATTTCCCCAATTCCAAAGCCCCCTTCCCCAGATTCCAGAATGGGTCCACGGCGTTTGAGGAGGCAAGAAAGGTATCAGAGGGATCATTTGTACACTGGCTCAAAGTGGTTGTTGAGATGGCCAAACCGAGTATAAGAAGGCCTTCAACTTCCATCAAAATCAGTTCTTCAGCACAACCAGCATCACTCTTTTACAGCTCGGTTGCGACTGCCACTCTTTACTAACCCACTTCACATTCACTCTTTTCTGCAATTTGTTTTTTATCCAACTTAATACACTCTCTTTTCCCTGTCTCAATCGTCCAAGATGAGATACTCTCATACTCTGTCCGGTCTTTTGACCGTGGCCATGAGTGCTTCTGGCCTCGCCCAGGTCACTCCTACCACGACTGCTGACGTCTTCACCACTACCACTGGTGAGATGAACGTGCCCACCTCGGTCATCACCACTGCTCTCCCTGATACCGTTACCGGCACCACCACGTCTACCGACCTGACCACTACCTTGACTACTCTGGTCAAGCCCACCAAGACTGCCAGCCCCGAGGTCTGCTGCTACCAGTGCACCACCGTCTATGACGAGTGTTGCGCTATCCCCGGCGCTGACATCGAGGTTTGCAAGAAGGCTTATACTGTCTGCCTGGGCTACAACCCCTGGGACATTGTTCCCTATGTTAAGCCCACCGTCTGCAAGCATGAGCCTTACCCTCCCAAGCACGATAACGGCAAATGCGTTTGTGGTACCGGTAGCTGCTACACTCCTGAGA
Organism: Fusarium longipes; assembly: GCA_013618495.1. Lineage (NCBI taxonomy): Eukaryota > Fungi > Ascomycota > Sordariomycetes > Hypocreales > Nectriaceae > Fusarium > Fusarium longipes. The sequence continues at coordinate 281,155 of JABFEY010000014.1, forward strand.
TCTGCTCTTACGAGTGTACCACTGTCTACGAGAAGTGCTGCAGCGTTGAGGGCGCTGACATCGAGGTCTGCAAGAAGGAGTACACTGTCTGTCTCGGCTACAACCCTTACCATGATGTTTTCGTGAAGCCCACCACCTGCAAGCACGAGAAGCAATACTACATTGATTACGAGTCCAAGCACGACGAGCACTACTTCTACGAGAAGTACAGCTCTTACTACGAGTCTGGATACTCTTCTTCTCACTACTCTACTTCTTCTTACCACGAGGGTTACTACACTGCCGAATACTGCTGCCTTGAGTGCACCACCATCTACGATGAGTGCTGCGCTGTCCCCGGTGCCGATATTGCCATCTGCAAAGAGAAGTACACTGTCTGCCTCGGATACAACCCCTTTGACACTCACCCCTACGTCGAGCCTACTGTCTGCAAGCACGAGGAGTCTTACTACAAGGAGTACGAGTCCAAGCACGGAAAGGACTACTACAACTCCAAGTACGACAACTACGGCCACAAGGAGGAAATCACTGTTGAGGAGTGCTGTGTTGAGTGCACCACTGTCTACGACGAGTGCTGCATTAGCGGTGACATTGAGGTCTGCAAGAAGGAGTACTCTGTCTGCCTCGGCTACAACCCCTTCGACGTTGTTCCTTACGTCAAGCCTACTGTCTGCAAGTACGAGAACAAGGGTGACTACTCCGACAAGCACGACAACGGTTACAAGTACGACAACGGCCACAAGTCTGGTTCTGAGGAGGAGTGCTGCGTTAAGTGCACCACTGTCTACGACGAGTGCTGCATTAGCGGTGACATTGAGGTCTGCAAGAAGGAGTACTCTGTCTGCCTCGGCTACAACCCCTTCGACGTCATCCCCTACGTCAAGCCTACTGTCTGCAAGTACGAGAACAAGGGTGACTACTCCGACAAGCACGACAACGGTTACAAGTACGACAACGGCCACAAGTCTGGTTCTGAGGAGGAGTGCTGTGTCCAGTGCACCACTGTCTACGATGAATGCTGCATTAGCGGTGACATTGAGGTCTGCAAGAAGGAGTACTCTGTCTGCCTCGGCTACAACCCCTTCGACGTCATCCCCTACGTCAAGCCTACTGTCTGCAAGTACGAGAACAAGGGTGACTACTCCGACAAGCACGACAACGGTTACAAGTACGACAACGGCCACAAGTCTGGTTCTGAGGAGGAGTGCTGTGTCCAGTGCACCACTGTCTACGATGAGTGCTGCTCCATTGACGGACATGACATTGAGACCTGCAAGAGCGAGTACACTGTCTGCCTCGGCTACAACCCCTTCGAGATTGTTCCCTACGTCAAGCCCACTGTCTGCAAGCATGGAGAGGACTACAAGAACAAGGACAACAAGGGCAAGGAGGGCGACTACTCCAAGAAGGGTGGCGACAAGTCCGACAGCTACAGCAAGTCCAAGGGTGACGACCAGTGTGCTGTTGAGTGCACCACTGTTTACAAGTCATGCTGTGATGCTTCCGGTGCTATCATCGAGACCTGCAAGGAGGCTTACACCGTCTGCCTTGGCTACAACCCCTTTGACTCTCACCCCTACGTCGAGCCTACTGTCTGCAAGCATGGCAAGCCTTCCGACGATGAGGTTGTCATTGTCTCCGGTGGTGAGCGTGTCCGCCCCGTTCTGGCGCTCATTGTCGTCGGTGCCTTTGCTCTGCTCTGTTAGTATATCCCCTCCCTAGCTGTATCATCAACTCATGCTTACATCGTTACAGAAATGCATCGCGCATAACTGAGTGCACAAACACTTTTCTCTTCGAGCTTCTATTTTCAACCCGCTGCTCTTGGGGCTCCCACGTCTTCACTTCTTACTTTCTCAGTGGGCTGTCTGGTCTGCGCAGTGGTTACTTACCTTATTATCTTTCATGATCTTATGTATTATGGGTGGTTTTGCCGGGTCACGGCTCAAAATAGTTCACGATAGACACGTACGTAATATCGACGACTGGATGGAGATCTTCTGGTATGCGGTGGTTTGAGGATTTTGGGGAACGAGTACATGTATTCCATAGTCTTCAGACTCTGTACCCAGAGGTCAATTTACTTCTCTATCAACTACCTTGCCTCTCGGTCGAACGTTGAGTTGACGTATTCCTGCCACTTACCTCGGTCAATTTGCTTTTTGCTTCTCAGGCTCCCCTTTTCTCCAGTTCCCATCCTTGCACGGTCTTTTAATGTAACCTTAACGCGTAATGGGAAGTCAATTCTCACTTTGAACACGACTATATCTGACCACAACGCCCGCCGCTACGCTGGAATAAATACGGCATTTGATCCCATGAAACTTGTGTACCCCGGATTCACTGACGTGCATGCGGAAAATTGCAGTCCACCAAATGAAACCCACTGCCTGTGTTCTAGACGTGACTACAAATCGATCGATATAACCTTGCCATGCTTATTTGAGTTAACCACTATGGGGAAACGGCAGAGAGCTTGAAACGGCTGAAACCAACAGCGGAGGCTTACGTTCCGGGGTAGACAAGCTAAGCCCAGGTCAACTTAGAATTGATCCTTGACCAAATAGCCTCGTATTGTCAAAGGGCACCGTTTCTCCACCAATCATGGGAATTGACAACCACCTTGCGTTTAAGGTTCAGAATTGGATTCTAATATAGATGAAAATGCACTAACAGAGCAATGGAAGAATCTGGGAGCTTAAATGAGACGATGGTACGGGCTATATAGGTACTGCATCGGCCATCGTCACTTTCGATTCACCATTGGCCTACCTTGACTCCTTCTGACACGCGCGTCATCATGAAGCTCATCGCAACCCTGAATTTTGTTGCTGCGGTGCTGGCTGCCAGTCGAACAACTGCGCCCAGCGGATGTATCACGGTCAAGAAGGGAGGGCAATTTAGTACCATTCAGTCTGCAGTTGACTCCCTCTCTACTACTGCCACCGGAGCCCAATGCATCTTCATTGACCAGGGAACCTACAATGAGCAGGTTCTTGTTCCTGCCCGCAAGGCACAGCTGACCGTGTATGGATACACGACTGACACAAGTGGTTATGCTGGTAACAAGGTAACCATTACAGCGCGAAAGAGTCAAGCAGATGGCCTCAACAACGACGGAACTGCCACCCTTCGTGTCAAGGCTACCGACTTTAAGCTGTACAACGTCAACGTTGCCAACACTTATGGACAAGGCAGTCAGGCTGTCGCTCTAAGTGCCTATGCCGACAGCGGATACTAGTAAGAACTGTCTACAATGTTATTGATCACCGCTAAATTCCTTTGCAGCGGAGTTGCTCTCACCGGGTTTCAAGATACCCTTCTCGCCAACGAAGGATACCAACTGTACTCCAAGTGCATGATTGCCGGTGCTACTGACTTTATCTTTGGTCAGCGCGCATCTGTCTGGTTCGAGAAGAACGACATTCGTGTTGTCTCTGCTTCAGTCGGCTACATCACTGGTAAGTCCGGCGTATTACAACACAAGATTTCGAGTATATAGCTGACATATGCAGCCAACGGCCGAGACTCGGAGTCCAACATGTCCAACTACGTATTCAACAGCTGCAGTATTGCTGCTGCGGCCGGCAATAATGTGGCCAACGGTGCATACTATCTCGGACGACCGTGGAGAGAATACGCCCGCGTAACATTCCAAAAGACGAGCATGAGCGCTGTTATAAATGCTGCAGGATGGTCGATCTGGAACAAGGGCGAGGAGAACACTGGTCATGTCCAGTTCAACGAGTTCGGTAACACGGGTGCGGGAGCTTCTGGTAACCGTGCTTGGTTCTCCAAGAAGCTCGGTTCTGCCGTGTCTATCTCTTCTGTCTTAACAAGCAACTACGCTTCAAGGGCCTTTTATGATGCCTCTTATATGTAAAAATATGCCAACTATTGTTCGTGGTTTGAATGCTGTCAGATTAATTATCGTATGTAACTAAGAACATCATGTTTCGTGTTGTCAACATGGATAAACACAGACATACCATATCCTCAAGGCGTAGAAAAACGTAATCACTAGATCATGAGAGGCAAGATTAGGTTTTTGTGTATTTTAGAAGAGACTCTTATTAGACTCTTTATTTTCTATGTCCTACGCTTGCGTCTTGTGCTTTATTTCCTCCCCTAGCATATCAAGTTGCAATGCTTGTCGCACAACTCGAAACAGTGGGATCGCTCTCAACACCAGTCGCGACAACTTCAACTCGACATGCAAAACGAAGAAAAACGTACAGAAACATCCCCAATGACCTGCAAAACGATAAGAACGATCAAATGGCAAAAGAAATGCGACCATCGGGAATCGAACCCGACTCTAACGCTGTTATCTTATTCGATGGAAGGCGTTAATGCTAACCACTACACCATGGTCGCTGGCATTTGCTTTGGATATTGTGGCAAAGTCTTACATGAACATATATAGATCTGTTCCATTGCCCAGATACCTACTTCAACAGATTTAAAACTTTGGAATGCTCTTCCACATGCTGTGTCCGTGTGAAGATTGCTGGACAACTGGCAATAATTCGGTTGAGACAAGGTTTACCGAGTCCCGTTTCACTGACCTTGCCCTTTATTGATAGAAACACCAAAGCTCGTGGGAACCCCTTTTGCATGCTCTCATTCGGTGAAAATAGCTGAGAACAACATGTACTGACATCACAGGCTGAATGATGACTACAAAGATTTCCATAAACAGAAGGTGATATGGGTAGTGACAGTGACAGACTTCTAGCCTCCGCCTTACACGGACTAGACCCACTACGCCCAACCTCGACATCCGCCCTGACAAGACATCGTGTAGCCAAATCAGTTTCTGTTAGTAAGAATACTGGTTTCAGAGTCGTAAAAGAAAGAAATAAAATATACAACCGACCCAGGTGAAAGAGGATAAAGAGCCTAAAGCCAGGTCTAAAATTTCATAACATGACTGGATTATTCTATTTCTTGGTTTAGTATTGTAAGTGGAATTGTTAGTATTATCTCACTTTCCCTCTTGTACCAAAGCACGGACTGAGTCTAACACATTAACTCAAAGTCGAGTTCCTGTCCTCCTCCTGAGACTCACGTTTTCTAGACGCCATGGGAAAGACGACAAGCACGGGTCTGGCACACTATTATCTAATGACAACCCGATTCAAGCTTTATTGACTCCACCATGTTCGCCTTTCAACGACAAGACAACCAATGACTCCCCTCGTTTCAACGCCGAGAGTCTTCGAAGATGACTTCCTCTATGTATTGAGTGGTCCGAGGTCGGTTTTGTCATAGTGATAAATAAGAATCCCTTTGGATCCGACTTTTCTCTTTCTTATTCTCGCCTGAGCAGAGGCCACTCTACCCTATAAGATCATGATGGACCTGCACATTAAACCAGACTCTCGACCAGAGGCCAACGAGTCAGCACCCTCAACTAAATCTATCGAACATGACCCTACAATCACCAGTACCGAACTCGAACGGGCTCTCCATGGCCGCCATCTCCAGTTCATCGCTATAGGTGCCGCCGTCGGCACAGGTCTCTTTATAGGAACTGGAAATGCCCTTGCAACAGCTGGCCCCGTCTCGCTTCTCATCGCCTTTATCTTTGTTGGGTCACTTCTATTTTCAGTCATGACAGCACTTGGAGAAATGGCAGCATATATCCCTGTAACGGGAGCCTTCACAACATACGCGACGCGATTTCTTGACCCTACATTTGGCTTCGCTATGGGCTGGATCTACTGGTTCAGTTGGTCCATCACCTTCGCTCTGGAACTGACAGCAGCTGGCTTGATCATCCAGTATTGGGAAAAGGACCTTAACATCGGGATCTGGATTGCTGTATTCTGGATCCTATTCACAGCGGCCAATTTTATGCCTGTTCGCTGGTTTGGAGAATTCGAGATGTGGTTCTCTAGTATTAAAGTCATCACGATCATTGGATTTATCATATTTTCCATCTGCGTAAACGTGGGTGTTGGCGATCAAGGATATCTCGGATTCAGGCATTGGAAGGACCCCGGTGCCTTCAATGAACACATTGTAGAAGGAGATATCGGAAGGTTTGTTGGGTTTTGGTCTGTTCTCATCACTGCAGGCTTCAGTTATCAAGGCTCTGAATTGGTAGCCATTGGAGCAGGCGAAACTAAAGATCCTCGCAAGACGATCCCTTTCGCGATGCGTTGGACCTTCTGGGGGGTGTTTTCCATATTTATCGCAACTGTCTTTTTCCTCGGGCTGAATATTCCTTCAACAAACAAAGGTCTCCTCAGCGAATCGCATGACGCTTCAGCATCCCCTCTTGTTATCGTCGCACAACTGGCTGGAGTTCCGATTCTTCCGTCAATTCTCAACGCAGTGCTGTTGACTGCTGTGTTGACAGCCGCCAACTCGGACGTGTACTCTAGCAGTCGAATCCTCATCTCTCTTGCTGACTCGGGCCATGCACCTGGATTCTTGAAAAAGACGAACCGATTTGGAACGCCGTACAATGCTGTCGGAGTTTGCGCCGCAGTTGGATTCCTGTCATTCCTCAATTTGTCAAATAACGGCACTGTTGTCTTCAACTGGTTCTTGAGTATCACGTCCGTTGCGGGGTTCATCGCTTGGGCTATTATATCTCTTTGTCACATTCGATTCATGAAGGCTCTCTCGCTTCAAGGAATACCTCGCACTAGCCTCCCATATGTCGCGCCATTGCAACCATATTTATCTTGGTATGGGTTATTCTTCAGCTCTTTGATCATAGTCACAAGCGGTTTCGAGGTGTTTATTGCGTGGGATACCAGCAAGTTCTTCACAAACTACATCAGCCTCATCCTATTTCTTGTCATGGTTGTTGGTCACAAGCTGGTTTTTAAGACCAAAACAGTTCCACTGACTGAGATGGATATCATCACTGGAAGTGAGTTTTAACTGGAAAAGGGTTTGAAAACATGTCAAAACTTATTAGTCCTATTAATATTGTCCATCAATTGAACATTTATCAAGTCACTACTGACCTAAAATCGAACGCCTAGACTACACTCGAATTCATTTCAAATGCCTGTTTAAACCCATGACTATCCTTGGAGGTGAATTTGCCTTGAACTTGGTATTGTCTTTCAACTCATCATCAACAATCTGTTCTTCCTAGTCATGAGTATCCACCAAGTGACTCGCAAGCGGAGGCTGTCGTACGACACCACCAATCAACGGAACGCATCTCAGCCGAGGATCCCGATGCTGAATAAGCATCTTGGCCCTTGTATCTCCCATCAGATCGGGTTTAGATCTGTTTGCTTCTTGACAACAAGTCACAAACATTAAAGATCCTGTGCGACAGGAAGATATTGGGATGCTGACGGGCTTTTTAGGCCAGTTGGCCGTAAAGAAACAGCTATTTCTGCTCAGTTTTGCAAGCAGCTTTATTCCTGCTGTCTCGGAAGCTTCGGGCCTTGATCGTTGTCCGGACTATGTTGCCAGTCATGGTGAGTTATATCGCGAGTTCTTTGTTTTTCGAGACTAATTGAACATCTCAGCGCCTTTAGTATGGCTGCATTCGGAAGATCGCTTCATGCCGAGCGATCTCGCAGCTCATATTTCCAATACAATCCCTAAGCTTGACGGACAGCCAATCAGCGGCCCATCTTCAATCGATCTAGAAAATCTTGGGGATCTCAATGGCTATGGTGGTGAAAACGTTGCTCTCACTTCCAAAGAAGATCCTTTGACATATCCGCTGTGGATATTAGGGGAGGCACCTGATGCTGATGGGCGAATCCACAACTCTGTGCCTTGCGCTGTGATTCTGGTTGAAAAGAGTGACATTGATGTCGATGCTTTCTACTTTTACTTCTACTCGTTCAACGAGGGACCAAATATCACTCAAGTATTGGAGCCAATCAACCGCTTAGTTGGAGATGAGAATTTATCCTCTGGGATGCACTTTGGCAATCATGTTGGAGACTGGTTAGTAGAATCTCTCATGGGTCGAAGATCAAACTGACCTTTGAAGGGAACACAACATGGTCCGGTTCCACAACGGGACCCCTGTTGGTGTATACTATAGCCAGCATGTTGATGGCGTCGGTTTCAAGTGGGATGATTCAAGAATCAACACAACCATCGGAAGGGTATGCGAACCGGGTCCGCGATTGTGTCATTCCAATATGTTGGCTAACTGAAATACAGCCTATAGTGTATAGTGCCGCTGGTTCTCACGCCAATTATCCAGCAACTGGGTAAGTAGACATGTACCCTTTACATTCATCTGTACTGATTATTACACAGGCGTCAACTTCACAATGCAGCAATGTTCGACTACTGTGATGAAGGCAAGATATGGGACCCGGTTCAGTCAGCCTACTTCTACCGCTTCAATCCCGATACCTTCACCATCACACCGATCATCTCGCCTTTACAGCCATCCGCAACGGAGCCTGCTCAAAACCTGACATCATGGTTCGATTTTGTTGGTCACTGGGGAGACATCAGATACCCTGACTCCGATCCACGTCAGGAAACAGTTCCGCACTTTGGCCTCAAGCGTTTCAACTCTGGACCCAATGGCCCGCGCTTCAAGCATCTCGTTCGCAAGGGTCTTGTGCGAGATCACCCACGGAAGATGGGCTGGGAAGAGTGGGGAGTGGGCGTGTTCATGGCATGGTATCCCTGCTGCATCAGAGGTTGGAGACTGTGGAGATCGTTGGGCATAATGGCCGTTACAGCATCAGCATTTATACTTGTTATCATTTTTGGAGTTAGGCGGTATAAGACTTGGAGACAGAGGAAAGCCTATACAAAGTTGGGGGGAGATGAAATAGCTATGAATGAGCTAAGAAGGCAGGAAGAGTCCTTGATGTCCTCAGACTCTGATAGTGATGACGAGGATGATTATAGACGAGATAGATATGAGGCCATGATGAGAGGCTAGACTGAGCAATGGATAGATTCTCATATCCAGTCAGAACAACTGTGACGCAGTTTCACCCCAGTCTTGGGCATGTCATCTATCCATCGGCTCAGACAAAAAGAGATTGTCCCTCGGGCGATTCCGTAGCGGAAAAAAAAACATACAACAGCGGGGATTCGCTGGTCGTCACCGACCCAACTACTAATCCGCCCCTTACCAGCTTGACTATGGGAGAGCGGACGGGATCCCGTATTTTCTGGTAGGTATGGTCGTATGTGCTGAGTTATCATGTTGTTTCTTCTTATATAGGTATTGAGTCCACTGATGATATCACCCCGTTCCATTATGATTGTTGACTGGCACCAAAACAGGGCTAGGGAACGAGGCTCGTCATGGGTCGACAACAGAACCATCTCATCATTCATTAATGTTAGTCGCGTTATTAGTCTTGAAGAGGTCATAAGAATCTTATTAGTGCCTCCAATTTCACCATGTGATGAAGTTGGAGAGTTAACTCGATTGCTAGTGTTAGCTGCTTACAAGCGGACAGGGATCTCGAATACCAGACTCAAAGGTCTACAGGGCGTCTCCAAGTCTGGGGGACAGCCAAGGTCAGATAACATGATATACAAGACCTCTTCTTATCTCCAGAATAACCTGTCATTGTTTATTGCTTTTCGCTTTTGCCATGATTTTGGTCTGTCTTGTTGGTAGCTACACTCTTGGCATCACCGTCTCCACTCTGTGCGATCTCACATACCTGCACTTGTTGGCCGCGAGTCTCAATTACCGGTTCATTGTATCACTTGACATGACATATTAAAGGGCGTTGGATTGCGGGGTCTAGCGGTGGGATATCGTCGGCTCGGCTTCAACAAAAGATAAGCCGCGGGCGATCTACAACCATAACCCCGCATGACTGATTCACTTTTGGAGACGCTTATCAGCTCTTTATTAGACGACTTGGGAACGCGGACTTCCAACTTTCACTTGCAACTAAACATCTACACATAGATTTTCACTGTAAGCAGAAACTGTCCAGCTTGGTTTCACTTGGTAGTATCGCAGAGATAACTCTTGACTAGGTATATCGTCATAGACCACGCATTTAGACAAAATGGCAAGCTACAAAGAAACAGTAGCAGCAGCACTGCAACATCGCGAGATTGGTCTTGCCAAAGTCGAACCAAAGCTGCAAGGCATCCCGGATGAACTTCCTCTCAACTCACAAGATCTCCCTAAAGCAGTTCTCACTGCACGTGAGAGAGAAATCACCGAAAATTACTCTGTCGTTCAACTTCTAGATATCCTTCGCAAACGAGAAATCAAGGTTGAAGAAGTTACTCGTGCATTCCTGCGGAGAGCTGCATTGGCTCAAGTTGCTGTGAGTGTTATCCGTCTACGATGAGATATTGCACTAATGCCGAGTGGTAGACGAACTGTTTGGTCACTTTGATGTGGGATGAAGCTATTGAGCGTGCGAAATATCTCGATTCACTTCCTGAGCCCAAAGGCATGCTTTTCGGTCTACCGATTTCGGCCAAAGAACATCACGGTATGGTGGGCGAGAATGTGACAACCCACGCGTCATTTGTCGCGTGGATTAACAAGGCTCATGGGTCTAATCTCCTTTACGACAACCTGTATGATGAAGGCTGCGTTTTCTATGTGCGGACCACTCAGCCTCAGACAATTATGCATCTCGAAACCATCAGCACTATATATGGACGAACTGTCAACCCCTTCAACCGTGATTTGACGGCTGGTGGTAGCAGTGGAGGCGAAGGAGCCCTGCTTGGGCTTCGAGGAAGTATTCTGGTAAGTATTTCTCCATTGCGAATGTCCTGGTGCTGACATATATAGGGTGTTGGTGGTGATATTGGTGGTAGTGTTCGTTGTCCAGCGGCACACAATGGAATCTACGCCTTCAAGTGAGTTTTACCAAGACTCGATTGAGCGTCAAGACATACTTACGCAATCGTAGACCAACTCTTAAAAGAATCTCAGTCATGGGTGCACGATCAATCATGGTTGGTAAAGAGACAGTGTCTTCCACACCAGGTCCGATGACTGTCGACCGCGAGTCTCTCGAGCTTTTCATGAAGGTAGCTCTGGCATCAAAGCCATGGCTCATCGATCCTTCACTTACAGCAAAGGAGTGGACACCCTACAAATTTGACCGACCTCTCAAGATTGCTGTTCAATGGTGGGACGGCGTAGTGCAGCCCCATCCACCAATGATCAGAGCTTTGAAAGAGGTGGCGGAGGCTTGTCGAAAAGCCGGACATCAAGTCGTGGACTGGGACTGTGAGCCTTTGGACCACCGTAAAGGTTGGGAGATTTTATCAGCATTATACTGGCCTGATGGCGGAAAGCAAGCGCTGGATCTTCTTGAAGCAGCCGGGGAGCCTGTCCTTCCTTTGACAAAGTTTATCATTCAAGAACAACCCAGTGTCAAGGACTTGACCATGCATGAGTTGTGGGAGGTAGGTATAAGCTTTTCCGTTCGGTTGCCTGTTTGCTAACTTGCGTTCCAGCTTTGCACCAAGCGAGACGACTACCGCGCCGCGTATGCTCGCGCTTGGTCCTATACAAGCAAAGAAGACGGCAAAGAAGTGGATGTCATTCTATGCCCACCTTATTTCGGTGCAGCATCTCCTCACGAACAGTCACGATACTGGGGATATACTGCCCACTGGAACCTTCTGGACTAGTAAGTTACTTACCTTGAGAACTATATAGCTTACTAACAGCATCGCAGCCCAGCAGCAGTTTTCCCAGTAACAACAGTTGATCCTTCCAAAGACCCCAAGGATGTCAATTATGTTCCTAAGAACGATGAAGACAAATTCGTATACGAACAGTATGACCCCGAGACGTTTGCCGGTATGCCCATCAATTTGCAGATTGTGGGCAGAAGGCAATACGATGAAAAGGTTCTTGCTGCACTCAAAGAGATTGAGCATGCAATGGGAAGAGAGTAGATATATTTCTCAAATCGGGAAGTCTTCGGAAGCTTCGGTTGCCCGCCTGGACTTGGTATCTCCACGTCACCTCCTCTAAGTGACTGTGTCAGTCGTCAAAGAAATAATTTCCGCGAAATATGTGGTCAACGAATGGTTGTCTGTCTTGTATGTCTGGATATGCATTATGCTAGACACATTGCAACAAGCATGTATCATCCTGGTGGGTTATGGTTGGCGAGAAACCCATGTTTGATATGTATCATGTCAGCCCTAAGTCTTTTGAAGGATTTGCCATAGTCAGCCTCGTGTACTCCATGGCCAACTATGTAAGCATTGAACCTCGTCCATTTCGCGTGTGACAAGGATCCTATTACCTGTCCACTCGGGTAGTGCTCACATAAGACGGATGTTGGTTTGTCAGTCTTTATTATCAATTATCAACATGTGGAACCGAGATACGTTGGCTGACCGGGATACAACACTTAATTCCCCAAAATGGATTATATAGTGTCTATATAATCACTCCTATCCCCACTCAACCTTCGATGAAGCACAGGAAGCTGATATCCTCGCTCTCATTTCACCATTCTCGATGCTCTGTCAAAAACAACTTTGTTAACCATGTCTCAACGAAAAACTATATTGGTAACAGGCTGCTCTGATGGAAGTCTGGGTTCTGCACTAGCACTTGCTTTGAAACCGCATGGCTGGCGAGTCCTCGGATCAGGCCGAAACCTTTCAAAGCTAAAGGCTCTCCAAGACGCCGGCATCGAATGTATCCAACTCGATGTTAACTCCACCGAATCCATCCATAAGGCCAGAGAAGAAGTCAAGAAGCTCTCTGGCGGCTCGCTGGATGCTCTAGTCAATAATGCCGGTACTGCATACAGCATGCCTATTCTTGATATCGACATAGACAAGAGTCATGAGGTTTTTGAACTCAACGTCTTTTCAATTATCCGAGTGACACGGGGCTTCTTACCCTTGTTACTCGAGTCCTCACATGGCGGCATGGTTATCAACAATACATCTGCCTCGGGGCTTATTGGAGTCGGTACTCCGTTCCAGGGAGCTTACGCTGCGTCCAAAGCAGCAGCATCCAGTTTGACTGAAAGTTTGAGAGTCGAACTTGGCCCTTTTGGCATTCGAGTCATTAACTTGCTGACTGGTGCCGTCAACTCCACGTTCTTTGCCAACGCCCCCGATGCCAAGCTGCCAGAGACCTCGATCTACAATATTGCCAAAGACGAAATTGAATCAACAATGGCAGGTGACATGCCCGGAATCGTCAAGCCAGATGTCACAACGTGGGCAGAACAGGTTGCCAGTGATCTTAGTCAACGTAATATACCACTTCTTGTCTCCAGAGGCGGCTCAGCGGGAATAGCACGATATGCGACTCTTTTTCCAACAGGCACTTTTGATGGCTTGATTAAGAAAACAGGCGCGGTTGATGTTCTAGAGCGCAAGTTGAAAGAGCAAACAGAGACTTCCAAGACAAAGTGATACTCCAAAGGCAAAGTGTCGGTCATATATTTGCCCTCGTGATCCATGAACTACGAGCAGCACGACTGATGGGATTTTGCTAGTATAGTTGATCATGTTGGAGAAGTTTTTTTTTTTTTTTCTTTTATTATTTTGATAGTGATACGAAGAAATCCAAAGATAAAGGGGCTCTTCAGTCTTTCTATGTTCAAAGGCTTTATATTCCAAGGCATATTTACATCACTCTTCAATTACTAAGCCATTATGCATAAGTCTTAGATTGACGCACTATAGAGCGATTGTAGTGGTATTCTCCAGATGATTGTAACAGCTAGGCCGCTATCTCTGGGCCTTTCTCTTCATAGCGCACTTTCTACCGAGACTGCTGTCCGATAAGATTCCTGATGATTTGTTTGCTAAACCATGTCGGGGGGTCAAATACAGTTGAATTCGGGCCAAAATCTGTCTCGTCATCCCATTCCTCAATGTCCGGGTCGTCCTCACTACGACACACAAACTTATCCATGACAACTATAGACCTCTTGAGATACCAAGCCTTTGATACGCATGGTCTGCCAAATACGATAGCGGGCTTCAATTTGAATCCATCGGGAATGAGATAACGCTCTCTGCCAAACAATGTCGCCGATATATACTTATTCCAGGCGAGGAAGTTCCTGGCACTCTTTCGGTGACACACTCGTGTTATCCGTTCGCGTAGCGTCTTGCGCGCGTGGCATTCAAACGCCGAGGTCAAATAGTCCAATAACTTTGGATCGTCGAGTATAACCGCCGCAGTATCCGAATCCACACAGGGATGGGTTTCTGTGTCACGCCCCCTGCTATATCGTAGTGGTATCCACGTGTGGCCATCCATAATCGTTCTGATATTGTGACGATGTCTGTTAGACCCCAAGAAGAGCAACATATTCTGTATTCATTGTGCAGTCGGTAAAAGCGAAGCAACAGACTGCAGACTGGGGGGAAACGAGGAGATTTCTGCAAAGGCATTTATGTTGACTGGCATCATCAGAGTTTTGACGCTGCTGTTGACCCATATGTATTCTATGAATGGTGATGGTATGTTGAACCATAACATGTGCCTGCGTATCAAAAATGACCCTTCTGTCAAAGCAACGGACCGAGACTCGTAGCAAGCCCTTAACAAGCCAGTCGGCGCTTTTCGCTTCGGGGGGAGTCTCCAATTTTTCACTTTCCGGTAATCCGACTGCCAGATGTTGTATCCGGTGCAAGCATCTCGATGTGGCAGAGGGAGGGCTGATCTCCAAATGAGCAACCGAATTTCAGGAGGAAGTTGCGAAAACATGTTGAATGTTTGAGCTGGAAGTTCGACTGGCTTGACACCCAGCTCCGTGAACAAGAGTTTTAGCGTAATCATCGCAGTGTCGGTGGGAAGCTGAGGGTATGCGTACCACATGATGGAAGTAGCAGAATGAAAACTGGGAAGAAATCCTAAGGGGCGATGTTTTAAGAATTGCATCCTGCTTCTTTGCCTTCTTGCATGTTATATGTACAGTCTGACATTCTGGAAAGTTTGGTGGTAATCAGAGTTTGCAGGGGAAAATTAAAAAGAACAATCTAGATAGTATGTAGACCTGTCCCATTGTACTTCCTATTCTTGGGCGCAATCACATCAAGCTTTAATTGCCGAATCCTCAAGCTCAAAGCTTATATCAACTTTTAGTGCAAGTATCAGAGTATGAATTTTTTTTTTTTTTCCCCACTGACTTGTAGAAGCAATCTCATGCTGAAGACTGTATACTTCTGACCTAAATATTGACTCCGGACAAAGTTGAGGGCACCCTAGATATTAACTTCAGACAAAGGTCACGGGCAACTGGAAATTTAGCACAAGGCCAGTCATGATTTTCACACTGAGGTATGACACAGAGCATTGGTAATATTGTGCGGCTTCAAGTGCACGTCAAAGGTTTATTCTATTGATCAGTCTCGAAAGAGATATCACATAGGTATAAGGTTTAAGCTCGAGGGCTTTCACAGTCAGGCTCAATAAAATGCATTTTGTACAAAATTGTATTAAATATTCATTACGTGAAGCTTTAATCCTGACATCATTATTCGTGGTAAATCGACAGAATGTCGGTAGAGTTGTCGTAGTCCACACCGCACTTGTCAGTGAAGCCTGTGAACTTGTCAACGCGAGCCTGGACATACTCCTCGAAGCTCTCTCGGGTGCAGCTAGTTCCAGGACCATCCTCACAAGAAGGCAGAGACTGGGGCGCGCTGTTAACCAAAACGCGGTAGTACTGTCCGTCATCGTAGCCGTAGCTGTTGGTGCAGTTCAGTCGCTCAATAGCAATGTTGCTGAGGAAAGGCAGGATGTGGGAGCTCTTCCAGGCACGACGGTAGTTGATCTTGGTGAGAGGCATAGTGTCGTTGATCTGAGACTCACTGCCGCCGGGCTCGGAGTTGTTGAAGAGACCCATGGCGACCAGGACCATGGGAGGAAGCTCGCGGTGGGTGAAGCTGACGTAGAGGTCCTCATCAGAGTCGTTGGTCAAGAGCAAATCGGCGGTCGAGTTGAGCCAGGGCATGCCGACGTATCCAGAAACCTCGTTACCGTAACCAGCGTTGTAGTGGTATCGAACATCCTCGGCGTACTCCCAGCCTAGCCAGTCATCGGGGGTGAAGAGCTCCAAGTTACAGAAAGGTGACTTTCCACGGACGACAGTCTCGTAGCCACAGAGCTGCTGCATGCCAAAGATATCGTTGATGGTGAAGTTAAAGTCAGATGCAAGGGCATTGAAGCGCTCGACAATGGGCTTGGCGTACTTCTCCTGGTACTCAGCAGACTCTTCGCTGCCAGTGGAGCCAGAGTAAGCAGGGCAGGCCTTGTAGGGGGTTAAACTGTCGGCACCAGATTCCTCAGACTCGTAGATCTGCTCGACCTTGATGGTAGTGTCGTCGGCCTGAAGACCACGGACGAAAGATTGAGCGGACTTGACAGTTCTCTCAGCAGTGGAGGTCCACACCTTCTTGGGCTGCTTGAACTCGGGGTATCGGAATTCGAGGTCTACTCCCAATCGAGTAGCCTCAAGACGGCCAAGGTTAGTCAGGAGGGACACCTCAGCGTCGGAGATGGGAGCCTTCCAGTCAGCTAGGAAGTTCAGATAAGGCACTTTGCTCCAATCCATGCCAGTCTTGTTCTCAAGCTTCTCGACGAAAGGCTCAATGTACTCCTCATAGTCGAAGTCGTTGGCGTAGATGGCGGCGTGTCGGACTAAGTAAGCCGCCCGCTCAGCCGTGCAGCCTTGAGGCGCATCAGGAGAGGCGGGAGGGTCTAGGGACTCGAAATAAGGTGCAATGCCGGTGAGATGGTGAAGAGGGTTGAAGCTGTAGTCGGAGTTGAGAGAAGCTGCAGAAGCATGAGCTGCAAGAGGCAGCAGGCTTACAAGAGCCTTGCTCAAAGGAGTGGTTTGACGAGGCATTGTCAGTCAGCAGTGAATAGTTCGAATTGACCTGCCAATGCAAACTCAGTTGACTACCGACAGAAGCATTATATCCTTTATACATTTTTTATATGAGATCATTGGTGTTGGTGCTAAAGAAAGCCTTGTTGCTGTTTTCTGCGTTCTTGACGTCACGAGCATAAAGACTAAACCTGTCTAACTTGCCATTGTTCCTTGCAGCTTGTGTTGCTGTAGCCCTTTGATTGGATGCGGAGATTTGAGGCTCCATAATCATGATATTAAAACCACCGTCAGCCGAGGCCGTATTATCCGAGCGGGTGGACTTGGCAGTTCAAAAATCAAGAAAACAAGCAAGGTATTTACGCCTTTTTTCTTCCTTTCCACCGCGATTCAAAAAGACGCGTACTCCGTATATCCTAGACTTCGTTATTGAACGAATAGACTGCTGTTGCTCAGTCATATGTTTCAGAATAGGCTGGCACTTCAATGGGACTCTGCATCATACTTAATCTCTTTTTCCATGCATTAGACGACTTCGAAATTGGCTTTCGAGAAACACAAGCCTTTGGAGGTCCACTGATTATGTCACTGCCTTTGTTTCATACTTTTAGGCTTAAAAACTGGGACGCCTATTGAAAACAGGCGGTGTTGTAGTGCTGTCGTCTGTTCTTTTACTAACCCAGACTGGCGACTGCGTGCTATAATGCCACTATGATAATTCCGTCGTCCTGACTCAAGGGTTATATTAACACCGATGTAAGCAGTGCGCATACATAATGCTATAAGCTCATAATACTAAGCCCACTTGTTCATCTGGTCTTGCGCAAACTGGTTCCAGTACTCGATATGCCTGTCTTCGTTGCCCATCAGGTGTGCTTCCAGATACATGGCAGCAAACCAGCGCTGGGAGACATCTTCGATATCATCCGTGACATCGGTCCAACCATCTCCCATCTTTCCCCGTGCCAGTTTCACAACATCCAAAGAATGGCCTGCCCATCGGCCAAAATACATATCCGTGAAATATGAGCGGACCTGAGCAATCTCGTGTTCGCCAACACTATCACCGTGGGTAAAGATCTTCTTGATCTGGTTCTTTGGGTTTCCTCCTGGGACTTGTTTTGAAGTCTTGTCATTTCCTCCTTGCCATGAAATAAGCCACACAAGCAAGATATCAAGAGTCATCCAGGGACTGCCAGCTAGTGAGACAATAGTATGGTTAGAAGTGGCATGGTTTTGTACAAGTTCCATCCGAATGTATTCGTTGGTAGTCAAATCGCGAAGACACCACAGGCCTTGGACATCACGTTCCAGGGGCGCTAGGCATGACTCCATCAACACATGAAGGCTCTCCGGGATTTTGCTCGATGGTAATAAGCGGGTCAGTTGTTGGCAATACGGAGGTTCAAGGTCCGAGAATGTCAAAGAAGCAGAGTCGCGGACGAGATTCTGATTCCACGCCCGCTTTAACACGTCAAACAGTTGCGGGTTCTCCAGACGGATCGTGACGCCAACTCTATCATGATTCTTCTTTCCAAGAGTCCTAAATTCAGATTTGGCGTTGCAAACGGTTTGCCGAAGAGCAAATAATTGACTAGTAGCTGTAAGGAATATTGGCGTATTAGCCCACGAGGATGAGCGGCGATTGTGGTGAATAGTAGCCACTACTCGGATCCAAAGGCTATGAGAGCAAAGCCCAAGGGAAATGTACTCAGCTGGTCTCAGATGCAGATAGATACTGCTCATCAACTCTTGTGGTAGTTTCTCGATCGGAGACAGCAAAGCGAGACCTCTAGACTTGTTCAGCATCCGGTCGAGCTGTGCCAAATTCAGGTCTTGTGCCTCTACTGGCAGCTTGTAGAGTCGTTGAAATGCATCGAACGAACCGTTCATGACACAAAATGACTTTGGGCCGCTGATGGCATATCCAAACTCGCCCTGCTCTCGCTGGCCCAAATCATATCTGACTTTTAGCCTGACTGCTTCCTTACGTGATGGCGCCAAAACACACCAGCTCTCGAGACCAAACATGCCTTCGCACATGAGTAAGATGCTGAACGATGCAAAGCTTGAAGGTGTGAGATGGAAGCAGGTGTCGTCGCAGTCAGCATTTGTGCGGAGAATGAGGTCGTCCAACCTCAAGAGGCGTCAGCGCCAAGACCCCAATCTGACGCCCATGAGACTAGTCAAGTACCTCAGGATTAAGACTGTTTCCTCGAGGCTGAAAGAGACGTTCATGATGCAGCTGGCATGATCTATGTTGCAATTGAAAATGTTCTGGTGTTTCAATCTTTGTATATTGCCATCACAATTGTTTTGCCGATTCGTTTATCTATAGATTCTCAGAAACAAACAAGACGCAAAAAGCATTTGATATATTCATCCCCATAGAATTTCGATTTTGTGGCGTCCCTCCATCACACGTTTGCAGTTCAATATAAAATGTTGAGCACTCGTCCGTCAATATTGGTGTCACATCGGGTCGAATGGATGCGGTTTTTGATGCGTTGAAAGTGGCATTGACTTCAGTACTGGGAACCCGAAAAGTCACTCTTGCATTTCCAATACGAGACGCGGCTTACGGATTATTTTGTTTGGTTTCTGATACAAGTCTTGTGCTTTTTTTTCATGTCTGTTTCCTTGCATGTTTGTGGCTGCGTGTCGCGTGTCGTCATGGATATTGGTGTAGGGTAATTATCTTCAAAGTGGCAGAACCAAATTCAGCCTGATGATGCTGAACCGACATCCTGTAGGATCACTTATCATGGCTTGGAGGCTTGCGCGGCCAGTCCAGACGTGGTTATATCATTCGATGTACGGTAACACAGACAGAAATTCACTTTGCACTGGGTGGGTAGAACATGTCACAATAGTACACTCGAGACTCTGTGTTTCTGTGTATAGAGTTCTCGATAGGGCTGATTTGGTGGATAGAATTCGCTTGGCAAATCGATCATGTTCATCTTGACAATCTGTTCTCCACTGATTTATCTTGTTGTTTGCAGACTTGGCGTTGCGACTCTGGAATCAGAGAAAAAGTTGGCGTTACAGCGTTGGAGTGTGACTTCATGCACTGGTTTAGGTTCTCCACAGTTTGGGATCCATGGCTGTGCAAGAACCTTGGCAGGGACAAACTTTGATCGGATCCATGGATGTAGCTACTGTATTTTGCGTGGTTAAATGGAAATCAGCAACATTGAACCTGACATACCTCAACAATCCCCCACGTGCAGGCTAATGAATTCACTAAAAAGTTATTGATCGTCAAACAGACGAGATCCATAGACAAGAGATCAGCGGTTTCAATCTTGATACCTGTCCGCTAAAAGGTGCCTAAATTTGAAATGGTCCGGTTGCAGTTGTAGGCTAGACTTGCTAGCTTGTAGCAATCATGGTGGGGGTCCGGTCTCTGATCAAGTGTGGCGCAGCTGTCAAGCACCTCTAAAAAAACAAAAAACAGCATTGACCAAGTAAATTTGAGCTGGGATCTGGCCTAGCACAATTTGGCGAGCCGGATCCTGAGATTCTCGCTGGGTCCCCCCCCTCCCCTTAAAAAAAAGTTAATGAATGGATCGTGATTAGGGGAACTTGGTCCCAATTCTGCTGTAACGCTTCCTTCTTTTCGCTTCTTCTTTCAATCTTTCTATCCGCTCTTTTACCGTTCGTCTTCTTTTCTACTTTTCCGCCTTTTCCCCTCTTCGACTTGTCGTCACTGCTTGCCTGCCGCCTAAACAGCTGGATCGTGGCCCAGCAATACAGAGACACGTCCTCCATCTTTCCCTCCATGTGAGGTCCTTACCTCAATCACGCCCGACTTTGCATCTCCTCCTCCGCTGAAGCGGTCAACCAACTTCAAAATGCGCATCTCCAACATGCGCCTGCCCAACAGCATGCGCAACCTGAGCGTGCGCCTGTCTCAGATCCGAATCCCACATCCTCACCCGAGGCGCATCATCCTTTATGTGATGATCACCGCTATGATGGTTGGCATGGTTGTCGTCTTCACCATGAGCGATAGCCTCTTCGGCCCAAAGAATACCGGCTTCGATCCTCTACTGTCCCGAACGAACGACTACCGCCTCCTCACCAGCCGACGGAATAACTTGGGCTTCTACAACACCATCAACGTCAAGAAGACTGGCCAGAAGATTATGAATCCGACCCTTCTTGAGTTGCCAAAGGGCAGCAAGCATGACTTCCTTGTCATTGCCCGCGCTCCCCATGTCGACCAAGATATCAAGGGAAAGAAGTACAGACGCGCCCAGCAAGTCGCCACGTTTGTTAGCCTCACCTGGGATGCGTTCGGCCGGCCCGAGCTCACCGCGGACAACGATTGGCATAAGATGCTTGTTGAGGACTTCACAGAAGCTCAAGGTCCTGAGCATCACTGCAAGCACCAGCCCGATATGGACAAATACATTGGCCCTGAAGACATGAAGCTCTTCTGGAGGAAGAACGGCACCCCCATGCTTATCTTCACCCACCAGGTCAACGACGAGAACCTCTGCGAGGGCATGTACATTGTCGATGCCCGTGCTGCCGTCCCCGAGCTTGTCAAGCAGATGGGAAAGCACGCAAAAGAACTCCCGCCTATCGAATTCGCCGAACCTGTTCTTCTCCGTCGCCAACCCCCCGAGGGCGAAGAATCAGAGGCTCGATACCAACGCGAGAAGAATTGGGCTCCTGTCTATAGTCCCTTCAGCGATGACGATGACGAAATGATGTTCATGGTCGAGCCCAGCCAGCTGTACCGCTTCAATTCGACCGACGAGCCCGTCCACAACATGGAAGCCGAACCCGAGTCCGCCGTCGACGAGCCATTCCCTCCCGATCACGAGGGTCCGACATGGCACTCCGCCGCTCAGACCTGCATGAACGACGTTATGCTCACCGACAAGCGAGTACACCAATCGACGCCGATGCTGAGTTTAACCCTCTGCAATCGCGGAGCGTGCGAGCCTGCAGCGAATAACACGGTCATTATGGGAATGGTGCAGATGCGCTACGATCCTCCTCAATACACAAACACGTGGTATGACCACCGAATCGTTGTCTACTCGCCCGTCGCGCCTTTTCACATGATGAGTGTCAGCAAGAAGCTCACATATCACGGCGAAACAAACAGCAAATACATCTGGACTGGAAGCATGGTTTATCATGGAGACCAGCCAGCGCAGCGCAGTCACGGCTACCTCGATGACGAGATTCTGCTGAGCTTTGGTATTGGCGACTCAGCACCGGGCTGGCTGGACATCAAGGCAGAGGAGCTGGTGATAGATCACTATTTTTGCCAGGGCGCGACATCAGGGTATCGACAGAGCATTAAAGAGCATTCATCATGACGAGACACGAACAATGTAATTGGTAATAGAGTGGTATATTAATTTCTGCAGGGAGTGTATTACATAAAGGCATAGCATGTTTCCATACACATAAAGATCAGAGATCAAGTGAATACTGGAGTTTAGGGCATGGTAGATAGAGAGGCCATTTGGAGAATTGACTGATTCCAACTACAATTGCTGATGTGACTGAATGACCGACCGACCTGACTTGACCCCTGGGATGGCTCTGAAACGACGAAAAGAACCCTTGCTTCGTGATCAGGTAAAATTTAATTTCCAGATGTTTCTTGGCAGGGAGTCTAGAGCTCTTCTCTTGGAGGGTCAATTCCGAGCCCGCTTACGAGGGGTTCTGCTAAAACGTCGCGCTCCCGCCAAACCCGACTAGCTGGGATTACGAGCTTGGCAGCTGAGCTTCATTGGTGAAGGCGTATAAATTTACTGGGGATTCAGACATTGCTTTAATGGATGCGAAAGTGAGAATACCAGGTCCGCCGCTTGTTGGATGGAGATAGGACCAAGAGATAAGCACGACTTTGATAAGATAAGACTGTTATCCTTAGCAGACAAGACTACCTAATGAATGACGTGATCAATATGGCCTGTACCTATCATCACTGCACGTAACAATAACCTTTGGCGTCTTGTAGGCAAGTAATGAGATTTCCTATCTTCACCTCCCATATTCCACCATTACACCGCCTGTCGCGGGGCATTAAGTAGGGGTCCAGATCCTTTGCAGTACGTCTCCATAGTAAGCATCGCTTATACGGTTGAAAGCTGCTAAGCACCCAAAACTCCAACAAGAGCATCCAAAGAATTCATTGGCAGCCAATATTGTGTTGGCGACGTTTCTCGTATTGAGAATGATTGTGATGACGAACCATTTGTGGCGCAATGTAGAGCTACTGCTTGGCATGGCATGACAATCTGACAAGTGGCATCCATTCACCCGTCCCATCCTGCTTCTCCGCATCCCAAACCTCACGCCTGTCACGAAATAAACGCTTACGAGATGTTGAAACTCAAGCATGGTTAACCGTGGAGGAAGAAGTAAAGCTTGCAAGACTTGCAAGCGAAGGCGCGTCAAGTGCGGTACTTTTGCAACAGTCACCTACCATTTTGGAACATGCTCTAACTGACGCTCACGGCAGACAATGGCAAGCCACACTGTCAAAGGTGCGAAAAGGCTGGATTGACTTGTGAGGGATATGTCGTACATGAAGAGTTTGTTGATGAGACAAAGAGATTCTCTAAGAACAGACCTGCCGCGAACCCTGGTGAGCTTCAACTACAGCTGGCTTATAGGCCTTCCGAAGCTCTTCAGCAACAAGTCTGTCGTCCATTTAGTCCACTCATGAACGAGAATGATATAATACACGCCCACCTCCTTTCAAAAATTGACGGGGTCTTGCCACTGATGACCAACCTCGAATCATTTCCCTCTTCCACTTCAACACGTTCACTGGCTATACGAGCTTTGGCAGCGGTCTACTATGGCAAGACCAACTTCGACAAACGCATCTTTGACTTGGGGACCAGGGAGTACGTGAAGGCTTTGAAGAGAGTGCAAACAGATTTGTCAAGCTCAACCGCTGTTCTGGAATGGGATACGCTGGTCAGTGTGCTTTGCTTGTGCATGTTTGAGAACGTTGCTTTTACAGATAAGAATGGATGGCTCAGACACTATGAAGGAATCAGTCAGCTGGTAAGAAACCTCAAGTCCTCTATATCGGCTCCATTGTTGACCATAGTCCTACACAGGTCAAGTTGAGGGGTCCATGGAGGCATCGAACACCCCAAGACAGAGAGTTGTTACGGCAGTGTCGCTTCGAGATTGTAGGTCTCGCTCTTTCGCTCTTCGAATAGCCACTAACTTTGAGTAGATTGTATGTGCACTGATAAATCGTCGTCAGTGTTACCTTGCACTCCCTGAGTGGCGGGCTATCCCCTGGCCAGAAAGTGTCCCAAAAACTGCCAGTGACACCCTCCACGATATCTTTGCCCAAGTCCCAGGTCAGCTTTACGATATGGATCGTGTGGAAAGGGGTGAAGTGGATGACAGCTTTGCAGACCATCTGCGACAGCGTGTTGAAATGACCCTTTCGGATCTTGAAGACTGGGAACAGCTTTACCAGCATCCGCGCCCCTTGTCACGCCCGACACCACACAATGATGGCCTGCACTCTGCCAAAGATAAAGCATTACTTGCGTTGCAAAGAGCCATAATTCTCTGTATGTCCGGCCTCTGTACACTTCTCAGAATCCCACTGGTAGCTGAGACACCAGTCGCTTTTGAGGATCAACGAGCGACCAGGACGGCGATTGCGATTGAGATATGCCAATTGGCAACTTCCTGTATCGGCGAAGGGTGTACTGCAACAGAGCCGCTGCTGTTCATATTTCCTCTCCAGATCGCAGGTATGAATCTTGCCACCGGAAGTGCCGAGGAGAGAATGGCTGAAGAGGTTATGAACAATGTTATTGCTGGGACACATGGGTTTGAGATTGGACGAAGAAGGGGACTTGGGGCCTGGAAATTGGAGTCCTCTTGATTGCGTTTCTATATGATCTAACTTCAAATACCGTAATCCCGTTAAAATAAAAAATCATTGAGATGTTGGTGCCTGCTTAAAGTCCATCTTAGATGACTCGAATCATGAGCCATTCCAGCTTGGATACCTTCTTCTCATCCTTCTCTTCTCTCTTCCCCGACTTCTTCTGTGACTTTATTATCGCTTTATCATGCTTCTCTAGTAGCCTTGCCCGATGCTTCTCCAGCTCCTCCACGTCTTTAGTCCGTCTTTTCTCAATTTCACGCATCTTCTTTTCGCTTGCACCTTCGAGCTTTGCATCCGCCTTTGCATGAACCTCCATCAACTTGTCCTGCAATCCCAGAATTTTGATTTCGTTCTCGATGCGACTTTCCGTATCAGAGTCATACCGCTCTTCTATGGAGTCGATAGGGTAGTTGTACTTTTCTGCTGCCTTCTCGCGCTTATCTTGTCGCTTGTTTATCTTCTCCTGTCTCTTCCTTTCTTTCTTGGCCTGTTTCATCGTAGCTTGTTTTGCGCTGACGCGATCTATTACGTTGCTGCATTTGGCTGGAGGTTCAACATCGAAAGACAGGACTTGAACGCAATGGCTGATCTCCTGCAGTCTTTGCAATGGTTCAAGGCTTCTAGCCATTGTCTTGAGTCGTCGCATGACTTCCTCATCCTTTACAATCTCCATCTTCAAGCCTTTGGGAGCAAGAATGTCACGGTTGACCCTGTCAATGACCCTCTTCGGTCTGATATATGCTGTTGCAGCTGTGGCAGTACCTGCAGCTAGGCCGAGGCCCAACGAAACTCCCTGACAGACAGGCTCAGGCACAAAACCCAGACCATCGCCGGCGATCTGCATGGCTTTGAAAGGTGCGGGCTCGGCGAGGGCAACGTTGAGCGCATCAACGATAGCCAGGAACTCTGAGGAAGAGAGCCCATACGAGCCGAGGATGGGAGGATATGCCCTAATGAAAGGAGGTGTAGCTTCCAAACCACCGCCGATTGAGGATGAAGGAAGGAGAATAGGACAAGAAGTCATGTCTTGTTGTGAGACGAGAGATGGGATATCTTGTTCCCGATATGTTGGAGGAGGTCCTCGGTGGTCGAAATCGACCCCATACCGCAATTCATCTCCGACTAATGGTTGCTGCTGAGAGTCTTTCTCGTTTGGATACATGGTCTTTAAAATGAGTCCGAATCCTTTGGAATATCGAGTGATGATGAAGCTCTCAGATGGCATATGGCAGCGACGCTGTATGACCTTTTATCTTGGGGAGAGCCATAGCAATCAGATAAATTGTTCATCAACACTTACAGCAAATGATAGTTATTCCCAATCGGGACCATTGCTCGAGATGGAGGCTGTTGTGATCGGCGCCCCCAATAATTAGACGCTAACCTCGAAAGGGTTGATTGTGCGAGTAGTGCTGCGCCGCCTGACAGCTGGCCGACAATAATGGCACTGATCGGCCTTGGGCATCGAAAAGTAGCAGATTGCTCGACAGTATCATTGAGCAAATTTTCGAGAATTATTGACTTTATTGAGCTTGGAGACTCAATGTTCGCAAGAAGTTGGATAGAGGCTGCATTAAACAGTGGCTGTAACGAATGATATCAGAAATCCCTGGGACTGAATCTAGGTGTAAATCGTAGGCACAGTAAGTACAGAAGAATGCCTTATTGAGCCCATAGCTAGACAGAAGATGTGAGGCTTAGTCTTGCAGCTTCCTAATTGCAGCAGGAAGATCCTCCATTCCTTCCAGAAAAGTCCCAAACTCGCCTCTGACCTTGTCCATGTCCTCATCTACATCATCCGTCCATCGATGAATGTAAATCGTCTTCATGCCTGCAGCCTGTGCCCCTCTCAGGTCATACGCATGCGCTGCTACCAAAACAACTTCCTCAGGCTGGAGCTTGACAAGCCGCAAAGCCTTTTTGTACGCCTCGGGGTCAGGTTTGTACGTGCCCAATAATTGGCTCGAGAAGAGCATATCGAAACTCAGCCCAGCAAAGCGGGTGAGATCGAGCTGCAGACGCGTAGTACCGTTGGCGTGCACGAATGTCTCAAGACCCAGATCATTGCGTATGGAATCGATTGCTTGTCGGACTTCTGGCCACGCTGGTTGAGCATGCCAGGCGTCAATGAGCTGTTTCTTGACCTCTCGACTGAAGTGCGGCTGGTAGTCTGGTGATCCATCCAGGATATTCTCCAATACACGGATGAGGGTATCGTCTATGTCCTCGGGTCCGAGTTGCTGGGCGAGGCGCTCGCTGTTAGCAATGAAGTATTGCCTTCGCCATTCGAGAGCTAGCTTTGAAGCCTCAGGTTTGGGGATGGCCGAAGGTAGAGTTCGGACAACACTGCTATGCCAGTCAAGGCAAGTGCCCATAAAGTCAAAGAAGACTGCTTTAAGCTTTCTTGGTTGAGAAGACATGGTAATGTTATTCTAGTAGTCGATTGTTGAGAAGAGGCAATTAGTGAACGAGTGGTTTTGTATCCGATCGAGCTATTTGAATGCTGACAGACGACAGTGGGTGTTGTGATTACCAATTACGCAACGACTGTGTTGCACACCCATGTTTCAGTTGTGATTGGTCATAATTGATATCGGCGTTCTGCCATCGCATTGTATACGACATGGGAGTAGAACTCCTACTCATGGCATCAGACAGTAAGTCTGTGAAACAAAGGCTTTGAGAGTCTAGGTATTGTAATGCCGTGCAGATAATTATGAGACTAAAGAGCAATGATCAATGAATGAGCAAAATGAAAGTTGATAAAAATGAGTTGTATGGCTATCACATCGACATAATGGTATAAGTACAAATAAAACTAGAGCATGGGTATCTCAGATCATCATGAATCGTACAAAAACAAAAAAAACTTAGACCATCAAGCAAGCGATCGCTGCCAGTGATCCTCCCATAGCTGCCACAAGAAATTCTGAATTGCCTGAAAGGCTCAAAGCACCACTTTCCTCCTCCTCATTATCTGACATGTAAGTCAAGGTATTTGGTGTAGCGGGATAATGATTCTCGTTGAAGGTCGAGTTTAGCATGACCCTACCCACTACATCACCAGATTCGAGTCGAATGTATGTTTCAACCTCTTTCTTCTCCAACATGTCCTCCGTCACAATAATTTCTCGCGCGCCGCGGATCCAATCACCGTATCCGCCGTATCCAGAATGCTGTCCGTAGCAAAGGTGGATGCCGTTACCTTCAATGTCCATTCCATCGAGCTTGGTATCCCAACGGTAGCACCAGGTGTTTCCGTGATCGTGGCCATAGAACAATCCGATAAGTCCGGGGACAGTGACCAGAGCTTCCATGAAAGGAATGTCTTGGTCGCCATAATCACAAGTTTCGTTGGGATCGGCATTCGCGCACCATCCAGCGCCCTGTTGAAAGCATGGGGGGTCCTCGTTGATGCCGGGCTGGTAATTCTTTCGGATGCCCAGCTCTGTCTGAAGTGCGACTGTGGCGTTGGGGGGTATATGGACAAAAGCAAGTGAAGGGATTGTTTTGTTATACTTGCTGGTCAGTTCTGTGCTGGTTTCATTGAACCAGTCCACCACGCTCTGATCAACCCAGTTCGGTTGCGCGATGCCCTGATAATAGTTTCCACCGCGACTATCGAAGAACCACAGGATAAGCTCAGGGTTGCAATCGGAAGTATCAGAGCAGTCGGAGGGATATACGGGAAGCCAATAATTGGTGGTGCCTGATAACTTCTTGTTGACCATTTTCTTGGTGCGTGCTCCTGGCCACATGTGCTCGCGTTTAAGAATGCCAGCACCGTCAATGTTGTAGTTGTGGTCGTGATTGCCATAGGTAGACGCCCAAGTGAGACTGCGGTTTACCATTGGCTCAACAATCATATCGATATAATGTGTGCTGTTGTGCTTCCATGTTGAGTCCCCATTGATGAGATCGCCATTGAGGACTACTAGATCCGGTCTATCGTAGTCAAGTACTTTGTTGAGCACCTCAACTGAATTACGGTCCTGCTCGGGACCTGTCGTTGATTCATCTGTTGGGCAGTGTCAATTGCATGTTTCGTGATAGACGGTCGGTGATGAGGCTCACATTGTCCAAAATGCATATCAGAAAAAACGGCAATCTGAAAAGTACCATCTTTCTTGAACTGCAAAGGGTCAAGCTTGGAATTGTCGACGTCAGCGCCACAAACAAGCGCCACAAGGGAGGCTATTCCAATGATGTGGTGTCTCATTGCGATTCAATTGGTGATGGTAAAGATTGTTCAAAGATGATGATCTTCCTGGGCGATCAATCATCCACCATCATGGCTATACGATTATTTAAGACTGTACAAACAGTTGCATCAATGCGTCATCCCTTGGAGCTCTCCAACAAAAACCCATATTTCACGATCCCCAGATGAGTTAGGCCTGAAGTAAGGGGAGTAATTGACATGGTGCAGCTACGTTGGCCAATGCGTGGCCGACAATAAGGGCCGACAACAAATTCGTGGCTTTTTCTTGTTCTTCTTTTTTTCCTCCGAATCTGCAGCAATTAATTTTAGCAGTTTAGTTCTTCTGAAAACAAGTTGCGGGACAAACGGAAGTGGTTTTGGTGCATGTTTGAACTTTGAATAGCTCGAATGAGACATGGCTAGTGAGTTTATAAACCATGACCTTTAAACAAACAACCGATAGCAATTGAGCTGTTCGATCTGTTTATTCTGCATATTGCAACCATGATCATCTTTGACCTTGTATTGGCGGACGATCCGATCGATTTCGGTTCCTGATCCGAGACGTGGGAGAAGAGTTGAGAGAAGCGAGACTCACACCTGAGACGGCCCGAGCACAACAACTCGTCATCCCGCAACGCTAAAGGCTCATAGCGCCAACTCTAAGGACGTAATCATGCCGAATAATCTTGGTCTGATCATAGATATCTGGCCAACTGCCGCACCAATGTCGGTGTCAGCATTATCTAAGCACCGTTGCATACGTATGTAGACTCGTACGACTCTCTGTTAGCCAAAATTGACCACGTAGTAGTCTGTCGTGAAGAGAAGCGGAGGCCCAAAGAAGTAAGACAGCACGCGACACAGATTCTACTTTGGGCTACAGATTTAATTAGACCCACGCGTCCAAAAAGCTTGGTTTTCTCTCGACCTGTCAAGGAATGCACCGGCAATATACGCTGTCCTTTTCACGTGAGAAGTCTTTCATCTGCGGTTACGCATCAAATGGTACCAAGCGTTGCATTCCGATACCGCAGATGATTTCCAGGGTTAAGAAGTTGACATGGTAACCTCGATAGCCTATACAGGAACAGGTCTAGTTTACTTTATGCAACATGACTCGTGACAGTGAATAACGCGCGCATCTGAAAACGCTAAGCACTGTCACCTGCCAAACAACGTGGGAGTTGGCAAATATCGGTACTGGCTTCATTCTCGTCCCTAGTTGTACTTTCTAGTGGCTGTCAAACGTGAACGCGAGGCGTTGTCAAAATAAGCTACTTCCATATTCATTCTCAGCCCGATAAACTAATGGTGATGCGGTACTTCTGTGGCTTCACGCCGCATTTCGTACCGTTTTCTTAGTTAAGAGTATAACTTTAGCATTTTCAAGCAATCATGTTTATGGGCGTGAAATGGAAGTGAAGTGCTGGGAAACAGAATTCTATAAGAATACGCTAAAATACGCCGAGAAAAATTAGTTATCTTGCCGCCATGGCTCCGGCAGATTTTTGCTCCCTTGTATTACCAGGTACCGTAAGATCTGGGAAATCTGGTAGATTCGACTAAGGACGCGTTTGGAATGTGTCTTCTTACCCCGAAGACTCTGGTCACACAGCTTGTGTATGTATTCTGGTGCGCGTTGGTCACTGTAGATTCATTCAGTGTATCGAGACACATGTGCACGATAGAGAAGACTGCTAGACATATAAAACGTTGTTGATTGGTAAGAATACTTTTTAAAGCCATCACCGACAGTTTCTACAAAGTGACTACCGTGATTTCGATTCTACTGTCAAAGACTCTTGAAAAGGTCATCGCTATTACGATGCTGACTGTTACGACAGAACTTGCTCTAGGGTGTCACGTCTCTTCCGATAAGGATAGTCGAAGTGGGTTTCTCGTCCATTCATCATGAAGGATCTCAATTGACATATATAAGCAGACGTGGAAATGAAAGAGGCTTACGACTACGATTATATCATATTTTACCGATGGCTATCACCGGATTGTTATGAGAGAGGCAGAGTTATGGCACGCCTAGTAGCCGAGATGATTGAGAAGAAGAATCATCGAATGTGGCTCGATCAGCATCAGATGGTCAGAAGTACGGAAGCTAGTGAGGTTACTAAGAGAATCTCCCAGACGTTTCCATCAGTTTCTCAGGTCATTATACTCGCAGCGCCTGGAGACTGGCATCGATTCTCCAGCATGAATGATATTCATCGATGGGAGTGGAAGATAAGTTTAAACAGTGGTAAGTCTCGTTTGCTATTGTCATGTACTGTTTTTGATACTGACCACGAAAATCTCAGACAAGCAGATTTGGCTTTTGTTGTATGGAATACCGCACAATTCACAGGCCGCAACCAAAGCACAAATCGTCACAGTTATGGCGGCGCACTGTCCAAATCTGGCAAAATTACTTGTGAGCAGGGACGTACATGTACGGGCTTTTACCATGGACAGCATAGATGTCGTACTTGGTGAAATTGCCGAGACACGGTAGATCTGCACTGTCTCGGCAGAGGCCAGTCCCGATTTGCGCCAGTTGGGGCATATGTGACCAGATGTAACAACAAACTAGTTACATCTACAAACATTGTTACATAGAGACGTCGCGATGTCGTACCGTCGCACCAAAAGTTAAACGAAGCCACAGGAATAAAAGAAATTTGAGACACAAAGCAGTGATCGTGAAGTGAAATACACATGAACATATATAAAAGAGGTTCTACAACCTGAGAGAAGTTATCAACTGCGAAGTATCGTCTTCTCTATTCATCTTTGAACAAATATGTGTGGGCCAGACCCAGTTCCCACGACTCCATGCCCTGAGGGGTCAATTGTAGACAAGGATGAATCCAAGCCCACAGTGGACAGTACGCAATCTACCTTACCCCTAAATTGCTTCTACTCACATCTAATGACAGGTCATGGTTTTTCCGACATACGAGATGCATTCAAAGCAGGCAAAGAATACGTGGTTGTATGGTCGTCTCAAGAGGATACACATATTGAGCAAGCAATGCATGACCTTGGCTCTTACCTAGACGACCTTGACTATTCTCTCTCCTATGAAGGAACAGACAAGAAGGTCCTGTGGCGAAAGTCTTGATGGTTTGCTAGTCGCGGTATAGGCCATCCGTTTGTGTACTCCAAAGAGGACATTGTCAAGTTTGACGGAGACCTGGCAGATGGTCTCACTGGTCTTCAAGCCCTACATGATCAAAGAGTCAGAGGCTCCTTGTGTTATCTCAAATCGACTTGAGACGGCGCTCTATTGAAGACCAGCATAGCCGTCGGTATCAATTCAGAGTTGATTGAGCGGTGCACTATTCGATATCGAGCTATCAAGTATACGCCCCACGCCGGTGCCTCTGGTGGTATCGGCCTCCATCCAGACGGCAATCTGCTTTCTGCACTTATTACAAACGGGCCAGGACTTCGTGTCTATGACTTCAATGGAAGAATTCGTTTTCCTGACCACAAGTGGACCATTATGATGGGTGGCTCGATGCTTTACCGCTAGGCGAACGAGTTCCTTCCAACTTTTCACGACGTCGATGTCAGGGATCACGACACCAAGGTTTCTATTGTAGCATTCTTCAACTTTCCTGACATGGAAATCATTCCCAGGAGTTTATACAATGGGAGAAGCGGGTTCTTCCACGACATTCGGCGTATCAAAGAGGACGACAAATTACCTGACGGAGAGCTATCCGCGTTGTGGGATGTTATCATCAAGAACCATTGTTTGATGTTGCCTCTGGCTCGCAATAGTAGATAGGAGATCGAGCTGGAAGGTCCTTGAGTAACAGTATCTAATCTGGTTCTCTAGTAGTGATAGCGAATACACGTGCAAAAATGTTATTTCGTATCTCTATATACTCTTGATCCAAACAATCGATCTATGCCAGTTTTTACTATAAGCCTCAACATATGCTGATCTCGTATTCATGCCAAACTCAAAGCCAATTTTCTCAACTCATCCTCAAATTGGCTATCTAACAAAAGTTTGACCATCTCCCTGCCTGCAGATCATATTTAGTTTTCCCCAGATCGTCTGCCATCAACGGACCGTCGTAGCATCTCTACATCTTCTTCATCGATTGACTGTCCTCTGGAAGGTGGATCATCTTGCGGAACTTCATGAGTATGCAGTCTCATGTTGATAAACATAAACCAGAGTCCCAAGTCGTACATGATCCGTAACCCACCACCAACGACAAAAGCAATCCAAAACCTTCCGCTCTCAGCAAGGCCTCCGGTAAGGGAAGGGCCAGTAGCCATAGCTAAGGTCCTCAATGTTGACGTGATGCCCATGACAGCAGTTCTCTCTTCAGGCTTAACAACAGCAGCAATAAAAGCTGCTCTTGGTGCTTGATCCATGTTGTTGAGACCCATGCGAACGAAGAGTAGTATGACTGTGATAACTATACCACTCGGGAAAGGGAAGAATAGTACAGAAATTGAGGACGGTAGGTGAGTGAATACCATGGTATTGACGAGACCGAGGTGGCGAGCCAGAGGTCCTGCAAAGACTGTGGAAATTGTGGCCAGGACCTGCGCTGTTGAAAAGATGTCACCGAGTCTAGCTTTGGACAACTCGAACTTGGAGTCGAGAAAATACGTGGTCAAAGATTCTGATACCATGCCATCTGCCAGAGAGTCGATAGTGAGCAGGAACCACAAGCGATACATGACAGATCTGGTACCCGAGGAAACGCTCGAGAAGCGGCTGGCAGTTTTCGGTGGATCCGACACGCTGGACGTCCTTCTGCTGACGTCTTCGTCCTCATCTGTTGACTCTCGCAGAAGCCCTTCAGCCAATTCATCTGATGCCTCGGAAGCATCGTCGTGATGTGCCTCGGTCTTGTTGCTCATAAGCAACGCAAACAAGACGCCCAAACCGCCCATCAATACATAGACCCAGAAGGTCGCGTGGTAAGCCGCTACAAGATTCCATCCTTGTCGACTCACCAAAGTCTCGACAAATCTACCTGCCAATGCTGTCCCAGCCGCAGCACCAAGACTGGAGCTGGTAACGTACCAAGCTAGGACATCAGCTCGAGATTTGGGGTTTGTGATGTGAGACAACATCGATTCTTCGACAGCTCTGAAAGGACCGAAGTCGCTACCGCTGGCACTTATGACACCAACGATGGCAGCCAGTAGAAGGATCCAAAAGTTCTCAAAAATGGAGAAAACAAGGCCCGAAAAGGCCATCAAAGCTCCGCCTGCAATAAGAACTCGTCTCCGGCCAAGACCATCAGCCATGAGAGTGACAATCAAGCCTAGGAACACATCACCCAAAAGTGTTAAGCTCATAAACAATCCAATGCGAAAGTCGGAAAAGCCCAACTCGGAGAAAAACTGGGCTATCGTGAGGGTAACGGCTTTGAAGGCAAACATGCGACATGTTCGTGAGAGGATAAGAAGCCATGCATCTTTACCAGCTGCGTACACTGCTGAGATGCCAGACTCATGATATAGCCAGCCAACTGTTTTGGCGACAGAGTTTCTCTGAGTCGCCATTACAGTAATTAGTTGAAGATGAGAAGAGACAAAATTGAGAGAATATGAAATGATGGCATGGTCAATTACTATACCCGTCTAGTATGCGGGGTGGGCCGGTCGGAGTTATCGGTGCCGTACTCGGCACACATTCACCGAGTTGCCGCTTTGAGGGACGTGATTATAGTACCTTGTTAGGATGCTCGAGTGGTGAGTCAGAAGACTTGATGTGATCGAGAGCGATCGATGGAGTTCAGAATTGAAGCCGAGTCTCGGTGTACTGAGAAGAGAATAGTGCATCTAGCTATGCTTGAATTGGTGTTGCAACTTTAAACCTTGATTTACTTACTATATTAACTACCTACAATTGCTTGTTTGCTTTTAGAGTACTGGTTTGCTCAGCAAGGAATGGTAAACGACGTTGAGCGCGTAGTTGCGCAATTATGAATGAGATTGAACAATCCTGTATCAACGGTCGGGCTTTGATTATGCAGCACCATCTTTAGCTTTGTAGTACGTAATCGAGCAACCAAAATTAAACCCCAGTACCTTATCCCCGAATAGCTCAGCTGGAAGAGCGTTCGACTGTAATTGTAAGCATGTCATCGAAAGGTCACTTGTTCGATCCAGGTTTCGGGGATTCCTTTTTTTGCACTTTTGCCATGCTCCATCTTTTTGTACTGCTGTTCAAGATCGCCAACATTAAACTTTCTTCTAACGTTAGTCCGCCAAGATGGAATTGGATCATATGCGTCCATTGGCAAATGATCGGCTCATCATACATTTAAACTTCCCAGCTTGTGGGAGCCCCCGCATTCCTTTTCATATCTGCCAACGTCTTTGACAAAGGAAACAACTATGTCGACTTTCAATTGTTCTTTGCCTAAATGGTACCATCGCCTTGCTTCTCATTTCAACAGTGGACAAGTAGTTTTTCCATGGGCATTTGACGAAGACATCTCCGACCTTGACGACACGAGTCAGGACAAAACCAATGCCTATATTGGTCACGACTCTGTATGTTTTCAAGAATTGAGGGCGATACGAGAAGGACGCAAGCAAGAACTGCAGCGTCGACGAGATTTTATTCATAAACAACGAGAAGTGGATCGGGAAGAGGAGATGGAGAAAATAAAAGAAGTCCAGATGGCTCACGAGGCCTTGGAGTCTTCCATGTCAACGGGAATCATGCCCGACCTTGGGGGTCCTTTGGATACTACATACGAACTCTATTCTCTCGACTACATTGACCACTTATATGACCCAACTCCCGCTGGTAGCCGTAAGAAATACTTGAGGTTTCAAACCTCAGATGGACAAAGACCAGGCAACGGTATTCTTCTCGAAGGTATCTTATGGCTTAATCAGGATACGGAGGCCGAAATTGCTCCATTTCCTCCACCAAATCAATCAGGTTCAAGTCAATACAGCCTTGCTACGATTGATGGCAGATTCTCGCTCTTGTTACAATTCGTTGGCCAAAGATATTTGACTCTTCGGGTCAGCCGAGACCTCGTCTTTATGAACCGACCGCAAGAAACAACGGGGCCAGAGACGTTCTGGTTTGGAGGGATTAGACATGAATGGGCGAAGCACATGCAAGATTACGCAAAAATGTATGCGGAGGGAAAAGAGAGTGGTTTCTCATTTTATATACCAAGATGAAACAGTTCAAACTGTGATATATGGGTTTACAAGGTTCACTGAAAATACAAACACCAGTCAATTCTTATATTTATCCCTTACTGAATACACCGTTGGACCCATTTCCTTGAGATCCTACTCATCGACGTAAGGGTCAAAACCCTCCACGCCGTCGCCAGCAGCATCCTTGAGGGAATCACCAAACTCATCATCCAGCTTGGGACCCACGCCACCGCTCCAGTTCTGAAGCATCTTATCTCGGAGACCAACGTCAGGCCAGTTATCCCATCCGACAAGGGGAGCCTTGAAGAATGCGCCAGTGGGGTTCTCGGGCTTGTTGCGGTCATCGTCGTTGGCGAAGCGGTAGCAGTGTGTTCCTGCACCATCCTTGTGGTAGACAAGAAGAGGGCTCGTTCCATCTATGGGGAACTCGTTGCTAGCACCACCATAGCCACCATGGCACGAGGGGGCGACACGAAGGACTGTGTCGTCCTTGGCGAAAACAACAATGTTCTCCCAGTCATGGCGATGTCCTCCGGCAAAGGTGCCCAGTGCGCTTTGGTCCTTCTCATAGTATGTCTCATACCTGAGGTCGCCCATCAGTAATGATTCTTTTCATCAAGTTACAAGAAGATAAAGACCTACATGATAGCACAGATGCCGTTGTTACAACGCTTGCGAGAATAGGTGTTGCTGTTCTCCAGCTGTGGAGGATCACGACAGTCTCCTTGGGGAGTACCTGTTGCACCGTGGCCGGGGTTGAGATTGCCATCAGGATCAATGGCAGCAGTCTGATAGCAGCCATCACTGTCAAAGTCCAGAGAAGGTTGAAACTTTAGCTCGATTTCATCCGCACCCTCAGGGAGGGCAGTGAGGACATCTCGCTTGATTGGTTTGGTTACGGGCGATGCCTGGACTGAGACCATAGCACCGAAAAGGGCTGCGGCTGTAAGAAGCTTGTTCTGCATCTTGTAGGATATAAGGTGGTGCTATATGGGAGAGAAGTGGTTGTGATGATGAGAGTTAGAGTTGGTCTGCTATCTGGGACCGAGATGAGATATATATACGCGAACAGAGGTCGGCTTTAGCTCTTCTTTTACTGCCTCAAGTCCAGGTTGATTCTCATGGATGCCTGTATCGCTGATCATTCAGCTTCAATGCACCTCCTGAACAACTACGTTGTACTGATGATGATCATAATACTATATTGATATCCCCGGTTGATCAATAGTATCAGATCTTTTACAGCCTCAATAGGAATGTGTACTTCCCTGATCAGGTTAACTAAGACGGGGAATGGTAACACCGATCCTGAGGTAACGGCACTTTTGCTGTGCTGAATCCTTCCATCATACTTGGTATCCAGTTAGTGTGGTCGATCAGAGGATTCTGTTTCAGCCATATTTGTTTGAAACAACATAAAGTCAATTACATCATATAGTATCGTAAACGGCGAATATTCTACTGCCCGAATACCAACTCTGGATCAAGTACTAAAGATGATCGGCACGGTGAGTTTACAACACAGCACGTGGGTCAATTGATCGATTGTATTACACGGCTTGTAGTCTGCCTTGCCAAGCTCAACCTGGCATTGTAAACTACGGTTCAATTAGGCAACTCGTGTCTTGTTACAGCTCCACTCAGACACGATGATCCCAAAACCAGATGCCACTCTGCAGGGGATCCCTTGACAATATTCTAATCCAGTTTTAGCACAAAAGAACTTTCTCTGGTAGCTCTTGGTAGCTGTCGATATTGATCATGGTTCGATAAATAAGCTTATCCGCAGACGAGTTTATTTTCCGACGTCACCGTCAATATTTTGATCGGCGGAAGGATTCTGCTGTAGCAGTTGGAAACCTGATTAACCCCTTGATCGATCGGCATCAGCTGCACAGCCTTGCGGATTTCTGTTTGAGATCGCCAGTCAAATAGGCACGAGCTTGGGATTTCAGGACCGAGACTTTTACCGCCCTGCATTGAAGGGCAAGTTGCATGGTTATCGATCCTCAGCCTCGATTCACGTTGCAGGCACATTAAGAGGCATACAACTTCCATCGTCGACGGCTATCAAGGTTCTCTTGCGCTCATCCATTGGTCGACGTCGGAGATCAATCAAGGCATCAAGATTCTATTCGTACTAAACCAAATGGGAGATTCGTATTGAATCCTCATCACCATATCTTGAGAAAATAGACAAGAAACTACAGTATGATTTTGAGTGGACATATCATAGTTCATCGAACATGCCCATGTTTCTAATTACCCGCCACCCAATCAACTTAGAGGAGCTTCAGAAGCAGCGATCGTAGCATAGAATAGTTTAGTTCTCCCCATAATAATCATCCTCCCGTTTCCAACTAGTTGAAAATTTGCTGCATTCATGCCTGTGTATATTTTCCCAATGAGCTTGCCAGAGGGATTCCAGACATGGACTCCATCGCTGCATCCTGCATAGACATTACCCCTTGAGTCGCAATGAATCCCTGTAACAAAGTGAAGTTAGCGATCTGATGCCTGGGCAGAACACGTCATTGGGAACAAGGAGACATACCGTCTGGTAAACGCGCTCCCACGTATGCGAAGGTCTTGCGATTATCCCAAGATCCGTTTTCCTGAACATCGAAGCGATAGCTATGGCTATTATTAGCGGTTACATGATGTGTGTCCTGCCTATCACTTACATCGACGCGGGATTGGTAGGTTTCAACCCAAACAGTCCATTACTCAAGCCTGTATCTGTGATGTATGCGTGCATCCCGTCATGAGAAAATGTTATACCTGCCATTCATCTGTCATCAACCTGGCACTAATAGACAGTTTTCCCTAGATGACTTACCATTTGGCGCGACAAAACCATCAGCAACAATAGTCAACGCTCCCGTATTCGGATCAAGGCGGTAAACTTGGTTCTGTAACCCTGGCTCAGGACGGAAATGCTGCCAATAGCCATACATTGTATCAGTAAAGTAGATATGGCCGTTTCGCGGGTTAACGGAAACATCGTTGATCGAGTTGAACTGCCTTCCGAAGTAGTTATTGACGAGAACTGTTGGCATTATGTTAGCGATGGAATCTTTAATTCTAGTCACAGTGATTACCTGTTGTGTTGTAGGGCTTTTCCGGATTCATCAGGTAAAGAGCTGAGGGCACGTTTTCTCCTTGGCCTTCGCCAGCAAAGATTATGTTGCCTTTGTAGTTTGTTCCACCTATCACACCTTTAGTTTCTTAGCACAAAACGGGAGTTCCAGTTCGCACCATTAGGATTGATCACCTGGGGGTCTGAGTCCACGACTGTTATCTCGACCTGACCTTTTGTATGCGAGCCATTTCTCATGGCTTCAGCCTCTGCTAGCGAGATCTTCTGGATGATGGAAGATTTATCTAGGCCTGTTCCTGCGTCTGGAGAGCCTGCTGACTGTACAAAGAATACTTCTTCAGTAAGTGGATTCCTATATTACTTCGTATCAGTTTGGCTTACTTGAGACATGTACTTTTCGGAGAATACTATACGAACCATACTACAGCCTCGTGGAATATGGGGTCTGTATCCGAGGTAGCAAGCAGTGTTAGCGTCGGGTTGCTCCCAATGACTTTCAGAAACTCTGCATCGTAGACATGAAATGGTCGTTCTAGAAGAGACTCGTGGGTGACTCCTGGCCACAGAAACCTCTATATCTTGGTTAGCCAAATCTTCACATATCTTGTTGATGAGCATCTTACTGTTGCGGCATTGGCCTCACTCGGTGGTGGAACACGTTCCAGGACATTAAAGCTTCTTTGGTCGATTATTTGGGCTGTGTTGGGCAACTTTTCAAGGTCGATAACGGCTGCGTTTGCTTGTGTCTCACGGAAGACATTGTAACCCAAAGGGAACAAAGCTCCTGCAACTAGGATTGCGATAGCAACAGTGATGGACGTGGAAAAGAATGTTTTGTCGGTTTCATTCTTGCCTTTGGCTTGATGCCTATGGCTGCTTTGGCTCTTGGATGTCGACATACCCCGCTTCCGCGGCATTTCCAGATGATGAGTGTTGGTCGATGACAAGTGGTCTTTCAGATGTGCCAAATTTTCAAGTCTGCCTGCTTTCTTGTTATGCTAAGCTGTTATCAACAAATGAGAGGTTACATATGCTGGATCTGTCTTTCATCCTTTTGTGCGGTAGGTACCACATCACCAGACTTTGTGGATATACCCACCTAATGCGGGGAATTATCTCTCGGGGCAAAGCTAAACAGGGCTGGCTCGGTTCGGAAATCCAGTTCGGATCCAGACGATTCATCTACGCCCAGATATTGTGATTCGTAAAAATGAGTCTTGATACCTATGAGTCCCTTCTGCTTCGTTGTATTGCTGGTCATTGTAGCTTGACAAATCTCTGTCTAGTAGATAGGGAAGACGAAGATTGTCATCAGACTAATAAAGACTGGTCCACTATGGTACGCTACAAACCTCACTGTAACCTCCATAGCTCAGATTAGTTTCATATGTAGGTGTGATTTTACTGCATACAGAAGTAAGCCACTGCTTTGCGTTCTGTGCCAAGCGTTCGTGGCCAACAGTCGGCTGCATGACAATTTGGCTCTCACGCATGGCGTCAATGACATAAAATGCGGGGGAACTTGTCTTTAACTCACCTGCTCTACGCCCTTGAATGTCACGATTGACATGAATCATTGAATAGCTTACCTATGCCCACTTCATTTAAGAAAAGGCCGTGACTCAATTGTAGATGACTCTTATCATCTTGCGCAATTGTAAATAGCTCGCAATGGACTGTTCAGTGCTCCTGGACCAAGCCGAACAGCTAGATGCCATCAGCTCATCCTTTCAAGCCATCTTCGACCGACTCCTACAGACGACTCAAAATGTCAACAAAGACCCCATCCTGCGGTTAGCTAGCCCAGAAGAGATACCGCACCTGAAAGAGATTAGCACGCCGGGGACTGCTCATCCAGTGCAAGATGCAATTGAAGATGCATTCACGATATCCGACTTTCGCTTTCGAATGAATCATCCTCGCACTTTCGCCTTTGTTCCAGCTCCCGTTTCTCCGCTCTCATGGATAGGAGATTGCCTCACGAGCGCTTTCAATTCATTTGCTGGGTCGGCTCTACAGGGTCCGGGCGTGGCCATCGTCGAGCAGACATTACTGCAGTGGTTGGCCTCCAAGGTTGGGCTTCCAGACACTGCTGGCGGTGTCTTTGTGTCAGGCGGTTCTATGGCCAACATGAGTGGTATGGTGTTGGCGAGGGAGCGAATCCTGGAGGAAGGCACTGAGAGTTTGGGGGTTGCATATCTTTCTGACCAAACACACAACTCAGTGATAAAAGCACTTCGCATCATTGGCATCAAGCGTAACCAGATACGTATCATACCCACAGACTCTTCCTTCCAAATGGACATAAAGACTCTCAAAAACACCATCAAATCTGATCGCGAGGCAAATCTCAAACCTTTTGTCATCGTGGGCACATGCGGCACGACCAACACAGGCAGCATCGACCCAATGGAAGCCCTGGCTCAGATACGGGACGACGAGAAGATATGGCTTCATATCGATGGGGCCTTTGGTGCCTCTGCTGCCCTTGGAACCAAGAGGAATGGAGTAACTAAGGGGCTTGGGCTTGCAGACAGCATTTCTTGGGATGCGCACAAGTGGCTGTTCCAAACATATAGTTGCAGTCTGATATTGGTAAGGAGCAAGATTAATCTTGCCAAAGTTTATACCAACAATGGCGATTATCTACGCGACGCCCTTGAGCACGAAGAGATCCCAGACTTTTGGAACCTCGGTATGGAACTCACTCGTCCTTCGCGCGCTCTGAAGCTCTGGTTTACTCTCCGAGTTTTAGGTGTGGACAGAATCGGAAAGATGGTTGATCACGGCTTCGATCTCGCCGAGATTGCCGAAGCTGAGGTCAAGAAACTATCGGATTGGGAGGTTATCAGTCCAGCGAGTATGGCGATTGTCACATTCAGGTACGCTCCGGCAGGAAAGACAGAGGAAGGGTTGGATGTCTTAAATGCAGCCATCTCAAAGCACATAGTAGAGAACAATGTTGCAGGGCTTCTAACGACAAAGATTCGAGGTAGAGTTGTTCTTAGGATCTGCTCAATCAGCCCTGTATTGAGGCATGAAGAAATGATGGATATTATTCTACAGGTTGACCGAGTTGCAAAGCTTCTTGCACAGAGAAACGTCACGGCAGAATAGACTTTATGAGAACTGGAGACTATTTATATGGTTGAAAGATCGCGTGACGATTCGACCTTGTTTGTGTAATGATATTGCCCCTGGAAGCTGTCTATCGCAGATTCCTTGGCAATACACAAATGCTCGTTATATAATACAATTTTGCTTATCCTGATGACGTGTTTTCTTATTTATCGGACGGATTCGTACTTTGCGACCGTGCTTTGGCATAAGCTTCTATTATACTCGGTGACTTATTAGATAAGACCATTACCCGCACATCCGACTGTGCGGGTATTGGCAGCCGAGCATGGGCTACCCATCTTCGCTGGAACCGGGCTTCGGACAAGTCAGCGAGGGCGAATACCGAGCTCGCCAATATTATCGGTCGTTGTTACATTGCCCCATCGCGCGCGGCAATTGCTTATTCTCCAGCGACACATTGCGTTGGTCAGCCTACGGAGCCTTATTACAAGCTCCAGGATCTGAAAGAGGAGTTATATAGACGTGCCAGATCTCTCTCATTCAATTGCTTGAGAAGTTATTATCTATCGCAATGACTGTCTCTAAACCTATCCTCATTTCCGGCTCCGGCCTTGCATCTTTGCTTCTTGCGCAGTCCCTTAAACAATCCAACATCCCGTTTAGAATTTTTGAGCGCGACTCTTCTTTTGTGTTTCGTGCGCAGGGTTACAGACTTCGTCTTTCCGGTGAGGGCCTGGACGCCATTGAGTCAGTCCTCGATAAACCCACATGGGACCGTTTCTGGGAGGCGTGCGGCAAGACTGGCGGCAGCGGATTCAAGGCATACGATGCTGTATCTGGAGAACTTACTGAGAACAAGCTCGGAGAAAATTTGATGTCGCGGGATAACAAGATTGTCGGCATTGCAAGAGGGGATATGAGAAGAATATTTGCCCAAGGCTGCGAAGACTACATTGAGTGGTCCAAGAATGTCACGGGCTATGAACTGACCGACAGTGGTGTCAGGGCCATATTTTCGGACGGAAGCAAGTCGGTCGAAGGCTCTATGCTTGTCGGTGGTGAGGGCATCTACTCCAAGGTTGCAACCCAGGTCTCGGACGGGAAGCTCAAGGTGTTCGACACAGGTGCAAGAGGTATACATGGCCAAGCACCAACTACAGCGTTTAAACAATTAGGCGAAGGTGTCTTCCGGCTCCACGATCAATCTCGTCCGGACGGTGATGTCTTTCTCATCACCAACGTTCGTTCTGGAGACATGGATAACCCAGACATCAAATTCGGCTGGACCATGGGGGGTCATCCAGGCGTGATCAAAGCACCAAATGACAATTATTCCATCGTTGGTAAGCAAGCCGCCGATATTGCCAAGTCAATTTCCAAGAATTGGGATTCCAAATTCCAACCGTTATTTGAACAAATGGACGAGTCGGAAGCTGCGTTTTGGAAGATCACATGTTCGACACCATCGGGTGTACCAGAGTGGAAGAATGAAGCCCGTGTAACTGTGATTGGCGATGCAGCGCACTCGATGACACCTGCTGGTGGTCTTGGAGCAAACACGGCTGTTCGAGACTCTGCACTGTTGGGAAGGTTATTGCATGAAGCTGGTGGATGGAGCCCTGGAGTGACGGCTGCTTATGAGAAGGAAATGAGGGTTTATGGTAGTGAAGCTGTTCATCAGAGCTATAGCGTGGCTGTGAAAGGGTTCGGGGGTCTTATTGACGAGGCGACGAGCCCTGTAGTTAATGCTCGAGTTTGAGGTATGAATAATGATGGGCCTATTTTTATACAGAATGATGCAAGAGTTGATTACAGAGAATAAAGAGAATAAGCGCCTTGAATGCTGGGTACAGTAAACTGCCCAATCATTTCGGAATATTATCAGCACAGCCTTCAACCACTTCCCGAAGGGTT
Organism: Fusarium longipes; assembly: GCA_013618495.1. Classification (NCBI taxonomy): domain Eukaryota; kingdom Fungi; phylum Ascomycota; class Sordariomycetes; order Hypocreales; family Nectriaceae; genus Fusarium; species Fusarium longipes. Next base: position 325,299 of record JABFEY010000014.1, read on the forward strand.
GCGTAATACCTGGATACGAAGCCACTCACGTGATCTTATAGAAGCGCTGGAGTTGTTGGGGGTTATGACATGACATGACTTCAATCCTTTATTTTATTTTATTTTATCTTATGGTCCCTTCTCTTCTCTACACAATCTATTGTCCTTTCTTGTCAGATTCCATCGCCTTCAACATCTCCTATACCAAAAGTCATGATGGAAAATTAGGTACCTAGTGCTCACTACTAGCGGGGCTACTAATCTGCTTCAGTCGCTGCCAAATCTGCGACAAACAAAAAACCTCAACTTTCCCATCAATTCAATAGATTAGTAGGCAATCTGAAATCATCCGTCACTACTAGTTGGGGGATACAACAATGCGCAGCGACATATTCTCTCAAAAAGCGACGATATCTCATAAACCTCACAACCAGACACTGCCAAGCCTTCACTGAAACTTCCCAGCTTCCGCCATGATTCGGCCTTGGCGCGACAATGTCGTAAAAGGCGTTGGACTAGTCAGTTTCGTCTCGGCGCGTCAACGCCTCATAAAAAGCATCGGAGTCTTCATCACCTTCATATGTCTCCTCACCTTGTGGGAGTTCTGGACCGATCTCTCGTTCGCGTATCAGAGAGTCACGTCATCAAGCTTGGCAAAACCAACAATTGACCATCTCCAATTTACTGGACCGACTAGCGAAACAACCGAATTCTGGTCCAGTTTGCTCCAGCAATTCTATCAAGCAGAGCCTAAGGGCAAGAAAATCAGGCCCCCCAAATCTCTCTCGCGCGATCAATTCGACCCTCATGGAGAAACTCCGCAAATCGACACAGACTGGTTGGAAGTTTCGGACAAGGAAATCAATTCTTTGAAGGAAAACCACGAAACCTTTGTGCAAAGTATCCGACATCTTGCTCCAAAACTCCCATTTCAACCCAGCACAAAGGGCATCGTAATCACCTCCAAAGGATCCGGAGTCGGAGTAGCAGCTACCGCTGTATTTATGCTACGACATGTCGGCTCACGTCTGCCAGTGCAACTATTCCTTGACTCGGCAACTGAAACAGAGTACCAGAAATGCAATGACATGTTAACAGGCCTGCAAGTACAATGCTTGAACATGGACGATTTCTTGCATCTACCGAATACGACATCAATTCGCAAACCACGGATTAAATCCTACCAGTACAAAGTCCTGTCAATCATCTTCTCCAGCTTCCAAGATATTCTGTTCCTCGATGCCGATGCCTTTCCGCTCAGAAATCCTGATCATCTTCTTGACGTGGAGCCGTACAAGAGCAATGGATTGGTGACATGGCCTGACTTTTGGCTACCCACCATATCTCCCTTGTTTTACAAGATTGCTGGTGCCGAAAAGCCAAAAGTGACCATCAATTCCCGAAGCTCCGAGTCAGGAATCATGCTCTACAACAAAGCCAGGCACGCAGACAGTCTCTTGCTGGCCGCATACTACAACTTTTACGGCCCAAGATTCTACTATCAGCTTCATTCACAGGGCGCCTGGGGCTCAGGCGACAAGGAGACATTCATGCAAAGCGCCTATGTTCTGGGTAATCCTTTTTGGCAAGTGAAAAGGTCACCGGAGCTGGTGACATCCGAAAAGATCAATTGGGGAAGCGGAATCTGGCAGGCGGATCCTGAGCAGGACTGGAAACTTGAAACAGCCCGAGCGAGAAACATCACGACCGCCCCCTTGAGGACACGAAAATTGAGGTTCAAAGAGGAAGAGGGTAACATCACAAGTACCATGTTTGCCCATCTCAACAGGGTCAAGTTCGACATGATACATCCGATGCAAATATTGGAGGACCTGGCACCTGAACATCCTGACGGGCGTGTAACGCGCTTATGGGGAGATGATGTCGACAAAGTCTCAGGTGTAGCTGGATATGATCTCGAAAAGGTCATCTGGCAAGAGGCTATCAAGGTCAACTGCGACCGAGGGTTAATGGAAGAATGCAAAAAGATACGAAAATATTATGAGGCGACTTTTAGATAATGAGTGAACGCTCACACAGCAATAGAAGAGTGTATTTATGGAATCGCAACCATACCCTTTATGTACATAGACACTTAGACTACCTACATATACCAATGCTACATCTGCATCATTCAGTTCTTTGGTGCGTACTTGATGCCGCTGTCTGGGCAAGAACTCTTGCCTCCATCAGGCTCAGTAGCCACAAATTCGCCCTCCTGGAGCGAGCCCTGCACATTGAAATGGTACCAGACCTCGCTCAGTGAGCTACCCTGACATCCGATGGTGACACGCGCGCCGTGCTGCGATGCAAGTGCATCCTCAATCTCACTTGCGGTGTACGTATCCTCGGTGGAAGGCTTGATGCCCGCCTCAGCGAGCCACTCGTACGTGGGCAGAGTCTTGAACAGAGAGATGGTCCTCTTGACGTAGTCGGCTGCCTCCTCTCCGGTCTGGTAGTTGCTGTAGCAGCTGGGTTCGAGGGTGCTGATGCAAGTGCCGTGCTTGTCCCACTCGTGCTGCCACAGTGACTCATCGTTGCCGTCCTCGCTGACCCAGTACTTGTCCATGTACGAGAGTGTCGAGTTGCCGAGAAACTTGGACACGATGGACTTGATATCTGTGTACTCACGGCTCTTGTCACAGAACTGGGGGTATGTGCCGTCGCAGTAGTCAGGCCAGAGGCCATGAATGGTCCACGAATCTGAGTTTGTCAGTTTAAACGACATGTCGAGCTATTTCTGAGGCTGCACTCACCTGAGGGTCCTGCAGCGGGGTCAGAGTCCCAGAATTGAGTTTGGAGAAGCTGGCCAGCAGGGACGAAGCAGCAGGTATCTTGGACTTCAGTCGTGTTGTGGCAAGAAAGAGGTAGATCGTTCGGACATGACGAGAATGCATCAGCTTGCGCTTTGGCAAGGAAGAGCGCAAGCGGGACAAGAGCTTTGGTGAAGGCCATCTTGAGTTTAGTGTGACGGTTTATTCCAGGGTGAGGATAACCAAAAGACTATTCTGCAAAAAAAGAGCCAAGCGATACTTTATATCATCTCTTTCCATAATGCACGTGTCTCGGCAGACGGAAAGCCTATTCATTCTAGTGTCGGACATAATCGACAGATGAAGCAGTTGCAAGGAAGCAGAGTATGCGATAACGTCTCATTCTGCAATCTGTATCGTCCAAGAACCCCACGTGCATTGTATCTCTAAAAAATTACAAGGACCTTTTGTCGCTGGGTTTCTCAGCCAATGAGATGACAGAGTAGCCCATGGTAAAGTGTAGATCGGCAATATGGGGGGCACTTTTGAGCGACCGAGACGTCGCAAAGAGTCGAGGAGTCAACCAATACTATATGAGATCGTTTATAGCATGAGAGATGGCTGGTGTATAATTTCATAGCTTTCTACCAATTGGATTGGAGAGAGAGACTGGCAAGTCCAAAGAGATGCGAGATTGACAGGCCGACGATCGGAGTATCTTTGCATGGAGGCATCGGAGCATCGCTGCAGATCAATGCCGATTTACCCGTCAACGGCCAACGATGGCCCGTTCTATGATAACGGTAAGTAGTCGATGATGAGGGGACTGCGCCATTTCTTAATTACATGCCTATCAAGGTTACTGACTTGCTGACTATGTTTCATTATCAATGATAAGAACCAGTTATGGCACTATCTTACGCCCAAACATGAAGTGCCTGAAACTGTTAGTAGCATAATACCAGTCAAAGGTGGACTATGACCAACTGTGATGGATCTGATAAGCCTGACGGGTCTTATCGTGACCATGTATCTTATCGGGGTCATTACCTTATCCCCAGTTATGTCGTAGCGTACTCAGGCGGAACTAGCACGTCTACTTAAGTCGTAACTCTTGATCACTGTTGAGCCACGATAAAACATTAGGGAGCAAGTACTTTTGCTACGGCTAGCTTATACATCCGCACATCGTCCATCAGCCGTCAACAAGACAAACGCACATTAACACATTGGGACATCCATAAACATAACATTGTAATATATCGAGGTATTACGCTTGCTCCGACTTGGGTTTTTTTATTTTCAGTCACTCACAATATTCTCCGAAGCACCACCATGGCGCTGCCACCCTATCTAACCAAGGTAGTCATGAAAATATTTTAACTACAGGGTAACAGAAACGGTGGAGCGATGAATGATCTAGCCCCTATCCGACTTGATAGCTCGCAAGAGGTTGTTTCCAAGGAACAAATGATCTGTCAGTTATTTCTCTGGCTTTGAAGCCTTTGTAGATGTTGAAACACGGCGAGATTTGTATCTTTGAGTGGCATGTCACATTTCCAGTTTTCTCAACGGCCGCTTCATGTCATAACAGGGACATGTTGGATGAATGCGTTGCTTTTTCTTTGTACACGATGGATCAGAATGCTACTCTATTCATCGCATAGTATTTTTTTTATTTTTTTTGCATAAACCGATGCAACCATACAACAAAGCAACTCTTGTTACTGCTGGAACTGCTTGCCATAAAATTGCAAAGTAGCATTGCCCCTCTGCATATTCCTTGTTTCTTTTTTTGACTGACAAATGCAAAGGCCACAAGTTCGAAAGCAGACGATGAAGATTGCTTTTTTTTTTGTCTTTGACTCTTTCCTATCGCGTCTGTTTCCGTTTTGTTTCCCAGCCACTCTGATAATAGCCCCTTTCCTTCGGCAAAGTGCGGCTGGAACATGGAAATGATGAGGTAAGGTTGCTGACCCATTTCCGGGCCAAGCGACCAAAAATCCGAGTGCTCCACCAAACCGTAGACGCAAAAATCTCCGAGTTCATCTTCACCATGAGAAACAAACAATCATCCCTATTGAGGAGCCTCAGATACGAGGTTTCAGCTTACATTCCATAGGCTAATGTACGTCGTGCAGCAATGGTAACAGCAGATAACAAGGTTCGTCGTTTAAGCTAGCCACCATCACGGTTGTGATTCCGCTAGATCGCAGTGCTCAGACCTTGGACGGCATAGGCGAGGTTTTATCAGATGATTTACTGACTCGCCTTTCTCGCTTCCTCGATGATATGGCTCATCCTTGATGTTTCTTTTGTGCTAGTCGTGTGTGATTCAACAGACATGGTCCCGTTGCCCGGCACTCCTAAAGTGATGTGTGTATGAGTTTTGCAATCTGAAATAACAACAATAGCAAGCAACAGGTTTGGCATTATCTGCGTTGCTATCTTCTATTTTCGTACATCAATGCATGTGAGCATGTCCATTTCTATCATCAGCATTTTTCCTTTTTGCATTTTCTCACAACTCGACATGTTATGCCCATGATGGTAAGCTTCATGCAAATGATATACGATCAAATGCTTCCTCTAGGGTAAACCTTGACGATTGTTTACTTTTGAACAAGTGGATCATCAACCTCTGCAATTGGAAAAGACGGTGATACAGATTGAGCAATTCCAGCCCATTCTTTCGCTCATCAACCTAAAATCCGTAGTCTGTTTTACTATTCAGGTGAAATGACCAACTGCAACCCCTGTCCCCTGCAAATTGATGTGCCACCAAGGTTGGCTGTGGCTGCGGGCCGTGAGGTGCTCCAAGCTTGGTTAGCCATCTTTTTGTTTCAAACCTTTTCGGGGAATGTCGCCGCTTTGAGCAATCAAAACGAGACGGATCGACCGGGGAGATCCCACTTTTCATCGATCCAGTATTGGATGTTGAAGAGGAGCGGCTCAGGCGGTGGCTTTCTCGCATCAATGCTTTTAAAATTACGGATGAGGCACCTGCACGCACTTGCTTTCTTCACACACTCGACTGTGCCGTTTCTATGAAAAGAAAGAATTAACCTGAAACGAATCTCTCTGCAACAGAAACTGAAACTAACTATGCTAAGAACATGCTGGATTTGCGTGCAATGGCCAGGATACCTCAGCTTCGGATCGCAATGCCATGATCCAAGCTTGCTTAGTCGAGAGTCTAGCCCTGTTGATGGGGTTCGCCGCATCTTCCGCCTTATTTCGTCCTCAGCTGAATATGCTGGTTGAATATGGAACGCACAGCGTCACGACCATAAGAATTCCCCGAGTCTTCTAGAAGCAGGCTGCTTGAGTAGTTTACGACCACAAGATACATGTCACCTTGTGTTTTTTTGATGAGCAATCTTAAATTCCTGCCGGATATAATCTCAATGGTGCAGTAGCCTCTATTACTCCTCTTAGCTTCTACAACAAGCTACTGATCGTCAACTGACTCGAACCCCTGCCATGCTAAATTTGGAAAAGGAAACAAAGCAATGTCAAAGCCCTCCACCGTCACCACCACCAACATGCGGTAGAAGCTCATGAAACGTCTGAGCGACGATCGGATGGACACTAGATCCAGGCACAGGCACTGAACCAGAGGCTAACCCCTGAGCCGAACAGGCCGAAGATGCCCAGAGCTGAGAGAAGAGTTGTCTATCCGAGGAAAGGCGACAGAGCCGGGGGCAAATCCGTGACTTTGACAAGAGCTTGATTTTTGCTTAAAAGGAAGCACATCTGCAGCTTCAGTTCACTCTTTCCTTCTGCTCTCTATCAAACGTTCTATCTGATTTTCCTATCATTTTCTTTTTTGTTTCCTTAATTCTTTCGTTTTTCTAAGTGTTTTTACTTAGTCTCTCGCTATTTTCATTAAGTCTTTCGCTACTATCAAATTATTGCACACTCGTTCGCTATAAAGCAGCAACAACTACAACAACTACAACAAAAACACTCTCGTTCAACGCTATGCGTTTCTCAACTGGAATCCTCCCTGCCCTGGGAGCAATTGCTTCGCTGGGCGAAGCAACTCCCACTTTCATCGGAGGCGGAGGCGGTGCTTCAGGCGGCATTGGTGGCCACCTTGGAGGTGGTGCCGGTGTTGACGCTGGAGCTGGACTCGGAGCTGGAGCCGGCGTTGGCGGCGGAGCTGGCGGACATCTAGGCGGCAGCGCCGGAGTTGGTGCTGGAGCTGGACTCGGAGCTGGCGTTGACGCCGGAGCCGGAGCTGGTGCCGGTGTTGGCGGCAAGATTGGAGGAGGAGCCGGTGTCGGTGCCGGAGTTGATGCCGGTGCTGGTGTTGGTGGTGGTGCCAAGGGAGGTGTTGGCGCTGGTGCTGGCCTTGGAGCTGGTGCCGGTGTTGGCGCTGGTGTTGGCGGCAAGATCGGAGGAGGAGCTGGAGGCCACCTCGGCGCTGGTGCTGGTGTTGATGCCGGTGCTGGTGTTGGTGCCGGTGCCGGAGTCGGTGGTGGTGCCAAGGGAGGCCTTAAGGGAGGAGCTGGAGGTCACCTTGGAGCCGGAGCCGGCCTTGGAGCTGGTGTCGGCCTTGGTGCTGGTGCTGGCCTCGGTGCTGGTGGCAAGCTTGAGGGCGATGTTAAGGGCGGTGCCGGTGGCAAGATCGGTGGCGGTCTTGGTCTTGGAGGTGGTCTCGGTGTTGGTGCCGGTCTTGGCGCTGGCCTTGGTGCTGGTGTTGGTGCCGGTCTTGGACTGGGACTCGGTGGCCTCGGTGGCCTCAAGGGCCTCCTTGGTGGTGGTGTTGAGTGGAACGCCGGTGCTGGTGCTGACTGGCACACCGGAACCTCTTGCAGCATTGGCAACACCTGGAAGGACCACATTCTCTTCCAGGGTATCTGCTCTCCCGAGACTGAGACCTCTGCCGCTGTCAACCTCGGTCTTAACCTCCCCAGCTGCCAGATCACTGGTGACATCGGTTTCGCCTGTGGTGCTGATTTCCTCAAGACCCCCAACGTTCGTGTCGGCCTCGGTGGCATCTCTGCTTACATTGAGATCGATCTCTCTGCTTCTGCTGCCGTCCACCAGTCCGTCGAACTCTTTGCTGCTCCCAAGCTCGGTGTTGCTATCCCTGGTCTCGAGGCCGATGCTGATCTGAAGGCTGCTATCGAGGCTGCTATCGCCCTTGATCTTATCGTCGGCTGTGGCAAGGCTATCGATCTCTCTGCTGGTGTCTACGTCAAGTTCCCTGCCGATGCCTACGTTGACATCGACCTCCTCACCAAGAAGGTCATCAACGCTTCTCTCGAGGGTCTCGTCACTAAGGCTCTCCCTGTTGGTGTTGGTGCCGATGTCGAGCTTGGTGCTGGTATTGATCTCCAGATCGGTCTCCGACTCCGTTCCGAGCTTGCTATCCCTGGTGGTCTTGAGATCCCCGTCCTTGGTCTCTCTGGCAAGGCTGGCGCTGATGCTGGCTTCGGCGCTGGTGTTTGGTTCTCTCTCCTCGACTACTCTGCCAAGATCGGTGGCGGTGCTTCTGCTGGTATCGACATCACTGGCGAGTTTGACTGCAACCTCGGTCTCGCTGTTGACAAGAAGTGGGATTTCTCTGGTGGTTTCTTCAACCTCATCCCCAACCTTTCCGTCGGTCTCGCCAAGGGTATCAAGTCCACCTTCTCTCAGAAGACCCGTGGTACCTGCGGTAGCTTCATCGGTCGCTTCAAGAAGGGTGGCTTCATTGGCGGCCCTACCATCCCTGCTTCTGGTGTGATCACTGCTACTACTGCTGGCTCTGACGCTTCCGTCACCATCCCCGCCGGTGTTACTCAGTCTGTCGAGTTCTCTGGCACTGTTGTTGTCCCTGACTCTCCTGACTCTGCTGCTCCTGCTCCTTCTGGTCCCGCTGATGTCACTGGCTCTGGTTCTCTCCCTGTTGCTACCTCCGCTGCTGAGATTCCTGACACCACTGAGTCTGCTACCTACGGCGGCCCTGCTGGCGATGCTACCGACTCTGGCTCTTCCCCTGTTGTTACCTCTGCTGGTGATGTTCCCGTCGGCCCCGGTGGTGAGGTCCCCAACCAGACCATTACCAAGGGTGGCGATGTTACTGCTATCTTCGGCCCTGGCGAGACTGTCACTGTTTCCGGATCTGAGGGCTTCACCACCATCATCTCTGGCTCTGAGGGTTTCACTTCTTACATCACTGGTTCCGAGGGTTTCACCACTGTCATCTCTGATTCTGAGGGTAGCTTCACTTCTTACTACTCTGGCTCTGAGGGCTTCACCACCATCATCTCTGGATCTGAGGGTGTCACCAAGGTCGTTCCCGGCACCCCTGGCTTCACCACTGTTGTCTCTGGTTCCGAGACCTTCACCCAGGTTGTTCCTGGCGCTGGCTTCACTTCCGTCTACTCTGGCAGCGTTCCCGTTGCTACTGGTGGTAACAACTACGATCTTCCTCCTTCCCCTGGTGCTGATGCCACCTCCGCTGGTGATGTTCCCGCTGAGTCTGGCTCTCTCCCTGTTGCTACCTCTGCCCCCAACGGTGACAACGGCACCCCTGCTGATGCCACTACCCAAGCTGGCTCTGACGCTGAGGTCACATCTGCTCCTGCTGCTGGCGTCACCGAGGCCCCTGATGCCTCTGGCATGATCACCAGCACTATCCGTGAGACCCACGTCTACACCATCACCTCTTGTGCTGCCTCTGTCATCAACTGCCCCGCCTCTTACACTCAGAAGATTGTCACCCAGACTGTCGTTGAGCGCACCACTGTCTGCCCTGCCACTGCCACTGCTGTCCCTGAGGTCCCCGCTGAGGGCTCCGATGAGTCTGCTGAGACCCCTGACTCTCCTGACGCTGAGACCCCCGATGCTCCTCAAGAGGGTGGCAACGCTTCCAACAAGGGCCCCGACGGTGACAAGTACCCTGCCCCTGCTGCCACCACTGATGTCGAGGGCGGTAACGGCTCTGGTGCTAACGGCGATGCTCCTGCTCCTACCGCTCCCCCTGCTGCCCCTCCTGCCGCTGAGCAGCCCACCATTGACCTCGTCACCATCACTCAGGACGTTACCACCATTGTCCCTTGCACCGAGTTCGTCACCAGCACCTTTGTTGCTCCTACCACTGTCCAGCCTCCCGCTGCCCCTGTTGTCACCATCATTGACAACCACACTGGTCAGGTCCCTCAGGACGCTGCCACTCAGCAGCCCGGTGCCTTCACCACACTTACCCGAGTCATGGCCTCTGCCACCGACTCTGGTGACTACCCTGCTGCTACTGGCAGTGACGCTGATGCCGCTGCTCCTCCTGCCTACGATGTGCCCGGTGCCGCTCCCACCTACAAGGCTCCTTCCAACGGCACCATTCCTTCCCAGGTTCCCGTCGTTGCTGGAGCCTCTCTCGTCAGCGTTGGCAGCATGCTGCTCGCTCTCCCTATGGCTCTCGCCTTTGTCATGTAAATAGCTTAATTTTTGAAAGCCCTATTGCTTTCCATGCCCGCATCAGATAGAACGTAATTCATGGACCTTAAGATTTTGTTTTATCTACTCTTGTGCCTGCATTTGTGACTCTGTTCTAATCGCCTGTAACTTCTTCTAAAGCCATTTGACTCCTCATCGTCTTACTAGTAGTGCTCTGCCTCGAAGTTATTGTCTTCATTTCGCGGAACTAGCCTTCAACGTTTGTACAACCTGTTGATTAACAGTTGTGTATGGGGACGATCCTTTCCATAATAGATCTACTCTATAAGATACCTTCAAATGAAATTTAATCCCAACCGGCTCATAATGTCGAAAATGCACATGTCAAGTCCATGCATAGCCTCTTCTGATTCCCGTTCTTTTCGTCTTGATTCAGTATCAATACAAATCACATAGACTTTATATCTTGCATGCTGCCCTCAATAAAGCACATCTGTTTATAGGTATTGCCCCTTGTCTGTCCGTACAGTTTCAGTGAGACCTGTTAAACAGAGGTAGTGCACAGCAGTATTTCCCGACTAAATTGAAGCAAAGTTGGTCATACTAGTAACGGGACATTGAGAATATTATTGTCATTAATTACATTAATAATGGATACACAATAAAAACCATAAACGCCTGTACTGGTACAGAATCCCCTAACACCGTACATCTTTGAGCTAACCCATTCAACGACAAGGCCTGACATTCGATTTATGTAGGCCTGTCTTATATTTGACCATAGTGATACTGATACTTCCATCGCTTGGGTGCATTGAATGGCTTCCAAGAGTCTCGGAATCAGCACGTCTGTGACCGTCACAGTTGTCGCTGTCGACGACCGAAGCTGTTGAGCCAACGGCACTCGGCGCCAGAGCAGTGAGGACATGTGTAGAACTCGAGCCAGCTTTGGGCAGTCCTGTGAGATGTATCGAGTGTTTCGTTTGAGTACGCGGGTAATTGCGGCGGTACTCGCTCGATCCTGAATCAACTTTTGAGGTCGGGTTTGTACAAGTCATCATAAACAGGCAGGCTGGTCGAATAATAGGGAGGCAAGCTGCACAAATACAAGTCAGTAAGCCTGGCTGAAGACATGGGAGAAGTATATACATACTAGATATTGTTACCAAATTCACTTCCACTGATGCCCATATGATGATGGGAGCCAACTGGAATGTCATATCGTCTGATTTGTTGTCGAAGTGTGCAGACACACGCACGATGACTATACCAGCCACACACACCCTTGCATACGTCAGTAAAGAATCAAACGCCAATGCTATTTCCAGGAGCGTCTCACAAAGTGCCAAATAAGAACAAGAAGATGATCGCTATCTTTTGAAGGACAGGGAGCTGAAGCTTCTGAATTTGTATGATAGGCAAAATCAAGATACCGACATCGATCACCACATGGGCTAGAACCGTGCCAAAGAAGAAGTCTGCACTCTTGATAGGACACACAAAGTCTTTGATACTGGGATCCCAAAATGCTTTGACTGGGTAACAGTGGAATGTAGTCAGGAAGATCTGGGAACTATATAAGCCAGGATAGGGTTTTGAGTACTGATATAATGACTTACTCGAACAATGACCCAAAGAATGGAGCAGGTCAACAAAATGGAAATAGCAAATTGAATATTAGCGACGCGGAACATGCGCCAATAAAATGATAATATGGAAATCTTGGCAAAGAAGAGCGTGAATGCGTAGAGGTGCTCAATAATGAAGAGGTACTTTTTCGTAGTGTAATTTGCTTCTTCGACTGTCATACCTTGCACATCCTCTGAATGTAAGCCAAAGCCATGTTGTATCCCTAAGAGTGGTCAGTGTTATAAAGCATTATGGCGATTGTCAGGCATACAAATAGGAAGCATAACGGCCCAGGCTACCGCAGTGGCCTATTGATTGTTAATGATGCGATTCGAAAACCATATCCGAAGCAAAATACCACTTACATAGCAGAGTATCGCAAAGCAATCGTCCCACCACAATCTTAGTCCGGTGATTCTTCGACTGGAAAGTCTCAGGATAAGGAAGATAGTTGCAGCTGGAAAAGTAACAAACTCGGCAATCCATAAATCAGGTTGTAACGAGGTCATCTTGGTCGGTTAGCGAAGACAAAGGAAAGGGATGATTTGCAAGATTAGCGAACTGTCGGGAAGGAGTGGGACCACTCCGGATGATATACGCCCGACGAGGGATCACAGTCGATCAATTCATGCGGCTCAAAGCACTGGCTAGATAGGGTGACATGGGTTCGATGGGAGCCTCGACCGTAGCCTTGCACTTGGTGTACACAACACGACAGTCTGAGGTTAGTTGGGATGTATTCACCCATGCAGCCTCTAGCGCCCGCCTTTGCATAATACTCGAATTTGTCCCCATCGATTCGGGAGTAGTCAGGTCAGCAAAGGAGTCTCAAGCCTCTTCTGATTGAACTTGTCGGTGCTGGCAGATGCAAGCTTCTAGACTCATAAGCCGCCGCCAAGATGACCACACGCTTGTTTTGTAAATCAGACGGGAACGCCGCCTTGTGTGTGAAGGGGCCAGGCGTTAGCTAGAATCACTCTGTTTCATACCATTAGGCCTCTATAGAGACTCGGGATCATCAGCAGAAAAGTCTGTTGGCTGCTGACATAGAGGCGCTCCCATCTTCAAGGCGTTGAAGCAGGGCTGAACCTGGAGACGAAGGCCAAGGCGTTCTACCATTTCAGGGCTCTAGCTTGATACAAAGGCTCATCCACGTTTCATCTAACAAGCTTTGTCATGCAATTGAGAGCATCTCATTCGACACTAGTACAGCGGCGTCGAGTGGGCGTTAAGCTTTGAACTCTATCGACAGACTGGGATTTGAGCCTTGCAATGGGATGATCCTTTCTCTCCGTAGCCCGTTTCATAATAGTTTTTCAGTAAAGTAAAAATGGAATGATACTGCTGATACACTATTAATAGTCTAAAAGTATTTTGAAGAGGAGAGTGGAATTCGAGCCCGATGTGTTGGTACCTGGATCGAGTGGAAGCTAGGATTCAAACTACCTAGTCAAGCCCGATTGATCTCGGATACCGTTGAGCTGAAGGCTTGGCACCGCCGTTCATCCAATCTTTTCTAATCTTTTATGTGTTGATTCACGAGCTGGCTCTGGAACAACCCAAATCTTTCTGGCATCGTGCTCTTGTAATGGAAAGATTGTGGGGTTATGTCGTTTTGAGACGGGCAATTCTTGGGGCAAAGCGTCGCCTAATCATCTCAAGACCCTGCCGAAAATGAAAACTGAGGGTTGGGGCAGGCATTGACCTGTGGTTAAATCCGTGCAATGCTTGATAAGGCTGTATATAGCCTGATCATGAAATCATGTTCTTGACCGTTGTGCTCAATGAGCATACTTCTCATCTCATTTGTTTATGCTTTACAGCCAGGTCAAACAAGCCAAAAGGGTTACCCTTTATCTGCTAGCAATCAAATGGACCCTCTATAACTTTATGCAGATGTATCAAAGCGCCAATTACGAGAGAGATCGCCCTCTTCTATTCCCGATGTCCAAGGATCTTGTTGGGAGATTGCAGATCATCCCCACTGGTCTTCCACCGACATTAGATCTGATTTCAGGTGTGCTAGCACGTTCCTGGTGGATTAATGGAGAGTGATCGTCTTCTCTCAGACCAGTGAATAGTACCTGCTTGACGAAAGTTGACCTATGAATTACAGAGGCTGTGGCTCCTGCTTGACGACAAGATCGTGCTAGTGATATGCGATGTTGAAGAAGCCAAACTAAAAGAGAGTTGATAACATTACGGTATAGTGGCTTTTGTGACACTTACGAACCGCCATTTTCATTCTTGTTGTTGGTGCTTCTTGCCAAAATGTGTTTCTAGGTTCCTGTGATAGTCGTGACCAAGCGTTTGCACCAAGTCGCTGACTGTTAGCTAGCAACCTGAGGGCTTCTCTTAGGTCACACTTATGTTTTAGCCTACAAGCTAAAGTACCTACAGGGACACAGGATGGTCTCTCCATTCAATATTCCATCACGCTCTAGACACGATTTGGGAGCTGGCGGACCCTGGCAAATGTAGAAGAGAGAGAGCGTTTTCGTCGTGCAAAATGACCCGATTTCCATTTTAGTGCATCAACTAACTATGTGCAGGGTATGACGATAAGCGGGAGGACTACAGGTTCACATGCTTTCTTGCACGCTCGGTTACCCCGGAGGCTTAATGTAGGCCCGAGTGCGCCTCTCAAGAAACCTTCCTCATATTAGTAACTTTCCTAACTTCCGCAAGTACAGCTTCTATAAAGATTGTCCAAACAAGCTGGAAAGAGATACACTAAAGTCCCAGAGCGCCTTGTGGAGAACATCATGATGTTCCATCCACATTCTCAGTGACTGACTAGAAATTACCTTTAATCCCCTTTGCAAGCGAGAATACTCTAGAGATGCTTGCCTATTCCATAGGTTTCATGTCAAAGGAGGTTTGGGTTTAGATGTCAAGTATATGAGGCCAAAATTTGAGCCGACATCAGTAACAATCGGTGCGCTGGCGCAATGGTAGCGCGTAGTCCTCCTAAGACTAAGGCTCAGGGTTCGAGTCCCTGGTGTATCGACACTTCGACACTGGAACAATGTCAACATTGTTCCAATCACTTTTTTGCCTGCGCGATATGACGTGTTATAACTCAACTTTCATTATATCGCCATTTTTATATTTATATTTCAATGCTTTATAAATCCGGCTATTATTATCAAGTAACATCTGTGTAGTCAGCGAAATGTTATTAGTCTACATTACTTAAAAAAACAATCAAAATCTCGAGGTCTGAAAGACTTTAAATTATAGGGGTTAGATGTTGTCTTTAATATCGATATTGGAAAGACTGACAGTCCAAGATAGATCAGTGCAAATTAAACATCCATCCGCGCCATTGTCTCTTCTGCCTCCTGCTTCCACTCCTCACGCCATCGCGACAATGGTGGTCGTCTCTGGACCACGTCGCCCGCAGCCCATGTCATGCGCTTCTTGTCCATCTCTTCCGACACATCGTTGTCGGGGCAAATAATGTAGAACTCGTTCTTGCCCATCTTCTCGTAGAGATACTCTGCGACTTGTTCAGGTGTCCAGGGTCCATCTGGCTTCTCTTTGAACACCTTTGCACCAGCCTATGATGAGATGAGTGGTGATATTCATGAGATGCAGAATCTTGGTTTGTTTTGCTTACCAGCCCAGTGAAGGTCCAACCAGGAACAAGCAGGTGCACAGTTGTACTTTGGTCCTTCAAGTCATAGCTCAAGTGCTCGGCCAAGGTTTTAACTGCAGCCTTGGAAGCGTTATATGCCGCATTTCCAGGAGGGTTGGTGATGCCCTGTTTGCTACCCGTGATAACAATGCTTGTTGGCTTTGACTTGGCTGCCTGTTGTACAAGAGGCAGGAAGGTGTTTATGCCGTGGATAACACCAAAGAGATTGGTCTCGAGGGTCTTGTTGAATCAGCATCAACTCAGCGGCACGTCTTATGGCTCACTCACATCTCTGAAGTAGTCTTCATCACCCCATGTTCCCTTGGGACCTCGGCCCGCATTCAAGACCAGAAGCTCAATAGTGCCGAACTTGTCCAGCGCGAGCTTCTTCAGGGCCTGCCAGTCTGAAGTGGATGAAACGTCTACATTTGAGGTAACAACATCAGAGTCGTTGACAAAATGCTTCCTTTCCAAGTCCTCAAGGGCTTCTTTGTCGTTATCGACTAGGAGTGCACGCATGCCTTTACTTCGGCATGTCTTTGCAATGGCAAGCCCGATACCTGATCCGGCTCCTGTGATCAAGGCCGTAGAGCCAGAGCTGAAGACATCGGTAGGTGACATGATTTCAGTGCGAGGGGGTTGTTGGTCTGGGGTGAGTTTTGTATGATTTGAGGCACTTTTAGACGTCTCGGAAGATTATTTTCACCTTCATCTTAAAATGATTATTTATAGGTATCATCAATTCGGACTTAACGGCTTCATAGGTCATCACCCCGCACAAGGACAAAGTCAATGTGGGTCGAGCAGCTTGTTAGTAAGAGTTAGAGATACAGTACAGAGTACGAATACAAACGAGGAACAACAAGCCCGTATAAAGTACTCATTAACAATATTTATTGTTCTTCTAACATGGAGGAACTTCTGCACTTTCAACACGACAAGGGTTGTTGATGCACTCCCATCTCCTAAAGACAGCTCTATTATATCCTGGTACAATGTTGAGCAGTGTTTTTCTTCTTTAGAGTAAAGGTCCAGAATTCATGTTGCCTACCGTAACTCTCAATCCTCCGTTGCGCAACAGTCTTCAACGTGTCGGCGGAAAACATTCTCAGCTAGGTACTCCTGATACCAATAGAAAACGTGGGAAATCACATTTCTAGCTTGTTTGACATTGGTAACACCATTCTCGTCCCAGCAATTATGGCTCGGAATCAAAGGCCATTTCTTAAATATTTAGCTTGAACGATATGGCAATATCGATGACGTATTCGCCAGGGCTGAGTATGAACACCGGCGTAGGACGGTTGCGGACTGCCAGAAGACTATCATCATCCGCTCCGGAATCTACCAGCCGTCAACCTATTACAAACTATAACACGACTTCGGTATATTGTTCTCAGTCCAAACTCACAGAACCATGACTGTTCAAAAGAAAGGACGGAAAATCGCCATCATCGGAGCCAGCGGACAAGTAGGACGCCCCACGATCAAGGCCCTTATTACTCAAGGAGTTCATGACATCACCGCTGTGCAACGGCCTGAATCTACCAGCAAGTTTCCTTCCGAGGTAACTGTCAAGGTGGGAGATTTACAGGATGAATCCTTCCTGGCCAACGCATTTCAAGGTCAGGATGTTGTGGTCATGATGCCGCCGCTTCCTCACATCATTAGCATCCAAGAGCCCGCTGTACGCGCAGCTGCCCGAGTTGGCGTTCCCTACATTCTGCCCGCAGAGTACGGCCCGGACCCTTTTGCTCACCGGCTCGTTGAACAGAACCAGCTTTTGCGAGACAAGCAAATAATTCGCAACTTGATAAATGAGCTTGGTGTGGCGAGCTGGATCTCCATAACTGTCGGCCCCTTCCTTGACATGAACATTAAGAGCGGCGTTTGGGGAGTCGACTTTGAGAATAGAAAAGCCACCATTTGGGACGGCAGTATTGGCAAAGTCAGCGCTTCCGGCCTTACATGCACGGGTCAAGCAGTAGCGGCAGTCCTTAGTCTCCCTGAGGAAGCCTTGTCACAGTATAAGAACAACGCCGTGTACGCACCTATCTTGCACTTCACGCAGCAAGAACTTTTCGAAGCCGCGCAAAAAGTGACGGGGACGACTGAAAGGGACTGGAACATTGTGCATCAGAACATACATGATGCCCTGGAAGACTGCAACGCCAAGATCCAGCAAAAGGATGAGACAGCTCCATTCGTCAAGTTCTTCTTGACTCATTTCCAAGACGGCAGTGGAGCGGACCTCCGGCACAAGATCAATAGTGATGAAATTGGGAAGCTACACGAACTTGGACTTCATGACCAGTCTTTAGAAGATATTATCAAGGCCTCGACGTAGTTTATATTGTACTATAATAAGGCCAGGATGCCTCGGGTGCGTATTCGTCTATCCTGAATTAATCTATTGATCGCGACTCATGTTCCATCGTCGTCACCGTGTTGCACTCCTTATTCTTTCTCGACTGCAACACCATAACACACGTCGTTTACCATTACCACCAACTGTCTTCCCAACCCTCTGTTCACCTTTTATGTATCTTCTTCCACACTCATATCGCCAAAGCTGTTAACGAGATTGTTCAGCACATGTGGATTTATTTCCTCTTGTTTCTTCACATTGGTAACTGGCCATTGACTCTGCACAGCAACAGCCAATTCCGATTCACGGTCAACATCTCCTAGCTTTATTGCCATGGAGGTTTCTAGGAGTCCAATCTCCTGTGGACGCATTTTCCCTCGGATAACTCGAAAGAGGACTTGCGCCAGGTAATAGTTTCGACGCTGATGATAAAGTCCTTGGGCGGCAAGAATTAGTGTCGCTCGCAAAGACTCGATCTTATCCGTTGGGGTATCGTCATTGATGACGTTTATAGTCTCGTAACCAATCATCATGATTGGTATAGCGATAAAAAGATCCATAGCTTCGAAGCCATGTCGGAGAAAATAGAGTCTAACAAGGGTATGCAGATTCTTCTTGGCGTTAGCGACGACGCGATGGGGGGAGAGCTCTTCAGTGGTGGCTACATCGAGCAGAGGCTCAAAAATGGTCAAAAGCAGATGGTGATAATACAAACTGAATTCTACTCAGTCGATTTTCCATATGATAGCTCGCTGGGGAACTTACTGAACTTGTAGCTGTCCTGGGAGAACAATTCTCCTAGGCGTCAAAGATTCTGGTAGGCCACGGTACCAGCTTTCTAAGCGCCTGCGGAAATGATGAGCGAGGTCCAGATCTATTCTGGATTCTCCCGAGTAGGCTGCGCTGCAGAATTCGTTCATGACGATCCGGAACTGGCACCTCGCTCGAAGAACTTGACCCATATCCAAAGACGTAAGGCCTTGGTTCAATGGGTAGCTTACCCATGTCTCTCCATACCAAGATGGATCTATTGAGGGGTCCGGTGGCGTCCATACTGGAGGTTCCTTGATGAGTGGAGAGAACATGAATAGAAACGCGGAAAGGCTGAAGACGTCAATGGAAAGACATAATTGGACAAGGAAAAGCACTTACGTCTCCCAGTTATACAGAGCCCAAGCAGTGTACTCTCTGCCCTTCTGAATTCTGTCACTCCTACTCGCTACCGCAGTATCAAAGATACTGAGTTGTTGCGCCAGTGAAATAGCATGCAACCTGTAGGCCTTCCCAACCTCGTCTACCCCACAAAAGTTGTGGAACACAGTAAAGAGTATACCAGCTTGTATGGTGGTGATTCGCGGCACCTTGGCGTCAAGTTCCCACAAACGCTTCGCCTCAGCAACGAAGCGATATACTAGGTTGTCTGGGTTCCAGTACTCGACACGGTTGGACATTTGCGGATAGCAGACCTAGACAGCCTGTCAACGAATGGACTCGGTATTAACGACTATGTTTCTTACGCAGGCGTAGGCAAGAACAATGTTGACAAGAAGGGAAGAGCAAAAGTCCGTCCGTCCCGCGACCAGATCTTGTAAGAACAGATCCTTATGGAAGGCTGCAGTAAACTGGTATTCACAGCGGAACATGACACGCAGCAAATCTCTCATGAGTGCATTATCCTTGCTGACATTGGTCCAGCGCGATATTTTGGCGTCGTTTAGTAGTGGTTCAATAACTTGTGCTGCATGGAAAGGCTTTAGGTAAGGACTTTTCTGTTCTTCAGAAACCAAGTCGGTCAAACCGCTTGGTGTAACCAGCTCCGTACCATTCCGATACGAGTAGAGAGAAGCTGTCTCGTATAGCAGAGAGTTCATGTATGGATTATCGATATAAAATTCCTTAGGCATCTCTGCTCTATAGGGAAACTCATATCGATACCTTGTTTCTGGTACAACAGCCATCTGAAGCAAAACATTTCCGGCTTTAGCTTGCTGAAGGACCGAACCGACATCGGCACCAGACCTGATTCTTTTAAGGACAAGTTGGGCATCCTGATCAGGCAAATTTCTAAGCAGACCGATCAATTCTTCGTAGATGGTCGGATCGTGGTCTTGACAATTGCTTGAACATCGATTGAGGGCCTGTGACCTTGTTTCCCCTGGTCTGGTCACATATTTACATTCAAGACGGCGTTGTTGACAACGAAGACAAGCTGGTCTTTCACCGGAGCACTAATCAACAGCAATTGTGAGCTTTCCTTTAGGGGCCTTGAAACTGCTCGAATTCGCATACCTTGACTTTGTGCTTCCGACATATTTCACACGCCGCAAGTACAGGATTCAGTCTCGCCCTTGATAGAACTGGCCTTGAAGGCAAAGCTGGTCTCGTGCTTGCAGGCAACAGGCGACGTACGTGTCCTCTTGGAGCGGCTGGTGTTGAAGGTTTTGTTGTTTCAGGGGTGTCAGCCATTGGCCACTTTGTTCTGCTGGGATCTGAAAAGATGGTGTGAGGGTATATTATCAATTATATAGGCATTTAATGCATCTTTTACGCCTCGCCAAGGGTCTTTAGGTCTTTCTTTGTGTACAATCTGAATTGAAAAACACGTCTCGTTTGGTATTTTCAAGTGAAAGTTCCTGGGGCGCGGTCGAGACCCCCGCGTCGTAAACGTGACCAATGAAATATCCGGAAATGTGCGTTATAGTGACGTCGGTAACTGATAATGTAATATTTCCATCGCCATATCCGTATTTTCCGGGTATCAAAAAAGTGACAACTCATAAACATCTCACATGACCAATAACAAACCCATCGACATGTACATGCATGTATCTTTTTTGTCCATGTTGTATCTCCCCTTCATATCATCACTCAATCATATACCTCGTTGGGCCTGACCCGATTCTCTGGCAACACCAACCCGCTAGTCGCTCGAAGCCTCAAGGTACTCCCATCTGCCGAAATACAAAAGTTTTCCTTCATGACATCCAAGCTTCCGCCACAGTCTGACCCTGAACTCTTATCTGCAAGCGCAAGAGCAAGAAGATCAGGCACAGATTCCCATGAAGAGGAGGTTATTCCTGACCAGATAGACCATATCGAATATGCTATAACTAGAAGTGCATAGACGTAGAAGACGGCCATGGCTCCCCGCATGGTCAGACTGTTATCAGCAAATGCAAATCCAGTCACCCATGTCTCCATCTCCGTTTTGAGGAAGCGCTCTTTCTCCTCATCCGACACAGCATATGGACTCGCTCCAGGACCAAACACTTTGCCGTCCTGAGGCATGAAGCTCTTCCACCATTCGCCATCAGGATCAGCTAACGTCGTGATGGCACTGATATTGGGGGCCGAACGTGCTAAGCCATTGACTGCTAATCCTCCCAAGATGGCCTCTAAATGTGCTGCAGACTTTGATCCCTTGCCATCAGTCGTCCACACGCCGCTGTTAAGGATCATTTCATGAACGACCGTCCGATTGCTTCTTGTATCCAAAGGATTGAGATATCTTGCGAAGCTGGGTGCCAGATGAACGCGCTGACCATAGCCAGGGTTGCCTATCCACGATCCTCCAAGTGCCGTGGCGATGGCATCTGAGAACGGTGGATAGCCCTTGCTCGTCAGCGCTACTGCGTCGGCACTCAAATCTGCGGTAATCCACCTGGCGTCTATCATGCATCCGTAGATGTCAGCTGCTTCCTTCGATTTGTTGGAAGGTACAGCTACTACTACACCCACAGAGGTGTTTGCGACGACAGGTGCCGAGTCGAACCAGAACACTTCGGGTTTGCTCAAATTAGGGAGAACATCTGATAGCCAGCCGTTTATGGTGTCTCTTTTGACATCCAAAGTCGTAGGAGGAAATACGACAAAATCAGGAAACAGCAACGTTTTTACTTTGGCATCGCTGACCGATGTCAGCTCGCACCTAGTGTTGGTAATAGGCATGGGTGCGCTGAGCTTGTGCGCGAGCTTCTGAAAATTATTAAAGCGAGTTTGGCCTCTTTTGGCAGAGTCATCAGCAGCCTGCTCCCAGTGCAAGGAAGTTGTGACGCAAGCCTCGGCCGGTCCGAGATGTGGCATCCTGGCAACCGTGTGGTTGGGACTGTTCAAGTTGAACCATTTCTCCCTGACATCAACACCTAGATTGACCAAGGTTGAGGAACGTCCAGCAACCAATATCTCGCTGGGTGGTCGTCTGATGAACAACCCGCTGTCCACCTCGCCTGATAGACCAAGGTTGGAAACCAGTTGGCTGTTGATGACGTCCCATTGCCAAGAGGGGCACAATTCATTTCCGGTGACATTGCAGACGGAGCCGACTGTGTTATTTTCTGTGACCACAGTCGGAAACATGTCCTCCCGAGTGCTGTTGAAGTACACGAAGCTACCTCCAGCTCTCCAGTCACCTTCTTGGGGCATCATCGCAACAGCACTAAGAGACGAAGCTCCCAGTGCCATGATTGTGCAGACAAAGACTGTGAGAATGAACCCCATCTTCTTCCATTGCTGTGAAAACCTTCCTTTGAGGATAGAGAAAAACTCCTCCGACCACAAAAAGCTGATCTCGGAAATTTGTTGTCCGGCTACCAAAGCACCGTACGGCACAGACTGTCCCATGGTGAATTCATGGCGAATCATGGAAAATACAATGGCGTTAAGAGAAAGAACGATGAACATTTCCATCAGCTTTGCTGCGAGTTGGATTCCTAATTTCTTCTCGACATCATAGTCGGGTTTCCCTTCAAGCTCCTTGCCAATGTAGTAATTCTTGAAGATGTAGAAACTCAACGTGATGATCCCCGCTATGGCTGGTAGGTGCACCATAGCGGCCAGTATA
The DNA here is from genome assembly GCA_013618495.1 of Fusarium longipes. Lineage (NCBI taxonomy): Eukaryota > Fungi > Ascomycota > Sordariomycetes > Hypocreales > Nectriaceae > Fusarium > Fusarium longipes. Next base: position 347,897 of record JABFEY010000014.1, read on the forward strand.
GCTGTAAACCGGTCTTTGACGATTGGTACCTGGCGCTTCTTTTTCTTGCGTGCCGAGACATCGAGAATCTGCATGCGCCATTTCTTAAGGATCGTCTTTAGGCGCCACCCTGTTGGGTTCGCTCTCGTTTTCTGTTTCTCTAGACCCTCGGCAGAGAACACAGCGACGTTTTCTTTGCCGTGCCCTGCTGGAGTACTGCCGAAAGGCGGTTCGTCATGTGGTGACGGGGGGTATGGAACATTCTCGTCCGAGTTAACAGGCTCATAGCGAGGCTGGCTACTTGGAGCAAAGTTGTCTGTCATGATGGATGGCAGTCTTCAAGCATAACATATCCTGCCGCTTTGAAGCACTGGAAAGTGGATGTTCTCGCTACTTATTCTCTCCTGTCAACTTCAAACACATTATTAATGCAACCATTATCACCGTGGGGGCCAGACAGGTTGCAGACACTGGCTTGCAATCCTAAATACTTGGACTGCCAATAAGAAGATTTGGAGAGTCTGCAGCACAGCCTTAAACAGGGGTTTCATGTGTGCCGATGTCACACCACCCGCCCACTACCTACTCCGTGAACAGGTAGATAGATGATAGGGCTGGTTCGTTTGAAGCAGTCAAATCTTTCAAGATATCATAGTAGATCTACGGTCTTGCCGGGAGCTTGTTTATAAGAGCGTAGAGAATAAATGCATCATTATGCGTTTTGTAAACCGTCGAAAGACAACAACGAACATCTGAAAAATGGGGTAGCAATTGTTAGGAGTCCCTGAGTAGTGGTAGGATCCAGTGTCACAACATCCTAGTAAGCACTAACAAAAAAACACTCACAGCCTTGTAGGCAAAAAGGTCAATGATTTCTCTTGAACTCAAGCGCTTGCTGTTTCTTCCTATTTTCAACCTTTCATGCTTATTACTGCAGCCACGCCGTTGGTAGGCGAAGGTAATCGGAACTATCAACTGTTCGGAATTAAGATCAAGCGCTGGTCCGTAGTCCGATGAGGTGTTTTAGGGTGTGGCTGGCTGGATCCTGCGAAGAGTTTGTGGGCTGATCCATTCCAACGGAGAAGGTGAATTGGTTGCAATGAGATATCTATGCAATCGACAAAGATGCTGCTAAAACCGGTAACTCAAGCTACTGCTAAGTCAATCTCGATCGACCAAGGTAGGAATCGCGATGCTCGGAGTGCCGGTTTGTCCGAATACGCGGTTGGCTCGCTCCCAGCCTCCCTGTTTTCAACCCTTGTTGACATGAATATCCCCCTGTAGAGTCGAAATTAATCATAACTGTAGGGTAGGCAGTGCGTATCCATGATTTATCATTTGTAATTCAAAGTGACTGTTGTTGAGTCGTTATGCATTCTGATAGTTGGAATTATAATGTTGGTGTTTTAATTGCAATGGACTAGCTTTACTATGTTTATGATATCCGGCCAAACGAGTTTGATGTGGGTATGTATTTGCCATCACCTCTCGTGGGCTGAACGACGGGTGAACATTAGGCATGTAGAATTGCTCACCTAACCACACCGACAGGCAGTGAAGCAGTGTCACAGCTGTCAAACCATGCTGGATGGAGCTTTTAGCCAATCAGAGAGCAACAGGTCATTCATCTCATCACTGATGGGCTGATCCACACGGGAAATGAGACCCAGTATAAGTTTCTCGAATACGATATCGATAAGTATGAGGACAACGATAACTGTTCCACCATCATCTATAAATACTCGCGTTTCCCTTTTCCTTCTGTTTCTCTTTTCCTTTCTTCTTCATACTTACCTTGCCTGGAACTTTGCCCATGATCAAGAATATGGGAGTTCAGCGTGGAGCATCTGCATTGCACATCGCGGCATCGCTCCATTCTCTATTACCCTTCGGGGTCGTAGGAGGTGGAATTTTTGATTTAAAACCCTCGTTTTCATTATGTATTGGGCTTGATGCTCGGGCATGAAGAAGATTAACTTGGTAACATTTATCGCGTCGCGTATACGCTTGACGCGTCTTATGAGGAAATCTAAATTCTTCGATGGGGGATCTAGACGTGTCGCCTTGATCAGCAATCTTCATAGATTAAATCCAGCATATCTGTCCTTGGCCAGGATCTATCTGACTATCCTCACACTTCACGTCTAAATCCTGTTTTCCATCCAAACTACGCATTTCCCGTAATGATAGCTGCAGCCTGCTCCGAAAGGGCATAAAGCGGTGCTCGAATGTGTGCACTGATCGGCACAGGAATAACTGACGCGTCAACAACGCGAAGGCCTTGAATCCCTTTAACACGAAACTCAGTATCCACTACTTTCCCCATGGAGCAAGTCCCTGTGGGATGCCATGACGTCCCGCTTGCCATAGCTAACCTCTGGTCAAGCTTTTCGTTGTCGTCATCTAGACCCAAAGGCTTAACGGGAAGTCCTTCTGGAACTGTTTCGCCAACAATGTTTTCACTGAATCTCGACTTGAGCATGAATTTTGTTAACTGGCGCAGTCCTTCACGAAACACGTGCCTGTCCACCTCGGTAGCCAGGTAGTTGAGATTAACTGTCGAGGGTTAGTAGGTTGGATGTTTTGCAACTCAGTTCTTCTCACCTTTTGGATGATCGTTAGGGTTGCTTGACTTCAACTTTACAGAGCCTCTGGACGTTGGTAAGAAGGTAACTAACGCGCTCGTGATGTGCTCCGTATCAACAGGAACTCCAGGGAACGGCACTTTCGCAAACATCACGATGTTCTCCAGGAATGTTCGTTTCTTAGCAAGAAGACGATGCTGGGACGTGTCAGGCTGTACACCCTCATCTTTTGCGATGGCATCAGCAAGTCCGTCCCTTGCAACACTCGTATTAACGATCCAATCGAGTGGTACACCTTGGGCATATTGTGGTTGTTGAAAAAGAGGATTCGCTGACCCCAGTGTGTATCCACCAGAGGGATCACGTAGTCGCCAGTGCTGAAAGAATATCATATGGTCAGACAGATTTTCACCAACTTCTGGCAAGTCGACTAGTGGTTCAATTCCAACTTCTCCAAGGTGAGAGCTTTCGCCGATGCCCGAAAGTTGGAGGAGTTGAGGTGAACGGAACGTCCCAGCAGATAGTACAATGTTCTTGCCAGTGACAGCACTACCGTCTCCCAACTCGATACCCGTCTCTTTAAGCTCGCCGTCCAGCTTTTGCACGAGAACTCGTCGAACATATGTCTCAAGACGAATCTCAATACCTTCCAGAGAGTATTGTTCCGCCGACCATTCACGCTTGCCATCAATTCTGGCCTCGCAGATATAGCCACGACCAAGGTTCTCACCCGCGTTCTGATCACCATCGGGAAGCGTAGAGATACCGAGATCTTCCCAGCCAGCAGCAGCCTGTTCAGCGAGAGGGAACGTGCGATTTGACGCCTTGGCACAAGTGATGCGCATTGGTCCACCCTGACCATGCTGGGCCGGATTACCGTTGTCAAACCATTTCTCGGATTTCTTGAACCAGGGCAGTTGACCTCTGTAACTATACCGATCATCGCCAACGAGGGATGCCCATCCGTCGTAGTCAACCGAAGCACCACGAGTCCATCCGCCTACCAGTTGTTAGTACTCAACTTGGAAGGACAATGCTCGCCTGCTCATTTATATCCGTTCTTACCTTAGTTGATTGCTGAACCACCACCTAGACCTTTTCCAGCATTGAGCGTGATTCGTCGACCGGCAAGGCCACCAACAGGTTCTGATTCATACTGCCAGTCTAGTTCACCATCTAGATTTAGCACCTGCATGTCCCGCACTCCGGGGAGTTCGCGTGTGTCTTTTCCAGCCTCGATGAGGAGAACCTTGGAGTGTTCGTCGTATTCTCGAATACGACTAGCGAGAACACAGCCTGCAAGGCCGCCTCCTACTATGATATAGTCATACATTGTCGGAGTGGTATTAGGTGCTGCTTGAGAAAGATGGCGCATACCCCTGGAAAGATTGGAAAAATTGAAACATATGCATTATCCATTCGAGACGGCTCAAATATTTAACAAGTCATAGGTCAGAGAGCAGAAGCATGAAAGCCAAGGCTAACGTGAGATCTTGGGGAAGGATCCATTAGTCTTTAACTGCACCGCAAGCTATCCAACTACACAGAAAAGCAAGACAGACACAGATAAAAAAAGAGCATTAAAAGAGTAAGAATTAACTGTCCTAATCTGCAAAAGATGAGGTTCTGCCCGGGCTCGAACCGGGGACCTTCTCGGTGTTAACGAGATGTCATAACCAACTAGACCACAGTACCAAGCTGTTTTTGTTATACTATACTTTCTCACTGTCGTACATATCCGTCAATCTTTTAGTGAGTTTCGCGCAAACTAGATCCTGCTCTGCCCCGTGTAACAGTATGATACATTTTGTGGTGCTACTTTATGAAAGAAAAGTCTTTTGTAGGTAGGTGCCTCGATCGGAACGATTCTAGAAGCCCTCATTTGTCTTTGTTGATAGGCATGATGTAGCAATCGATATTTCAGATGGACCACATGCGGCTCAGATATAGTCAGACGGTGTAGAAAAACTTCATTCTGCAGATCATAATGCACGATTAATCATCGGATGATCGGCTTTTTGGAAAAAGCCGAGATCAGAAAATTCGGTAGTCGGGCGGCTCTTTGTGGATATATCTATAGACATGTCGGAAGTCGCTCTTTTCGCGACGCAAAGTTGTCGCAGTTGACTCGGTCAACGCTCGTCAGGTGGAGTCATCGTTGGCACTGCATTATATCATGTCTGCCGATCACTACAACAAGTACCTGCAGGATTGGTCGTACATGGCCGCTTCAAGGTCACGCAGCACCGCCGTTTCTTACCCTTACGAGGCCTAACTCTCCGACAGATGTCCATGAACGGACACTATAGCCCTCGCCTAATTATTCCGTCGATTTCTAGTTCTTTAGCACGATTCTAGTGACATCGAACGTAGGCAAAACACTGAAACTGCTTAAACGAGTACGACATTCTGCTGCAGATATCCTGATAACATATCACATGTTACATTGCAGAGTTGACGAGCCTTGCATTGATACATTGTGAACCGGACAACTTTGATGTCCGTTAGAGGCACATGCATGAGTTGCACTCCGATCAGTGACGTTTCCATGGTCCTTGTTGTCTTAATATCCACATTATTGTATAATAGCGATGGGCCGGGGCGATGACCCGGACAACTTAATTGACCGACATCCGAAACACGGAATATTCATTGACTCCTTGTTCCAGAGCCAAGAAGCACTTGGGCGTATCTAAGCGGCCTTGTTTGCTATACTTGTAACAATATAAACCCGGAGCCAGAACCATCTACATTCTATCTTCACAACGTGGGCTAGCAAAAGACAATCAACTCTCGATCTATCATTCTCTCTTACATACATAACAACATTGCAAGAACTTTATAACAATGGCTCAAGGCGCTCAATCTCGTCAGCGCGGTCGCTACTGGCTATTGACATGCCCTCGTACTGCCTCCAACCTTTTAGTCAAGATGCTTAACCTTGACGAACAGGGTGTTCGCCCTGCTCATCATGGAGGTTATTTCTTTCTACCCACGGTGGGAAAACATTTCCTCGTCGATCAAAAGCCTATAGAAAATTGGACAGAGGAAGAGAATAACGCCTTGGATAGCGTAATTCAGAAATGCTCGCAGAGGTTCCAGGATCACATTGCTGCAGCCGAGCAAGAAGGCCAGAAACTCTTTGTCAAAGAACATTCTATCATGCTCAACCATCCACGTGTCGAAAATCACTACATCAATGGTTCCAAAGAGTCTCGTACTATTGACGAGGCAACCCCTTTGTCTATTAGGGGAATACCAGAACCAACCCGGTCACGACTTAACCTTACCCTGTTCCCGGATGAGTTTCTCAAGACTTGGAACCCAACATTCCTTATTCGCCATCCTGCCCTGATGATACCCTCTCTGTATCGGACATGTCAAGGAGAGATGGAATACAATGGTATAAAACGCCCCAGGCAGGAGCCATGTGCCACAGAGCTCACCATGCGCTGGCACCGGACGCTGTACGAGTTCTACGCCGAGTACTTCGCCAACGATAGCGTTTGGCCGATTGTTCTCGATGCCGATGATATCATGACCAGTCCTGAGCTTGTGTCAAAGTATGCAAAGCTAGCAGGTCTTGACGACAGCAAAGTTCGTCGGTCCTGGGAAAAGGCCGGAGACAAGGAGGTGAATAAACTGCACGTCGTGGAGCAGAGAATGCTTAGTTCTATCAATGCCAGCACCACAATTGATAATAGCAAAGTTGCTGGGAATATCGATATTGATGAAGAGGTTGCTAAGTGGACAAATGAGTTTGGCGAGGAAGAGGCGAAAAAGCTTGAGAACTGGGTACGAGATGCTCTACCAGATTATGAGTTTATGCACGCAAAGAGAATGCGGGTAAAGCAGGAGTGATATGGGAATACGTAGTTGTCTGACTGTTCAATGAGATAGTAAGATATTAGCTTGTCAATAACAACTGTTGTTTCTGATCTGATCTGAGTCACCCACGACCTACTTGGCACTTAACATGCAGTGACTTGGACGTATGAAATCATGGCACCAGTATGGCGTACCTGAGATTGATGCTTATCAGTTTCGTGTAGTGGCTCGAGATGTGGCATTAAGATTCCATGAAACGAAAAGAAGCGATTTTGAAGGACAATTGTGCACGATGGTTTTGCTAGTTCATTAAGACATATTGACAAAGAATCCATTTTCGGCATCATGACGACAGATAGACGAAACAGGGTCTTTATGAAGCTCTAGTTAAGAGCTGACAATATCTGGAGGTTCAACGTCGACGTAACAGAAAGATTAATTTCGGAGATTTCCTGAGGTCACAGCAAGGCAAGTTCGAGATAGATGGGCAGATGGGTCTTGTGATCTAAACCATTTTCGGGACTAACAAGAAAGCGAGGACGGAAGTGGTCATGTTATGAAGACCAGTGTGGTCCAGACACTACTAGAATGTCTCGGATATTCAACACTGCGGCTCTGACCCGACCCTGGACAGCCTGGAACCTTCGTGGCGTTGCTTGTGTAATCGTCTGTACCTGCGTCGAGTGATTCTACAGTCTGGGAAATTCTCATCATCGATTTCAGAAAGAAATTGAGTGTTTTGACCATGAAAGACAGCTGTCCAATGCAGTGGCAAGGATTCAACTGGAAAAAGGAACGATTTGCAGGTTTCATGGAGGATGACGATGTAATATGACGATGTAGCTGGGCGCAAATCGATATAGCATTAGCTATTTCACTGCAAATCGGCGATGACCTTGCGAAAAGCCTTACCGAGACCTCATTTGGTGTCAAGTCGTGGAATGAAGGGTCCAGTAGATCTAGGGTTCAGTGAAGCAGTATTTGTAAATTTTGAAGCCGGAAAGAGTAAGGTCTTAGGTTATTGTCCCTGGAATAAAGAGACCATGGAATTCTCCCCAGAGTTTATTTCTGTACCCACCATGTATTTTCAGGAACAGATGGGAACTACGTACTACTCCTTTCTCGGGAAAACCTTATTCTCATGACATCGGGACCCTGCGCAGACTTGACTTGGCAACTTAGACTTGTCATTAACTCTAGACCAAGTGGCGCTGAGGCTTCCGGACAGGAATGACAGTATTAGTAGAGTCCCCTGAATCTGAACTCGGCGCTACGTCAAGCATCGTCACAGTCTAGACCTGGAGGCAAATATTTTCTGTGTTAGTAGTAAAGAAGTTGAAAACACTATATAAATACCTCTTATTCACTTGTAATGTTTCTGTTTCAAACACTAACAAGTTCATCTGCAATTATCTACAACAATAAATTCGACCTCCTAGTCAACTGTTCATCATACCGTCTGCTTTGAACGCCTGAGTGCATCAGACAAAGAACATGAAGGTCTCTATCCAACTTGTCACTGTTGCCCTTGCGGCCGGTGCTGTGGCCCATCCTCAGAATGGCAGAAAGCCCCCGCCTAGCAGTACCACGACGTCTGGCAGTGCTACTTCAACAACTGCTGCACCATCCAGAGGTGCCATGTCCAACCTCCCCTTCATGCCTACGTGGTTTTTCCGAGATTCCACCCAGAACAAGTGCATCAGTACCTATAACTCCTGCTTGATCACCAAATCGGGTGATCAGTCTCCTTGCGCCTCCGACTACGCATCGTGTGTCAAGGCTGGTGCTTCCTCCGTTAGCGGCCCTGCACCCTCTGCACCCTCTGCACCTTCTGTCATCTCTACCAAGTCAGCCCCCTCGACAACTGTAAGCGCGACTGGCACACGCATTACTGGTCGACCACCGTTGCCTACAGGTCTGCGACAATGGTGGGGGCAGGAGCAGGGTCGCCGACGCTGCCGATACGAGTACTATACTTGTGTTAGAGACAAGTCAATGGACAAGTCAGACTGTGAAGACAAGAGAGCCTCATGTTTTTCGACGGCCAAGACTGCCACTGCCACAACTGGTCCTGCTAGCCTCCCACCGAGACCAGCCACCACTACTGGTACAGACTCTGCTACTGTTACTTCCTCCTCGACGACTGTTGCAGATGCTGGTGCTACTGGCACTGATACTCCTCTCGATGAGGACGATCCTTCCTTTGACGACGACGCCAATGCATCAAAATAAATCCGAGCTCTGCATATCAAAAGCTTTAAGACGAGACAGATTTCCTTACCATTGTTAAAATGTATAAGTTCTGGTCTGTTTATCCCTTCGTCATTCTCTTAATTAGCATCTCATCTTGTTGTACCTCCGTTCTTTTGGAAACATTAATACCATTTCCTTCTGTATCAAGTAAAAAGCACAAGGCTTAGACCAAAAATAAAACAATTTATTTGACAAACCGTTTCATCCATTTGTGAATGTGCCAGAAAAGGTACCGTTAGCGCAGCCCAGCAAAGCTTCTACCCTTTGCACATCAATATTTGTTTGCATATTCTGCGGTCTTGTCGATGGACAATTTAATTTGAATTACTCAATAATATAGTAAAAACGTTTGTATCATGATTCAATCCTCACTCTTCCCACTCATACTCGGGGATAGGGAATGCCTTTGCATCCCCAAACCCAGCGCCAATAAACCTCTGAGCAAACTCGATGAGTCCAGAGCGGGCGATCAGGCCAAAGATATTATTTCGCAGCCATATTCCCCAGTTTGTCTGCGGCGCTAGAATGGTTGTCACAAGTGGTGGGATGGGCTGCATTTTATTTATCAAGGGTCTCATCTGCTGCTCATAGCCTCTGAGACCCGCTGCAACATCTCGGCCATGTTTCCGCAGCTCGCCCGCCAGGATGTAGGCGCCTGTAAGAGCGAGACTTGTTCCAGCACCAGTAAGACCAGCTGCGTAGCCAGCATCGCCTACCAGAACGAATCGGCCTCGGTATAAATTGGGCATCTTGACTTGTACCGTCTCGCTGGCGTAAAAGTCTGTCGCATTCATCATTTCTTGCATAGCCGTGTCTGTTTTCCACCCAACACCCTGGTAGTGGTGTGCAATGTATTTTTTGGTTGCCATCTCCCCTTCTGCTAAAGCTTCTTGGAATGACTTGGAGGCTTCAAGGCTTTGGTTCATGCACATGAGCAAAACTCGACTAAAGCCCGCTAGGTCTGAACCGATGCTGATGTTACGCCCTCCAACGGCACTGTATCCTTGTCCAATTTTGCTTCCATTGAGCACGTCTTGGGTCATGGAGAAGTACGCTGCCCAGCAGTTGGTAGAGACGATAGGGTCTCGAACATGACCTCCAAAGCCTAAAACTCGAGTTCTAGACGTCGCCCCGTCGCATGCAATTACCAGGTCGTATTTCGAAGTTGCTGTACCATTGGCAAAAGTGACAGTGACAGAGCCATCGACTTTTTCGCTTTGGCTCATAGATGCAATCTGCTCATCAAAAATATAGTCGATGTTTTTGTGTTCCTTTGTGGCATCAAAAAGGATCTTTGACAGATCGCCGCGCAATATCTCGTATTCAGAGACGAGCGACTGCTGGTCGGGATTTCCAGTTGGTCTAATAACCCCATAAGGCTTACCATCTTGGTTGACAAAGCTGATACCCTCTTCCTGAGTCGACTTTGATCTCACGGCAGCTTCAATTCCTGTCATTTTGCGCATCACCGAAACGCCGGCGGTGCGAATGTCAACAGCTTGTCCGCCTGTACGCAAGGCTGGAAAGCGTTCCACGACGGTAACTTGAGCGCCTGCTTTGGCGAGCCAGTAAGCAGTCGCTGGGCCCGCTATAGAGGCGCCTGACACGAGAACTTTTAGGCCTGACATGTTGTTCTTGGTGGATAAGTTGCTTCGCAAGTTGGAAAAGTATGGATGTATGCAGACAGTCTTATTTTCACTTTGGGATATTATTACATTTTATCAGGAATGAGAATATCACTGTAGAGCCTATCCCGGACAACGGACGAGAGAATACGGACAACGGACTACGAAAATAGTCCTTGGAATCAACTGTAAGCGCTAGCCCTATCATCACTGTAAAATGTCCGGTTGTAGGGGGTTCATGTTAGTTGGTTGGCTCAGACAATATCACTGCGTCATAGACAGCATCCGAATTGCGACGAGGAGGCAGATGTTTGCAAGATAAAAGAACGAGTCAGATTGAATATTAGAGACAGTCTTATCAGGCGTTAATGCAATATTTCATTAGCGAGCAGCTCATAGGACCAAGATGATTGTCCGATCGGGCTTTAGAAATCCCGTCGGAGAACCGGTGATTTCAGCGATTACAACAAGCCGTCTAGTTCCAGAGTCATCATGCTTACAGACCGAGATAATATTGACAAGGCCGCGATGGAAGACCAAATAATACGGGTATTTATGCGATGTTAGATTTTTCAATTTATTCACAACCTCTCAACAAACTCCTATGATCATCACCAACATAGCTCTTCAAAATGGCCATAAACACAGAGCCCATTGACCCAGCAGAAATCAAGATTGCCCATACAACAATAAGCTCCACCAACAATTGCGCTGTACATGGATCCTCCGACACCCCTCATCTCAACCGCCTTCTCCAATCTCGCCCTGAAGCAGAGCTACAAGGCCTCGCCGACGCTATCGACAGCTTGAGGCAAGGTGACCAATGTGCCAAGTGCGCTGTGCAAGCCGCCGTCACCATCATCACAGGATTCATGGGGGAGGTCTACACGGCGAAAAAGAAGGGCAAACTTTCCAAGGACGACAAGAAAGCTCTCAAATCGGAAGTCAAGGGTCTAGTTACGGGAATGAAGGAGGGGATCAAGAGCCAGAAGAAGGAGTTCAAGAGCCGATGAAAGCCACACTATTACTGCACATACGTAGTTATTTTCGTTTCAAAGTTCGATCTATTCTAGTCAGTAGCCACCATCAGTGACATTCTCTTGTTGATCTGGAGAGAAGCCCGAAGCGGCCCAACCGTGATGGAGACAAGTAATTTACCTCAATCCACCCCGCACGGTTCTCCAATCTTTCCCGGTTTCCCCCATGGGGTTCAGATCCTTGAGGCTTGGAGAAGGATTAGGCTTCAACATTATCCAAGGAAAGAGCCTGGCAATTGTATCAGAAGAAGAGCCAGACCATGTAAAAGCCCCTCGCCGAATGTTACGTTGCTTCAGTCTGTGGAGAGACACTCCAATGCCCATGGGGAGAGTGGGCTACTCCAACACCTTTTCCCCAACATCGCCATCACCGACTGTATCACTCCGCACTGAGACTAACTGCCAAAAGGCATGGCTCCTCTATCTATTCGGCCCGTCGTGGATTCTCCATTGTCCCACTCATGAACAAGACGATCTCATCCCCAAATTTCCAATGAGACACATTGCTTGGCTGATTGAGGCCGTGTCAACCCCGTTTCGCCCGCGCGCACTAACCTGGACGGGCATCAGTCCGGTTTAGAATAAGTTGGGTATGGAAGTTGCCCTTGTGCCGACTTTGCCGTGTTGCCGACTTGCGCACCTATCATCGTTGAAGAAGACGATGGAAAGCGTTGTCTCGTATATTGTACTATGTAAGATCCACGACTCCACGGTTTATACCTTGACACTAGCTAGAGATTCATGTCGACGGGTAGGAAACTGGGTCAGAATGCGGAGAGAACCGGTTGCAATAAATAACCTTGAACTTCCCCAGGAAATGCTTAATTCACTTCCTATCATCTTGGTATCGAGGTGACACGAAGAGTCAATCGCAATTGCTCTTTTCTCAAGATGTCCTCTCCAGTTCTTAAGTCAAAAGATGAGCTTGGTCAAGCTGATGTCGACCACGCCGAGGTCCTAGCCAACCCTGATCTCATGAACGATGCCTTTGATGCCGAACAACGCGAGCATGAGCAAGGCACCTGGGCAGCCGCAAAGAGCCATCCCTGGGCATGCTTCTGGGCATTTGTCATGTGTTTTACTATTGTGAGTTGCAAGAACGAAATATGCCACATGATCGAATGTTGCTAATACATCTTTCTCGTACAGGTCATGGAATCTTTCGATATGTTCTTGAACGGAAACTTTGTTGCCCTTCCCGCCTTTCAGAAACACTACGGTGTTCATGTTGAAGGACATGGTTGGACTATTCCAACAAGATGGCAGAGCGCACTCTTCCAAGCTGGTCAGTGTGGTGCTTTTGTTGGAGTGTTTGTTGCTGGACCCATCACCAACCGCTTTGGTTACCGATGGACGACGATTTTTGCATTGATGCTCATGAATGCTACCATCTTCATCTCGTTCTTTGTAAGTCATTGAGCTGAGTCTGATCATAATCCAGCTATCTAATCAATTCTACCTGTAGGCCGATTCGCTAGAACTACTCGTGGTTGGACAAGCCTTGGAGGGCGTGCCCTGGGGCTTCTTCATTGCCAACTCGCCTGCATACGCCAGTGAGATTGTACCACTTGCCCTCCGAGGTGCTTGTACGGCTACACTGCAGATGAGTTGGTCCATTGGATCCATCATCGTCGCAGGTGCCACATATGCCTATAACAAACGCAATGACCAATGGGCCTGGCGTGTGCCTTTGGCTCTGCAGTGGTTATTTCCTGTAAGTACAAACTCATTTCAAGTCTGAAGTGAGCGCTGCTGACAAAAATCTGTAACAGACTCCCCTCTTGATCCTCGTCTTCCTCGCCCCCGAATCTCCATGGTGGCTCATCCGAAAAGGTCGTAAAGAAGAGGCCCTACGTTCGATTCAACGACTCGGAAGCAAAGACAAGGAAGTTTCTCATCAAAAGCTTGCCATGATGGAGAGAACTGTTGAGATTGAGGAGAAGATGGGTGGCAACCCTTCACTTCTTGATCTTGTCAAAGGGACCGACTTGAGGCGAACTATTATTACTTGTTTGATCTACGCCTCACAGAATTTTGCTGGTAACCTGATTGCCAACCAAGCTACATTCTTCTTTGAGCGTAAGTCGTGGTTTCCATTACAAAAAAGTTTGGCACAACTAACCTGTTACGTAGAGGCTGGAGTGTCGACTGAGCGTGCCTTTCAACTCAACTTGATCAATGCATGCCTTCAGTTTGTAGCCAATATCATCTCTCTGCCCGTTGCAGGCTTTTTCGGTCGTCGTACGATCTACCTATGGGGCACAATGACCAACGTCACCTTCCTCTTCCTCCTCGGCGTTGTCGCCTCTATCCACCAAAACAGCGCCACCAACTACGCCCAAGCTGTTCTCGGTATATTGATTTCATTCGTATACGCCGGAAGTCTCGGACCTATCTCGTACACCATCATCGCAGAAACATCCTCTGTTCGTCTCCGCGCTTTGAGCACCGGTGTTGGTCGTGCGGCCTATTACATCGCCGAGATCCCCATGATCTACCTGGCTTCCCAGTTGCTCAACCCTACAGGATGGAATCTTGCTGGAAAGTGTGGATATGTCTGGGGAGGTACTGCGGTAATTTGTTTCGTGTCGGCTTACTTCTTCCTTCCTGAGCTCAAGGATCGGTCATACCGCGAGACAGATATCTTGTTCAAGCGCAAGATTCCTGCACGCAAGTTCAAGTCGACCGTCATCGATGTCAGAGACAACGAGTAGAGTCAGCGATAGATTTGAGATGTTTACGATTTTATGTAGCTTATCATTTGAACTCGGTGCACATTTCCAAAAGGATGTTTGAGTCTGTATAATGGTTATTGCAAGCGACAATGTTATTGGCGATTATTAGATTCCTAACCATTGTGTGACTTTACACACCTTGTGAGTGATTCAATTGTAGACAATTGCCTGATCGGTCTCTTGGATAGATACAAAAGTGTGGGTCTACTATAAATAAGCAAATTATAACGATAAATATTCTGTCAGCTTGATGCTTGTCATGAGTCTGAAACCACCTAATTGAAGTCATGAGGTTTGAGAAGTCTACAGTTAAATCACGTTCATATTTTATTTTTACAGTCTTCATGACATAATCGCAAGTCGCGGGTTTAGCTCAGTTGGGAGAGCGTCAGACTGAAGCCAAACTTCAATCATCCATCGATATCTGAAGGTCGTGTGTTCGATCCACACAAACCGCAAAAGCAAGAGTCTTACAGTGACTCGATATCTTTTTGCTCCTATGACATGTTTTTCAGGTGAAAAAGGCTTCGCATACAAACAAACGGAGTGGTTAATAATTAATTAGTATGCGACCCACGTGTGCCGCTTCCTGCCCTTGCTGCCCGGGTATTCTCTCTCACAGGCAGTAGCTCCGTAGAAGTATAAGTAGATTAACAATTGTTATTTCTTTTGCTTTGTACTTAACGAAAAACCGTTTGCAAAATAGCATAACAGTGAAGACACTTCGCTGTTTTAGGTGGCTGAAAGCTCAGTTGGCCATTACAGATAGATCTCTCTCACCCGATATATTGCTACTGATGTGGAAACACAACAGAATTGTGGTTGAACTTTTCGTACTCCAACATGATGAAGGCTTGTTGAGCTTGAGGGGTTTGCCATGGGCTCGAAATGTATTGGCTTGCATAACCGTCAATGCCCTGTGGGAAGAAACTTTAGACTTCAATCGTGGTTGCACAGAGTAGCCGACTCAAGTCTGACCAATGTGGTCACATGCATTGTGACTCATGTCAAAGCTACTCTGATATAGGCTCTGTAGTAATGCCTCATGGCAGTTCAAGTCCCTGGATTTATATAATGTCTGATCTACCGACTTGAGTGTCCACCTCACTCCGAACATACCACAAGCATCAGATTTCAAAATGTCTGATCAATCACCACACGCGATCCTGTCGATGCCCATCGACCTTCCCTACATAACATCCACAAACGAAGTGTCAACATTTGACTACTTCGGTCCAGTCAATGCTTCAATTGCTACCGGAGGTTCCAAGTTTCTCGCTCGTCTTTCTGATGGAAAGGGGCAAGAGATTGAACGCGCCATCGGGACATTCATATCCGTCACGCAAAACGACTGTATAGGCAGTGATAAAGAGAAAACCGCTTGCTGGCTTACCATCCGTGTCACAAAACCCAGTACCGAGTTCAGCATCCCACGATGGCACCAAGATGGCAGGATGTATCCTTACGACGAAGGATACGAAGCGGTCGTACGGAGCAAGTATGCGCTTACCTTGCTTGGGCCGACCACGCTTATGCTGGTGTCAGATGAGCATGTCTGCACTACTTACAGGGAAGCGAGGGATCGACACTATCGGCGGAAGAAAGACGCCCCTGAGCTCTCAGAGGAACAGAGGAATGATGCAGATGTCAAATTAGAAAAATGGCTTGAAACAGCATTCAAAGAAACTCCCAGAGTTCGGGTTGGGCATGGCCAAATTGTTCGGTTCAGTTGGGGAAGAGACAACAGTCCAGTACATTCAGAACCGGATCTCATCTGTGACAGGATCTTTATGAGTGTGCTGTATGGGAGCGAACAAGAATTGCGTGGGATGTGTGAATGGAGGCATGCTCAGTATGGAGAATCTAGTGTGGAGTAGAGTGTTATGGGAACTGAAGCATCTCAAGACTGTTGCCATTGTAACCTGAGAAGAGGATTAATCGCCCTGTGAATCAGCTTGATTGAGTTGGGGCAAGGCTACGTCATACCTTGAAAGGCAAAATCACCAGAAATGCTTCCAGCTCTTTAAACCGTGTAATTTTAATGTCGTGCGTGCCGATAACAATTCCATTACTGATTGATTCCGTGAGACGCGAGCATTTGATCCTTCGAGCAAGCTTTGAATGTTATCTTGGGCAAACACCAATCCCAGTGGACTGCTACATGCCCGTGCCTCTCTTTGGGCTGAAGCGATGGCACGCATAACAACGCTAACCAGCGATAAGCCTTGTAATTTACAATAACCTAGCTTCTTTTCGCTAAGAGCGACATGCAATTCCCCCACCTTCACTACTGTTCTGACCACTCATTGCTGTAATGATGCCGAATACCCGTTTTATAGGGCTGTTGGCTCATCCAGCTACGAATGTGAAACCGCAATTATAATAAGCTTATTCTACGTCCAGAAACTTGGCACTTTCATCCAACATTTCGATAACATGTCTAACAACGGGAGTGGTCGCGGTATTCTCTTCTCACGAGGCGGTCGAGGTGGTGGTCGTGGGGGCTTGCTTGGGTCAGCTGTCCGCGGTGTAGCTGGTGGCATTGGGCTTGTCTCAGAGAGCGTTAGTTCTTACAAGGAGAAGAGAAATGCGGAGAAGAATGCGCCGCCAGCAGAATCGTCACAGCAACAACCACACAATCAAAGAGAGGAAACCACAGAGAGACAATGGGAACTCGATGACACTCAAAATGAGCTTCTGTCGAACACCAACGAGGCGAGTTCTCAAACCGCACAAAATGACACCGATCTCGCAACCATCTTTATTCGGGAGCATGGTTCACGAAGCCCAGCAACTGGACAGCGGTTGGAAATGCCCGTTATCATCGCCCAAAGAAGACCCAAGAATCGCTCTCGCGGGTTTGTTCGTGGATACGCCCCCATCCTCGAGGATGTAGGCATTGACCAGGCAGCTTGGCTGGATTTTCTTGACAAGTTCGACGCGGCCACAATGGCTTCTCCTTGGATCCAAGTTCTTAATTTTGCCGAAATTGGTGGATTCTTCGTACCGTTCGCGCCAAGCATTGCTATTAGCGCAGCCGTGTACTTGACCATCGAAGTCACTAAAGATATGCATAGTCGACAACAGTATGTTCATAGTTCGTTTCTTCTCGCTCTATGCTAACAAGTACACAGGACAAACAAGTTTCTAGCTAAGCTGAACGAGGAATACTTTTACCCCAGAGGTCTCTGCTGTCTCATCATGACTTGGAGAGAGGATACCGGGAGAGCACACGAGATGATTGACCTAAACAAGACCATTGCTTCTTCAATGAGTTCACAAGACTCTGGAATTGCGGACAAGTTCAAGAGATCTAGTGGAAAGACCTACGGAGACTTTTCTCTACCTGACGCTGCGCCACTTATCTTTCCTACTCTGGATGTTCTTGATGCGGCTGATAACGAGGAGTCCAAGGGATTCAAAAAGAGCATGGCCGAGAAAAAGGCCTTTGTTGCCGAATACTATGACAAGAGAGCCCAGGCTGAGTTTGTGAGTATCTACTGGCCGCGGTAGATGTGGTACCATACTGACAAACTATAGGCGCATAAGAACAAAGACAATGCTTTGGCCAACCAGCAAGACCGACCAGAGTTCACTTCACGATACGCCGACCCATCTCATCCTGCTAACAATGGCTCTCTGATTTCCCTGCTCACTGGAGGACATGTTGATCTTACCAAATCTAGGCAAGGTCGCGGTGGATTGCTTTCGAGAGGCAGAGGTGGAAGAGGAGGAAGGGGCGGAAGACAGTCTGGCAGGTCTGAGCCGCTTTTTCCATACTCGCCTGGGGATGCAGCGAAGAAGTTACTCCTTAGCAAGGTAAGACCGCCATGCATAAACCTAACCATATACGATTAGCTAATGCTCCTACAAGGACGTCTTGTATATGATGGTTGTCAACTTGCCGTCAGAGGAGGAACTCAATGAAGCTAAGATTGCTTTGGGTCGGGAGTGAGGTGGCTCAGAATAAGGCTTTCGGTATTTTCTGTTCGTTGCTATGAGATGACACAAAGTATGGCAGAATGTGTCGCATAAGACCCTAAGGTAAGATTTTGAGAATGCTGGTCGAATCAGATTCAGCCTGAGTGTTCAGCTACCAATACCTCGAAGACGTCATAGCAGGATGCTTGGAAGGTAGCTAAACTATTCCGTGCGAATCGATGGAGTCGCTAAAGTTTGCAAAGTCCACGAGAAATCAATTGAACCAGAATAGTAAATTATTAAGATATATATTAAAGATCTTGATTTGTAGCCAAATCACCTTGCTTACCTCTGAACCAAGACATGTCTAGGGCTTGACAGGCTTCAAGTGAGGCTGGGCCAAGTTTGTGAAAAAGCTCGCACCGAGAACCTTGGATGGCGTCGCAGGATCTGTTGCGTTGCAAAGCTTCGCAAAGTTACCATTCTTCTTAAGTCGGTCCTTGGTAATCTTGGCATACTTTGCCAGAGAACATGACCTTCCTGGTCCATCTTTACATGACGGAACGGGGTAGACCACGTCGTTAATGAGGATTCGCATATATTTCTGCCCGGAACGTCCCTTGTTGCTGCTACATGTAAGACGCTCGAATGCAATTGTACCTCGCATAGGCGAGATATCCGAGTTGCGCCAGAGACGGTCCTCAGCAATACGGTCAATAGGAAGTCGCTTTTGGTTATCGTATACACCAGTGGCGACAGCGAGTTCGTTCAGTTGGCCATCGTTCAGAAAGCTCATCAGAATCTTGGGAAGCTTGAATTGCTTACCCTCGAAGTCGGTACCGGTTGCGTCTGGCCCAGCAACGAAACGCTGTACCAATGCGTCAAGGAAAGGTACCATCATTTTGGAGGCAACCTTGGTCGCAGGACCAACACCGTAGTAGTATCTCAGATCCTGTTGATACTCGTATTGCTCCATCTCCTTCTGGTTGAAAGTGTTGCAAAAGGGTGAAAGGCGACCTGTGATTTGCGACTCGAAACCACAGATATAAGGAAAGTCATTCCATTGGCCATCTTCAAGATCGAGATCGCCATCAATATACTGGGATAGTCGCTTCTTGAAGGCTGGTAGCCACTTAGAGCGCCAAGCGTCTGTCTGCTTGCTGCTATCGTCCACAAACGTAGGACACATATCGGACGGAGCAAGAGTATCGCCTAGATGGGCAGGAAAACCTTTACCTGTGACGGAAACAACCGTGCCAAGCGAGGAGTTTGTTCCCAAGAAGCCATGGAGGAAGAGCTGAGCAGTTTGGATAACTCGTGTGTAGTTGTTGGCCCAGACAACGAAATCTTCACCCTCACGGTACAAGTTGGGGTATCTTTATCTAGTCAGAAAGCCAATCATAGAACAGAATATTGGGTTGTGTACCTAGTCCTTATGGTATACCCCATGTCGAACAGCTCCTTGTATCCAGTCTTGCTAAGCTGTGCAATTTGCATCTCAGGATTGGTAAGAGGGCTTTTCCAGGTATGGAGAAACTCTAGGGGCCCAGTCGCGGTGTAATCAGATTCTTGGAACTGGCATTTCTGTTAGCCAAGGACTTGAGCTAGAATACGTTGCGTCTTTCACCTTGCGTTGCATCTCAAGCCATCCATTGTGAGCACCAGTATCAGGGTATCGGGATCCATGACGTGATACATAGGCTGCTTGGTCGACCTCGCAACCTTCTGGGGTCTCAGAGGAAATGCCAGTAATATCGGTGCCTGACCTTGTTAATAACCAAGAGCTTCAGCTATGACGGTTCCATACCTATATGCCACGGTCCGTTGCCGCCAAGATGTGACAGAGGGTTCTTCGCTGCCGCTGTGTCTGGAAGCAGGACAGGCTGCACTGGATCAATTGAGCTGCCAGATTTGGCATGGTTTGCTTGGCAGCAAGAACCGAGTACAGCGACTGCAACAATGGGGGCTTTCATCTTGTCTTGATCAGAGTATAGCTGTTAAAGGCTGTTATTGGAGTGATCGACTGTGAGAGCTATCTATATAAATACAGTTTATACCCTAGTATGACCGGAAATTAGCTTACCTCTTCAGTAGATGCCCAGCTCTTTGAACCTCGTTTATGCCATTATCAACCAACCTGATAGAGTCTCTAAATGCCGTGCCCCGGACCCATCTAGATTTTGAACCAGGGTTTGTTTGGCACGTGCAGATTCCAGGATGAGTTATTCGGTAGTATTGAGTTTGGTCACGGTGAAGGTGCTATTCAATGCATTGGTGGAAAACCACGAACCTTGACAAGATCGGATGAATTGCCTGATTGGGAAAACTGTCTAGATAACCAACTTCGTCCAGTCAAAGAACAGGATGTATCTGCGTGTTTCTTATACAACTCTATCACATTGCTATGGTTCAAATCTTGTCGTTTTGTTTAGTTTAAAAACAGAAGTTGGTTATCGGATGGTGTGCCCATTTCTGTGTTGTAGCGTGTTATTCCCTCATCAATCCGGGTTTTGACCCCTGATGGGCAGTCGTCATGCAGATCACGATGTTACGTTATGCGTCGGCCTCACAAGCTTTGACATACTCTAAGGAGATATAATAAAGTCGCTTCTTATATCAAGACGGTAGCCAGTTCGCTTCTCAACTCAACTCTTGTCTTTGATCAGGAACCCCTCAAGGCATCATGTCCATTCGTTCAGTTTCCAGCCAGCTCTTGGTCTCAACCTTGGCCTTGAGTGGCCTCTGTTCTGGTCAGAACACCGGAAAGTTCAACTTTCTCACCTACAATGTCGCAGGCCTACCTGAAATCATAAACGGTAACGATGTTCCTGGGGATAAAAAAACCAACTCCAACCTTATCGGAACTGTTCTTGCCACCCAGGCATATGATATCGTACATATGCAGGAGGACTTCAACTACCATGCCTATATCTACGCGACTGACAACCACCCTCACCGAACTCCCACTTCTGGAGGTGTCCCATTCGGAGATGGCCTCAACACTGTGGCCAATTACCCATGGACTGGTCTTACTCGCAAGAAGTGGAACAAATGTAACCTGAACTCAGGAGACTGCCTGACTCCCAAAGGCTTTAGCTTCATGCGCATGACCATTGGTCAAATCGAGGTTGATCTTTACAACCTTCATGGCGATGCTGGGTAAGTGGACTGAGGACCCAAGTCGAACTGTCCTAACCGGATAAATGATGCAGATCTGACCAGGGCGATGTTGATGCGCGCTCTACTGGCATCGACCAGATCCTTGAATACATCAAGAGCAACTCCAATGGCCGAGCAGTCATTATTGGTGGTGATACAAACGATAGATGGACCAACTCTGGACGAAGTATCAACAAGTTGACAGATGCTGGTTTCCAAGATGCTTGGGTGCAGGTGATTCAGGGAGGCAAGTATCCCACAGCCGGGGCAACCGCAAATCCATGCCAGGTTCCAGCAGCAGACAACAAGTGCGAGATTGTCGACAAGGTTTTGTAAGTTGCAAAGCCGAATTGAAACGCGGCAGAGATATGTCCTAATACAGTCCACAGCTATCGATCTGGCAGCTCTGTCAAGCTCACTGCAACCTCTTTCAACTACGTATCCAAGATCTTTGTTCAGCCTGATGGAAACATCCTGTCTGATCACAATCCAGTTTTGGTCGACTTCACTTACACTTCTTAGCCGGTGTCAGGGGAGAAAGCGATCTTCTACTAGAGCAATCGAGGAAAGGGAGATGGGATCTGAGTTGGACGTAGAAACGTCTTTCATATTTGACTTTTTGAACTGGAAAGACAAGCTATCTACTTATAGTCATTCAAGTAAGGTTAAGGACTCTGAATATAGCATCTTGCTATGATGATTTAATCTCAATTGATCACCAGCTTCTCTATCTCTCTCGCTTCAGGATAACCTCGCGGCTATAATTCCCAGTCGGGAACGTGATCACAAGCTCGGAAGGAGAGTTGTCGATGGCGAACCTAAACTCGGCACCCAAGAACGCGTCAGGAAGCCTTGACGGATCATCAAGGAGTGATACGAGCATCACCCAGAAATTCCCCGATGCGTGTCGAAGTGTGATGCGACTCTTCCACAGCAAATCCGTTCGTTCCGCGATCAATCCAGTTTCCTGCAGGTCACCCTTACTCTCAACACGTGAAAACTCAAAAGTTCCATATCCAGGAGCATGGTATCTCCCCAAAAGGCTGTCAATGTCAACCAATGGTGGCTCAGGCTTGGCTGGCAAGTCCGGGAACAAAGTATTGGCTGCATTTGCAATGGCCTCTTCTCTTTCGTGTCGCGCCATCTGCGAACTTGACAGGAGATTAGAAGATTTCGTGGTGGAAGTTTGTTCACTTACTCCTTTTCAATATCGAAACGTTCCTTTGAGGGAACTCCAAGCTTATCATATATCAGTCGTCTCATGATAATCTCTCTAACTTCGTTGGGATAGTTTGCAAGAATAGCAACACCATAGTCTAGTTCCGGAAGCCAATAAACCAACGCACCATGTGATACAACTGATCCAGAATGCCAATAAACGACATGGCCGCGAATAGTTGTGCGCCACCATGAAAGCCCGTATAAAGAGACATCCATACCACGAGCAGGTTCCGCGTTATGGATGACTCGTGGTTTGCGTATGTCGTTGTGCACCACTTGTGACAAAGGTTCTTGTTGGCGCAGTAGACATCTGATCCATTTAGCATAATCAGTAACGTTGGAAATGATAGCTCCCGCTCCACTAACGACGTCTGTGGGCAGGAAAGGGATAGGCATATATCTCTTTTTTGTTTCATCCCACCATTGACCTGTTGATAAATGCTCTGGTGCTTCTTTAGCCTGTTGCAGGTCAAGATATGTAGACGTCATCCCGAGAGGGCTCCAGATGGTTTCCCTGAGCACATCTCCCAACCACTTCCCGGTGATCTTCTCAATCACATACGAAAGCGTGGCATAACCTTCGTTATTGTAGTCAAACTCTGTTCGGGGCTGCCACTGAGGGGGAAAATGTCGCAAATTGCGAACGATGTCTCGAATCTCCCACAGACGGCCATCCGCATGTAATCGAATGCCCATATCATTGTTGCGTAAGCCAGATCGATGACATGCTAGGTCTTCAAGGGTGATATTGTTTGTTATCCAGTCGTCTTGTGTGACAAAATCGTCTCGAATGATAGACGCGACTGGAGTTTGCCAGCCATCAGAAAGAATAGGGTATTTTTTAGTCTCAATCAAATGAGACAAAGTTGCTGTCACGAATGCTTTGGTGGTCGATCCGGCGTACCAAAGAGTCTTTGGCGTAGCGGGAATATCTGGCAAAGTCGCAAACCCGTACCCCTTATCCAACATTAGTGAGATCATATTTCATTCAAGTAGCAGGTTGATCAACCTTTGAGAAGACGTCGTCTCCGTCCACGACAGCGATTGCAATACCAGCAAGTCTCCATTGATCTAGAGCCTTAGTGACAAATTTTGAGAAATCTGGCGTGAAAGGATCGTTGATATCAGCTGCCCCCATATTTATGATGCTGTAACTCTCGGCGCTGGCAGAGAAGATTCGTTGAATGAAATCAGAGCGGCAATGATGCTCTTGATGACATGACGTGAATTTAGCCTATTGTTAACGCGCTTACGTAGGTGTTTGGCCTCGCGTTAATGATAATCCTGTCTGCAAACATGACGGGGAACAACAATTGCATGTATGACCAAATTCGAACAACGCCGAGAGTTATTAGTTCGGTTTAAGTATTTTGGACCAAAAATACGCCTTGAGTCATCAAACGTCTTTCCAATTTTATTAGATAGTGACAGTGACAGAACTTCGAAACTTCAGTGGAGATAGGCATTGAACGACTTGCTATTTCTAGATATGTTGTGGCTGTCAGCTTACGCTGTCAATTCTCGTGGAAGTTATCTGGCAGGTTCATGATGACCTGCCCTGGAGGAATTGGCAAATTGTACTCATTGATATGAATACACGACGTCAGGTTAACGGTAGAATTATTGCGTAAATATTGTTAACTATAAACACATTACATTCTTTTATGTCGTTCTAAAATGGCCCCCACTAAGTAGCCACTGTGAGTGAGCATGCCGCTTATCACTCCAAAACTGCGGCCTCGATGCCCTGTCAGCATTCACTGTAGGTTGGCTATCTATAATAAGGTGTCAGCATTTATTAGCGTCAAAAACTTCCATGAAACCAACGCCTGATCAAAGTTTGTAACATGGATGCTTGCAACTCGGGCAAACATTAAATAATAACCACAAATGCTAAAGAGTTGTGATCCATTAATACAGATACTAAACGTGGATAGATACTGGCTCGGAATAGATTCACAGGATAAAGCGCTTTGCGAACGAAGACGGCAGGCTTTTCTCGCGCATGTTCCGTTGACTAGGTATAATTAGGCTTTTGACTGCTGCTGCACCTGCTATGCAGTGTTTATCTTTGCTTTTCTACATAGCCCATATTGTGTCATTCAGCGCATGCATGATAGGGGCTCGACAGCGCTGACCTCACTGGAAATGCAGGTCAGCCTCTTCCAGACGCTCAAACTAGAAGAAGCTTTAATTGCTCTTTTGAGTAAAAGTCCTGCACAGGATCCTGCTTTAAATCTGTAGTGAATCCTAAGACGATTGAGATAAGATAGATCGCCGAACATGAAATAGGTAGTCGCCGATCGATTTGGGTGAAATCCAAAGTTGTAAAAGTTGATAACCCGACAATCCTGGCTCAGTAGCTTGATCTCATCCACAGACGCTCCAGTGTAAGCTGACATCAGAGACCACTCATGCACACAAAGAGAATCGCCAAGTTGGTCAGCACCCTCGGTATATTGATGCTGCTAGACGATAGCTCTGGCATGTGAGCAAGTGGGAAAATGACGGAACAAGGCACGGGCGAATTGGCATAAAGAACTGATGTTTGAGTAATCACCCGTCAGCTTACTGCTGCAGTAAGGAGTTTGTACTTGACATTGGTTCGCTGATTTCTTGAGCGGATGCTTCGGTATGATGGAAATGTCACGCTGACTACCAAACAATGAGAAATTTCCCCAGATAGACAATCAATGGGTGTGGTGATGCGTAAAGCCGTGGGAGATTCCGGGGTAAAAGAGTAACCTTGGAGCGTGCACACGCGTTGGGGCCGCGTCTCACTTTTTTTGTTGGGACACAGACCGTTCACTTTTATCTTTAAGTCATTGCCTGTAGATCAAGATCAGACCCTTGATCTCGTTTTAGCAAGTTTTCTAATTTATTCAACAGTATCTTGACATCTCACAAATCGTTGATTAGTCATTGACCGCCAAACAAATAATTTTGTGTCGCCTGTCTAGTTCTCCAACATTAAACGGCAATTGAGCTCAACATGGCATACACATCGGGCATAGCACCTTTACACCAGGTGTCGAAACCACCGTTTACCATCGAAAGGCCAAGCTACGAGAAAAGGCCTGGTGAAACTATTCCGCGTCGTCACCCTAAAGCTCGCGATGGCCTCATAGTGCAACCCGCCGAGGACGTCCACACCGTCTTCGACATTGTTCGCCGTAGCGCGCGTTTATATCCAGACTCGAGAGCCGTAGGTTGGCGGAAATTGATCAAACTCCATAAAGAAACAACAAAAGTGGAAAAAAAGGTCGATGGCAAAGTACAGCTCGTCGATAAAGACTGGACCTTTTTCGAACTGTCGCCATTCTCGTTTTATACATACAAAGAGTACGAACAACACTGTCTACAGCTTGGCTCAGGATTGCGCAAGCTTGGAATGGAACCCGGGGATAAGTTGTTCCTTTTTGCATCATCAAGGTATGCATTCCAAAATACTGAAACTCTTCATCACATCCATTAACCTCACTAGTGCGCAGTGGATAGCTACGTCTCATAGTTGTGTGACACAATCTATCTCCATCGTCACAGCCTATGACTCTCTCGGGCAGAGCGGTCTCGAACACAGTCTTCTCCAAAGTCAAGCTGAAGTATTATATGTTGACCCTTATCTGCTCAAGACAGCGACAGAGCCCTTGAAAAAGTCAAAAGTCCACACTATCATCGTCAATGAGGCATCCATCTTTGGCGGCCTCGAGATTTTAGAAGCTTTCAAATCTGCGAACCCAAAGTTCAAAGTGATCAGCTTCGATGAAGTCTGCGAGATAGGCAAGAAGGATATGGTAGACATAGTGCCTGCCAAGGCAGATGATCTATACTGCGTGATGTACACTTCCGGATCAGGTGGAGTTCCAAAAGGTGTGCGAATAGCTCATAGAAATCTGGTTGCGGGCGGTGAGTGAACAATCCCATGATCCGGGACGACGACAGTCACTGACTCAAGATAATAGTGGCCGGGTTGTATACTTGCGTCGCAGACTGTGTCACCAATAACGATGTTCTCCTCGCGTACCTTCCACTTGCTCACGTCCTAGAAATGGCCCTCGAGAACCTTGGAATGTTCTTTGGAGGCACAGTTGGCTATGGAAACCCCAGAACTCTTTCCGACACCTCTGTCCGAAACTGCGATGGAGACATGAGAGCACTGAGGCCCACGGTCATGCCTGGCGTGCCACAAGTCTACGAGACTATCAGAAAGGGCATCATGACAAGGCTCAATAGCAGCTTTTTACTGAAGACGCTGTTTTGGCGAGCGTTTGCATACAAGGACTTCATGGTAAAGCATAACCTGCCCGGAGCATTGTTGCTCGATGGTATCATTTTCGGAAAAATCCGCGAAATGACTGGCGGAAGGATTCGGTTCCTTTTCAACGGTGGGAGTCCCATTGCGCTGTCCACAAAGCACTTTCTCTCGACAGTCCTTGCCCCCATGTTCACCGGCTACGGCCTCACCGAAACCTGTGCGGTCGGTGCGTTAGGATCCCCTCTAGAATTCACGTTGAAGTCGATAGGCACAGTCCCGGCCTCGGTGGAAGTTAAACTGGTATCAGTTCCAGAGTTGGACTACTCAACGGATGCAGATATACCTCAAGGAGAGATACTAATCAAAGGTGCCGCCGTCATGATGGGATATTATGAGAATGAAGAGGAGACAAAGAAAAGCTTTACCGAAGACGGCTGGTTCAAGACCGGAGATATTGGAGAGTTTGACTCTGATGGCCATCTTCGAATCATTGACCGAATCAAGAACATAGTTAAACTCCTTAGTGGTGAGTATGTTGCTCTGGAGAAGCTCGATTCGATCTATCGTGGCGCCCAAGGCGTAATGAATGCCATGGCATACGCCGATTCTCTACATGCCCGACCTATAGTTGTCGTTATGCCCAACGAGACGGTTCTATCTGGTATCGCCAAGGATTTGGGTGTTGACCAACACAACATTTATACTGATAAAAAGGTACGCCAAGCCTTGTTGAAAGATCTGCAAGCG
Organism: Fusarium longipes; assembly: GCA_013618495.1. Classification (NCBI taxonomy): domain Eukaryota; kingdom Fungi; phylum Ascomycota; class Sordariomycetes; order Hypocreales; family Nectriaceae; genus Fusarium; species Fusarium longipes. Next base: position 375,242 of record JABFEY010000014.1, read on the forward strand.
ACAGGCAGACGGGCTGGCCTGTCGAGCATGGAGATTGTCGCCGATGTTGTCCTAACTCCGGAAGAGTGGACACCTGCCAGTGTAAGTATCAATTGAAGCAAACAGAGGTCACAAGCTGATGATTAAACAGGGTCTCGTCACGGCGACGCAAAAGCTAAACAGAAGAGCCATCAACGCCAAATACAAGAAGGAAATCAACGAAGCTTTGAAGCAGGCTTGAACTGCTGGTCAATAACAAGAAGCCATCTTGGCAGGAATATTGATTCACAGGAAGAATCATCTGCAGGTTCACTCTATTCTCCAGTTTTGGGTTGGAACAAACTACCGATAATTGTAATTTAAGTCCTTTTTTTGTTGTATTTCTTGATCTCGCTCAAGGCGTTTATATATGTAATTATGAGAATTTCACGCTGATAACTATGGGTTCTCAGCTGAGTCTAACTGTATGTTCAGTATTGTTGGTGTCGTGATCTCTGGTTGACGACTTCACCTCCTTCAAGTGTGAATCTCGACTCGGGGATAACTTGACGATCTTGAGCCGACTCCCATACCTCAGAAGCATACTTGCACGACCAGAAATGTCTCATAAACTCTTCCTCTGAGTAGATTCGATCCCGGTCGTTGAACCCCCATGGAGGTTCCCCCCAACGATGCTGCTCAGCATACCGCTCAACACGAAAATTGCATCCTTTGCAACTTATCCCCCTTTCAACTCTATTGTTACCAGTGTCGTACCACGGAAACGCCGTAGTAGTCATATATCGATAACAGTTGTAGTGATATTCACCCATGTGTGATTGGTGTTCTGGTATATAGCCCATGCTCCTGTGGCACACTGGGAGATGCGGATTAATCGAACGCAACTTGTCAAGAGCATCTTGAGCAGGGACCAGATACCTCGGCCTCCTGACTTTCGGCCAAGATGTTAGAGAGTATTTGCCATATAGGACTCGTAGCTTTGGCTCACAGACTCTCTCAATGTCTTGTCTTGAGACATTGACCGCCTGGCAAAACGTTTTAGGAGCTGGTATAGGCAAAACGCGTAGCTCAGACGATATTTCTAAGCACGCAAAGCAACATCGTTGACATGTGGTGAGAGACAGAAATGTCCCAAACTTTCCGCAGAAGTGGCATGCGGGACTGATGAGAGCTTGATAGAAGGCGACCACTGTGAAAAGGTGTGCAAAGCGCACTCTGAGCAGCGCTTTCAACCCCGCTAAGCCGTGTTGCACAGATATGATGTACTCACGCCTGTCGGTCGCCAGATTTCGCGCTTTATGGTTGACTCCACGAAACCGAAGATATGAAGCGATGTCCAGTTCCCTAACTATCATGAGTATCAGCTCTTTGGGCAAGCGGTCCAGAGCTCCTAGGCCTGAGGAGGCGGATGCGTTGAAAGTAGAGTGTAAAAATGGCGCCTGAAGTTTTGAGTCTTGGGTCCGAACTAGAAGATCATCGAATTCATATCTGTGATATGTACAGACACGAAAAACATCCTCGAGATCTTGCAGTGAAGACGATGCAGACTCCATTTGAATCGTTGGACTAGGTGAATGGATGTGGAGAGTTTGGAAACCGACAGTCTTCAGTCATGGGTACAGCCTTGGGCACCAATGCTGACTACAGATTTCCATATCTCCAACAGCCCGCATGATTGGTTAGTCTGAATCGTGCTGTCACAATATAAAACTCTTGCTGTTAATTACATTACCAAGACAGTTTGCGTCTGCTGAATGAAACTCAATAAAATTCTGAAATTCTACTATTTATTATCATTCCCAATAAGTTCATATAGTCATCGCGGCGAGTAGCTTGTCTATGCCGCCACCCTCATAACTACCTGGTATATAATACTCTAGAGCACCCATAGGTATTCCACCACCATTAACTGATATCTCAGCGTCCATCTTTCCATCTCTTGATCTTCGAAGATGAGCCAGAATTTGTGCCATGGTTTGGGCATCATACAAACCCTCCCTTCTCTGCGATAAAGAAAGCATTTCCGCAGCTCTTGTTACCACTGACTCGTCTGAGCACTTAAGAGCCAAGGCAAATAGCGGTGCAACGACGCCACTCTCTAGTGAAAAATTCCGTCGAGGAGTCTGCGTGGCATTTGGGGAGGAATTGACCTTGGTCGTATAGTCAAGCAAGGTCTCTGCCAGATCCAAGATTTGGTGCGCAGCAGGGTTCGGTGAAACTCCAAATATCTTTTCGTCGGCAGGGAACTTGGAGTCTAATAACATTCGACAGATATAAAATTGGACGAGTAGTGTCTTAAGGCCGTACATGGCCTGATCGTCGTGGTTCTCTGTCAGTCGAAAGTTTTCAAATGCATTAATCCAGGAAGTGTATCCTTGTACCAACGCCGCTTTCTCCTCAAGTACTGCGGAACCTAATAAGTCAGTGCTTGCTTCGTGAAGATCGACGTTCTTGTTAACGAATCTGTAAAACCACGACTGAAGCCGGACAAGGCTCTCATGGGCTTGTCGTATGGTAGCAAAACCCTTCTCTGTAACCATGGCACTATAATCTTCTCTGTGTATGTTCCAATCTGGCAGGCTCAGAACTGGTATCCGGTCATCTTGGAAGAAGCTGGCCTGCATATCGAGCCGTTCGAAGATCGGCTTCAGCCCTTTGATCTCTTGCTTTTCTATTTCCACTTGGCTTTTAGCAACAGATGTCAAGAGCTGGATGCCGTTACTAAGATGTTGAAGTGCTGCATGTCGATCTCCCATTGTACTCTCACAACAATAAAATATGATGCAACAGATCAGTGCAATCTTGGATGTGTTGGTTGACGGCTGTGCAAGTCTTTTTCTCACTGTACGAATGGCTTTGCCGTAATGATCCAGCGTCTCGACGCTTGCAATTTGGTTTCTTTCCGGATCTGAGGTGACGTAGTCTAGATGCAGCGAACTCATGGCAACCAGTGATTGCCGCAATGCCGAGTCTTGATGACTTTCTCTCAGCACAATCTCAGACCAGAATTCGGAAGTCATAAAACCCGAGATTTCCGAGGCTCCCTGTACACAAAAGTAGTGGAGCAATTGACGATCTCTCTGGCTCCCAGGAATCTTGAAGGGGATCGAGTAGGTAGTGATAGAGAGTAGAGGGATAGCAGGTAAGTGCGCCGAAACCCTTTCACTGCTGAGAGTGCTTGGTGATACTGCATTTGACAAGTAGCCATCGCATTTCCAGCCAGACCGAACACATTTTGTACAAGCCGGCCTCGTCTCGTCGCATTTAATTCTCCTTTTGCTAGTAGCATGTCAGTCATCTCGACACTTCGCTCAAGTGCTATTTACTGACCGGCATGTTTGACATCCAGTTCGCCTTCTCGGAGCGCTGGATTTGGTCTTTTTCATCACCATCGAGCTATTATTTTGACTCATTGTCGAATATTGACCGGCCTTAGTTGAACCATGACTGGAGAATAGAGAGAGGTAAGCGCTAAAAGTGGCTGATGTCTCAGAACATTCCTTCATTTTCATAACCTCTGTGCCCTACATAATATTTGTCGAGATCCATATTTAGTCTTGGATCAACCAATTAAACATCATCCAGATTTCAGCTTCTTTATGCATGGAATATGTAAGTTGTGAAATCCCTCAAGACTTGTCTCTTTCTTCGTCGTAATACATGTTCAGGCAACTCCATTACTGCAGGTATTAATGGGAAGGCCCATCAATCATCATCAGTCCTTTTTCTTGTCAATTGTCAGCTTGAAACCGAATGAGAAATTTGCATAATGCCACGCTATACAGTCAGTATACTGGCATAACGATCCTTCATTCAAATATCCACAATCTCCAGACTAGGCTTTTTATGGTTAATTTCAGGGAGGCCTCTAGCAAGGAACAATTATTAGTTAATAAATGAAACTTGGCCCCCGATCTGAAGGCAAAATGAAACCGTCGTCTCACAGAAGCATGCTGTAGTGACTGCAGTGAAGTAAAAAAATGCCTACAATTATTAGCGACGCGGAATTGTCCAATTTGTCTACCAGCCAACAGCCAGAAACTAAAGCTCAGGGAGAAGGTCTAGCACAGACGCCGGAAAATGAAGGGAATCAGCCGAAACAGAAAAAATCGCTGGCCTTCAAATTGTCTTTCATTGGCCTCGCCGCTATCCTTTTCGTATTCCAGATAGATGCCACAGCGCTTGGCATAGCTCTCCCAGTAAGCAATTAACCCCCAAGCCCATCTGACCACCACGGCCAAACTTGACTGTGCTGACCTCGACGACAGTCCATAGCCAATGACCTCAACGGCTCAAGCCTGGAGTCCTTTTGGGCCAACTTGTCTTACACACTTTGTGGTTTGGTAATGCAGCCAGTCTGGGCTAGCGTGTCCGATGCATTCGGTCGAAAGCCACCTTTGTATGCCTGCATAGGCTTGTTCTTCTTGGGGTCAATAGTTTTTGCTGTGGCTCAGAATATGAAAACTGTCATCATTGGACGTGTGCTCCAAGGGTTCGGAGGCGGAGGAATTGATGTCCTCGTTCAGGTCATTCTTACTGACATGACATCCCTCGAGGAACGAGCTACATATCTTGGGTTGATGGGCATCCCAAATGCGGTCGGCAATATCCTTGGTCCCTCTGTTGGTGCGCTTTTCGCCACATATGCCAGTTGGCGATGGATTGGATGGGTCAATCTGCCCATTCTAGGCTTTGGTGCACCTCTGGTATTCTTCTTCCTCAGGTTGCGGTCCATTACAGTCAATGCGAGCAACATCGAACGTCTTGACTGGATTGGTATAGGCTTGGTTGTTACTGGCATCACCATAGTCGTGTTGCCACTCAGTTGGGCAGGGTCTCTGTTCCCATGGAGTTCGTGGCAGACTCTGGTTCCGATGCTTTTGGGTGTCTTGGTTCTGGCAGTGTTTGTCTGGTATGAATCGAAACCTGCATTTCCGATTATGCCTCACCGACTTTTCCACTCCAAGACAGCAAATATGACATTGATTGGAGGATTCATGCATGGCGCTATCCTTGTCTCATTGCTTCAGTACCTACCGCTGATTTACCAAGCAGTCTACTTGGAGACAGCCATCAAGTCAGCCGTGTTCTTATTGCCTACCTCAATCACCAGTGTTGTCATCGCAGTCTTCTCGATGATGATGGTTCCTTTGTTCGGAGGCTACATCTGGCTCTTACGACTCTCTTGGGCGTTGCTTATTTTGGGCACTGGTATTTTGACTCTCTTCCAAGTCGGATCCTCGTCATCCATGCTCTTTGGACTCCCGGTCATATGGGGAACAGGCGTTGCTTTGCTCCGTCTCCAACTTCTTCCAATGCAAGCGAGCGTTGAGAATGTGGAAGATACAGGTGTAGCAATAGGTCAATTCTTCACCATCCGCATGTTTGGCGGCTTGATTGGTTTGACCATTGCTTCTGCAATATTCAACACCGTCTTTGCAAAGACCATAATATCTAGCTCTCTCCAACTCGAGGGACCATTGGCGCCTCTTTCTGATTATTCGAAGGCTGTGGCTTTCATCAAAGAAATTCCTTCTTTGCATATTTCCCAGCATACCCTGAAGGAGCTGCTGAGTGTCTATATTACGTGCTTCCGGACCATCTTCTACACGATGACCGGGTTCGGCGCGGTTGGACTTCTGACGTCGATGTTTATTAATGAGATTGACCTGAAGAGTCAAGATCGAGGAAATCAACATTTTGAGGGCTGATATTATATCAGAAATCGCGTATCAACCTTTTCTTTTTTTTGAGGCTTGACAAAATGGATTATGAGTGTGATAATAGTAATAATATAACCAGATATATCTATGATCAATGTGATATTATCAATAAATCGTATTTGAAAGAAAGCTAACATCGTCTTGAGATAGCCTCAGACAAACGATGTCATCAATATCAACAGCTGTCTTATTCAATGCGAATCACAACCTTGGCAAAATGCTTCTGTTCCTTCAGCCTCCTGTAAGCCTCCTTAGCTTCTGCCAACTCATAGACTGCTTCATCGTATACAGGCTGAAGTTTCTTTTCATCAATATATTGAACAAGTGCCTCGTACTGTTTCTGAGTATCCATGAGGAACCCACGAATGGTGCATGTCGACATCAGGGCACCCATCATTGGCACCACTGCTGCCTCTTTGCCAACAGCACCAACGACTTGAATGGAGCCATATGGACGTACTGCTTCAAGACAATGACCAAGGGTGTCGTTACCACCAATATCGACAATGAGGTCAAAGCCGAGCCCATTTGGCGTCAATAACTTGGCTTCCTTACCCCAACTATTAGGATTCTGGCGATAGTTGACAATATGACTTGCTCCCAAGGCTTTCAGCTTCGCCGCTTTGTCAGATGTAGATGTCGTTGCCACGACAGTTAGACCAAGAGAAACAGCGAGCTGGAGCGTTGCAATACTGACACCTCCGGTACCTTGCACCAGAATCCAAGTATGCGGATCCATCTTTCTATCTTTCAACTGTGAAAGAGCGTTCCATGCTGTCAGCCATGTGACGGGGAGAGTAGAAGCCTGTCGCCAATCCAAAGATGCTGGAGCATGAACAAGAGCGTTCTCTGAAAACACACCATGAGTTCGGAGAGTCCCGTGAGTTCCTATACCGAGCATGGCTGGAACATCAGCCATGCTGGTATCAGCATCACTCCCCCTCTCACTCACAACGTCGGGTGCCGGGAAAGTGATCACTCGATCGCCAGGCTTGAATTTAGTGACTGAAGATCCGACACACTCAATCTGTCCGGCGCCATCACAAAGAGGGACAACGGGTGAAGTAATGTCGCCAAAGGCCTGCCAGGGGTCAGCGTGTTTCGGGAAGTGAGCTTCAGTAAGCAACTTGCAGTTGATTCGGCAATGGCCAAGTCTCGGTAATTAAGGCTCGCTGCATACAGCCGGACGATGACCTCATTGGGACCCAGAGTCTTCCCTTTGGGAATTTGGACATGTTTCTCATACGTGAGGGAAGTTTCGAACCCTTTCTGGCCATTGAGAATCCACTGCCGGGCCATGATAACTTGATAAGGGATTGTAAGAGACGGGATTGAGAGAGATCAATTCAAAGATGATCAGTGTGATGAGAACAATTGACCCAAGATTTATTCGGATGGGATCTTTTTCATTTTATATACTTGTTTTTGGTACCTACTGGACTGACCTCACTGCGGAACATGATCACAAAGCAATCCGCAATCCCCTGCGGATGAATCCGCAACTAGTGGATTGACAAACAAGGATGCAGTGATCACATCGTGCTAAATTGTCTTGCAGATAAAGTTTACGGTATTAACCATTTAAACTGTATGACCACACTCCCATCTCTTCATTCCATTTGGCCCAATATCTAATTCCATCATACACAACGCGAAGAGGTCAACGTCATCATAGCTCATTTCTGTCATGACTTTGTCGTGGTCATTCCGACACAAGAATCCAATATTATTTTGAGCACACATAGTTGTCCATGAAAAAGCATTTTCTGCTGTCCATAGGCCTTTTCTTATGGTGATGGGCAAAGTCCCATGACATGTTCCACTCTCTGTCTTGAGTAATTCGTACCCACATTGAAGGCCAACGGAAGCACACCAGGTTCTTCGTACAGATTCCGATAGTATCCATGCGTGCCACAGAAGCTCTTCTGGCGAGAACTGACCGAGCAATAACGGAAATGTGAAATATTGAGGGTCACGATTTGTCAGGTGATTGTGAAGAATGATATCCCCACTCAGCATGGCTTGAGATGCGTCGGATATCATTTTGCAAGTCCAGCTGTGGAGAACCTGAAGATGTTGCTCTGCTTTGTGTCGTTGACGAAGGTCTCCATCTAAAAGGCGAATGGTGCAATAGACAAGAAGTGCGTGAACTCGACTGAGACTCTCGAGAGTACTTGTCCTATCTTCCACGGCACCCACAGACTCTACTAACTTGTCTGCTTTGCTCTCCATCATTCTGAGAACAATCTCAGCTGTTTGTTCCGTCCTTGACATGTATGCTGCTAGAGATGTGAAGGCATCGCAGATTACCTCAGGGAGACTATCTTTGTAAAGTTCGGCATGGATGAAGCCATTACTTCCCGTCCTAATCCATTCACTGAGCCAGTCCTTGGTTTTATATAGGAGGCCTCGAATCATGTCTGTTGTAAGATGAGCTCGGTTTGGGACTTGAATGGGCACGCTTCTGCAGGAATCCGGATTTAGAAACCAAGCTGATTTGAGATCTTCCCAAGATAAGGGATATTGAACAATTTGGTTATTCTCATCGGAGCTTCTTAGCAGATGTTCATGAACGAGCAAATGATCGTCTTCTGAGCCTTGTCCAGGGTGATAGTCTGCGGGGGAACCAGCAGCAGGCTGTGTGCACTGCTCTGCAGCTCGATAGAGAAAGACCCTTGGTAAAGGTTCATAAATGCATTCCAAGCCCCTCAATTCACATCGTCGACATTTTGGCTGCTGCTTGGTGCATTTTCGCTTTGACGACTGACAACCTTTACATGCCTTCACGTCCGATGCGCTCATCATTGATCTGATCATGATGAAGGCGGTCAGAGATATCGCTTACGATTGACTGTTCCTCAGTGTGATTGCAGGTCAGCTTTCTCGCTACGGAAGACATTTGCTTCTACCTGGGCGGATGATAAGCGTGTGATCTTACTTATTATGGTTAGCGTTCCGCTGCGAATCTCCCTCCCCGCTGAGTAAACCATTCGATTAATTAGTCAACACCCAAGGCGAGCAGAGATGCCTGCAATCGACATGCAGCGTCGTACCGCCTTTTCATCAGACATACGGACAGTAGTCACATAGTGCACTCGATTATCCTTATTGAGCAGTTGGCATTTTCAGGCTTAAAGTAGGTAAGCTTTGCGCCTCATCTTGTACTACAAGGGTAATCAGAACAAGGTTGTGTCACATCCTTGATTTACAGCAGGTCAGGTAGTGAATGGCGCAGCCCTTATTTTCAAATCACTGGACTTTACTATGACGGATGTAACCGTTGGCACGAGCCGGAGGGGGTAACCCACCACGCCAGAATACAACGGACATGAAGTGCGGGGATATTTCATAACGGCGAACAGATGTCTCAAGGCTTGACTTTTTTGCAACTGGTTACGGTTGGCTGAGATAAACGTGCAGGTGAGTCTAGTCTCTATTCAGCCTTGAGCGAGAGCAACTTGCTGAGCTGAACCTGATAGACAATTCTAGACTCTATTCACACCATCCAGAAGTGAAGATTTGTTCCCTTTCGGACTGGAATGTGACAGCCAGCATAATGGTTTGCATTCAACCTTTTCAGCTTGTCATTCTCTACTGCACGGCGCCAAACACCGTAGTTGTTACTATCGATGATGGCATAACAACCTGAACCAGTTACGGTATGCTTTCAGCTATGTCTCGGAAGTGGAAATGTAGCCTATGAAAAGATTCAAGCTACACTCAGCTGACGCAAAAAGTCTTATATCAGGGGCGGAGTTGAAGATGGTGGCGAGCTGAACATCCATATCAGTAGACGCGCATATCTTGCTGTACGTGGTGACTTCAGCGGCAGACGGAGTCCGAAGACGTCTTTAAAATACATGGCGTCCTCTGTAAATTGAGAGGGAGGAATCATCACTCTTTCCCAATACTGATCTTACTATTCCAGCTGCTTCAAGCTGTTATCTCTCTACTTCAAACTGGATCAACCACTCAACTCCTGGTGCGGTGATATAAACCAACGCGCCGTTGCAGCCCTCGTTTCAGGCAAAACCAACCCAACAGCCGCTACAATGGGTACCGTTCAACCAACTTCCCCAATCACCAAGTATCCTTGCCATACACAAGAGGAAGAAGACCCAAGCTATGGTCCCGCTCCCATTTCCAACCTGGCTGGTACAACTGGTGATAATGCGCCGGATCAGCCTGATTCTATTGTCGTAGGTTATGGAGAAATTGTACCTCGGTGGGATGTAAAGACATCTGGCGCCAGGACTCTGGAGTACTTCGTTGACACAGAAACGTTTCCTTCTCCCGATCTCGCAAAGACTTCCGCAAAAGAGTTCCAGGCTGCTGCCGATTCGTGGAACGAACTTGATCTTGGTATCTCCATCTCTGAGACGAGTGATCCTATCAACGCGAACTTCTATTTGGTTTACAAAGTCAACAAATTGAGATCGGAGATGGGAACGCTGGCACGAGCCTTTTTCCCGCATGAGATCAACGAGGACGTTATTGTGTACAGCCGTGCTTTTGAGTCTGATTCGTTGCCCATCCTGAAGAATATCTTCCAGCACGAAATCGGTCATATTCTTGGTCTTCGTCACGAATTCGCTATCGAACAGGAAGGAGAGGGTGCTGTTCTTTTCATGGAAAGGAATCCGAACTCTGTCATGAGCTACAACTTCCCACCCAAGATCCGGGATACTGATCGAGACCAGATCAGCGAGTTTTACAAACTGGCCAATGGATATATGATCAATGGCAGTCCGGTTACAGATTTCCAGCCCCAGATCAGACGAAGACGTGATTAGCGCCAGGTGTTGAAGTAGATAGCCGGGTTTGAGTCTTCAAACAGTGCAAACAGGATAAGGATATCAATCGATACACTGATTAAGGAAGCATTTCCTTCCGATACGTTCTTTTCTCGTTGATAGGAATTGAGAGTCGTTACATTAAAATGAGCGGACATGTATTAGTGACTGATCTTCGAGATGCTGGAGGTAAAGACGACTGCATCACACGTCCCCTAACGCAGTCTTGGTGAATATCTTTTACAGGGGAGGAGATTGAACCGTACGGCTATTGACATCGAAAAAATATATAAGGCTTGACTAGATACACGGCATACGTGGGCAAAAAGAACCCTTGATGACATAGAATATAAGTACATCATTCGCAACATTCAAAATGAACTTTTTATGCTCGGTGTCGATTATGATTTGATGGCCGTTTAACTGTGCTTCTGATTAATCTGAATAAGGTTCCCCTATACAGTTTAAGGAGGTGGACGCGACACACCTATGCTAATAGTAGAAATATTAGAATGTAAGAGACTGTTCAAACCTATATTCCCACAAGATATCCCCATGGCTGCATTAGTGTAGTAACAACCATCATCTGTATCAAAACATCGGTTAAAGAAAACTATATTCTCATTCGGTTCTGGCAACTTGTCTAGCTGAAATTTGAGTACTATCAATGGTGTGCATGCCGCATTGCCTTTCCTTATCAACTACCATGCCATTTTAGCCAAAATACCGTTTGGCCACTTTCTAACGGCAAACTTCCTACCCTCGTCAAGAAGAAGCTGGAACATTCCAAAAGCAAAAGGCAAGAACCAGTGCTCGACTGGTACAGCGGTAGTACCTAATACAGGCCGCAAAGGAGGGATGTAGAGCCAGAAAATAGCCATAGCAAGGGAAAAAATGATAGCAGGGAAAAGATACCAGTTCTGTGTATCGCGGTTAAACAAGGGTGGATGTTGGAAAATGCTAAGACGTCGGGTTCGTGTTGCCATTAAATTGAACCATTGCATCACGACCAGGTTGACAAAGTAAATAGACGAAGCCTCGTTTGTCTTGGCCAAGTAGTAGTCTGGGTCAATATTGTCAGGAATCTTGCCGAAAGAGAACCAGAGCTGACTGAACGGAATGCCTTGGCGTTGGAGGTACCAAAATGACATGGCAAAGGAAGCAACTGTTTGGAGAACACCGACAATGCCGTATGACTGTATGATGAGCTGCCAGTTTACGAGACGATCCTTCTTGACATTTCGGGGCCGACGCGTGAGCACGTCTGCTTCAGGCTTCTCATACGAGAGCATTGTGGCGGCAGCGCAGTCAGTGAAGCAGCTACACACGGTCAGATGAGTCCTCACATTCAGAATTATCGCTAAAGATAACTTACCAGATGATGATCATGAGGAATGAAGAAAGGGCCTGAGGCAAGCCGAACGCCACAAAGGCCATGACAGGCCAGAACTCAGAAAATGAGCCAGCGGGTAGGAGATACGAGATGACCTAGATTGGAATCAGTATGGATAGCCTTTCAATGGCACTGAGGTGTATTTCACCTTCTTGAGATTATCAAAGACGACACGCCCGTACTGGACGGCAACAATGATGGAAGAAAAGGTATCCAGAAGGACCATATCGGCAGCCTCCATGGCAATGTCAGAACCACTCCCCATTGAGATACCCACGTCGGCAGCTTTGAGAGATGGTGCATCATTGACTCCATCGCCAGTCATGGCGACAATACTATTGCGCTGGAATTCCCTCACAATCCGAAGCTTCTGTTCGGGCGTTGTTCGGGCGAACACAACTTCTTCATAACGAATCAAGTTCTCCCACTGATGTTCGTTGAGAGTCATGAGTTCAGGACCACTGAGAACGATCGCACCGCTGTGTATGTCATCGTCGACCTTCTTGTTACTTAATACCGAATCTTTTCCACCGTTTCCTTGTGCAAATCGCTCCAGCGCTTTGCTGTCGTCGACGACACGGGAGGTGACAATGCCGGCGTCGCGAGCAATGGCCAGAGCGGTCAAGGCAAAGTCGCCAGTTACCTTTACCATAGTCAGCATGGTCATGATGAGAGCCAAAGTAGGATTGGATAGTTCTTACCATCGCAATACGAATACCCGCGCCGCGCAGAGTACTGACAACATGAGGGATGTCGTGTCTCAACGGATCAACAATCGCTACAAGTCCCAACAATGTAAGACCAGACTTGGATTCATCCGTGACAGCTTTCTCGTAGAGAATACTATCAGTATCATTAGGCACGCTGCCAGCTTTGAGGACCTTCCGAGCAAGCAATAAGCATCGCTTTCCTTTACTGGAGTACATATTCTTGAGCTCTTCAAGCTTCGCACGCATGGCAGCGTTCAGCGGTACAGTCTCAGCATGTTCTGAAACGTAGTATGAGCAGCGGTCGAAAAGGACATCGGGAGCGCCTTTGACAGTCAAGAGTCTGGAATCTTTGTTAGCCTTGGTCTATAGATATACTAAGTAAGACTCACGTGTCCTTCACGTCGAATGCAACATCTTTGTTAAGAGTTGCTGAAATGCCCTCCTGCCTAGTAGAGCTGAAGCAGCGAATCATGAATTTGTTCTTGCTGTTGAAGGCAAGATCATAAGTCTTTCGCCAACAAGAACGGATGTAGGCAACGCTGCTGGTATCGACGAACTCGGCGAAGCGGAGAATGGCCTGATCAGTGGCGTCGCCAAAGATCTTTCTCTCGGCCAAGGGTGCGTCCATAGTGGCAGCATCAAACTCAGAAGCATTGCAAAGTGATGCAATTGCTCTTAGCTGTGCAATAGGATGCCCCGTAGAATTGGCAAGCCCCATCTTTGCCCGAGCATCTTGGATGGACATGTTGAGACCGCCAATAGCGCAGTCAGACACGGCCATTTTACCCTACCGATACTGGTTAGAAAGAACAATCAAGGTATGGAGATATTGACGGACGGTAGTAAGAGTGCCTGTCTTGTCAGAACAAACAACAGAGACAGAACCCAGCGTCTCGACAGTCTTGAGTGACTTGCAAAGAATCTTGTTCTTCTTCATTAGGTTTGCAGTGATGGTAAGGCCTGCAGTAATGGAGATAGGAAGGCCTTCAGGGATGAAAGCAATAGCCACACTGACACAGTTGACTATGAGAGTAGGAACGTTGATGAAGTCAGGATGTTCTTTCCTCAAGAATGTAGCCCTGTTTGGCAAATCGTGTCAATACGTGACAGAATTTATACTGGATTTTGAACTTACCAGATAACGCACACAAGGGTGATCATCAGAACCATGATGCTTGTAATGATAAGCACAAAATGCAGGACTTCCTTTTCAAGGGTCGTCATCTTGACCTTGGGCTCATTGGTGAGACTGGCGATGCGACCAAAAACGGTTCTGTCACCAGTGGCTACTACGATACCAGTGCATGATCCGAGGATACAGTGTGTTCCCTGCAAGCCGATATTGTGAGTCTCGAGGTAGTTGGTATCGGTATGATCAACAGTTCCGGCCACTGGCTTTGACTCTCCCGTGAGGACCGAGCGATCGAACTTGACATCAGAAGAGGCTTCAACGATGCGCATATCTGCTGGAAGCTTATTACCAGCCTTGACCCGAACCACATCGCCAGGAACAACATCAGCAGCACTCAGATGAATGAGCTGGCCATCACGGATTATATCACCCTCTTCGGGCAGCATCTCCTTGATAGAGGACATTGTACGCGAAGTAGACCAGTCTTGGAACATATTGAAGAGGGCCTGGATGAAGAATACGGCGAGTAAGACTATGGCGAGGGCCTGAGTGAGTGTATGTTAAAGATTGTTCTTCTGTTGCTGTCAGGTTGAGATATGATATGGACGGAGACATACCAAGTTGGCGACAGCGGGAGGATCTCCCAAAGGCTTCCAAGATATAAAGACAAGGATACATCCCGTGAGAAGGATACTACCGAAGCCTCCGAAGAAATAGAAGAATATCGTCCTGAACCAATGGGTTTTGGCTGGTGACGGGGCATTTCTGCCATATTCTCCCAATCGTCTCTTGGCTTGGTCGCTTGAAAGACCATCGGTAATTGACGTGGTGAGTCTTTTCTCGACATCGATCGTTGGGAGAGTGTGCCATTCAAGATCGGTCAAGGCTGTTTGTCGCATGCGATCGTCAATAAAGTTTCTTCTTCGGCACAAATCATGAATCACTCACCTTTTGTAGTCGTATCTCTTGCCTTGGCAAGTTCAGCTTGTTCTTTTCCTTTGGACTCTTCAATGTTGAAAGAGCTATGACACAGGTATAAGCGACGCCTTTGGAAGTGCAACAAGACTTGGGCTTACACAGTCCGATAGGTGATGGGCAGTGCAAGACTGGGATCACCGCGGTTCATGGAGTTTGCTCGATGAATGCTGAGAGAGCCTCTAGAGCGAGAACGACCACGAAGGGACCTTTCCCGACGACGCGAGTGTCGAAGATCCTCGTCGTCATCTTCCCAGTTGATGCGCTCGCCGACCTTGACGGACGAGACTTTTTCGTCTGGATCAGCCATGAAGAAAAATAATAGAGAATTGACTTCTCAAGAGATTTGGATGCGAGAATTGGTTACAGGAGAGATGCCAATGCAAAGCTTTTTGGGATTGATATAACTCGACGGGGAGCAATCCTGTCAAAGTCACCGTCATATATTAAGGATAATCGGCTTGCTAGATCGGGTCTGCACCAATCGCATTTCCAGCGACTCGGGCGCCTCATTGAGTCCTCGTCAGCTCGTCTCGTGTTCCAATTCAAGGGCGTGGGGGCCTTTGTCGGATCCCTAAATTGACTAGTTTAGACCGGGCCGGAACAGAGATCGGGGCTAATTTCTGCTCACGTCTGTAGTGTGAGGTATTTAAGCCCTGTATCCTTTACAGTTCTTTGCAATCTGGCTAGGCCGGAGGCGCAGCCGAAGCCAAAAGTGCGTTTCATCTCGTCAGAGCGGGGAGAAGAGCTGATCAATTGGAAGAATGACTACAGTTGTGGTGTCTAGTGGTCTTTGACGGGCGTCTTGAATAACCCTCATCTCTGCAATGCATGTCATGTCTTGGAGGCTGACACCCTTGCGATTCATTTTAATGTCCCATCTCTATGCTTGTTGCATCCACGTGGAACATGTATCTCATCTAGCCTATGTATTACTCGGCCGAATTATGAATCTGTGTAAATTAGTAAAGTGCTTCTGTATTCGTTTGGATTATCTCATAATTCCTGGACTCAAGTTTGACCCTCAGACTTTGTCGACTAGACTAGTAATTTGCCATTTTTTCTGCACCACTACTGTTTATCGCCTGTGTGTCGCTCGTCACGGATGGGAAACCAAACATAGTGCGTGATGGTTTCGCACGAGAAACAATATCCCCAGGTGTGGGCAGGGATGCAGAGTGGAAAGGGAGGTTGGCTGTTGGGTGTGTCGCCGTCAGTGGGGGGCGTGTTGCCTTGTCAAAATCCTGGCAACTATGAATTGGTGTTCAGTGAGGGATAACATGTGTGATGAGCCCGGGCCGGTATTTACCTCTGAGAGCAGTAAAGCAGCTGATGGTGCCTGGGAACGAACTCTTTCTCACAGGTCATGCTGACAAACAAATCAAGGTCAGTTTTCAACTCATGTTTCGGTCCGCGAGTCCAGACACACCAAAAGTAAGGGAAGCCATTGTCTTCCTCTGCTGCAAATTCCAGACTTCCATCTGCTTGTTTAGCTGGGTATCGAGGTATCTTTGAGGTCGTATGACGACGAATCACAGGCATCTCTATAGGTGCGGTACCGAGTCGGTGGTGGCTGTGTTTGACGCGGCGGTGAAGCATTGGGAACGAGTTGGCAAAGAAGCGTGTGATTGAAAGCTCTTGAAGCACATCTTGGGATGGCTCTTATCTCTCAGATTTGTATGCACTTGCGCGGAGATGAGTATCGTCCTTTTCGAGTATTCCGAGCCTGCTGTTGATGCTAGAGACACACTACCTGACTCTGGCATCTTGCACGCGCCCTATCCAGTAATCAAGTGTGATTCATCCCTGCATACTCACCTCCCAATTCTTACGATTTAGCCAATAATGGATGCGTACCCTTCAGGGACCGAGGTCAGAGCGTTCTGGCGTCAAAAACAAGCATTTTGAGACCCCGCGCTAACATACCAAGCTTTTTGGATTAGCGGCCCGGACAATATCCCTGCTCTTGGCAGGTTGTTCTGTACAGGGGTGTGCAGCTCCTTTAACTACACCCAGGAGGCCTCCTCTCCTCTTCTCTCGCTCCTCAGCATCAGATCCTGTGATGATATGCAATGCAGGTATAGCTTTAAGATTACCTGAACCATATCTTACAGTCGCTGTTATCAAGAAAGAGGGGTTGCTTTGCACCCTTGATCAACCCCCAACCAAGACTTTTGCTCATTTCCATCATAGAGCAGATAACAAACAGTCTGACAGATGATCTTCTGCAGAAACGATCACAGGTCAATTCTCTAGCGTCTTAATATAGCAATCTATCTCGTGGACAGTTTGAGAAAATCCCTCATTGCGCTCAAGTCGAAGATTTATACTTATTTATATGCTTAGCTGGTAGGCGAGTAGAGTAAATTTCGCTCATTCTTACCCAATCGTTTACACGCACGAATCCCATCAATAAGTGAACTATAATCCCCCTACTACATGGACCCTCTTTCCATCGTTGTTAATCCTCGTGCACCAGATGGTCTCGAATACAATTCATCAACTGATGATGATGATGATGATGATGAACAGCCTCTTTGTGTCGGTGCGAACCATACTGGTCTATCGCAAAACTCTCACCCAACTGAAGTATCCAGACTCACCTTCTTCATGAAATTGTCCTGTCGTATAAAAGGTGAGCTAGTCTGAGACCTAAGAGGGTGGAATTTTCCCATGTCAGTCAAAACTAATCCCTCATTTGTATCGACAGATGCCCTCCAAGACATGTACAAGTTTGTCAGTCATAGAGCATGTTGCAGTCTCCCTAGAGAGCCGTCTGTCATAGTACCGCTACTTCCAGCGTGTCTGGAGTCATGTGAAACCCACGGCTGTTTCTCTTCATTGTTGCAAACACGGCTCTGGGTCAATGGTATGCTCATATTTGTTGTAGCAGGGATTGCTTCATACATGTTGGAAGCAAGTCCTCTACTCATCTTCATATGCAATGCCATTGCTATCGTGCCTTTATCCGCCCTTCTAACGGATGCCACTGAGGTAATCGCTGCCAGGAGTGGTGACACCATGGGAGCTCTGTTGAATATTACCTTTGGAAACCTGGTTGAGCTCATATTATTGTAGGTCGTCAACTTCTCCAGCTCATTTTGCTTTTTTATACTAACAGTCGGAGCGTGTAAGCTGACCTTCAATCTATGCGGCCTACTTCGTGTTTGAACTAACAAAGCAAGAATTGCCCTCAAGGAAAATAAAATCTATTTAGTACAAGCCTCCATCCTTGGATCAATTCTTGTAAACCTGCTCTTGGTCCTTGGTACCGCCCTTGTAGCCACCAGCGTTACCGGCGTAGACATGACATGCAATACAACCGAGGCACAACTCCTTGCGTGTCTTCTCTTTGTGTCCATCTTTGTGGTCCTAATGCCTGTGAGTACCAGCTCGGTTCTGAAGATGCACGAGTCTAATATTACCAGACGGCATTCGCGCAAACTATCAAAGAGCAAGGCAATAGCAAAGGAGCAGCTCTCAACATGAGCAGAATTTCCGCTCTCATGGTATTACTAATCTACATTTTATACTTTGCACATGAAATGAGATGGCGTTCTGGCATCAAGAGCGATGTTGAGACTCGCGGATCTAGCATTGATGTCGCCTCCAACGACCGTCCTCCTCTTTCTGTAGACCACGGGTCTAGTTCTTTAGGCTCCCAAGTCTTGCCCTCTCGCACGATTAGGTTTGCAGATAACCATGTCAGGGATCCAAGAGCAGACTCGATCTACAAACTGAATGACATGTCCGAATCAGGAATCATTGAACCTGCCGGTGACGACGATCTGGCGGTGGATCGAGGTCGCCGGAGTGGAGAGATGAGTCGTTCAAATTGTGTTCGCCCCGGCTCCTATCAGACAATACTCAGTTCACGAAGACATTCGCGCTCATTCTCGATTGGCAGCAGCAGAGGTTTCCGGAGCCGCGAGTCTTCTATGAGTGGAGATGGACGGCGTACAACTGCCATTCATCTGCTTAGAGATCACCGGCCAGGCATGGACGATATAACGAAGGAAGACACAGAGTCAGGAGTGATGGGATCTGTGGCTCTTCTAATTCTCAGTTCTCTCTTCATGTCGATATGTGGAGAGTTTCTCGTCAGCACTATTGACGATATCACACACGACGGTAACCTGTCTGAACCCCTCATAGGGCTAGTCATTCTTCCCATTGTTGGGAACGTTGCAGAATATGTAACTGTAGTGGCAGTGGCGGTTCGGGGTAATCTGGACCTTGCTATTGCGGTTGCTGTCGGTTCATCGATCCAGATTGCATTATGCATCTCACCTCTTACAGTCCTGGCAGGCTGGGCAATGCATCGCGACCTCGATTTAGCGTTTGATATCTTCGAATCAGTGACTCTTACAGGCACAGTTCTTTTAGTCAATCTGCTGATCCTCAATGGTGGGAGCTCTGATTTGAGAACAGGAGGTTTGAAGGGTGCATTGATGTGTGCTTGTTACGTGATATTTAGGTGAGTCATAAAGATCGGTTTTTATGTTTGACTAACAGACACTGACAAGAACAGTTTTGGATCGTTTTTCTCCAATTAGTGGAATGAACGTGTTATGTATTTAACGCCAAGGTTGATAGATTTGATAGCGACAGTTTCATGAATACCAAGATAATCGTTCACGTCTTGTCGAGCACGAAACTAGATGTTATATGGCAATCAGTCCTGCCAACGCCACCAGACCCATCAAAGGTGTAAGGTTTTCAACTCCATCAACTTGGACTGGTGTCTCTGTCATCATAGGAGGGGCTTCGCTATCGATCATGGTAGCATGAGAGCAAATATCTGGGCCACAAGTGACAATGGGCTGCTCGAATGTCGTAGTTGACTGCATTGTCATGTTCTGCTGAGGTGGAGGAGACTGTAGTGTAGTCATGTCGGATAGGGTAGGCTGAGGTGAGTCTGAAGCGGGAACAGAACAAGCGGTTGGCGTGACAAGCGATCCCTCTCCATTGAAAGGGTTGTAGCCAAGACACTGAGCGTACTGGGATGCACAAGTGGAAATGTTGGCACCGGGAGCTGTACGACATGTATTGTAGTCACTGTTGCACTCAGTTACACAATCGTATGTGTAAGGGATATCGTTTTCTGTACTGGTCGATGAAGTCGCGGTATCGACAGTGGCTGGAGCTCCCGCATCTGTAGACAGAGTTTCCCCTTCTTCCTCATTTTCAGTTCCTGTTGGGTATGCGACGATTGGGGTTTCTTTGGGCGAACTGCTCGCATCTGCTCTTGGAGCAATCAGAGGAATCGCAGCTGTTTCATATTCATTGCGTTTATAAAGACGAGCAATGGTAGTGCCTGCAAAGACAGAGGTTGATATGATAATTGAGGGTTTCATTATTGAGATAAAGAATTTCGGTAGATAATAAACAGGATGCTTGATAAAAACTTGTGTTGTCTGTGGAGGATAAATGTCCAACATCTACGTCTTTATATCTACATTCACGACTTCTCCATGGCAACGTAAATTGATTGAAAGAACTGTAGATAAGAACCCTTAAGCATATTATACCGGGTAGAAAAATCAGGTCGTTGTGATTCGCCCGAGATCCTGGGGAGGCACAAGGCCAACAGGGACGCTTCTGGCAACAATGTCTTGGCAGTCGATGCGTTCAGATCCCCCACCTAAAGCGGTGTTCTGTCGCATAATTGATGGCGCTCGCTCTAACCAGATACGACGGAGAAAAAAACAAAGTTTGGGACGAAACATGAACTGTTTGCGGATAATAGTTATCTAGTTCTCGATCTCGTTTACAAGATCAAATCGTTTACAAACTCTACATCTATATCCATGCATATCTTCAACAACCACTGATACAATATCAGATTCATTATACGGTGATGTTGAAGAGATGCAGCTATGATTCCACCGAGCAACAAGTGGAAAATTGGAAGATAGAAAAATGTGGTGCGGAGACGTCACGTCAGCCCTTTAACGACGGATATCTGCAACATGGTGAGACTGAAAGGAAGCAAAAAACAAATCATGTCAATTGTTTTGCCGTCAGCAAGACTCGAACTTGCGTTTTCAGTGATTCGAAAATCCACAAACTGATGTACTGACCCCTATACGATGACGGCCTTTTCTAATTGATGCAATCCTGGTCATTTATTCCACTCTATGTGGCCTTGACCCACCGCATGACCTTGGATTAGACTTCTTGACCAGACAACAAACCAGTATACCGGAGCCAAATAGGGATCAAATTGTCCTCTGTTACACTATTCATTCCGCCACAGTTACAATGACCATCCAACATTGTTTCTTATGAAATCCAGGATATCATCGATCTCACCGGGTACGTTGTACCAGTGACCCAGTTCCGCATAACACTTCCAATTCACATCATATCCAATTGAAGAGAAGATACGACGAGCTTCTTCACCAAGTCCAAACTTGACTTTCTCATCTTCTTCTCCGTGGCCGATGAATACAGGCGTTGACGGTGGCTCCAGCTCCAAAGTATGATCCGTCTCTAAACCCAGTAGTTCTTTGGCATAGATATGGGCTTTGGCACTTAGGTTCTCCGGGTCGCTCTCTTCATTGGAAACAGCAAATGGGTTGTCTTCTTCATCAGAAAGGCATATATCATGCGATGCGCTGATCATGCACTCGAAATCATCGGCAAATGGAAGCCAGCTACTCATACCAATGTATCCTCCGATAGGAAAGTCCATTGCAAGCAGACACATGAAGCCCATGGCGCACCCCTGGCTGATCCCGCCTAAGATAATATTTTTCTCTGGCACATTTTCGCGTTCTTGATTGATGAGGTGAAATATTTCGCGGGACGATTCTTCCATGCCCTTGAGTTGCGTATAATTGCGGAACGACGGGTCGTCTAAGGAAGCAATATCGAACCACTGCGTTAAAACCGATCGGTCAAAAGCAGTCGAGCGACGTCTTTTGGAGGTTGGAAAGATGAACCTGGCGCCGGGAAGAAATTGAGGAAGTGATTTACCATCAGAAGAAATGCCACTTTCAATGAGTTCGCGACCAAATTTATCGCCGGTTGACCCAAGGCCGTGAAGAAGAATGAGACTGTGTGTATGAGAGCCAACGGGCTCGACGATGTAGGCATTCGTTGCCATGATGATGGTGATAATGGTCGTTCATCGTTGTTAGATGAAGGAAGAAGCTGGGTTTTGGTTAGAGGCCTTTTTATATATGAGCTACAGGCCTAAGGCATCAGCGCAGGTATCCATCAACCGGCAGAGAGATTGGGTAATAAAAGATCACTCTTTGTTCAAAATGTTGCTCGCATTGGACCGGAACATGCATGTTTGCTCGGCGCTTGTGCCAGGCAGTGAACGTCACGGATGGATATGAACAAAGGTCAGCCGTCTGCTGCTGAAATGACTTGACCAATCACGACATCTGCGCATGGACTCGACCTTTCAGCACCAATAATATCACATGTAAACGTACTCAGTCATGTCGATTGCGGTTTATTGAAAGTTCTGGAAAGTATGGCAACGTACAAACTACTTGTGCAACATCGGCAGGACAAATGAAACCTGAAAGACCTATCATTTCACATTTTCTTAACATTAGTTTGCTACTGCTTCAGGAACCTTACCAATAATGATGCAACGTGTTGTTATTCAAAGTCTCCGACGGCTAAATTGTAACAAAGGAAACATAACGCAAATGCCATACCACGTACCTGCTTTTCACTCCCAATACGATCAATGCTGCTCGCCCGCAAGCACATTGACCGTTTTATCTCTCCACCGCCACGACCTAAACTACTTAATAAAAGAAATGACAACTTACCAACCTTCTCAAGCCCAGAGGTACGTGAGCTCAGAGTGTTTGAGAGTTATGACCCCAAAAGTAGTTCTTGGGAAATTCGAAAAATGATGGGTTAGCAGAGCTAGTATCAATGAAGCCACCGTCGCTACTTGGCCCGTTAGCAGAGTCGTGAGACTACTCCAAAGTAGCACGCCACTCGGTTGATGTCCCCAGAGGAACAAGTTTCCGCATCTCAAGTTCACGGAGAACGTTTACGACCCATTCCTGACAATGCATACCTGGAATTCGCTTTGCAGCAGCCTTGATCTTGTTCTTGTCTTTGTAAGTGATCGGGCAGATGAAGTGGTGCTTCTCTATGCCACGACTTTCGAAAGGCTTCGACTCGATGGCCACGCTGTAATCCATACCTTTGATTGGCCCACCGGTTGAGTGGTACCGAATAGACTCATTCGAGCCCTCTTCACGCATCACAAGGATCCAGTGGCGAGGATCACCAGTTTCACGACGCTTGCAAATAGCAATATAGAGGTTCAGGAAAGGCATTTTGAATGAGGTTTGTCGAGATTTGATACTTTGGAAGATGGGAAGAAATAGAGCTGAGAGGATAGACTTGCGATGTGAAAGATGTCTAGAAAGTAGAAGAGTTCTTGATGATTTGGAAGTTGATGTTTGGCTAGAAGCAACACAATATATACGGACTAGAAAGATTGAGCTACATATTGAACATCTGGTTATTGTTCTTTTCACTTGTCGTGTTCCGATAGTCGACAGAAAGAAACTATGAGTTCGGGAAGCCTGGTTGTGTGTATGGGAACAAAGCAGAGCACTCACCTGTAGCTGTGAGCCATACAATTGTTTTATAACACAACAATGCAGCGAGGCGGTCCAGGCATGGCTATTTCCATACCCTGCTACTGATACTTGTGTTCAGTCTAAAATTAAGTTGAACTCGTTGTCCTTGCTACCTACTAAGCCAGCTTAACACGATGCTTGTTCGCTTTTTACTGCACAGTTCACTAATTCTAGAAGTCCGTATTCTCTATTCGCACCCTTTTGTAACTCCTTCTGCAGAAGGCCTCTTGGTTGAAAACATGGGGGCACTGGGGCCAAGCACTATTGTTTACGCATACCCAAGGGTATGAAACCCAATCTCTCATTTTTTGTCTGGCATCCTCCGTGAAATTCACCCACCAGCATGGTTTTTTGTGCAGGAGCATCTATTAGAACATGTGATGGAATGACATATGGTAATAATCAGGCGACAATCTTCATTAATATCAAGTGGAGCATCATGAATCCTGTTGAAATGGAGGCTCACCCAAAAAGGCCGTGCAACATAGCTTTCCATGCACCACGAGCCCTCACGCCCCATCATATCTAACGGGATATCTGGGAACACAAACCTTTAGGTATTATAGAGATGCGTATTTTCGATAAGAGACCACATTTTGAGCTTGATTAATCCAAGATCGGAGAGATTATTCGGCACATCAATAGACAATTAGAAAATCCCTCACCACGTCCTCGTCCACGATCATTATTACATCCAGCGAGAGACGCTATCAATATTAACTATAGGGACAGAGAGCGGTCAATTTTTATACAATACGGCATGCACTAGAAGTCATGGTCTGTAATGCCTCTGGGCTCAAGTATGACTATCGGACATCTTGCAGATATGGTGTTTAGTCTTTGGACCACTTGACTGTGGCGGATTGCTTGGATGGGCCACTTGTTCGATAGACCCAGATTGCCTAAAATAGTTGAGAAATCTTTTTGGTGTCTTCTATTCAACGACCAAGCGAGCTGTTCTCCCATTGCATGTCCTCAACTTTTCGAGCTATCACCTTGACACCTTTTTCCCTTGTGAAGCAGTGGTATATCATCCGTGACACCTTGAATTTCATTTCCGCAAAACTCCACATTGAATTTTCCACTGAATATCTGGTTCGCAAAACCCTTGCTTGGTACGCGGCCATCTGTGCTTTCTGCGCCTCCGCCAAGCAGATAGAGAGGGTCAAGGCTTCCAGTGGCAATGCTTATATCGTCTCCCCGAGGATGCCAGTAGAGAAATGAACCGCATGTATCGCAGAAGCCTCTGGTGATGTTTTCTGTCTTATTGTATTTTTTTATCCTGCTTTCTGAATCGCCTTGCCAATGGATCGACTCAATGGGAACCGTGAGTGTTGCCAGAAAGAAACTGCCGGTCTGCTTGCGGCATTGGGTGCACTGGCAGATGCAGCCTAAAGTGTCGTTGGAAATATCGTGGTGCTCAGGGAAGGCTATCTTGTAACGAACGGATTCACAGAGACATCCACCTTCAAGAATTAGGGTGGCGGCCATGGTGATTTCTGTCTTTTAGATGGGGTATGGATTAATTTGTATAACCCTAGATGGATGAAGATTGAGCTCAGGGAGCGGACTTCATTTATACCGTGTTGTCTGATATGACGTTACTCTCTGTAATAGACCTGTCAATTGCGCCCTGTGACTTTACCTGCTCACTCTCTGAATAGGCGGGGTCAGTAGCGTAGAGAGTTCACAGGTATCCACGCAGTGGTCACCCAGCAAAATTAATTAACCTTAGACTTCATGTAGGCATTGAATTCTTATATTATAGCAGTCTATAGGTTATATATGTCTACCCTAGGTGACATCATGTCATCAATCATATGAGACAATCCGGGTGGATTACTCTCGTCATATCCTTTCTTGTGTTACAAATGCATAGCACTTTACTTGGCGTGCATCTTCAAATTCTTAACAGCCCATGCTCTTTGCTCATCGACGTATTCCTGGGAGAAGGGATAGTCGACATAACCAATCTCTGAACCGCGGACGTAGAATGTGGTACGGTCATACTTGGTCAACTCGATACCGTGCTTGATTCTGAAGACAAAGTCGGGGTTGGCAATAAAGTGTCGACCGAAAGCAACAAGGACGTCCCACTTGCTGTAGTGTCCGTCAAGCACTTCGGCGGCTGACTCGGGGCTGTAGTTGCCGGCAACGATAACTGGCGAGATATTGTCCCAAATCTCGAGGATAAAGTCAAGTGTCATGGACGCGGCTGAGGAGTCATTGTCAGGAGCGAGTAGCTTGGCAGGGTCACCACGTGCTTCGACCAAGGAGAGATAGGCGAGAGGGCCAATTTTCTTAATCTCGTTGATGATGTAACTGTACTGAGCCTTGACGTCGGACGACTCAGCACCCTGGAATGATGCATAGGGCGATAGACGGATAGCAACTCGCTTAGAACCAATCTCTGCAGAGACAGCCTTGACAACCTCGAGCAGAAGACGAGCGCGGTTCTCAACGGATCCTCCCCACTTGTCAGTCCGCTGATTGACAGAGTCGGAAATGAATTGATCGATAAGGTATCCGTGTGCGGCATGAACCTCGACTATATCACCACCAGCATCAATGACACGCTTAGCAGTGGCAACCATGTCTTGGATAAATCCTTGGATCTCCTCCTCAGTCATGGCTTCAGGGACAGGAGCACCCTCCTCGATGGGTACAGAGCTGGATGAGCGGTACTTGAAACCGCGTTCTTTCTGGTATTCTGGATCAGAGGCTCGACCTTGGCCCCAGATCTGTTGCGACCAGAAGGACTTCTTTTCGTGAACACCAGCGATGACCTTTGTCCAGGCGGCGACTTGATCATCTGTTACAAACATCGGGCCCTGAGGCACGCCAGTGTCCTGTTTGGAGACACCAGTAGCTTCTGAGATGACGAGTGTGCCTGGGGCTGAAGCTCTCTCGGAATAGTATCGCTCGACAAAGGGTTTGGGGACGTGGTTGTCATCGTGACGGTATCGAGTCAAAGGGGCCATGACAATTCGGTGATTAAGTTTGGCATTGCCGACTTGAATAGGCTTGAAGAGCCTGCTGTTGGGAGAAACAGTTGGTGTTTTCTTGGATAGTGTCATGTTGCTGGCTTGTTATGATGGAAGTAGTGAAACAAAAGGTAATATTCGCTGTCTATAGTGGAGTAATTAATGTTTGGAATGATATGGAAAGTCATCTTGAAACAGGACGAAAAGTCGTCTTATATCCACAAGACTGAAAAGGTTAATTAGTGATCATCGCTTTTCTTGCCAAGGTCTTGTTAGGGGTCAACGTTGAAGAAAATTACGTTATGACGTTATGGAGTACATTACTCGAATATTGACTCCGGGACTCCGTTGAAGAAAAAAGATGAACTCGGTCATGTCCGAGCCAGTCACCAAGACTCTCCTTTGGCTGACAAACTATGACCAATAGGAGTATCTCCTTAACCCTGGTCTCCGCAGCATCTCCGATGGTTGTCAAGGATCTTCAGAATGTGATAAGGCAAGATAAGATAAGTTATTCCCGATACGGATATCTCTGTTGTGATAAGAGAATCTGGCTTGACACTGTATGCTCTCGGGTAAGCAAAACACCGGTCAACAACACCAAAGCCAATTGGAACCACTCATTTTGAGGCATCAACACAATGACACTCCGTGTTATACCGGAGGTTCACGAGCTGGATGTAACTCAACCTCATCGACCTTTTCGATATCCTTGTACTGCCATGGGTTCACAGATGTATATAACTTCCGAGTTTGTCTGTTGAGTTAGAAATCTTCATCACTCACATCCAACAACAATTCAGTGTTCAATACAACATCCACAACAGGTGATTTCATCTTTTCACCATTTTAAACTTTATTTTTGATAACCTTGAAATCAAACTTCCAACATGTCTCTTCCTCGCCGCGCCCTCATTAGCATCACCTCGGCTTCAGCCACCCTCTTCGATGGCAAAGAGACCACCGGTCTCTTCATCAGCGAGGCTCTCCATCCATACAATGTTCTCACTGCTGCGGGATTCCAAGTCGATCTGGCTTCTGAGACTGGCACCTATACTCCCGATTGGCTATCTCAGCAGCCTGACTTCCTCAATGGTGATGATCTAGCTACCTGGAACAACACCAACAGCGAGTTTCGCAAGAAGCTTGACAATATGCCCAAGGCTTCCGAGCTGAACCCCTCCGACTATGGTCTCTTTTACGCCTCTGCTGGCCATGCAGCTCTGATCGACTACCCTACTGCGGCATCTCTCCAGAATATTGCAGCTCAGGTTTGGGCAAACGGTGGAGTTGTGTCTTCTGTTTGCCATGGTCCAGCTATTTTCGCCAATCTCATTGATCCCACTACCAACAAGCCCCTGATCGAGGGAAAGAAGATCACTGGGTTCACTACCGAAGCTGAGAACACAATGAAGATCATGGAAGAACTGCGTAGCTGGGGTGGTGAAATGGTTGAAGAAGTCGCAGCTCGTCTTGGTGCAACTTGTAAGTCCCCCTGCCTGATGGAAAGATGCGCAGAGAACTAACTATAGACGCAAAGACGAACGCGCCCCAGGGATTTGGGATGACTTCCACATTGTCGATGGCCGGCTGGTCACTGGCCAGAACCCTGCCAGTGCTGCTTCTACTGCCAAGGCGGCGGTGGCTGTATTCGAATCCCTATAGTCGGCATCCATTTAGGAACCGTCGGCGAATATGCAAGGACGAGGTTGGTTATTGGATATGACGGTTCATGTCTGGTTTTGTGAGGAATTATTGGGAGGAAGTAATGGTAGTTTTGATGATAATTTGACAGTCATTTTAGAGTATCATAATTGCTTGATAATTCAACCTAGAACAAATCACAAGTAATGAGCGAATGTAAATCTCGATCTCTACGTTTCCTTATATGTCCAATAAATCTCGTTTGCAAGTCTGTCTCATGTTTGTAACTGTGCTGTTATGTCAGTAGGCAACAGCATATTCAGTTCGGCCCAAAAGTCCACATGCATGGCCATATCCAAAAGATCAAAATCATTCCCGATTGCATCAAACTGGTTAGGAACAATATCATCAACACCTCTTTGCAACGAGGCGCCTTTATTCAACAGCGGACTATCATCTGCCACCCCGAAAAAGCCATCTGTCTGTGGTTCAACCTGTGTCATAACAGACTCGATGTTGGCGTGCAACGTCTGGACAATGATAGCTGCCTTTGCTGCAGCATCGAAACTCGGCGCAAACATGTCAAGCACAGATACAGCCAGTTGTATAGATTTGCGGGCCACTGGCACTAGGGGATCTTGTGTGTTTGCAACGACAAAACCCACGAGCGTCATGGCCGCACTCCACTGCCACTGGAAGACCTCGTGCCAGCCGTGGAGTATTGTTGTCGTGGTTAGTGCTTGATAAGTGATATTGGTAAACTCTATCGCGTGCTGAGCACACTTGACAGCCATTGCGATTGTAAAGCTTCCTTGATGGACTGTGAATGATATAAAAGGGCGATGAAGGATGATGCACAGGTTATTATACTCGAGTTCGAGGCATAGTCGTTGTCTTTGCAACCAAAGGGGTGCATACTGTTCAATATCCAGACTTGAACCGTCACCAGAGAACGGAATACCATTCTTGCGCTTGTTCTTCAGAGGATCAGGAACTTGCTTTGTCCAATCGACCAAGGTCGTTGTTTCTGGACCCCAGCTGATTGCAAGATCCTCCATAGCGCTGTAGTCATTGTAGAAGGAGTGTCCCTCTTTGACTTTGAGGTCGTGGCCATAGAAGAGTAGATTGAGATCCCGCGCAACTTGATATAGTTTGAACCTTTGGAGATTGAAGCTCAACCAAGTAGCATTGCCTCCAATGGGGGCAAAAGTTGATCCGGACTCGATAGATGCCGCGAGGCTGTCAAGAGGAAGTTGGGGCATCGCATGTGTGGTACGAACAAGAAATGGGCGACCAACTTTGATGCCGACTTTGGTGTCGAGTTCAAAAACAGCCCACCACAACCGTCTTCGTAGCTCCCTCTCGCACGAGGGTAGTGATGATGGCGGTTCCAGATGAAGACCCAACATGTAGGCTGTCCGGACCGCGAGAGCACTGATGCTGTCTGCCATATTGTGAAAAGACCCAACGCAGAGATATACCGCACATAGTAAATGGCACTGTACAGTCGACAATGAAGGGCTCTCAATCTCGCAAGCCAGGAGGCTCTGGGCTCGCCTATAATACCAGCGACCAGCCAGAGTGGCATCGTTGTCTTCCACAATATTCGTTTTTTGTCCGGCAGGACGGGAAGAGACGTGATACTGCATGCACATAGCAATGATGATGTCCACTAGTGCTGAGTTCCTCCTGAGAAGTCCCGGTGGTACATTGACGTAGAGCGATTGAACATGCGTCTTGAAGCTCGCCTCATCAATGATGGCGTACAGCGAGGTATGGTAGGTTTCCCAGTACAAGCTAAGGAAGTATTCTTCCTGAATGGGCGTCAGATAAAAGGCCTCATTAGGAGCTCCGGTCAGTGGTGCCAAAAGATGGGAAGAGTCTTGAGCTACTGTCGGTTGGTCGTGCAACTCTAAATTGCTGGCGAGATGAATGAGCATGTGCTCAGCCTGGGTACTCAGAAAGGTGCTGAGTCTGTGTGTGAAGAAGTAAAGCGATGATGGGCCAAACCATGCACTATGGGGAGATCGCGCTGGCCGGAGAAAAACACCTTCCCACGGTTGTATTTTAGTGGCCCCTTGATTACTCGGCTGCGGGACAGAAGGTGAGACAGAAGGTGAGCTGCTGGGCGGTGTTGGCTCTTGTGCCCGTGAGACTGGAGATGCTTTGATACTGCGTTTTTGGGATAGTTCAGCCTCCAACTCTTTGACTTTTCGTTTCAGCCTGTCAATCTCATCCTGGGCCTGGGGTAGAGTTGATGCCAGCGATGCACTGCTGTTGCTGCACTCTCTCCCACGGGCGCGACAATTGAGACACGGGGCGCTATCGTCGCATTTGATCCGCTGTAGTCTGCATCCATCGCATGCTCGACTGACTTGTTTTCGTTTTCGTCTGAAGCCAAGTCTTTCATGAGCATCGCTTGGCGGTATTTTGGGTTGACTCATTGAACCTTGAGATCAATCGGCGAGATTATGAATTGGGGAAACATTTGGCAACAAGGTGGACGATGAGTCTGACACAATTCAACCACTGGAAAAATGGTCTGGGCACTGCTGACAGGCGTGTTGTACGAAGACCTGTTGGGGTTGTATGTGGCAGAAAACAGGACTTCTCGATGCTGGGTGTCCAAAATAGTAAGCCGAGCTTAGTCGAGATTTACTATTCTGAGCCTGCTTTATTTTTGTACTCCTGGAAACTCAGGTCTACCTTTCTGCTATCTTGGATAGTAAGCCGGATGACTAATCCCTCCGAGCACTAGAAGCGTTCCAAAAACAGAGCAACAAAACCGATGATGTCAGGACATCTTTCAATCTTTTATATGCCGTACCATTGATCAACAACAGTCGCACAGCATGAATGAATACGTTTGCCACCAGACGATGAATTGTCTGAGATATCTAGCAAATTGAAAATACTTCAATAAGAAATGATTCGGTCATTCCTGGCTCATTCCATGATCGTCA
Source organism: Fusarium longipes (assembly GCA_013618495.1). Lineage (NCBI taxonomy): Eukaryota > Fungi > Ascomycota > Sordariomycetes > Hypocreales > Nectriaceae > Fusarium > Fusarium longipes. The sequence continues at coordinate 406,165 of JABFEY010000014.1, forward strand.
GGACAATAGTCTAGCGCCATCGCCGCTCCCAATGTTCCATGTTGACGTAGTTGATCTTTAATCAAGCGCGTTAAACTTTTCGCTCTCAAGAATCTTAAACTCTCGGGTCACACTGTATCAACTACCACAAGCCTCTTCAACCACTTAGAGATCTGCCTTATACATCAACAATTGGCCTCGCTCGTCTCGTATTCTTCTCGTTTAATGTCCTCAAACTCCAACGCAGATGCTGCGGATATATCGTTGGTGAGAGATGCAGGTTTCCCGACCAATAGCACGACTGACTTATGTAGGCTGCAGCTGTTGCGGCGCTGAGCGTCGAGTTTGTAGTACACCCTTTTGACACTCTCATAACACGAATTCAGTCGCCAGAGTACATACCCGCGTATAGAAGTTATGAAGGCAAACTCCAGCCAGCTCTGTTTCGTGGCCTTTACCGCGGAATAGCACCGACAGTCATAACAACCATACCAGCCTCAGTCACGTTCTTTGGAATTTACGAAAAGGCCAAAGCTACTCTGCAACCGAAGGAGGGCCTAAAGCCGGGCAGCCTGTCCCAGACGGCTGTACATGCTGCGAGTAGTGCCCTGGCCGACATGGTAGCTTGTGCCATTATCAACCCTTCCGAAGTCCTCAAACAGAACGCTCAAGTATCAAGATTCTCAGAAGGTGGAGGTCATCGGTTCCCAGTTTTATCAGCTTTGAAGCATTTTGTTCGACATCCTCTAAAGTTATGGACGGGCTATACAGTTCTGGTAGCGGGAAACCTTCCACGAACCAGTCTCACATTCTCGATATACGAATTCCTTAAAGCGAAATGGCTTCGACGATGGGACAATTCACCAGGTATTATGGAACATGTCAGAGTGAGCGGTATCACAGCCGGCATTGGTGGTGCTATCGCATCACTGCTCTTTGTCCCAGTCGACGTTGTCAAGACAAGGATGCGTCTTCCAGAAAAAGCTCCACCCAGTCATCTATTACAGCCAGAAGCACTGTTCACATCAGCACTGAGTCGAGAAAAGGCTCGCAAACCTGCAGCAAGCGGTCCTATTTCAATTGCCAAAGGTATTCTTGTGAGAGATGGAGTTTCAGGTCTCTTTCGAGGTGCCACTGTGACTTGCATCGCGGCCGCTGTCGGTAACGGGCTGTTCTTGGGCTGCTATGAAGGACTGAAGCTGTACTATGCTCATGAAGGTCCAAAGCAGGAGCTTATTCAATAGTCAGTTGGCACAACAGACATTGTACAACAGTGTATTTTCAGAGTTTGGCTGTAGTCTGTCATTGTTTGTGGCATTGAATAGAATATGTAATTCACCATTAAACTGCCAACGCCACACCCCTGAGTTTATGTTCTGTCTACCGCAACAACATTCTACGCTCTCTTCATGTATGGCATTCCGTGAAATGTCATTTGTTTCATCATCTTTTTCTTCTCGGTAGTCGGTCAAAGAAATGCACGACTTTGCCTTCTTTTGGTAATAGCTCACGATCCAGAGTGGAGACAATAACGATGGTGCTCATGAAGCACAAGATAACACTGTCTTGCTTCTACAAGACTATACATCGTACAGTAACACCAAGTTTTGGATCTTCGAGACTGGAAATACCGAGAAATCAAAGAAAGCCTCTGCTGCGTCCATCTTGTATCAGCCATTTTTATCAAGGCCTCGCATATTGTAAAGTCTTGATGTTACAGCACTAACAAATACCCGTATCCACACACGCCGCTACTTCGATTCAAGTAATTTCACGCGGTAGCCGCTGAAGAAGCGTCAAGTATTGCCCTAAATTGGTTAAAGACAATGACGATCCCCAAGAATATTCCATTGTTATCCTCAATTTCGCTGTCCTGCTTATCTTCACTCATCATTTCCAGTCTCGACAAAGGCAAATCGCATCGGATTTATCGGAGCCGGCTCCTTTTCATTGTTTTAACAATTCATCATTCAGGCCTTTACAGAAAAATGACAGATACCAAGGTTCAACTGGCAGAGATATCGCCCACTCCAACAGTTGACGAGATAAACCCTAGTATCCCTTCCATTGCAGGCCCAGATGAACGACCCAAAGACGCTCGTATTGTTGTGTCAGAACTACCGAAAAACGACGTGAATTCCCATTTTAGCAAGTTGCCAAGCACAGTAAAAAAGCTGGATGGGTTCATCTCACACTTGAACCGTCTCATGCATACTCGCGAAAGTCATGATGCTGTCATCCTGTTCCTGGCTTACGCAACACATTTTATCGCAACAGCGCTTGAAACTTCGACTTCCGAGAGAATAAGAGAATGGTCTGCTAGGTCCAGCAGATTGATATCAAAGAATATGCCGAAAAGACTATCAACTTTAATACCATTTTCCAAGCTGGCTTCATGCGTGGCCATGATTCATGCTTGTAGACCGTTTCTTGCTGAGCGAACGAGGGCCATCTCAAATATCCTGGATGATTGGCAAATTATCACGAGACTTTGGGGACTTCTTGCGACATGGACTGATGCCAAAGAGTATCTTGTGGGCCTCGCAAGAACGAAAGATGTGGAAAAGGAACGCGACAAGAACCCTCGAGATTACTTACTGAGCAAAGTGATCAGAGCGACATACGTCGTCGGTTTGCTCAGCTACTATAGCTTCGAAAATCTGGCCTGGCTCACGAGGCGCGGCGTGTTCAAAAGGTCGGAAAAGACAGAATCGAAACTCATGATCTGGTCCTTGAAGGGATGGGGTGTTTACGTCTTTGCGGAGCTTGCACAGTTATTTCACGATCGCTCATTGAGAAGACGTGGAATGAAGGAGGAAGATCAGGATTCTAAATTACAATGGAGAAGGAGACTTGTGCAGATGTTGTTATATGGACCATTGACAGTTCATTGGATCAAAGATGGAGGTTTGTTCCCGGAAGTAGTTGCTTCTTTTTTAGCAGCCTACACAGAGTACATAACAGTTCAAGCGCTATGGAGAGACACTGCTTAGTTCAGTCTACCTAAAAAAGGAAAAGAAGTCTTATCCTAGTTCACTAAAGACAAATAGAGAACTGGTTAGGGAAAACTCGACCAACCCTCAGGTTACAATCATGAACGTGTGATTAAGCATACACAAAGGAAAGGATCTTCCTCTTCATAGTTTCCTCGGCATATTTCAGAGCCAATCACGCAACAACTGACACACTGTTCCATCTGGAGTCTATGTACCATTGGCTTTTCAGCCATTTGAGGTCTTTCCTGTGTAATCGCAACCCAGATGGCAAGATCCTGGAAGGATAGTACACGTATTACCGGCAACAGAGGGTCAAGCCATCTTATATCTGGAGGTAGGAGTCCTTCTCCTGTAACAAGACGCGAACGCACACCATTTAGTGATTTGCAGGCTTTCCCAAAGCAGCTAGAGGCTGTAAAAGCCTTGTTCAGCTGCCTCCAGACTTCCGAAGGACCGACTGCGAAATAGTGATTTTGATGTACCGGGGTTTTGACACGGTAAGTAGCGTGAAGACCTTTGGTCTCCGTGATTGTTTCTTCAACAACAAGCTCGGCTTTGAGATCAGCCGACGAGCTATCTACCAAGTCTTCATATAGCGAGATATTAGTGATCGAAGCGGCTTCGTAAGGCACTTCATCCCGACCTTCTTGCCCAAGATGCAAAGCTCGATCACGTACACTGTCGTATACGAACCCGTTCCATTCGATTCTGCCAGGTACGACCGTTACACGACAGGCTTGCTCAGGATCCGATGTAATCCTAGTCAGCGTATCAAGACAGAAGCACAGTCCATGGTGAGAGACTGCCACCGCACCGCCTATCGAGGCGACACCCATGCCAGTGGACGGTTCATGTTGTTTAGCAAAGATGCTCTCCCGACCCGTAAACAAAACTTGTGACAGCTGCAGGATACCGTTAGGGGGCCATGACCTAAGTAATCCATTATTGACAGGATCGTCTGTATATTTACCGTAATCGTCAGTGGCCCCTCTGTCGTAGGTCGATGGCTTGACGATCACTTCTTTTTGTACAGTATACAGTTTCTCAAGGCCCAATCGACACGGGTGGATTTCCAGACCGTCTTTCATATTGATGACAGACATTGCTCGGACAATAGTGCAAATAGTCTGGATAAGTGACACAAGACAAAAGCCACTGGCTTCTGGCCCCTTGTTATCGGCACTCGAATTGCAGCCGAAGCATGAGCACTAGTTGCTCAGTATAGCGATGGACTGCGAGTATTGTTGAGCGGCATCAACGTAACCTCTATTAAGAGAAGTTTCCATGGCTTGCTGAATGACTGGATTCTGTTTGAGTTCAGGAAGTAACTGCAAGGAGAACAAATAAACGCCCCTTCCAAAGCTAGAGCTGGAAACAGGAGGTGATGCCCTGCGGATATTTTTCCACTCAATACCGCTATCTCATACTCTACGTCTCTCATATTACCAAGGAATATACGAGCGGTTGACCCGAGACAAATTCCGGTCGTCCTAGCCTGGCTCTCCTGAAGAAGCCTCATAGGACTACCGAAAGTATCGACAAGACAGTTCTGCCAGGCGACTCTACCATATGACAATCCGTTGAACCGATACGTCGTATCACCAATGATAAGTCTGCTACCACTTGGAATGACATGATGCTTTCCAGTGACTTGCATCGAATGTCGGGCTTGCATATTGGAGTAGGTTATTGTAACCTGAGAATCTATAGATGACTCGTTTGTCGCGCCGCCAGGTCGATAAATTACATCGCCATCGGGGTCCCTGACCTCAACGCTAAGGTCGAAGATCCAATGCGCGACAGCAGCGATCCAGGCGCAATGGGCTCCTCCTGATACGAAAAGTCTATCAAGTCGTCCCGTAGCAATCTCGAAGACTTGTTTCAGGGCTTCTGCGGGAAGACATGTTGAGGTGTATTCACTGGTTTGTGAGTTCGCAGAAAAATGGTGTTGAAAGGCATAAGAATACTTCGTACTGCATCAGCTACCATCACCGACACTCCAGAGAAGCGGGGAAACATATTTCAGGCAGACTTTGCTTCATACAATACCAGGCATGATGAGCCATCCAATGACAGGTCTTTAAGTGCAAGTAGGCTATGTATTTTGTTGTAATTCGTGAAATATGCAACCCATACACGTTGGCTGCACGAAGTATCACGGGGCTTTAAATGCTCTCATTGGTGTTGGCTTCCGACCCCTGCGAACAAGCTGATAGCTGGAGAGTTGCCAATCGTCAAAAGTCTTCGTACTGCTGTATCTTTCACAGAAGTAAAATCTGGTTATTCTCGATATTCTTTCGTAGCCCGGTTTGAAAATCACCAAATACAAGTGCCATTCTCAAGTCCAGTGTTCCTCCAATCGTATTAGATGTGATTGGAAATACTAAGCAACTTCTGTCAAGTCATCCATTCAGTAGCTCTTAAGAAATTTAGGGCTTTCAGTAATACAAAGCTAGCCCCTGCCATAAGATGATTTGCCTAGCACCACTTATACTGTGGTCCTCCTATGTCTATGAGAAGTTCAGATGGAACCAGTGATAGGCTACGACCAAAGCAAAGTCGAACAGGTTTCCTGCTGATCTACTCGGAGATGCCTTCGAAAAGACAGAGTAAGTACTAGTGTCTGATCTCCTGCGAGTGTCTCTGACTTGGTGCTGGAAAAGGGCTGAAAGCCACCATACGCTTGACGATGTGTCTCTGGCATCACCACAAGTAGCTGTCAAGTCAGTTGCCACCACATTCACAATGGTCGATGCATTGAATATCGGCTTGTCGGTACTCATGAAGGTATTATAGCTTGATGTTGTCCAGGCGACTTTATTTCACACACATGTCAAATACAGACGTTAGCTCCTTTAACCCTCTCGATTCTAGCAAAGTGCAGAACGACATTCAATGCGCTACATGATGTTGATTTCTCTAGGTCACTTGAGCCATCTGCAAGACTTGTCTGTCACTTGAGAAATCTTCCGCAAATCTTTACAGCCCCTCTATTTTAGCTTTATTGTTGGCTAAAAGGCTGGATGCTTTCTTCAGTGCAGGAGGCCCATTAACTACTGCATGTCGATTAGAGTTCTCGCTGGTGGGCTCCTTTATCTCTATGAGATGACTGGGCTGCATGCCTCTGATGTGGCTGAGGATACAAGCAGCACCTCTCTGCATCCCACCAATTTCCCTGGTCGGCCACGTTGCCCTTCACTCTCCATTGCTGCAGTCTTGCGTCTCGTCAGAATGAAACGCCCATTCAAGGTAAGAACAAGCCATTGACGTTTAAGGAGAGTACCTTAATGCTTCACCACTTGCTCATTCGTGTATGATCGGAGGTCGGAGGCTGAGTCTCCCGGAACGGCCGTGACATCGGTGTCGGTGCTTTACCTGCCCGACATCTCATTTAGGAAACGTGATTCGAACCAGAGATCGCCTGTAGAAGTCCATTCGCGGGCGAAAACGTGGCTCTTGGGATTGAAAGTCAATTTACCTACCATAGCCTCTTTTGAAACAAGATTTTATGGCACGTTCAAACGTTACACGTCAAACACCCGGAAGCGTTTGCTGGAACACACTCACATTAGACACGGTTGCGTACTCGACCAGTGACGTTGGGCGCCACGTATTACTGGCTTGATTAGCTTCTGGATCCCAGCTGTCGGGTTGGTCGCCAAGCCTCAGCCGTGGCGTTCTTAAAGCATTCACACATCTAAGCATGGTTTAGACCAGCCTACACTTGACGTATCTGAATCCTCTTGTGAGGCGTTGCTGTGGTGTAACAATTCCAGCTGTCTGGATCTTGTGGAGGCGGCTTGTTGGACAGATCTAGAACCGAGATATCAGATATGTCTCTCGTCAATGGTTCTCAAGTACAAGAATCTATATAATATCTCGTTACGCCCACCTCAGAACAACAGTATCTCATCTTGAATCATCATCTACACGTCTTTCTCTACACAATAACATGGACTCACCAATTTCTTACTATCTCTACGACCCTTCCAAGCCTTTGGCAGGAGTTGCGGCTGGCCTTTTTGGTCTTAGCTTTCTTGTCACTCTCTGGCAGGTTATCCGGAAGAAAGCTTGGGTTTGGATATTTATGCTGTTGGCTATTGCAAGTATGTGGGAATAATGATCGTGGCCATCGAGATATGCAACTGACAAGTGATACAGTGGAAGTGGTTGGCTACGCAGCCAGGATCAAGTCGGCTTCTGAACCAACTGAAAAGAAGCCCTATGTGTTGCAGTTTACCCTCATCATCTTGCCTCCTGTTTTGATGGCCGGTGTCATCTACGTCGTCTTTGGAAGAATCGTCTACTGGGTCGTTCCCCCTGAGTCAAGAACACTTCGTTTCCTTTGGGTCCCTCGTGAGTCTATCATTGACAAAGCCAACAACAGTCCACTAACCTATATTTGAAGCTCGATTCATCACTCTTATTTTCGTCGGCTGCGATATTATTGCTCTCATCCTTCAGCTTGTCGCCGCAATCTTCATCGCCGGCACCGATCCTACAGATTCCGATGCGAAGAAGAAGCTTAACCTTGGCAAGACTCTTGGTCTCGTCGGTGTGAGCACTCAGATCGGTGGTTTTGGCCTGTTCACTGTTGCAGCGATCCGTTTCCATTTCGCGGCCAGGAAGCTTAGCCCGGATTTCGCGACACAGAACCAGGAAAAGTATGGCATCACAAAGAAATGGCAGACTTTATTGACTATCGTCAATGTGTCTTGTCTACTCATTCTGGTAAGATCCACTCAGACATGTTTAATACGTAAATTCTGACTGCTATATAGATTCGATCTGTCTACCGTGAGGTTGACTTTGCTGGCGGCAAAGACGGCAAAACACATCAGGAGGAGTGGTAGTAAGTAAACCATTGGCAATGCCCCAATTGTAGTGCTAACAGTTCTTCTAGTCAGTATGTGTTCGATACATTGCCTATCCTGATTGTTGTGTTCCTTTACAATGTCTTTTTCCCCGGCAACTACCTTGCACATCTCGGTTTCAAGATACCAAAGGAGATGGGAACTGTGGACGATGTCGAAATATCTAATAAGAAACCTTCATCTTCAGGCTCTGCTTGAGAGACTCGATCAACACATTCGTTGGGCATTGGGGAATTGTGCACTGGAAGGCTACCGTGGGTTGGCCGTGTTTCAAATTATAGTTTCTTCGATTGAATCTGAGTCTTTACAAGGTGTATGGAGTTGGAGCTGGATTTGTACTATAGATCATGTAGACTTTTATCATCAATTTTTTTTCATGGCGCCATCGTTTTGATCCTTAATACCATTCTTGACAAGCTTGTATTTTAAGCTGCAGATAAAGGTCTTGTACAACTTCAGCTGAACTTTGGGTTTGTTAAGTGAATAACATCCAAATCAGTCATTGGCCAAGCGGTGTTGAGAATCGACGTGGTGGCTGGGCTAGACTGGCAGACAGACTCCAGGGCGCCGCCACGACACACACGTCGCCTCTCGTTGCATGTTGATTGGAATCTTTTCTTACAATGGCGCACCTCAGGGAAAGGCGGCATCTTTAGGGCTCATGCAATTGTGGAAGGTCGGAATGAAAGCTATATATGGTCCAGAACCAAAATGCTCTACTACAGGCCGGATGGCGAAAGAAGTTTACATGTTGTCATACGAGTAAGGGGTCCCTATACTTTTAAGTCGGGAATTAAGACGTTCATATCCGTCTCTTTCATCCTATCATGTTCTCCGGACATGACACCTTTTGTTGCAAACCAGCGTGTTATCGACACCTCTCGGATAGTCCAGGCTTAATGGTACACAGACCACGTGGTAAGCTTCGAGAACCAGACCATACAGGTGACCGATCAGTATGATTGTTTATGATTCATGCACATATTGGGAAATCCCCGTTTAGTCTAGTCCACCAGCATTCACCCAGTACTGACCGATGCCTCGGCTTAACGGCTTCTGTCAGCCCCAGATTAAAATATGACTTCTTCTTTTCATGAACAAGACTACACCAGGTTTGTTCGTAGCGGAAGTATCTCCAAACGGTTTATGGTAGTACCGTAGTAGAGACGAAGAACCTTGATGACACCAGTATCATCCTGGGTGCCTTAGGCTGAAGTTGTAACTGCTGAGTTCAAGGACATTCCTTTCGTCCTTTGTTCTTCGATAGACTTTGCATTGGAGATAATGTAGGGCTGATGTGCGTTGCGGAAAGCATCGGCTATGCCATATTGTTACAATATGAGAGCTTCATCTCGCTATCAACCTGAGAAGTGGGAACCAGTTCAGATCAATAGGCTAGATTGAACCGTCTAAAGCCGAGGCATGCAACACGCAAGAACAGCTATTCTAGAAGGTTTGGAGAAACAACGAAAATGCAGGTCAACGCTTGTAAAGATATATCTAGATGGAACATTTTGAACAATGACATATGGTTTTTAAGCCAACGACCATGTGGACATGTTATCCTGACTTTGTGGTTACATCAAGAAAGGAGGCTGAAAGCTGGACCATGAGTGTTATCCAGGTCCGTGCTCTGCCCCTGAAGCTGAATCCGGGGTTGGCTCTAGCGCGTCAACAATTCACTACCGTGGGGAAACGCGGAGAGAGGAGAGAGGCTAAGTTGGGTGATAGAAGACAAGACACGGAACAAGCAAAGAACAGAAAGTCGGTCTGGAAGCTTTCACGCCGAACAGTGTTAGGAACATGGATAATCTATAGTCTAGTTATCCTCAACAAAAACTCCGAGCATAGCCGCAGAGATGTAGTCGTAATCATCACCTAGGTGAAGGCTGGTGAGTCAACCCAGCGCTCCTTGTTAACCCGACACAAGACGGCATTGAGATTAGCGTTACCGCAATCTCTGCCCAACCATTGCTTCTCTCACCGATAGAGACCCACAAGGTGAGCTTCCATCTAGACCGAATTGGCGTAAGCCTCAGCCTGATTGTTTTCGTGATTGTCGGACAATACCTCAAGGTCAGCCCTTGATGACGGTTTTTGTTGAGCATGCCATGCAATGCATGTGTCGGGCTGGAACTAGGCCGGTAGTTAAGAACCTACAATGTTGTTCAAGCCCTGTGATAGGCTGGCCTAGTGACTTTCATACGGTGGTTCGGTATCTCGGCGTCAGGCACTGTGTTTATATAAGAGTTATGGCTCAGTTTATAGAATTCCTCCATAATTTTAAACTTGGTTCTCAAGTTATCTATCAACTTGGTTGAGTGCATTAACTATTATTGCCATCAAAATGACGGACGTTATGAGTATACGGGAGCAGCAGCACTGTACTATGCAGTACTTTGCTGTCGACCTAGCCGCTGCCGCGTTTGCTTCTGCTTTGGTCACTCCCTGGGTCACAGCCATTGATAAGTGAGTTCACATATCTACCAGTACACAATTGCCTTTCATCTTTCTTGATCATAAGTACGTTGATGTATGACTAACATAATCTACAAGACTTGTCTTCAACAAAGCTACCAGCAACACTTCCGTTATGGGCTCTATGCGCAAATGGGCCTCTAAGCCCAAGGCCACCTTCGCCTCGCTCTTCATCCCGTTTCTCGTCTACTTCGGAACATATGCCACCGCCAACATGTTCGATTCCTTCAACGCCGTGCAATATGACCTCGACCCATCTATCGTCTGCTCATCCCCCGCCAAGTTCGCTGCTACGACAACCGTCAGTTCCGGGCTCAGCATATTCAAAGACGCTTACTTTTCTCGCATGGCATGTGGCGCTGGGACTCCCCTGCTGAGCTATGCGTTGTTCACACTCCGAGATGCGGTGACTATCTACGCTTCGTTCAATTTGCCTACTATGATTGCTCCCAAACTTGCCGAGTTTCCTTTCGCTTCTATCACACCATTTGCCGACATTTTCAAGTCGGATGACTCGAGGCTCAAGATGGCGCAGCTATTCATGCCTGCTGCTTCTCAGATCGTAAGCACTCCGATTCATCTGCTGGGTCTGGATGTACATGCCCGCCAGGTCCGTATGACGATTCGAGAGCGTGTGAGTGTGATCAGGCGTTATGCTGGATTTGCTACACCTCTACGTATGATACGTGTTCTGCCTTCATTCGGGATCGGTAGTGTAGCCAATACAGGATTTAGACGAAACATGATGACCCGGGTGGTTTAATTTGGCTGGGTTCATTTGTGTTGTCGCGGTTTCAACACGAGAACTCCATGACAGCCTCAACGCCTGGAGACGAGTCATATTGCGTTACATTTTGGATAAAAGTTATCGAAAACAGATTGGCAGTCTTGAATAATTCCGAATGCACTCTTTTAACGATTCTAATATTTGAGTCATTGATATAATTCATTGTGATAAAGTTGCAGTAATTTCCATTTCTTACTACCTAGTTGTCTCTTATATCGCTAAATGTACTCATGTTAAATGCTATGTACATGCCATCTCAATGCTTGTAACCTTTTTTATTTTTTGTTTGTTTTACTTTTTTATTCCTTCTCTTTTCCTCTTGCTTAGAACTTGTCCTGGTTGGCGTTCTGCATCAGCATGGTGTTATCAGGCTTGTACTTCTTGGAAGCAAGGTTGATGTTATACTCGACGTCGAGAACAGCGCCCTTGGGGTCGTCCTTGGCAGGCTTGAAGTCAAGCACCAGGTCGTCCTTGACAGCACAGGCGGTATCGGTTTCGAGGTAGGGGTCATCGCTGGGGTAAAGCTGAGCAGTGACACCAAGGTAGTCATCGTGGGTAACCATGATGTGAATGTGAGCAGGGCGGTAAGGATGGCGGCCCATGATGCGGAGAAGCTCGGAAGAAGGACCAGAGGTGTCGATAGCGTACTCAGTAGGCTTGAGGCAGTAGAACCAGAACTTGCCGTCCTGGTCGGTGCGGAACTTGCCACGGAGGTTGTGGCGGGACTGGTTCTCGGGGTCGTGAGCGTCGTACTTGCCGTTGGTGCTGGCTTGCCACATGTCGAAGACGGCGTTGGGAATACCCTTGCCGGTATCAACGTCGCGGATGACACCGTGGAAGAATGTGAGTTGACCGTCCTTGGGCATGTCTTGGACGACGCTGCCTCCGAGTTCGCGGAAGGGGGTCTCGGGGGACCAGAAGGGGCCGAGGATGCTGGAGGATGTGGGAGCCTTTCCACCGTCGGTGACGACCTTGTGGTTGATCTCGTCGACGAGGCTTGGATGGGTTAGTGAAGGTTGTAAATTGCGATACTTGATACGACTTACGACTCAATACCGAGAATGTCGCAGACGCGCCATGTCTCGTTGCGGTTCTTCTTGTAGGCTTGACCAAGAGAGTTGATGTAGTTGACACCAATGATCCACTCCTCCTGCTTGAGCTCAACCTCTCTGCAGAAGTCGTGCATGTGACGGATGAGAGAGGTCAAAATCTCGCGCTGTCGAGGCTCTGTCTCGGGGCTCATGAGACCAATGACATGGTCTGTGAAGTTGGGGTCGAACTTTGATTGCGCCGAGGCGCCGTTTGTGCCGTTTGTACCGTTGGACATTGTGAGGGATTGAGAAGGAGTTCGATGAGGAGAGACAATAGAATCTGGGGTATCTTTAAAAGCGATGAGTAGAGAAGAAGTAAATTGATACGAAAGAGGGTGCAGGTCGAGACATTTTAAGCAATCTAGAGTAGCTCGAGCTGATTGTTTGCCGTTACCGTAGCCGGGAATGATGGAGGGGGCGGGGCCGTGGATCATCTGGATGCGAACAGTAGCGGCAATTCAAATCGGCTCTCCACGTCAGAATGACCATTGCAAATCCCAATTGCTTATTGGCTCCTCCATTCCTTGGGGTAGAGGTCCGTAGTCGGCGGAAATATCCTTACCCGAACATGCCGTACCAAGATGCCGATTCCTCACTCACGGGTTTTTGTTTCTCCAATTTTGTCTCTCGTTCTGGATGAATGGATTGCCGGTTTCTTTTACCGGCTGTAAGTCGTACGATTTACTCGCTCTTTGGATGCTGTCTATGAGATACCCAAAGTCATCTCAAGAAACCTGTACCAGCCAGCCATCTATACTCAACTCGAAATGAAAGACACAATTTAGTTTTCAGACAGTTCAAAGTGCTACAAATATAAAATGCTTGTCAACTTCTGTTCTCACCATAGGGTACCACCCCTCATTTCTCTTTAGCCCCAAATTTATCGATCCGGGGTAATGACAGTCAACCCACCTGGAAGATCTGGGGACCCGGTCAAAGCATGAGCCTCACTGTCCCTGGCTGGGAATAATGTCACAGTAGCGGACTATGGCAAAGGCTGTCACCAAAATGTCATTCTAAACTGTCCAGTGAAATCGACAGTTCAAGGGTCCGAACCGAACACGGCGGGGCATTACAAGCCCCACCACCCCCTCATGACTGACCTCAAGGTAATGCATTCATGGACCAAGGTTCAGAACGTTCAAGTAGGCAATGAAGGGGTCAGTTTTGGCTGACTGATATATTCAACTAACGTATCTTTTCCCTACTACGCTCTATTCATAAATGTAGCAGAAAGGACCGTCAAGAGTATCGAGAGCATCATCAATATTGATGTCATCAGCGTTGACTCCAACATCCAGGGGATCAGACTTAAGAGCATCTCTGCTAGGAGGTCTATTCTCAATGGTGATGGTACCAGCAATATCTCGGGCCTGCTTGGGATGTAGAGCTTGCCAAATCCAGTAAATGCGATCGACCATAGCGTGGTGTAAGAAGAAGATAGGTTCGTTAGGTGACGAATAAAAGTCCGAACTGTCGCCTGACATTACGAAATGGCCCGAAGCATGAATACCCAGGAACCCATCAGCGAAACGTCCCTGAAACTCGTTTTGCATGTCTTTGATGCTGCCTGAAGCATCTCCAACAGTGACGTTATACAGGTTGGGTAGTGTCATCCAGTTGTCGATGGGGTATTGGCTCAGATCTCGACGAAGACAACGAGGGTTGTATCCAAGAGGCGTCTTGCTTTTCTCGAGGCCTCTCATACCAGGCGAGGGCGGGCCAAGATTGGCAACTGCTCCAACGAAGGGTCCGGATTTGATACAGCCTCCTCCGCGACCCGGGGGAATGTAAATATCACGGGCTGGGTTGGAGGATATGGTACCATTATGCTTGAAGTACTCGCCGTCACCACCCATACTGGTCTCGGAACCGTCAAAGAGAGGGTGAGTAGTGACATTGCCAGTTTCGAACCAGTTCCAATACTACAATCATTGTAAGTTTACAAGTCGCATCGATGGAGGGAGGTGTTTGGTTATTTAATTTTTTGGTTATCCCTTTGGATATCCCAGGGGTCGTGGAAGACGTGAACTTACAGGTTGCGTGCCGTTGAAACCGCACTCGTCCCGGAGTGCCTTCTCATAGGCATAGACATAATATCTATGCCATGTGAAAAAGTTACCCTGAGATATACATTAGATTGTTTCAAAATCATGCCGTGTGGTACTTACAGTTGCGTGAATGCTGTTGGTCTGGTTGATGTGGACCGCCACAAAGTCGTCATATCTGGTGCGGGCACCTGGCGCGAACGAGGGATCCGCCTTGGAGGGCTTCTCACGAAGGCAGAGGACAGCATCAACATATGCCCTTCTCTCCTTCTTGGACAACGCTGTCCTATAAGTCGGGTTAGGGCCAAGAGACAGCTCGACAGCCTGAAGACAAACTTACCAGTCACGGCGCACCTCAGCATTGGCGGTTGTGCAATTCTTGGAGCTAGATCGCTTAGTGAGCTTCGTCTCGGAGTTTTGGAGGGCGGACAAGGCCTTGTTGTTGAGGTCCAGCACGAGACCACCGGCGGACTGGTGCTCGGTAGGAGCAGCAACAACAACCGACGAAGCGCTAAGCACGGTGGCTGCGATTCCAAAAGAGAACTTCATCTTGTCAGAGATGTTCTTGATCCTTGATCTCACTAAGGTAGTTGGATGAGCGGGACTGGGGAACAAAAAAGAAGGTATGAAGGGACACCAGCAGGGTAATATAGGTAGATGATCTCAAAGAAAATCTGATAACCAAGCCCTATGTCAAAAAATCTAGAAAAGTCTAACAAAGATCTACTGCCAAGGCGGCATTCACTCTCCAAAAAGCATCCAGGCCCGTTTTTTCACCTGTCATTGCTACCATGTAACGCTATGCAGGGTCTGGCTATCCGAAATTTCAAGGCACAGTCCACTTCGCCAGCGAAAAAGGTTGATGGGATAATTATTGCCCGTGCAGAACCACAATATTTTCTCACGGAGGATATTCTTGACCTGACTGAAACGGGCATTGACAGTTTTCGGAGGATCTTGAGACTTAATTCCTCTCATGCAAGCACTGGCTGGCAAATGGCGAAGCTGCCTTCAGCGTCCAAGGTGGTAGTCAATATGGAGGCAGTCACCGACTTTTCACTAATTATCTTACATAGTGGAATTGGGATCGTCAGCAACCTTTGATAGTAATTAGTTGGGTCACACAGAACGCTACTCCAAAGACGATGAGACACCGGGGTATCATCAAGACACATTAAAACGGGATACTGGGAAACCAACCATGGCAGAAATATTTCAACAAAACATTCCATCGAAACACAGAGTTTGGGCTAATACATGCTTAACTATTATTTTATCTACAACCCAAAATCATACCCACACACCGTTTCAACGGTGGAGACATCGGGCCGAGCAAAGAAACTAGTCTCGCTATCTACATCTCGCCTTGAAGAGGACGACTCGATATTGGATGCAAAACAGTTTTTGGTCAATGTTGACCGGGGCTTCCAATCGGACCCGCTAGAGAGAGTTCCAAGCAGGGTTGGCACAAACTATTGCCATGACAGTCGAGAAGGTGATTGGGGGATTTAATAGTAAAGCTCGGGAAGAGGTTGGTTATAGTAGCTAGGGAAAGATTGTTTCACTGATACGAAGGGGAAAAGGCTATAGGCAGGAGTTGTTCATAGCTCTATAAGCTGCTTCCGATTTGATGAATATTCTCTGGTATCCGAGCCCCGCTTGTTGTATTGCTACACCGAGCAATATTACTAAAACTGATAACATCGCCATCACAGCCTATGTATGTCCGATATGTACATCTGATCGGCAAGCAGAAATCTGACGCTTTATAGACACTAAGCTTCTAACGGCAGAAAGTGTTTTATCGATGATATCCCACTTTGCCTCTCAAGTCAATGATTTACTGTCAGTAGATAAAACCTATCGACAAGATTTGACCTATCTTTTTCATGAGAAAATGCTGTAACCAGGAGAAAGTAAAGAAAACCACATGACAGTCAGGATAATAATATCCCACGACGAACATGGCGAACGGATTAAAGGTTACTCTGAATGACTAGGTAAACAGGAAAAGTGATAGTAGATAATAGTACATGACCATCGTTCGCTCCTAAGGTAATATCTAAGTTCTGTGTCGTTCTGTAGCTGTTAGGTCAAGGGTCGAGGACTCACCCTAGGTATCAGAATGGGCCATGGGCGCATAGTCTTCGAGAATGATATGTCTGCGTGTGATATCTTAAAAACTATTAGTTGGGGTTATACTTTTAATTTATTTATTCCTCACTCCTAAAATTTAAGAGAACCTTTTTTTCACATCAATGCATCAGGAGATTTCATTAAATAATTCTTCATAAAGATTCTATCATAAACCTAGAATGCCTCCCGCATTACCCCACGCTATGCAAATGAATCTATGCAACTATCACTATAATACATAAACAACGTTATCTTCGTCAATTAGTGTGTCTCTTCCTCGTTCTTGAGGCCGTTGTGTGTGAGAACAGGGGCATCACGGTCCAAATCGTACATAGCATCCTCCTGGGCATCGTAGTGGCGGAAGAGAACGTAGAAGATACAGCCGGTCACGGCAGAGGCAATACCGACACCAACGTAGAGCCACAGGAAATCGGGGTCCTTGGCACGAGAGACGAGAGCCTCGGCGATGGCGGAACCGAACGCATTGGTGAAGAGGTAGATAGACTGAACGAAGGACTTCATCGAGGGAGGGGCCTTGGTGTAGGCGTACTCGAGACCAGTAACGGAGATGAAGATCTCAGAGATACCGATGAAAATGTAGGCAGGGGTCTGGATCGCGATGTGCACGTTATTGGGGATGTTCTTGCCATCGACCATACCGGCGGGGCAGTCCTTAGGAGACTCGTAACAGGGTCCGGAAGAGTAAATGATGTGCTGAACAATAGCAGCGTAGGCAAGGCACAGAGCAGCGAACCAGAAACCAATGGTGATTCGGGCAATAGGTCGAAGCTCGATTCCAAAGCGTCGCAGGATGGGGTAGAGAACCTTCTCGATGATGGGAGTGAAAACCAAAATGGAGATGGGGTCAAAGTTCTGCATCAGATCGTTGGGAACGCCGTGTCCGTTCATCTGACCAGCCTGGGTAACAAAGTTGGTGGAGAACTGTCCGTAGCAAACCCAGAAGATAGGGTAGAAGACAAAGACCTTGCAAGCACGGAGAGCACGCTTGAGCTCATCGACGAAGTGGTCGTTCCAAGGGACAGTCTTGGTCTTGCCGTTGGCCTCGCGCCATGATGGCTTGGCAGCATCGGTGTTGCGGGCGGCAATCATCATACCGAGGGCCTTGAAAGCGTCGGTGATGACGGATCCCTGAGGAGGACGGTTGACAAAGGTCTTGCGTCGGAGGACGAGAGTGAGGATACCGATGTTGAACATGCCGAAACACATCAGATAGGCGGTCCAGAAACCCTCATATTTCTCCATGAAAGGAGTGGCCAGCAGAGAAAGAGCACCAACGTTAATGCACCAGTAGAAAATCATGTAGATGCGCTGGTAGGTGATGGCGGGGTCGATAACGACTCGCTCTCCAGTCTTTTCAGTTCGGATGGCCATTCTGCGTCGCTGGTACTGATCGGCGATAAGGGGAGCAATGTTGGACTTGATACCTCCGGTACCGAGGCCAATTACTATAATTGCAACGATGTAACCGGGCTTGCTGGCGCCAGCAGCCATGGCAACAGGTAGCGCAGTAGTCCAAAGAATGATAAGACCAACCCAGTAGAAACCACAGAAGACGAGAATGGTCCTGTACTTTCCAAGATACTGATCGGCAACGATGGCACCGAGAATGGGAGTCACGTAGCAGAACCACTGGAAGAACAGGTTCAGACCAGTAGCGGCCTGGTTGCCCATACCGAGACCCTTGGGGCCGTCGGATCCATCTTTGGCGTAGGAGATGTAGTTCTGGAATAGACCTTGAGCACCGTAGTAGGCGAAACGTTCCGTCAACTCGACAACAGCGATGAGGAATGCTGAAGCAGGGAGGTTCTCTCCAACACGGCGAAGGGTAGCCTTTTCATGGTTGTTGGGCTCCTCGCCATCAGGGGTGGTACCGAACTCTGGGTCGGATCCCTTATCAAAAGATTGCTTCTCGTTAATCTCAGAGGGAGCAATGTAGCCACCAGCGAGATCAGTCTTCTTCTCGTGAGTGCGCTCACCAAGCTCCTCGTGGAGCCTTTCATATGCGAGTTAGCAAGGATGACAGATTAAGGTTGAAAACAGAGTTTTACATACTCGGCGGCCAAATCCTCGTGGTTCTGAGCCATGGTAGCAGAGGGTGTAGAGAGGAAAAGTTTTCACTGTCACTGGATGTTGCAACAAGGCAAGATCAAGCAGGGACAGGTGAGAAGAGAGATGAGGGAGAGTAACGAGAGAGTAACAAAAATTGACAGAATCTGGAGACGGTTATAAATGTTCTGTCATGGAAACGTTGAAATGTCATTGCTTCGGAGAGGCCATGCCCGTTGCTGTAAAACATCCGACGGAAAGAGGAACCTTTGATCGGAAGACTCCAAACGGCCCGGATATGGAGTCCACTGAAAGATGACGCTGTGGCCAATCCAAGCCAGAGAAGAATTCGAGAAGTCTTTCAGATGCCGAAGACCCGAGAGTTTCCCTGTCTCGTACGAGCCATGGTGGCACGCCAAGTGGAGAGTCTTCCGTCCGACGCACCCCACAGTTTCGCCTAACAACTGGAGACTTTTTTATGATGGTGGCGTATGGATACTGTATTTTGCAATGGCTTGAATGGATTGTAATGAGGTGACTCTTTACTCTTCGGAGAGGACGAATCTGCCCCGGATGACTCTTTCGTTGGTTTCGAGATTGGATGGGTACTGTACTGTAACGGATCATGGGTGGATGTTATGCTTATTATGACGATTCAGATTCTTTCTCTTTATTTTAGTCATCATTTTGAATCGATATCTCCCTTGCAATCGAGGTTTGCCGTATCTGCTTGTCGTTAAAGATCTGCGCTGCGGCTGCTTCAGCTTGCATTAGTCTTTACTGAATGCAGCAAAGTGTCAACCCCTAAGCTGACGGGAATTACTACAGTACCATCACAGGCTGAATGCTGTGCGACGCGCCCTTTTTGTCGTCTTTCTCTTTCCCAAGCGCGTGGTAACGTAACAGTCGCCAGGTCCGCCACCCACTCAGTGCGCATCACTAATCTCAAAGACCCTGAACCCACAATGAACAGAATTTCTCCTACGTAAAAGGCGTCCGTGTTTATCTCTACCCGTTCAGGAACCGTTGATATCTTTACTCAAAAGGAAGGTCGTTATTGGGTAATAGCATGAATTCCCCGCAGGTTCTTTTGTAACAAGGTTATCTTGCATTATCCAAACAGCGACGTTGAAATTGTCATATGACGTGTTGGTGTCAGGTAAATGCCTTGTAAAAGGAAGCTGGAGGAACAATAGGGTTATCTCTCGTTTTCATTGCTCTGTAATGCGGTGATTATCTGCTAGTCAACTTCTAGATACGGAACGATATGCTCCTCGAGTCAAGCGATTGGACGGTATGAGGAGGATGCGATTCAAAAGTTCATTGCTTGCGATGGATGCTTATCTCCGGTCATTCCCCTGGCCAAGCCGGTAGCAACCGCATTTTCTCTTGGCGGCGTGTCCGCGCTGTCGCCTCAACTGATGGATGACTTGATCGTGATGATACACTTGTAACGTTTGATGTTGATATTAAAGATATATCCCATCTGAGCCTCCACCATCAAGCGAGATACACCAGTGGCACGCCATGTATCCCCAGCCCCATCCGTTCGTTTTCTGTCAACGCACCCCGTGTTTTCCTAACTTCTTTCTCCAGTTCATCCCCATCTCCACGCAACCCTCGCATCTATATGAAAAGCTAATGCAAGCGCAATGGCATGGGGTAACTATTCACTGACAACGACCAGATGCCGTATTTCCGTTGACGTGGTTGATCCCGGGGAACGTCTAGTGGAAGACTTCAGCTAGATGGTGGCGCGGGCTAGCAAGGGCTGTTTGCGACAGCCTGAACAGGCCTTGAATACCCACAAACCAATTACCGAGGCTCCGAGGCTCAACTGGAATCTTGGCTTCTTTGACGCGGAAGCTAAATGTTCTGAGATTCATACGCGGATCCAGTTGCAGGGTAGGTCGTCAATAATGACATCTGTTATAATAATTATCGAAATTATGCAATGCTGTTCTACCTATATTGACGATAGGTCTGTCGTTGTTCTAGTACGAAATCCCATTTGTCCTTTATTTATTGATATTTCTCGTGTACGGAAGTTTGCGATGATGACGCATATCTACTCATCAACAACCGTCAGCGACGCCTTTTAGAAGCTCCGCTGCTCACGAGGAAAACGAATCTGCCTATGAAATGTATCAATTTTATGAAACCACTCAGAAGTTTAATCTCTTCTTTCTTTGCAATGCGATATAGAGTAAATTGTTACGTTGCCTTGCATCACGATAAGTTCACATAATTTTCTCGTTGACGCTATGATGGCGCCGCCACACGCGTGAATGCCCTCGATTCCGCAAACGTGTCTAAACCAAGCCAAAGACGTCCTTTAGCACATTCATCGCCCCAAAGAGCTCGTCATCGTGGTGTCTACGCGCTACGACCTGCAAATTCACGGGCGCACCCGCAAAATCCCCCTCGTCCCACATCTTCTTCACCCTCGAACAAGCTTCGCTCAACGGCGCGTAGCTTTCGTCGTATCCTTCCCCAGACTCAGCCTTAATGGGCGTGGGAATAACCGCACCCGGGTAGTCCACAAGATTGTACAGCGAGGTGTAGCTCCAGTACAAGGCCGTGTCATGGGCGCACGCAGGACCAACAAACGACGGGCCGATAATGACATCCACATCTTGGTCAGTCCAGCTTTGCGCAAAAGCTAGGCGGAAGTCGTCTCTGTCTTTGTGCTGGAGCGTTATGTCGAGCGCTGTTTGCATCCCCAAGGGCTCAGCATCTTGAGCGATCCATTTTGTAAGGGGATGAAGCGGTTCGCCTGATGACATGATACCGTTCTTGGTGAGTTGTGCGCCGTCTGGCCAGTAAAGTCTTCGGACTTGTTTCCAGGCTTCTTCGGAGCCAAAGACCTTGAAGTCCTTCACCTCGATCACATCCGCGTACTTGCTATCGGACAGGACAGATTTCGCCCACCACACAGCCCTCTTGACCGGAGGTTGAGGCTCGATGAAGCCATCGTTATCGACGACACCCACTTTGAGTCGCCGACCGAACGATGTTTTGAGGCCAGTCCAAGGGAGAGGAACGACATTAGGGTCAGAGAGGAATGGCTTTGCCGACAGGACGCATCTCATAAAGAGATCCATGTCTCTCAACGAACGACACATGGGTCCTGTCGAAAGAGGCACGTTCAGCACAGATGGAGGCGGGGCACCTTTAACATAGCCTCTCGTCGGCAACGTATTCGACGTTGTCTTGAAGCCGTAGATGCCGCAGAACGCCGATGGCCCTCGAATACTTCCACCAATATCCGTTCCGACACCGAGCACCGAGCCCTTCATGGCGATCAAAGCCGCCTCACCACCCGTCGAACCTCCAGCGCTTAGATAAATATTGTACGGGTTCAGGACCGTTCCCCAGTGGGAATCTGTTTCCAGGTGCATTATCGACTGCGGCTGGTTTGTCTTGCAGTAGATGACAGCACCTTGACTACGCAGGATCGCCACAATGTCGGCGTCTGTGTCATCGTAGGTGATGCTTGCGAAGCAGCCTTGGGAAGAGTATGTACCGGCTACCTGGATGTGCTCTTTGATGCTGATGGGAAGACCGTGGAGGAGGCCGATAGGCTTCCCGTGTTGTTCGAAGTAGGCATCTAGCTTCTGGGCTTGAGCAATGGCTTCGTCCATGTACCACTGGGTCAGACAACATGTGAGTTGATGTGCGACTATGGCACGCTTGCAAAAGGCTCGCGCGACAGCGACAGAAGTGTACTTTCGACTTGCGATCCCTTCAAGAAGGCCGACAGCATCATGCTCCGTGATCTCTAGCTCTTCCTGCGATAAGATACTACATATCGGAGGGATAACGGATACGTTCTTTGGAGGGTTTCGGATAAGACCGACTGGTAGGCGAAATACTTGAGGAACTTTGGAAGCGAATTCTTCAAGGAGAGCGGCGCGCTTAGTCTCGAAGTCCAAGGTACCACGAAGGATGGGTGTCACTTGAATGACTGGAAGGCCCGGGAGCGCTGTTTCTGTGACTGATTGCTCAGGATTGACGAGCTCCAGTTGATCGGCTGTGTCAATTGATGCCGTCTTGACCGAGGATACCGGCCCGAACTGTGAGATTGATGTAGCTCTGAGACTCAGAATAATCGGCGTCTTATTCAGCAGGGTAGCAAGCCAGCGAAGAATAAGGGAGGCAAATCTTCGAATATGGGGCACTGCTCTCTCCGAGATCATATATGTCTAGATAGCGAAAGACTCGCTCTCAGTCTTGTCACACCTCGGCCCTATCGCGCTCGGAGTCAACGAGGACCACTCGCAATCGCTTCAATTTGATAAACGCCATCACGCTCGAGCCGAAAGCTAACGCAAACTACTTCCAGTATCTCTGGAACAAGTAATTTAGCGTTAATTGAAATGAAACCCCGGCGTCGTTAAGAGACTCAATGTTGGTGGCGCAAACACCAAGACCTCAAAACGGCTCATGACCTCGTCCTGTGTGACCAGGTCTACCACCCGAACGTTACCCATCGTCGAAATCAATCTCAAGTAACATATTGTTCAAGTTCAGCCGCATCCGAAACGCCCCTCTGTCGATTTGTTGCGGCCAATCGCGTAGGGTTGTGGAACACCTCCGACTTCGAGATGGTTTCCAAGAACAATACTTAGAGGCGTTCCATTGTTCTCAACCAACCCGAGCTAGGGCCAGCACCACATGCACAGCACTCGCAAAGGAACAATATGAAGGCTCACGCACGGTTTGCTGGTGAAATTCTCTACCGTTGCCACTATACCACTGTCAAAAGATAAACGCGATGCGCGACAGGTGAAGGGACATATAAGGCGTTGTATCGAACCTGGACGACAAAGACACAGGGCTTTGAAACACAGCAGAATTTAGGAACTTGTTCTCTCCAATCTCCAGATCAAAATGCCCGAGTCTGACACTATCCCCGGTACAATTCATCTCGTCGATGTTCAGCGTAATCTGCGTGTTCGCCATGCAGGTGGTGGCGAGGGCGACATTGTCTTGGATCCAGCACCGTCTGATGATCCCAACGACCCTCTCAATTGGGCGCCTCGGCGCAAGGTTCTAGCATTGATATGCCAAAATTTGTGAGTTTACTTCATCATGGCGAGTATCATATCTCTGACTGGGACAGGTACACTTGGTTTACGGGTATGTCTGTCGCGACGGTATACTCTGTTCTGGTACCTCTTGCGCAGCAGTCAAAGGTCTCGATTGCGACACTAAACGAGGGAACGGGGTATATGTACCTACTCTTAGGCGTTGGTTTGCTGTTTTGGCAGCCCTTTTCGCTGCGATACGGCAAGAGATTGACGTACCTCATCTCAATTCTTGGAGCTATTGTAAGTTACGATGCTACCTTGGCGATTAGCAATAACTAATGTGGACACAAGGGCACTAGTATCTGGAGGTAAAAATACCCTCAGCAAGTCCAATCTTGGAGTACAACTAACCATGTTTGCGCAGTGCCTATGTGTCGAGTAATGGAGAATGGATTGCCAAATGCATCATCCAAGGCTTCTTTGTAGCACCCATCGAAGCCCTCCCTGAGATCTCGGTCACTGACATCGTAAGTAACTACAGCATTCCATCAACTCACGAACCTAACTTATGCTTCTAGTACTTCACCCACCAACGCGGCACCTACATGGGCATATACGCTCTCGCCCTAGCAGGAAGCAATTACTTTGCGCCCGTCATCAGTGGCTTCATCGCCGAGTACCAAGGCTGGCAATGGGTCTTCTACTGGCCCGCCATCTTCCTCTTCGTTGTCTTCGTGTTCTTGTTCCTTTTTATGGAGGAAACCAACTATATCCGCGTCGCGAGCGACATCAACCGTCCCCGAATCGAAACGTCCCGACCGAGCGATGAGAATACTAGCAAGGCGGGCGAGAAGGTGTCTGAGGGTGTGGACCATGAAGTCGGAGAGGCTGATGAAGCGCTACGAGAGTACGCCAAACCGAAGACCTTTGTGCAAAAGATGTCTCTCTGGCATCCATCTCCCGGTCAGAGCATGGTGCGACATGCCGGACGCTCAATCGAGTACCTCTCGTGGCCCGTTATATTTTTCGCTGGCTTCTCGTATGGCTCGTACCTCATCTGGTTCAACGTCCTCAACGCAACGGCATCCATAGTCCTCTCCGGTCCGGGATATGACTTCAAGCCATCCATGGTCGGCCTCAGCTACCTCTCCTGCATCCTCGGTACCATTATCGCGTTTGCCGTTGCAGGACGTATGAGTGATTGGTTAACTATCAAACTGGCGCGACGAAACAACGGTATCATGGAAGCCGAGCACCGTTGTGGCCACTCGCAATATGCGTCGTTGGTGTTCCAGCATCGTTGATCCTTTGGGGCGTTGGAGCACAGCACGGCGTACACTGGTTCGGTCTCATCTTTGCCATGTGCGCCTTGTCGACGACGAGTGTGATGGGCTTGATCATCAGTATAAATTACCTGATTGACAGTTACTATGATCTGAGTGGTGATGCTATCACGACGATCATTCTGGTCCGAAACACGATGTCTTTCGCGATTAGTTATGGGTAAGTTGAGGTCAAGATGCGGTAGACACTTTGCTAACGGGCGCAACAGTATCACCCCATGGATCACCAACCTGGGGTATCAGAATTGCTTCATCTCGGCTGCGTTTGTCGCCCTGGCCGCTTGTTCTGCTGTTTTTGTCATCATCAAGTACGGCAAAGCGTTGCGCGTTCGTACTGCACCTAGGTACCACAAGCTGGTTGCAGACGACAAGAAGGCAATGGAATTGTGTTAAGTCTCTGGTGTATGTGAACCAGATTCCAGGAGCAGCCGTGAGGCCCCATTCGCACAGGTTAAACAGGTACTCAAAGGTCATGGTAACACGGGACAAGCACTAATTGCAAGAATGCTATCTGACCAGGACAGGACTAAGGAAGTGGGAATACAAATAGCAACTACAATAAAACAAAGAATTCACCTGTGTTTGTATGTATTGTCCATTCAATGTATGTGTCAGTTCTTTCTAGTGTATAATTGTCAATAACCTGGATCGTGATCCGCTAGAGTGCTAAAGCGAACGTCGAAGCCGAGGGGGAAGCCATCGGCTTGTGCGGCTGACGGAAATGGTAGCAGCGCATCGAATTTGTAGAGGACATGCCACAAAGCACCAGGCGTCCTTGGCCGAGTCTTACAATAGCTTCCAAACCTTGGGCACTCACAGACATGACAAATATGACTGCTCAGCGCACCCGGATCGACAGTCCATTGGCTCGGCGGCGAGGGAGGTCACTGGTTTGACTGGCGCTGGCATTCCAGGCCAGTCAATGGCATACCAAAACGGGCGGCAAACCCGGCCATGCTTCCTTCATACGGGCATGACCCAGTCTCAGTGAATCCTCTACACAAATGCGGCAGCGACTAGAATGGCGGTAACAAGAACTCCAATACTAGCTCTCGCCTGGTTTCCGGCGTTACCAGAACCACCAGTCTCGCTTGCGTTGGCTCCGTCTGCTGTAGATGTTCCTGAGCCACTGCCACTGCCACCCTTCCCACTGCTCCCACTTCCACTTCCACTTCCACCAGAACCTCCACTGCCGCCAGACCCAGAGCTCGACTTTATTCCACTCTCGGTGCCAGCGCGAACGTTGCCAACAGTAAGAGGCGATGGGATATCGCCGCACGACTGCGTGACTTGCACATTCGCAGCGCCTGGGTTATCCGAAGATCGAATGCCGCTGCTCTTGACGTCTTGAAACTTGCCATCGGTAGTATATAGAGGTTCGCTGTAGACGTTGGCGCTACCGGCTTGGATCTGCAGGGTACAGTCCGTCTTTGTAGCCCGCTTTCGTAGTTTGGCGCTTCCTTCGCCGACGAGGATGGAAGCGACTATGTATATGAGCTCGTCGTCGTCAAAATCGGCGCTGTCGGTGTCGACGGGTACAGTAAACGTTGCTTGGCCGTTGGCAGGAGCGCTGAGTTTGCTATGGTCAAACGGGTCAGCGAAGGATCCTTTGGGGCGAGTATTATTAGTAGACATACACTGCGGGCTTGCCATCCACTTGAATCAATTCTGCGTTGTCGCCGATTGTCGCGTTCTTGAGGTCGACTTCTACTACAGCGCCAGTGCTTGTTGGAGCGGCGCTCTCGCTAGCTGTCGCAGTGGCTGTGTTCGTCGCATCTTGATCGTCTGTTTCGGCCGCTGTTGCTGTAGCCTCGTCATCGGTAGCTGTAGCTGTAGCTGAAGTGGCTGTTAGTACGCGCTTTCGCTTTGTTGTCGGCGACGATGTGTCTTACCATCTACGGTTGCTGTCCCGTCAGCCGCTGTCGTGGCCTCATCGTCGTCGTCGTTATTGCTCGCTGTAGCTGCAGGCTGTTCTCCTCCCGAGACTTGGGAGGGATTCCCCGTGGCTACCGGCTCGTCTGCTGTTGGTTCTGGGACAGCTGTAGGCCCGGGCGCGTCTGCATCTGTCTGTGGTGTGTCGTCATCGTCATTGTCGCCGTTAGCGTTTGAGGGGTTTGCAGGCTCTTGAGCAGGTGCTGATGGTTGTGGTTCAGCGATGGCGGATGGTTCTGGTTGTTGTTCTGGGTCTGCTAATGTTTGGGCCAGACCGTTGGCAGCCAAAAGACCTATGATGATGTTTGGAGCGAAGCGCATGTCGGCGAACGGCTGAGTTAGCTATTGGGTATAT
This sequence comes from Fusarium longipes, assembly GCA_013618495.1. Taxonomy (NCBI): domain Eukaryota; kingdom Fungi; phylum Ascomycota; class Sordariomycetes; order Hypocreales; family Nectriaceae; genus Fusarium; species Fusarium longipes. The sequence goes on from JABFEY010000014.1 coordinate 433,284, forward strand.
TTTATGGGTGGGTCTTGTCTCTGCTGATGTGAAGTTGAACCAACTTATATTACAAACAAACTTGCGAAATGAAATGCCAAGCTGAGAACCTAGTAAAAGTAGAATCCAGCTGAATGATGCTTGTTATTATACACGATACAAGCATTAGACTGAGCTCCCTCCCTTGCCTTGGTCCCTGCTACGAATGCAGGTGGTGGCACTGTCATGATAGCTCTACCAATCTAGACCCTGTAAGTACAGCTAGACCAGCCACTAAAACGCCAACTTGAAGCACTGAGGCTGTGTTTGACACCAATGTACAAGACCAAAATAGCTTCAGCTGCAGCTGTCGTGTGTCATGGCCATTCATGGTCACGCCGTATGCATCCGTTTTTATACGGGAACATCAAAGCATTTTTTAATCTCAACAACAAGTATCTATACCAGGCACAAATGTGAACTTGTTAATGTTAAGCTTAAACTGTTCTAGTGGGTTCAGAATGGTTCCAATAGTTCACGCCACAAAGAATTGATGAGTACCGAGCTGAAAGACTAGACTAGCATGGATTCATGAGGGCTAATGGCAAAGTCGACAGGACATTTGCGGCTGAGCAGTCATGCATGTTTTCGCTTCAAGCCAGCATTCTCATGCTCTTTAGCTTGCCAGTATTCTGAGCACTAAGGAAAGGACTCGGAGGGATAAAATTATTGATTGGGTCACAATTACTGTGGCATGAATCTTCTGACTTGTTCAACAGCTTGTATTTCTCGTGGAAATACACCTTGTATGAGGTGCTTTGTTTTCTTCATTTGTCCCACAACTCAGCTACTACATGACCATGGTTCAGAACCCCAATCCCTTTATGCATAATTGAGTCTATCATCACTCCATTTTGGACGCAGATACTCGCTATCAAATTTGACATCGAAGCTCGACGTATGCGCATAGTCAACCTCCCATTCAACCTTGACTTCGCCCCCTTCAGCGCTCTGACTCCAAACGGTGACGGCGATGGTGTTCTCTCCGCCGTAGTTGAGTACACCGGGAGGGACGGGGAAAGACACCTGGTTGCCGATGTAAGGGTTGAAACGACCGTATTGGTAACCATTAACAAACAGGAGAACGCGAACGCGATTGCTGAAGCCCTTCTTGGTCGGAGAGAAGGTCGTGTTGGAAGGAGCTGTAAGCTTGAATGAGATGCCGACATCGAGACCGTCAGGAATGTCAAGATCAACAGTGGTTCTGTAGGCGCGGACTCCAGCCGAAGGGTTGACAAGAGTTCCTTGCTTGGATGAATAGGACTTCCATTTCTTGTCAGAGAAACCGGGCAGATGGGCACCAATGCGTTCTGCGTAGAGACCACCCTCATTAAGAGGACCTCGGACTGGATCAATCACCTCACCCTCGACGCTTCCAGCGTGGCCGGCGATCTTCCACTCAGAAAATTTGTAACCACCCTTGGCAGGACCGATCAGAGTAGCATTGGTGATGCCACGAGGATCAAGGGCACCTTCGCGAAGGTCGTGGCCAGAGTTGTCCATCAGAACGACCAGGACGTTCTCCTTCTTGGACAAGGTGGCGTTCTTGAAAGAGAATTCTTGTCCGGACTTTCCAACAGTAGCGTTGCCAAGGTAAGAGCCAATATAGTCAGAGTTCACCCAGACAGAGTAGCCAAAGGCCAAACCACCTGTGATGTTCAAATACACGCCGGTGGGAGCCTTATCGGTTGTAGGGAATGTGGCCCTGTAGATGTGGTTTCCGTAGTGAACATTGTACTCATCAACATACAGAACGGGGTTCTTCAGGTCAGGAACGAGGATCTCATTAGTGGTGTTTTTCTTGTTGGCGACTAAAACAGGGTTAGCAATTCAATCAATAACATCTGGAAGGATGCGAGGGTACTTGCCAACCCACGTCGAGGACGACGTCTTATAGTCAGACTTGATCTCAGGCAAGCTATCGGTGTACTTCCACGACTCAAGCTTGGGGAGCTTCACCTTTGAGGGACCATTGAGCTTAACAGTGTACTTGTGGCCTTCTTTGGAAGAGGTTTTGACATTCTTGCCGTTCCAGGAAATAGATTTCAAAGACTCGGAAGCAAAGACAGTGATTTCGCTAGACTTGTCAAGATCACCCTCAATGTTGAGCTGACCGTCTTTGACGGTGGCATGACGGACGAGGTAGGGTCCATGAACCAGAACTGCAGAGGTCAGTCAGCTTTCTCATAACCGATCAAATGTGAGAACATACCAGTATTATTCACAGGCGCAAAAGGATTATTGTCCAGTGTCGGTGCCCAAAACTTGTAAGCAGTCTGACGGTCAGCCAGGACGATGGTCGAGCCATCCTTCATATTAAGAGTGAAAAGACCCTTCTTCTGAGTGTAGTTCACAGTAACACTCTTCTTGCCAGCCTTGACCTTCAGTCCTTCCAGAGACTTGTCATGCTTGAGCTCGGCGTGCCCCTTGAGAGTGAACTCTCCATGCTCACCCTCAGGCAGCCAAAGGACAATGACCTCCTTCTTGTCAATAACAGAATATGTAAGCACCTCAGCGGTGGTGTACAGAAGCGTCTTTTTGCCAAAGTGAAAGTCGGTAGGGATGATCTTGGACTGATGGCCGTTGATAGTGATGTGATCATTTTGAGGAATTGTTAATTCTCCTTCCGAAGTTTTGACACGGATCTTGAAAGTCTCCTTGGTACCAGATGGTGAATGATCATGTCGAGCCACGTAGAAGGCCGCATCGTTATCCTCATGCCGAAGTTCGGAAACTAGGATATCGTCATTGGTTGAAAGAGATGTGCTGTTTGTAACTCGGTTGGTCTTTGTAAGATCGTGAGCAACGCGAGTGAACAGCGTCAACGACTTGGTCTCGTAGTACTTGTCCCAAATCTCACGATTCTCGGAGATGGGAGAAGAGTAATCATAGCTGGTGGCAACCACAGGGCAAGCGAACCAGCCCCAGTTGGTGCCACCGTACATCATGTATAGTGAGATTGCCGTGGCTTGCTGAGCAACGAGATCACGGTAGAAGATGTTAGCGAAATCAGGACCAATGTCACCTGGGCAGCCACCCTCAGGGCCACCCCAGGGGTTGTAAGATCCACCCTGGAACTCAGGCAAAAAGTGAGGCTGAGCAGGAGACTGCTTGGCGAAGTAGGTAACATAATCTTGAATGTTGTAAGGGACATATTCACCGTTGGTGCCTGTGCATTCGTCGAGGTTGCAGCTCCAGCAGGAAGGGTAACTGTCTACACCAGTGACATCGACGTTTCCAGTCGCGTTGGCCTCGAAGTCGTTTGACCAAGAAAAAGTGCGCTAACTATGTAAGCCTTGATTGATCCATCAGTATAGCATTTGAAAAGTCTCACAGTGTTGGGCGCGTTATGGAACACGGGTACGTCGATACCAGCATCCCTTGCAACGTCTTGCAGAAGCTGCATGTAGTTCGCAGTGGGTTCGTTCAAGATTCGCTTGTCATCGTTTTTCCACTGACCACCCAGCTCGTTTTCGATCTGGAATTGTTAGTTGTTGCCCTTCAATTTAACCGTCGCATAAAGCTGTAATTCATACCTGGAACATGGCAACGTTCCCGCCATTCGTAATGAGATGCGGCTCAATGATCTTGGAGATCTCGGTCCAGTATTTAGTCCAGGCTTTGGTGAATCTAGGGTCGTCGTTTCGCAGCCTGCCGTACTCGCCGGTCGTCACCCAAAGAGGGAATCCTCCCGCGTTAGCCTCGGCATTCACGTATGGACCGGGGCGGATCAACAGGTATAGTCCGAGCTCTTTGGCGAGTGTCATGATGGACACAAAATCGTGCGCGCCGTTCTCGAAATCGAGGGCTCCCGGGGAAGCCTCATGGTAACCCCAGCTGTTGTAGATGCTGAACGCATTGAAGCCGGCCGCTTTGATCTTCTCTAGCAGATCTCGCCAGAGCTCGGGTCTACAAACGTCAGTAGCAGCTCATGGATCAAGCAAGGCTGAATCTTACACAGGTAGACGCCAGTAATGGAACTCTCCAGAAAAGACAAAGATTCGCTCCCCGTTGATGAGGTAGCTGTGATCGTCCCTATAACATTGGTCAGAATCATGAAAGCATTGGAATTGGGTCAATGTACCATTGAACAATGTTGGTCAGTCCATTGTCTTGAATTGGTACATTGGCGATTTCTTGGGCAATTGAGAAGCCTGCCAGGGCCAAGAGCCCGAGTTTAGAGAGTGAAAGCAACTTCATTCTCAACTCGATTCCTTTAGGAAGTAATCAAGCAAAGTCGGCATAGAACTGTTACGTTAATTGCAGCTTCCTACTCAGCTATTTATATTACGCATCATGATCAGCAGCCTCGGTGATGAATAACCCGCGTTGCATGCAAGACATGACATATAGCTTGCAGCTACCGAACCTGTCGATCCAGCCCGAGAATCCGGTCTTGCTTGACTGGCCATTGAGGGGTAAGATCGACCAGAGGAAAAATAATGCATCAATAGGAATTCTGCCGCAATTGCGATATTAGCCGCAGAGTAGCATTAGCGACTGTTGGGTGAAGCTTTATTATGCCTGATGACACTTCTACCCCACACTCACCCGCATTTCTATTGAAGCGGCTCTGAGGGTTCTGGATTGTCATTTCGTTATGCATCGGCCATTTTTACCATTTTGTATGCATACTATGTAGCGCTCTCTGGAACACTGCAAGGTTTCACTTTGTACCGTCAAAATGTTTCTTGCACTGTTGCCATACAAAATGTTTCAACTCGTCCAAACGACGTGACGCATGCGTGTCAAAAAGCTTATTCTGAGTCCTCAGAAGTTGGTTTATTGGCTAATCTTCTAGGGCGTTGTTTCTCCGTCTCTATCAATGATGATGTTTCTTTGAAATGCTTCATATTCTTTTCAAAGAACTGACACGACTTTCCGTAGCTCGTGTAAACCAGCTGAGCTCTCGTAAACCATCAAAACCATGCGGTAGTCCCGGCCAGAGATGGAGCTCAACCTCAACATGCTCATTAGCCAATCTATTGGCATACTTCAAGCTCTCATCTCGGAAGAGGTCTAGTGATCCAATGTCGATGTATGTAGACGGAAGACCCTCCAAGGTCGCAGCTCTGGCAGGGACTGCATAAGACAGAGTCTGTGAATCATCACCTTCTCGGAGTTTGGAGAGGTAAGCATCCCAAGCAACTTTGGCTCCAGCTGGTCTCATCACCAGGACGTCGAGATAAGGGTCGTCGTCTCTGAGGTTGTATCGATCGTCCAGCATGGGGTAGATCAGCAATTGTTTCGCTATCGGAGGGTCGAGCTGGCGGTCTCTGGCCATCAAGGCAGCACCTGCAGCAATACCTCCACCAGCACTGTCTCCATACAATACAATTCTGGCAGGGTCGATGCTGAGTTCTGCAGAAGAGTTGGATACGAACTGTATAGCCGCCCAAGCATCCTCAAGCGCTGCTGGAGCAGGATGTTCTGGAGCTAGTCTGTAATCGACAGCAAAGTAAGGTAGCTTGGAGTCGTTTGCGAAACGAGCTATTTGCGGTGCAAATTGCGGTACTGTACATGCTACAAAACCGCCTCCATGAAAATAAATGACGGCAGCGGTTGGTTTCTCTGAAGCAAGAGTTTCCTCGCATGCGAAGCCGGTGACTTCAATCTCAGTTCCATCCAAGCTCTTGACTTTATACACATTTTCTTTCACTCCCGGCGGGTATGGCGAGTTGGTAACAAAATGTCGAATAGTGCTTTCGATGCCAGATCTCATCTCGTGAGCCGTCTTGGGAGGATCAGCTCTTGGCCCTTTGGCGGGAGATCCAATTGCTTTGAAATTTTCGGGGTCATATCTGAGGCCAGTCATGGTGTCGTTGTCTGATTGGAAACCGAGAGTCAGATAGATGTACTCATTTTATATCAGACAGCTTACCTGAATATAGGCTATTTATTAAACCCCGCCCAGTTGGACGGTAAAATTAGATTTCGCGAACATTCATCAGCAATCTTGTAAAGGACACGAATCTGCAAAGTTATCGACATATCATAAAGTATATCTGAGTCAGATTTGATAGCTCTCAACACAGCAGTCTAGGATGCCTCTGTCAACATAATGCATTGGTCTCATATGTAGATTCGATCATGAATGTTTACATTTGTAAAATCAATGTTTGAAACATATACGAGGTTCAACTCGATTATATGTAAGTTGCAACTAATCAACTGGAGGAAGCCACCGCTCGGACTTTTGTAGCTAAAACAAGACCATCTTAACACAGATCCAGTGTCTGAAGTGTATCTTGTTATGATGTCACGAGTGACATGGGCTCACCTAAACTTGTTATATGTGAATCTAAGATCTAACATCAATATAAAATGAGTTTATTAAATTGGCAGTTTGGCTGAAATCCTGCCTATCTACGTGTCAAATTTGTGTCTGTGTGAAATTTGGTTTCCGTAGGGTAGCGAAAATGACCAATACCCATCCATGGTTGCCATACTACATCAGGCAAAGAGCTCTCGCTTCGAATGGACACTAGACTAGATAAAAGGTGGCCTCCAGCTTTTGTTTGGTCTCCGAGTAAGCCCTAGGGGAGGGAAAAAAGAAAAAACTGACACCTTGCCAATGAAACAATGTGATAGAATGTATCGATAGGAAAATGTTGCTGCTTTAGAAACGAACGGACCCCAGTTAAAGTGCCGAGAAACCCCTGTCACAGAAAGGATTTAGTGCAAAACATTGGCTCTCCACCAGGATATTGCGAGTAATTCCAGGGGTATAAAACGTGATGTCTCTACGCACGAGTCTGTGCTCCTCTCGTCCATCCCGTGTCTGTCTGTGTGTGTATATGTATGATGAGATTCTCAACCTGGAAATCACGATCACAAGACTAAATCGCTACGATGCCTTATCACTTGTTATAGTGCAAACGTGCCGCTATGTTATCAGGGATATCACACGTTGTGGATTTTGTGACAGGTGCTCTCAGCGTTGTTTGCCCAATCGTTTAGCTTAGTACTCTCCACTAACGTTGCAAAGCTGAAAAAATACAAAACCAATATTAAACTCTAAACGACGCCTTAATCTATTTCAAGCAGGGACGCGCTGGCAGTTGAGAGCTATGGGCTAACCTTGTGAGGCTAGTAAATGGGATGATCACTGGGAGAACGAGACATCAACAAGGATGAGGTTCAATGCCCAACTGCAGGGAGGGAAAAGGTCGCACATAGAAGAGAGAGAGATGGCCCAAATTCAGAAATTTCAAGACCCATTGGCTTGCTGGATGAATTTTCTGTCTCGACGACGTCAGAACTGTGTCTGATATACATACTCGCTGAATCTCTTTGCCGCAATTGTTTGACACAAAGCTTGGCTCTTGTTAATTGCGTCTTTTTTCTTCCCTCGAATTTATTCCGATTGTCTCATTCGACTACCTGGATAGGCAAAGACAATCGATCAAGCTCGGAAAAGAAGGCTAGAGAAAAAGAGAGGACGAAACAAACCGTCTTTATTTTGGCGTCGGAACGGCCCGTCTCACGACTATCTACTCTTTTGACAGAACAAAATGGCAGAGGAAAATGGGCGCGACTCGAGTTCAGTGAGGAGTCTTGGAGCTGGATCCACAGACAGGGCCATGGCAGCGACGAGACTCACCGCCTCGTCTTCTTCCAACATTTCCAATTACGCCTCTAGCGTCTCAAGCGACAGCCATAGCCAAAGTCTGAGCCACAGTCAAAACCTGACAGGGAGCGGAAGTGGGAGTGCGGGTCTACCTGGAACCCCCGTGAGCCGACGCTCAGGTGGATGGGATCGGCAAACTCTTTCCCCGGCCGCTGCTGCAAGGGTACGACTTGACGATGTGAGTAGAGAAGCAATGATATGACCATGCTGTTGGAAACCAATCAACTGACATGCGAAAAATAGCCCAGCAATGACGACTATGCTCCTCATCAGTCAAGCAGTCTACGTCCCAGCAGTGAACTTCTTGACGACTCTTCTGATTCTTCAGATGAATATGTCTCGACATACAAGCCATTGAAGACGTAAGACCACTTTCACTCACTTCACGTGGAAATCATGCTAATTTGACCAGTGCTTCACGTTCGAAACGTTTCTTCCAGTCTATGGTCAACAAGTTTACCAAATCCTCTGTTCGTAAGTTTTTCACTGAATACCTGCATTTCGTCTAAAAACGATTACTGACAATCCACAGGTTATGGTCACCTACCAAACAACCAGGTATGGCATACTCACTCTAAGATGTTCCTATCAACCCATGCTAACCTTCACCCCAGCAAGAACAAGATAGAAACGGTATTTGAACTCTCTCGCCAAACATCTGCCTGCGTTGCTAATCCCCCCGCTAGTCATACAGCACACCGTCATTATCAATGTCTTCAAAGGACAACTTCACTTATCTCCTATCACATCAAGACCAAAGCGAGTGCTTGATGTCGGTACAGGGGGTGGAATATGGGCACTGGTAAGTTTCAAAATTGAGACAAAGTCAATATTTGGACCCTTCTGACATTCGTATTTTAGGAATTTGGCAAGTATTTCATTTCGTCGACGTTTTCCCAGACTGTTGTAGCTAACCATTGTGATGTTAACCACTGTAGCTCAAAAACATCCTTATTGTTCTGTTCTTGGAGTCGATATTGATCCTGTGCACCCTCCATATACCAAGTCCAACTGCACCTTCAAAACGATGGATATTACGCAAGACTGGGACTTTGCTGGCGGCGGAAACTTCGATTTGATCCACATACGACAGCTCGGTGATATTAACGACAAGAAGAAGTTGATCCAATCGGCTTTTGAGCATCTGAGGCCCGGAGGATGGGTCGAGTTCACAGAATGGATCGCAATCCTACAGTCACCCAATCATTCGTTAGACGGGACAGCATTCCGAAGATGGAACAACCTACTTGAGGAGGGTTTGCAAAGTTTCGGCACAACGCTGAAGTATCCAGAGAAGTTCAAGCCATTACTGCAGGATGCAGGATTTGAGCCTATAATCGAGACAAGAAATGGCGCACCGACGAATGCATGCTATCCCGGGAAGAAACTACAGCGCATAGGCCACTTGATGACGCAGAACTGGCTTCTGATCATTGAGCCTCTAACGATGCCTGTATTTACTCAAGGACTGGGCTGGACTCCCGATCAGGTGCACGCTCTTCTGGCAGAAGTCCGGAGGGAGATTGGCAACACCAAATATCATTCCTTCATGACGCTGTGAGTACTCGCTCTAGAATCTTTCTCGGTGAATCTTGGGTAAACCCTGTACTGACAATCACGATCTAGAATAACGGTTTGTGCCCAAAAACCATGGGATGGAATTCCCAGATCATCAAGTTCGACTTCAGCCACGGCTTCTAGATCCGAGTCTTCTCTCCCACAAGCCAGTCGATCTGGGACTCCGCTCCCTTTCTTAGGAGACACACCGCTTTAACATTGTCTTGAATAACGATACCTTTGAGAATTTCACAGGAGGCTTAGATATGGATATGTACAATGGATCATGGTATATTAGACACGGTATGTGAGATATAAGGGATCATGGCTATGGAGTACAAAATAGACTTGTGACGAGGACGTTAGGAAGCTGAACCATCTTCAACATAATCGGTAAAGGAATTCTGAGAATACATATGCAACTGAACGCCAGACTTGTCCTATATAATACAACGCCTAGACTTATCGTAAACTCAATAGCTATTGACCAATGTCTGCCACTCACATAATCATTCGAGAAACCCTGGCCGCCAGGTCCTGAATACTGTACGGGTTCGTCAAATCATTGATAGGCAGATCAATCTGGAAGGCATATCTCGCCCAAGACCTAACCTCGATAGCAATAAGCGAATCCATTCCATACTGAATCGCCGATCTCGTTGGCTGGATCTCCCCAACCTTGATTGAGAGTACCTGTGCCAGCTTGGCAACAAGAGCGGCGCAGACGACAGGTTGCAAAGCAGCTTCCTTACCCTCGGGGGCATCTCCTAATCGACCCAGAGTGTTTCGGAAGGCCTTGACGGCTGTCTGGACTGCGCTCTCTCCACTACCAGCATCGGCATCACTTGCCGCATTGTCTGTAGCCTTTGATCGCAGCAGGCCGAACTTTGCGTCCTTAGCCCAAGACTGCCATTCTGCTGTTGCTTTGTCGATCATACCAAAACTCAGGACGATTTGGCTTTGCGAAAAGTCATCGTAAGCAGAGTCATCGACTGTGCTTGATCTGGGGGAGCCTGTGGCGATAGCACCCTCGACCACGCGCAGAACGTCGCGTACTGTGATGGGTCTAAGACCACGAGACAGCAAGGAAGCCTGAATTTCAGGACGCTCACTAATGTTTCCGACGTCCTCCACGAATCCAAGATCAATTGACGAGGCGGGGAGACCAAGACTTTGACGGTATCGGGCAAACGTGTCAAGGAAAGTACTGCTTGCCGAGTAATTCGACTGACCCTCATTGCCCAGGACACCACAGCCGGAACTGAGCATGACAAAGAAGTCAAGCTTATGACCTTGAAGGCAGTGATGAAGGTTCAAGGCACCATTCACCTTTGGACTGAACACTGTATTGAAATCTTCCAGGGTGATATCCTTAAAGAATCGGTCCTGAAAAGGTAGTTAGATAGACATCCATGACGTGGGTCAGTTTTTAAAAAATACTTACGCTGAGTCTTAATGCCGAGTGAATAACTCCGCCCACAGGAGTGATGATGCTGGATACGAGGCGCTCAACAGCTGAAGAATTGCCCACGTCGCATACCTCAACTCTAGCATTGCATCCGTAGGAAGATAGCTGCTGCAGCAGATCACTTGATTGAGAGGCCTTTCTGACTGAGCTGGTCGCCAGAACCAGGTTTCGAGCACCATAGCTAGCCATCCAGACTGCGATTGCACGACCTAAACCACCAAGGCCACCTGTGATAATATAGGTCTTTCGGGGATCGAAACCAGAAGTCTTGGGTCGTGTCTGTACGAGGCAGAAGTCAGTTGCGGATCTCCCACGAAATGGAGCCAGAGTGCTTACCTTTACCAACTGCCCATCATCGACATCTACAAGTGAGATGACCTGCTTGTGCGGATTACCTTCCGAAAGTGTCGAAAATGCGGACTGTAGTGAATGAAGCTTGGAGACTGAAGCCGACAGGTCGATATCGAGGACTCGCCTCTCAACCATATTCATCACTTGGTCTAGCAGCCTAATGGTCATGTCAGTTATTGAGCAATTGATTGGAAATAATGGAAAAAACTTACTCTCCAAGGTCTTCTTTGCTCTCATTGTACGCATCTGTAAGATCGATGGAAGCAAACATGATATTCCTGTTTGGTCGAAGAACACTTTCATCGTCGTGGGTCTCACCCGATCCAATTTCGACGTACGTTCCACGGTTCGCGATTAGGTGAGAAAATGTCGCGTATTGACCGGATTGGGTGTTCAGTACCAGTTTGTACGTCTGACCATTGGTGGCACGAGAAGCGCCGGTCCGTCCGACATTTGTTGGGACGGTGAATATCTTAGACTGGCAGACGCCGTGCTTGGTGAGAAGAGACTTATCACCTCTGGTGACTGTGGCATAGACGTCTAGCTTGAGCGCCCTCGACATCTTGATCAAAGCAATGCCTTGGGCAGTGGTGGCATTTGCAATAAGGATTTTCTGCGGCCTGTTAGGCCCATCTAGTACAAGTCTCGAATGTATACATACCTGGCCTATAGAGACTCTAGCAGGAGTCGTCAACGCGTACAATGCAGTAACAAAGCTTGCTGGAACCGCCGCCGCATCCTGAATCGGACTGATATTAGCTTGTGCAATCATCGTGTAGCAATCGACTTACCTCAAAAGAAAGCCAGTCAGGGATGATAACACAGCAGTCCGCAGGGGACAGGTATTGGGTAGTGAATGTTCCCTGGCCTATGACGGCGACACGATCACCTGGTCTGAGGGACGTAACATCACTTGCACAGCTCTTGATGACTCCAGCACACTCGCGGCCAAATTCCATCGCTGGGAGTGACCCTTGAGCAATTTGACCATCCTATCTCAGAGTTAGCAAAAAATTGACTCGCGACGAGAATAACTCGCTGTACTTACCCGTTCATCAAGACCGATAGCCTTGACCTCAACAAGCACATGTCCATGTGGTAATGTTGAGCATCCATCATCTTGTGCCATGGCCAGACTCTCCAAAATGCCTGGTTCTCCAACCACTAAGTGATGTGGACTCTCCACCACCTGTCGCGCAGGCAACTCCATCTTTCGAGCAGGACCGAAAGCATCTTCAAGACCAGAATCCTTGACGAGTCTGCATGTCCACAGTTGTCCATCCTTCTCAGCCACTTCGTAGTCCAGCCTAGAGATTGGATCGCCATGAGAGTAGTAGGCACGTTCTAAAACGTGACAAATTATGTTGGCTGCATCGTCGCCATCAGTACTCAAGTCCAGTGTGTACAGCTCTAGCTGACTGTTTTCCCCTCTTAGAGTTCGTGCAAAACCTGTTACTAGACCTCCGGTTGTGTTCTGCGGGTTGAGGTATACCTTGTTGGTAACCCAGATGCACTTGATGGGCTGTGTAAGCCATGACTTCAAGGCATCCAACTGCTGAGAATCGAGAGAAGAAAGGAAACTTCCTTCGTCCTCGTCCATAATGATGAGCCACTCTCCCGTCCACTCTCGCGAGGCAAGATCCTCCAGCATACTGGATGTTGTGGTTATACCACGAATGGAGAGACGGCCTTCAATCTTGTCTTGAGCCGATGAGCTGTCGCCGACTCCAACGACGTGAACCCTCTGGTCTGAAAGTGGCTGGGGTGGAGTATAGTCAGCTGGCTTTGCTCTGGCTATCATGACGATAGTACTCGAGATTTGATCTGTAGATGCGTCCTCGCGTCTGGCCTCTATCTCGACAACGTTGTCGAAATCTTCAGCGAGTTCATCTCGCCATTCGTCCATAGAAAGACCTGGCCCAGATCGACCTGGAGATCGAGGACGCAGCCACCATCCAGTCAGTGGTCCCTGAACAATGTTAGTCGTCGAATCAAGATGAAGATTTGCAGTAACGTACCCAAAGGAAATTCGCGGAAGTAAGATCTAGAGTAGAGGGTAGAATATTAGCTTATCTAGTGATCTGTATGGACGGAGCATGTTTACTTACCCTCTGATAGCTCACCAACCAGGAGGTACCCATCGTCACGTAATAATGATCGAATGTTCTTCATTGCAAATGGCAAGTCGGCAGTCGCGTGAAGAACCTGAGAGGGCAGTCAGTAATCGCTATCGTGGGCCACGAAATATAACCGAAACCTACATTGGCTGCAACCACAAGGTCATACTTCTCTGAACCAAATCCTTGCTCAGAAATATCCTTCTCGATATCGAGAGTCTTGTAGTCCATTCTATCCCAAGCTCCAAACTTCTTCTTCGCCTTATCAAAGAAACCAGCCGAGATGTCGGTGAAGGTGAACGACTGGTAAGCATTGGGCCCTCCAGCCTTGGAGAAACCATTGAGCAATTCGGTCGTTGCACCACCAGTCCCAGCTCCAATCTCCAAAACCTTCATGTTGGGGTTCTTGTGTGCTAGAAGCTCAGCGACCGAGCGCAGCTTCTGGTTCATGCTTGTTGTAAAGATACTCTCTTCGTAGAACCTGTACAAGAGGTCGTTCTCCAGCCAAACCGCCAGCGCTTCGACTTCTCCACGGAAGATCCTTGCCATGTTGACGGTAAGTTGCGAAACGATAGAGGCATCGACAGTCTGAGATATACCCGAGTTTGCAACCACTTTCAGGATGGCATCGTGGACTGTGGCGAACCCATTCTGCTTGTGACGTACAATGAGACGTTCATTGAGTAACTCCGCTTGTTCAAGCAACCAGGCATGATAGGACTGTAAATGAGGGGCCAAGTTGTCATCCCTCTCGATACCTTGCTCAACAATGAGAGGTATGAGCTCCTTCACCAGCTCTTCTAGGTTCACAAGCTTCTTCTCGGCTGGAAGGCTTCTGATCTGGATCGAGTTGGTAAGAGAACCACTGTGAGAGATGTCGCCGATATCAGGTTTCCAGTTGAGTCGTAGCCAAGGAAGAGAAGCCTGGACTTCGCTCGTGGCTCTGTCCATCTGAAGACCCTCGACGACGAAGAAGGGTCGTGACAACGCATCGAAACACTGAACAGTGCCTTGGATCCTACTAAACCCAACAGGCGTGGTGGCTGTAGTACAGGCGGCCATGTCCGTCTTATCAGAAGGCATACGGATAGAAATCTTTTTCATACGGGAGGGTAGAAGCAACGTGTCAATCTCTTGGAAGTACCCGGAACGATTGGACAATGCGGGTGTCTGTAGAGCTGCATCCATCATGGCGGGGTGCAAAAGATATCGCTGACCACGGACTGGCGATTGACCGGTTGATGCCATATCGATCTTGGCAGCACATGCTGAGAGACCTGGACGAACTCGCACTTCAGATAGAAGCTGGAATTTGGGACCGTAGCCATAGCCGACTCTTTCTAGAGTCTTGTAGTAGCTCTTGAGCGGTACCTGGAGGGGCATGTGATGCCAGGAGGTTCTGGACTCCAAGGAAGCACCTTCATTATCTGTTAAACACTGTCAGCTTCTGTAGCCATGTCAATATTCTCTTCTCACCTTCCAAGACCGCAGCCTTTCCGTGACAATGGCGGATGTCAACATCGCCTCTGAGTGAAGAGATGGTAAAGTCGTACCATGTCTCTTCAGACCTGGTATAGTCATTTCGAGGAATCAGAGTGAGGAAGAGATCAATAGCGCTTTCGTCGGGAAGGATGATGGAGTTGGAAAAGACAAAGTCCTCCAATTCAAACGTGTGATTTGTCCAGTCAACCTCTTTGGTCTCCTCTTGTACCTGCATCAAAGCCTCTATGACCATTGCAATACCAGTAGTAAATGACAAGGTGACGATACCATTAACCTATCATCAGTCAGTATTGTGTTGAAATTAACAAGCTCTTTGCATACCTGATGATCAACTAGCCAAGGCGCATCTTCTATTGACACCTTGTTCCTCCAAGTGGGCGCAGAAGGATTGGCACCTCGGCAACGGGTGCCCAAAATCTCGTGTCGTGGTGCTTTACGGAAACGCCAGTCAGAACTGTTTCGTGGCTCGGTCCAAGGTGTAGAAGAGTAGTCCCAAGCATAAGCAGGAAGATTGTCTTGAATGTGATTCGGCAGACGAGTTGGCTTGCCACCCTGGAACAAGCTATTCTTGTTCACCTCGTCCACGTTTATGCGTTTTCCATTGAGGACCAAGTCTCCAGCAAGGCTCATGAGTTGCTGGTTTGTGTCTGCGTTTCGGAGCATGGCGGAAAAGTAGGGAAATTGGGGCGCGCCAGCAAGAGACTTGACAATCTCAGAAGTTGGTCGTGAAAGCAGTGAATGAGGGGCAACCTCAACGCACAACCCGAATTTACGGTCTGCCTGAGTCATGGCCAACGTGACGGCATCAGTATAGAGGACTGGGGAAACAAGATTGGCTCCCCAGTAATCAGCACCAACCTCGGTGCCCTCCAGCTGACGGCCAGTAACAGACGAGTACATCGGAACCCGTCCAGCCTTTGGGTGGAGGACACTTCGAAGATGTCCGACATAGTCATCGGCTACAGACTTCATGGATCGCGTGTGATAAGCTCGAGTAACAGCAACAGCCCTGGACACAATTCCATGGCTGTTCAGCTCATTGGCCAGATTCTTGATTCCCTCGGTAGGACCCGCGAGAGTAAGATTGTGGGGGCCGTTGAAGCAAGCAATCTGCACGTCATTGCGTTCCAGTGCATCCTTTAGCTCTTTTGCCTCGGGATCGCTTCTCACAGCGAGCATAGAGCCCGATGGCGCGTTCTCGCAGGCAATACCACGATAATACGCGACTGTGATAGCCTCTCTAGCTGTGAGGGCACCACAAGCATACGCAGCAGCCGTCTCTCCACCAGAGTGGCCAACGACACCATCTGGAAGCACGCCCCAACTTGACAGAACGTCTACTAGAGCAATCTGCACCGCTAGTGAGAGAGGGTGGGCGAGTGCTGGCGAATTGATCTCATCTTGCGTCAGCTCGGCTGTGAGTTTGTCTGAGAGGAAGTCAGTGACCAAGATAAAGTCTTATCAATCATACTTAAAACATACCTGTTAAAGACCATGAAGACTTCTCCGATGATGAAAGCTCTCGGATGACATCATCAAGCTGGTACAAAGTGTTGCGCGCCACAGGGAACGTCTCAAGTAGTCGTTTACCCATCTGTGACCATGTCGCTCCTTGACCGGTGAATGTGAAAAGGATATCGGGCTCATTGTTACCAGATGGCGATTGATTGGATTTTAGCGCGTTACCTTGGAGCTGTTGAATGAGGTCGCCAACTGTTTTGGCGACGGCGAAAGACTTCCAAGGCCGGATATGAATCTGGCTACGAGCATTCAGCGCTGTGATGAGAGGACCAGTCAACTCATGACATTCATCGTGGGTTTTGAGAAACTCTAGGAGGTTGGTGATGTTTGTTTCTCGCGAGTCACGAGACGCGCCAGACGCAAAGACGAGGAAACAGGGCTTATCGGCCTTGGCCTCTCCGTGGTGGCCATTAGTATTGTTGGGAGCAGTGATGGCATGGATACCATTGACCCCATTGGTCCCATTCACATCATTGACAGCCAAATCAGCCTTGGGCGGTTCATAGTACTCAATGACAGCATGTGCTGTTGATCCACCGATACCGAGGGAGTTGACACTCGCTCGTCTTATGGACTTGGAAGGCCAAGGATGAGGGCTCGTAGGTACACGAACTCTCCAACCGTCGAAATCGACTAAAAAAGCCACAGTTAGCTGATATGTAAATCAAGGTGATAACCCGGGGTATCGTACTCTTGGGGTTCGGGGTCTTGTAATTAGTGTTAGGAGGGATCTCTCCCTTTTCCAAAGCCAACACCACTTTCATAAGACTGCTTAAGCCGCTGGCAGCCTCTGAATGTCCCACGTTCGGCTTTGTCTATTCTCTGGTCAGCAACACGAGTTCAAGGATACGTATCATTTGAGAGACTGATGGATATATAACTCACAGATCCAACCCAGAGTGCTTCTTGAGATGCGTGGCTGGCACTAAAGACTTCACCCACAGCTCCAAGTTCTATACAATCTCCCACAGGTGTACCAGTTCCGTGACACTCAAAGTATCCTGTCTCACTAAAGTTATCGATTCCAGCTTGAGCATAAGCTTGTAGGATGGTATCTCTCTGCGCTCGACCAGAGGGTTCGGTGATTGCCGGAGTGGCACCAGAACTAGGACTGTTAGTGATACCAGGTTCGCTGAGGGAGGGGGCGAATTTCCTGACCTATTAGACGATGTACCTCTGATGACAGCCCTGATACTATCCCCGTCTCGGATAGCATCGCTTAGCCTCTTGATATATACGGCATTGGTGCCTTCGCCACGACCGTATCCATTTGCGCTGGCGTCAAATGTTTTGCATTGGCCATCCGCGGCTATAGCACCGAGGCGCGTAAGGGAAAGTGCATAGTCAGGACTTAGAAAAAGGTTAGATGCACCAATTACCGCGCCATCACACTCTCCAGCTTGGAGTGCTTGACAAGCAAGATGCAAAGCAACTAAGGAGCCAGAGCAGGCTGTGTCGATGGTAACACTGTAAACAATTATCAGCATGATGATAAATTGGCGGTCGAATTGTTCCCAACATACCTAGGACCGCCGAGGTCGAGTGCGTGACTGATTCGGTTGGCAAGCATAGTGCGTGTTGTTCCAATGGCGATGAAAGTTGGAAGATACTCAGGATCTTGCATTAGCATGTCGTGATAATCACTGACAAACATGGCACAGTAACAGCCAATCTTGGACTTGGATATCGTTTCCATAGAGATATTGGCTGATTCGAGACATTCGTAGACAACCTCGAGCAGCTGCTTTTGCTGTGGATCCATAGCCGTAGCTGTGTCTTTGCTTATACCGAAGAATTTGTGATCAAATTGCTTGATGTCCCCTTTCACGAAGTGGGCACCTCTAAAAGCTTGTTCACCCTTCTTATTAGGGTCCATGGATAGAAAGTTCTCGGTATTGAACCGATCCTTCGGGATGGGAGTGGCTGATGAACGGCCCGCTCGAACATGATCCCAAAGGTCCAACGGCTTATCTATGCCGCCAGGAAGACGACATGCCATGCTCACAATGGCAATTGGCTCCCTCCATGGTGGGATTTGCGAAGGCATTGTATGATTCAGGGTGAGCTGAACAGAAATGATATGTTGAATGTGTCTAGTCAAAGAGCCGTAAGATCTGAGGAATCTCACATGAGAAAGCGTAGGTTGTAGGGTTCAGCACCGGAAATACAGGCACGGATAATGATAGGAAATATATATGATTACAACCGACACTCGAAAGGATATGTATGATGCAGTAAGTACTGCGACAGGCGCAGCAACCGCATCAGCAGACGAACCGCTACGCACATGGAAACAGCATCCCGGTTCCCGGGTTCATTGCCTGCAGCTCCTAGTCTACTCCACTAGGTATTCTATACCAGGGTATGCTTGTGAGAACTGGACTGTAAATGTATGTTCTGGTTGGACTATCCGTGGACGCGAGATGATGAGTTCCAACCCACCGCAGTGCATGCACTTGACCGATTGGCAATTCTCTCAACCGAAGTTGGTAAAAACCTTCGGATATCCCGGGGTCTAGGATTTAGAATGGATATTGCACTGGCCCGAACAGTTAAACTCCACCAACTTGCTACAACATTGAAGCAGCCGATCTGTGGATACTGTCGAAGTGGGATGCAGCTCTAGCCTCGGAGGAGTATGCACGTTAACAAACACAATGTGACATTACTGGCTGTCAGGTGAAGCTTGTCATCCTTCGAGTAATCTGACATATGCGTCAATTTTCAGGCGTTAATCCTACTCTGTCTAAGTACCGAGTGTGAAAACACGCGACTGTCAGGGGAGATAGAGCTGTATCTACAGATGCAGCCACCGATTCGGTGAAGAAGAACAGAAGGGAAACATCTTTAGTTGTGCCTGATCTATCTTTCATGGGTCTGAGACATAAGGAAATAGCGTCAACGGGGTATGGGAACGGCCCGGGCCATATGGGAGAGGACCGTGAGGTAAATATTAATCGTAAGATCCAAGTCATTCCAACTACGGACCAAGACTAATGCAAAATTGACTTTATTCCTTGACAATCTTTTCTCAAATAAGCTAGGTCCCGCCGAGGGCTGAACGGTTTTTTTTCGGATTTCTCGCGTCATTTGTTCGCTAAACAAAGTACCTTGCACTGCAACGATCTTGCTACGCACAGGACAGAGCCATCAGCCCTTACGAGAAATTATAACGTTCATTCCGGAGACTGCAAATATATGCACTGTTTAGGAAGTCGGCAATTCAATGATGTACGGTGTGAAGCTGTGCCCCAAACTCTGTAAAGAAATATGCAGTGTCGGTAGGTATATGCAGGCAGATCCTGGCAGTTTGGTAACTCTGTATAGCCAAACGACTGCTCACCAATCACACCAAAGGTTATCCAGGATAAAATTCGGGTCAAACTGTTGGTTCAGGGTTCTTGCTGAAGTTTCCAACCAACAGAACGTTGCAGAAGCAGGGGTTTCACTTTGCCGTTCCCATTGTTGGACTAGAATACGACAGCAAGACTCCACCGGTTGGTACCAAAAACTGGTGCAGGGTTCCAGAATTAGGTCCGGTTAAAGCAGCGTCCGTCCATTTTGAACAATGATAGCAAACAGACCATGTCATGAATGGTATCGTGGATTGCCACATCTCCAGTTGAGGCAAACGGGATGCCAACCATTAATCTGCCTCTAAACGAGATATACTATGTCCCCATCCACATTGTCACAGTTTCGAGAAATGTCACTCTTGTCGAAATGACATGGGCCGTGCTGCTTCTCATACTGTTGGTCCTGCTTCTTACGTATGAGGGTGATATCCAAGTCAAAGCGTACATGGATTATATTGTTTCCAAAAAGACAAACTCCTCATAAACGCAACTGCCCTCTAGAATTACAGTTGCCTTGACCGTTAATCGCCCTCTTGGTCAACAACATGCGACCTTACCACAGGACTCAAACCCGCGCCGATTGCTTCGTGTAAAATCGCCATTGGATGCCCTAGGAAGCTCTGCCTTCTAACGTTACTTCGTCTTTTCAAAGATCCGTACTATCGGTAGTCCAAAGGCAACCCTTACTTGGCCTAAATATTGCCCTAACTGCTTCGCGATAAGAAGGTATCCTCTATACTACCTCACTAAGAGTAGTAGTTTACACCCACAAACACAGACTGCTTGCACTACACGTAGCTACCAGTTTGCTCACCTCTCATTTTCTGCTGATACAAGGCCAACTACAGTCTCTAAACAGTATCACTCACACTGACATGTGACTATACTGACATCGATACATACATTCAGCATCTAAACATTGATCACATGGCAGAGCTTCGATGTTTTTAAATAGTTCTTGTGATCCTACGGAACTGTTAAGTCGTACGGACCTCAGAATTGCATGTCTTTCCATCTACTGTAACGAGTGACCCTTCTTGTAGACCTACAAATTCCCACTCATCTTAGTTCTCAGCAGCATGAATCTCCACACGCTGGGCTTCGTCTATAAGATTACAATGTTAGCTATTGAGAGCTGAAGCGTGGAACAGACTTACCCTCAATCAAAGGCGCAAAGACCTTGTCGTCATGGACAACAAGACCAGAATTGTCTATCACTCAACTGTCAGTATACGCCAAAATAAGATCATGAGAGGTGACTGACTTCCGAAGCTGATCTCAGGACCATTGGCGCCGTCCTTGACCTTTACCGGCTGCAGCTTCTCACTAGCCTCATCATTCTTGTGCCACATGAGAGGCTTGGGCTGAAGGCTCTTATTCTCGACGATCCATCGACCAAGGGTAAAATCACCGCTGACAAGGTGATCACCCTGGAGCTCAAAGACGGCGGGCTCATTTCCAGTTTCGGCCTGGAACAATTCCTCGCTCTTTTGCTCAGGCTTAGCGATATGCTTGCCGTCGACGGTAATAGTAAAACGGTGGGGAAGTCTGGACATCTTGATGGATGGTAAATTTGAAATAAATTGAGAAAGGTACCAAGTGTTTGATTTGGCGCTTGTGTTATTGTTGGCAGTGTGTTGGATGTTTTTGATCGGTAAGTTTGGAAAAGAGAAGTAAATTTCCGTTCCTCGGGGGGATTTTATAGTGCTAGTGACTATGTGATTCACGAGGCTCAAAAACATCTACCAGATCATCATTTCGCAAGCATTACTTGTCATCCGTCCATTTTCAGAGTGCTTCACACAAGATTCTCGAAATGGATACGATAGTGTCACATCAACCCAGATGTGGAATCGTGACGCAGACTCGGTGAAGAGCAATGAAGTAATCGGCCCGGGGTTAGACGGCCAAGTTATAGGAAGTCACATTTTCTGGTCAAACAGATGAGAACGTAGTGATACTGTAGAACTTCCGTGAATGTGTGATGTTAAACGGTTGGTGCAGCTTGAAAGCCAAACACTCACCGATATTTCGTTGATGTGGTGAGATTACGAGGAAGCCTACGTCGCCTATCACACAGGAGGGCATGTCACGAAAGGTGGAGCGTTGAACAATTGTAACCAATTTCCCAAAACCAATGTATAGATGAAAAAGAAAACTCCGCGAACTCTGTCTCAGATACATACAATCTGGGGAGTGGCACACACAGCTTAACCCAAGCTCTACACGTCCAGGAACTACCAATCAGGCAAGAGCAATAAAGTGTCCAAAACATCGATTACTTCTTCGTCATAATCATGCCAGTCCTCCCAAAATGTACGAGGGTCATGCTTCATGGCCTCACCTAAGCCCCCCTTCCCCTTCTTTTGCGCATAAAGATGAACCCCAAGCTTGTCAACCATACCTCAATTTTGCCGCCTCCGAGAAACCTGACCCATCCATGATTATTGTCACCTCGGTATTCCTCAAATTCATCGTCGTCAGACTTTGTACCTCGCCATCTGAACCAAACCCTCTGGGAGGACGCCTCAGTTGGACACTTCTCGAAGAACGTGAATATTTTGTAGCACATCAACTGATCCAGATTGAAGTAACTTGGCATAGTCTCACCGCCTCCAGGTGACAATACAATATTACACATGTAGTTGTGTGCAGGGTCTGATTGTTCGTCACAGCAAGCGAAATCTGTCCCAATTACGTACTTTCCCCTAACATCTCCAAATCCAAGAGGTTTCGTAGGAGGAGGCGGCATTGGAGGCTGTGAATTTCTTTCAGTCTTGACTTTTGTGGTCGTTTTGGTCTTCTTGCTTGCAGGTGTGCTGGCATCTGCATCTCCCTTTCTCTTGGTTCCCGCAGATGTCACTTTGTTCTGTTTCACCCACTCGCGTTTGAGTTCCTTCTCGATACCTTCTAAGTGCTTGGGAAAGTCGCGTTTATCAAGCCCAGGGTGTTCGAAGCCTTCAAGCATCCAGGCGCGAGCTCTAACCGGGGTTGGCTCAATTCTCCAGAACTCCATATGTTTTCGCAACCACGAAGGGACATCCGCTGCGGTCCACTGAGGTGCGGGGGGCCTGTTGACACCTGCGATGATGCAATTGATTGAGCGCTGGAATTTGACTCTATGGTCGGTAGGGGCTGGAGACGGTCAGCGTCAGCATCAGCTGGAGTCGCAGCAGTCGCCATGACAAGTGTTTTAATGCAGGTCAATGTATGTTTGCTTCGGTCCTTCTCAGGTGTCGCGTTCTGGGAGATTGTGAGGTCAGCGAAATTTACTTTGTCTGATGATGCTTAGTATTATCGTTTGTACGCGGGGGACGTCAGTTACACAGTACTGTTGGCTTTAACTTCTCCCTAGTTTTAGTGCTCTTTCAACAACCTGACAGAATGATTCAATGAGCAGAAATTGGAAAAAAGTTGAAGGCAAAAATGAAGCAAAAGTCATGACAATGCCCCAAGATGCTTTTGTAACGAACAAAAAGAGAACATACAACAGCGGGGATTCGCTGGTCGTCACCGACCCAACTACTAATCCGCCCCTTACCAGCTTGACTATGGGAGAGCGGACGGGATCCCGTATTTTCTGGTAGGTATGGTCGTATGTGAGAGAAAGAATAAATGTTCTACTATATATATCTGGACCTATCTGTGTATCCCTCATCTTCTATGGTGAATTGGTCATATTGTGCTTGCCTGTCAACCATCCTAGCTCAGGCTGTCGTGATAGATTTTCAAGGTTCAGCCTATCGGACATCATTGCCACCTGCTTTGTATGCACCGTACTCATCGAGTTGCTGGATGATTCTCATTGCAACCAATCCTGCTCAAGGATCTCCCCGGGCATGGCTCTGAGGCTAGGCTCAAACCTCAACATTCTCGAGATGGCCCTGCCTATCGCCACAATCTCGTCCCTTGTAAACTCTGCATAATGTCTATCACTGTTGAAATAAATGTGTTCTAGCCATGTCTGGAGCGTCCAACCCTCATTGTTTAGAACCCGCCCATTCTGCATCTCATGCCATCTAGGCTGCCATCTCAAAGGCAGTTCTTCACCAAGGCATTCGAGCATTTGTCTGACGAGTTCACAGACATCTCCCATCATGATATCGAATGGAGGTTGCCCAGTCACCAATTCAAAAATCTGTGTCTCTTAGTTTCACAACTTGATTCCTTCTGGGGACGGGTTCTTACCAAACAGCCGCCACTCCAGAGATCTACTCGATAATCCACTGGTTCGTCAAAAATCATCTCTGGCGGTCGTATTGACGTTGCAGTATTGAGGTTGGCTGGTGGACTATCCCCGAAGAAGCCCTCTCCAAAATCAATAACCTTGATTGATGGACAAGATAGTAAGCTGTCCCTTGTTGGGAACGTTGCTGGTCGGACGACTTGAGTTGGGACGTTGTCAGCTAAGGGCCCCCCGTCTATCCTGGTCACTGCGTGTGTTTCGATCTTTCCTAAACCAGCAATAAAGTCATCCTCGTTCAAGGAGTCAAGACCGGGTATAACTAAAGCGATATTCTTGGCGTACAAGTCTGCAGAGATTCAGTACGGTGTAGAATAGCTTAGAGTGTACACCTTACCACCATGGGCAATGTTGTTGGTTGAGAGAAGATCTAACGCCTGAAGCGACTGCTTAGCGAATCTCCTCGCAATTCTAGAAGGAAGTCGGCGGTAATATGCGATATCTCTGACACTGGGTCCCAATATCTCCAGTACGATGCAATTATGGGAACCGTTGGGACCAACAAGAGTGAAATGGTCTAGTAGACTGTTGATGTGAGACGATCCAGGATGATCCGGATTCAGGTCAGAGAGTGTTTGTAATAGTTTGAGCTCGTGCATCCCTCCCGTCTTGGCTTCTTGGATCTTGATTGCAACGTAGCGACCATCCCTAACACAGAATCAGAAAGTCGCTTCCCAACTCACATCTTGGAGTAGTCATACTTCCGATCCCTTGCGGCCCACAAAGTAGCATGACCACCCCAGCCTAGCTTATGCAGAGTCTTGTACCTCCCATCTTTCAAGGTATCCCCCAACTCTAGAGGGTGGTAGCCTCCCGGACAGTACTTCTCTAGTGGTTCCGAGTCATTGAAACAACTGTGATATACTTGTCCTGGGAACGAGGAATAATAACGGCGGGCGGGACTGAGCTGGTTACGGCATAGAAGAAAGACTGAATGTGCTTTGGAGGAGACAAGAAGCACACTGGGAGAAATCCGGTGGGCCATGGTTGATGTATAAGTTGTGAATATTTCTGACAGGTTTGGCTTTTATCGCAATGAAAGTCACTTTGAAATGAGTGCGTGATGTATGATGCCTTACAAGTTAACTATGATGCTGTTATTGTGTAACGGTTGTGTGTTTATTCGCTGAGACTTTGGGCGGAAAACCTTAACTATATAGATAGATAGTCTAATTCTGGTTGACCACAGCCGCAATCATTCTTGAATAGTCTCGCTAAACAATAACAATTTCCTTATATACCTCGCAGTCATTCTTTTCTTGTTCATTCGCCCCCAAGCCACCCAAAAGCTTTAACTTCATGCTGGTCATATGCCATTCTGACTCTGACACATACGCCTCGACTGCTCTCCATTTCTCAGCTTGCTGTCTCCATTCATCACCAATATTGATATCAAACACAGGAAACTGTCTATTAATGACCAGAGCTTCAAATACTGCATATCCAGACTGGAGCGGCTCTTGGTCCGTACGTGTTTCGTCAAACAGAAAGGCAAACACTGTCTCCGCAAGCCTCCGTCGTTCAATTTCTGAATGCACAATCTGAGAAAGCTGTTCCTCGGTAAAAGATTCTTCTATCTCTGAGTAAGCATCATTTCGAGTATTATCCGGTCGTGTTGAAACAAACGACCCATAACGATTGAGCTTTCCGAAAAAATCCGACTGCCACCGATCGTCAAGTTCGTCTTCACTGTACACTAATCTCCGTCGAAGTTCAAGATAAGGCAGATTCAAATTCGTTACGACAGATTGTGACTTCTTCTGTGCCAGCCAGTTTAGACATTCGCCCCATTGTCGTTCAATCTCATCGTCTGTTGGCAACTCTTTACCTAAAGTCTGATACACTTTATCAATACTTCGATAAAAGCGCCACCAGAACACCCGCGCAAACTCAGCGCCAATGTTAAATAGTGGGAATTTTTCAACCGCCTTATTCGGGCTATCAGAGTTATGAAAAACGAATAACCAAAGGAGCTCAAATTGCTCCCTATAAATTAGGTTGAAGAATCGCGTAAACGCCGTGTCGCTCCCAGAAGATGTCGATGACGACGCTATGTGTTCGTCAAAGTTCTTATCAAGTTTCTTGTGGATGACAGAGATGCTGGTATGGATGCCATCCCACTCGTTGAACATAGCCTCCCAGACCAGCAGACTATTCAAGTTGAGATTAGATCCTAGAGCCTCAACGCTCGGTGACCATGGTTTCGATATCCAACGCAGAAATGCATCCAGATATTCAGTTTTAAAGCTGTGCCCGTGAGGTGTGTTCAGCGGATAGGATCGGCTCTTTTGAATGTTTTCTGGAGTGCGCAAGGGATAGTTGTGCGCGACGAATTGTAGCTGCCGGAGTCCTGTTTCGAGGTCGGCGTCTAGAAAGGTCGACAGCCTGTTTTCGGGTGTATCAACCAAATTGAGAGGAGGAAGAGGAATATTTTTTGCTATACATGCAGCCAGAGGTGAGTAGTAACTATACAGCTGATCCTTTCCATAATGCTCTGTCCAATGGAACCAATGGGAGGAAATAGGTAGCCACATGGATGGATCAAGCTGGATCGTCTCAAGAGATTCGGGCGAAGGTGCCAAACTCTTGTACCCCCTAAAGGTATCTTGAATCTTGGATCTATACTCTTGTTGAAGTGATGTTTGTAGATCGTCTGCTACCCGCCATTGTTGGTAGATAGTCGTGTACCGCCGACTGAAAAATCTCGATAATCTGTCCGGTTCACAGTGATAATTGTTGAAAAGCTGCCTTGTAGCTTCCGTCAGATCACCAATTTGCTTTAGGAAATGTGCTTTGCAAATTATCCTCCGAAGGTAAATGCGACGCTCTAGTCTCCTCTGTTCTTTGAGAGTAAGCCAGCATTTATGCGTCGCCTCCCAGTTCGCCAATTTCGACCATGTCCATGTTCTCTGCCCACCCAGAAGCCAAGCCCAATCACTGAGATATCTGATTGCATCGACTTTTGGTGCCCACCCAGTAGCCGATAATTGGTAATCACAGAGCCCAATAAATGTATATATGTGGGTGTCTGCTTTCTTTCGTAGAATCAAGAAGAATTCATATTCATGAACTTCAAAAATGCGGTCCGTTGGTTCGCATCTAGATGCGACATGTAGTGGTAAGGAGACTTGAACTTGACCAACTGTCGCCGTCGTCATTCCATCAGCTGTCACCCGGAAGCCATTGTACAGATATGGAGCCAACACGTCGATCTCTGCAGCTACAACACACAAGGATCCCGTACCACGGTGAACTCTAAACCTCTGCTTTTTTGATGGTCCACTCGAAGTGATGACATTGGGTAAAAATGATGTTTTTGTCCAGGCTCTTCGATTTAATTGTTGGCTTTTGACACTCCAGTCGGGTACCCATGACGGCAATCCCGTCATTAAATGACCTTGACTGGCCATATCGAGTACCCTTCCGGCTAGCTTGGTCAACTTGTCTGTCACAAATCTGGAAGCCAACCCCGTGTATACAACCTGTGGCGAGAGCGTATAATCTGGCTCCGGCGATGCTTTCCAGAGTCCCAACAGTGCAAAGACCTTGTCCCTTGGATCTGTTGCAATGCAATCCCAAGTGTCTTCGAGTAACGCCAAAAACGACTCAGCATCATCGAGCTGTTTTGCACGGCCAAAATGTCGAACCCATTTCCGGGTCATCAGTCGCTGCAGGTTCGCGTGAAAGAAATCCCAGCCCATTGATTGCTGCTTATAGAGAACGATAGCCTTCTTCGCGGACGCGATTTCCTGTACTACCCATATACGAGAGAAATACGGGTTATGACACAGGATCTCAGGATCATCTATGAAAGCTGTTGATTTACCGCCGGCGTGGTCTACGCTCAGGTATATCAACACACGGCTGGCTGCAGAGTATATGTCTTTCATCAAGCCAACTTGATGCGTCCGCTCAGAGATGTCTGACTGGTTGATACATATGGAATCTATCCATAAATACCTATCCTCGTCTTCGAGTCGGCAATTCTTCAGTGCATCGAAGCAGTTCTCCGTAATTGGCAACATATTCCATGATTTGCCAATGAAAATGGTATGATCCTTTTGTCGATTGCCAGAGATTGTGGCCCAGGTGTATGATAAAGCTTCATATAGCGTGCGATTTCGGTCGTCATCTGGCAGCAGTATACTTGGTTCATCCGTTTTGGGCTCTTCACTATGAAGGTCGATGGTTTCAAGGTAGCCGTGCAAAGGGTCCGCGAAGCGACCTTTGGACAGTTTCAAAACGCGAATCTTGGTGCCTTGAAGTTGCTTATAGGCAGGTTGGTTGTCGAAAGACGTTTGACTTGGCCATTCATCGATAGATGATGAGGAATGGGTTGTGGCATTGATTGATCCATGCGGATAACAGGGCTGGTCCAGATGGAGTTCCAAGGCCTTGACAAGCGACTTATCCTTGTTAAAGATATAGGGTTGACCGGTGTAATCCACAGAAGGTGGCCAGGTCAACTGCATGGAAGACCTTTTGGGGCCTTGCGGTATGTCAAGCTCATTTCGTTGGTCTTTCCCCACATCAAACGGCTGAGCCACCTCACCACAGTCCATACAAACTGGGATACCAAGACCATCGTATATCACTACATCGGATCTCCTACAGTGGGGAGGGTGCCAATTGTGCATCATGGTGATATTTCTGTCACTTGTGTTCAGCTGAATCCTTTGTAACTTTTCGCGAGCCTACATGAGGCCCCGAGAGTGGAATTGACGCAGTCAGCATCATCTTAATTTGGTTAGACTCAATCGTACTGCGATGACTAATACTACCCAATGCTTCAATCTGCCTTTGTGAACGTGGGGATATCTTGTCCGGGGGCAAGAAAGAGTTTATTCTGACCCAGACGTGCTGTTGGTAAATAAAGTGTAGAACGATCTAGTTTAAACATAGAAGGGATTCGTCTTTTCATATCGAGATTCTGTGACGCGCCATGTATCGAAAGTCTCAGAGAGTTCGGAGATATTTGCCTGGTATCAGAAATGCTCTCTAGTTTACTAGACATTTTAGATACTTCTTTTTGTAAACAGTCAGCAAAATCGGCATGACTACGTGTTTTCCCTTTGCGGTTACGGACAAGGTCACTCCGAGCTCACGAGATCGATCTTGGCTTATGTAGCTGTGTAGTACACTCAACAATTCTCAAATCCAGTCTAGCGTAATATGGGGTAAAGATGTCGCAATCACGAAGCAGATTTTACCGTGGCCCTTTAACGATGTCAGTCTGTTTCGGAGATGGGGCTGATGGACCAAGCACTCAATCTCCGAGATATACTCCGCTGGCTTACCACTTCAAGATAGATTTCCGATGACGAACTAAAAATGCTGAGATAGACGATGTAACTGTGTTTTTGTATAAGAGAGATAGTCTGTGGTAATAGTGACCATCATGAAAAAGAAGCACTTGTAGCATTTTCTTGTTTAACTATCGCCCATCATGCTTAGTTCTCTCGTTGTCCTTGTCCTTGCCAGTCTCTCCGTCGCTTCTCCAACGCTTGAGAAGCGAGCTATCACTTGTCTACGTGTTGGACAGACGGCCACAGCCTCATGGACGAACAGTGCTGGCAAGAGATGCACCTTCACTGGTGTTGTCGGTAGCAACTACGGACCCAACCCTTCCGGTTCTGGAGAGTAAGTTCTGTCTTTTCTCTGTCCGTCTTGTCTCTTGATGCTAACTTAGTAGTTACTCTTGCAATGGACGATGTGGTGCTGGCTGTAGTGGAGCTGCTCTAGGAAACGCCTATACTCAGGACTGCTTCTCTCACGATATCTGTTCGTATTTCAACAACGCCAGCGGTGGTGCCAGGTAAGTCTTTCTTAAGTTCAAGTAGAGACAGGATCTAACTCTTGCAGCGACCCCAACTGTGGTGCAGCTTTCAACGCAGCGGTTGATGACACTGCACTTGGCTCTGCCAACGGTTGTTCACAAACTAACCCAAGCAATGGAGTTGCCAAACCTAATGGTGCGCCAGTCTGCGTGTAAACGAACTATTGGCACAGTGTCAGTAGCAATTTTAATGATTAAACCATATACACACCCGGATTCTTTATATAAACAAGGATTTTTAAAGCTCAAGATTTTATTTGTTCTCTATGTGGTGTGCTGAGATCCATCAGGAAGCTCGTGTTGGAATTCCAACGTAGATAATCAAGGCAAATCCTAGGCACTCTTGCAAGCTTTATCACCAGAAGAATACAGACGTACAGATTACTAGTCAAGTGGATGTTGTAAGCTTTCCATATATTGTTCTGACGATTATGTGTCATTATAGTACTAGGTTAATGAAACCTTGATTCAGATGTTAGTGGCTCTACGTTTGATAAGGTTCAAGATAGAATTACTAGTTCAACTCCTGGCGTGGTTGGCTTCTTGAAGATGAATCCAGATCGATATAGTCAATATTAAGTTAGTAGTTTGATCAGCTAAATCCTAGCCCTCAGTCGGCGTGAAGCTCGGCAGGCTTGACGTACACCCAGTTCTTGTTAGCTGTGACCGGGAGTCCTTCCTTCTTCTGGGCAATGGTGAAGTTCTTGATCATTCCGTCAATTTGTTCTCTGTAAGAATCCTTCCTGTCAACCCAAAGGTGAATACCACCTCGCTCAACGTTAACACCACGGAAGATCATAGGACCGTCACTGTCAGGGGTATCACCACCAGCAAGGATGGGTCTCTTCCACTGATCAATGTAGGTCAGGATG
The DNA here is from genome assembly GCA_013618495.1 of Fusarium longipes. NCBI lineage: Eukaryota > Fungi > Ascomycota > Sordariomycetes > Hypocreales > Nectriaceae > Fusarium > Fusarium longipes. The sequence goes on from JABFEY010000014.1 coordinate 463,756, forward strand.
GCTGCCCATTTGCCCTCCTTCCATGTAGCGGGAGCCCACAGTCCGGGAGTCATCTTAGCGTCGAGGTTCTGCTTCTGCACCTTCTGAGTGTAGGCCTTGTCTTCGATCTGCTTGCGAGCGGTAGTGATCTCCCCCTTCTTAGTCTTGAGGAAAAGGGAGACACCAATAACGTTCTTGGCAGGGACGTTGTAGCCGTACTTGGGGTCCGAAGCGACCATTCGTACGAGCTCCTCAGAAGCAGCGCTCACCACGTAGACCTGGATGCCGTTGGCCATCAGGCGGTTGTAAAGCTCAACTTGACCCTCAAAGACCTTCGGTGGGGACACTTCAGTAGCGGTGACTTTACCATCCTCGAAATAAGTAGTGGGAATGGTCTTGTTGTACGCCATCAACTCATCAACGTAACCCTTAAGCTCACGCAGCGGGAATCCACTAAAGATCTGTGCCGCCCAAGGATAACAGATTGCATCCTCAATCTCACACAATCGTAAGTAGTAACTGTAAAGTGACTCCTTGTGCTTCTTGGTGTCCTTGAAAGGGACGAGCTTCAATGTAGGGTCCATGGTTTCACGGGTCAGAATTCCCTTGTTCTCGAGGTAAGGGAGAAGGGACTCTTCAAGATCGAATTGATAGCTGGTGTTGTCCATGTCGAAAACAGCATATTGTCCCTGGTTGGCATTTGCGGCGATCATTTTATTGAGGGCCTTGGCTGCGCCTTTGGGCCAATGCTTGAGTTCGGGACCTTTGAGAGCCTTTGACGGAGCAGCGACAGAGGGAGAACTCAGGCTTGTCAGCCAAAAGGCAGTGACAACAACATCTGTAGTGAATCTCATGTTGGAAGCTCAAATTGAGAGTGAGAAGTCGGGAAATGAACGAAGAAGGCAAAGAAATTGTTCTCAGCCCTCAACCATCAGCCCGGGCATCACAGACGTATTAAAGGGCGGCACTTGAGCGTCAACCCATGGGCTCAACGGCCCGACATTTATTCCTCTAGTCAATTCGCTGATAACATTGTGAGAGGTAATATCGGGTGGTTGGCCTAGGCGTGACGATCTTGACTTCTTTAGAGATGTTACCCCACTTGCACTTTTTCTGAGGGATTTGTTCCAATGTGAAGCTATCCAGTAACACAACAGTCAAAGACGTCTTTGTTTCGAACCATTGAAGTCTCGATTAACTAGCATGAAGCATGACTGTCAATTTAACTCTAATCATCGCTCTAGTTGACACTCAATTGCCATGTGAGCATACTAATGAAGCTCAGCTCGCAGTGCGATGTAAGCCACTTGCTCCTCTAGGCCAAGCTATTATCTACAGGGGAGGGTTGCACATGTCGATAAATGGCCAAGGTCTACGTCACTACAACTAGGACAGGCTTTTCTCAAAGAGGAAATTACAGGACAACAACAGGGTAGTCTACAATTGGCCAAGCAGAGATACGATTGGAAAAAACATGTTCCAAGATCCTTTACTCCAATAATACACTGTCCAAGGTTACACCGCTAATATCAGGGGCTCTGAAGCAAGCTCTTATCGAACAGGATAAAGTTTGATTCCTGGACTCAACCAGCAGCCCGAGTTTGTCATTCTCAACGCAAGGGTTTTAGCCTTTTCCAAAGTAATTGTGCAGAGTATTTCCCTGCTTTTTAACTCCCTTTTGCGGTTGTTTTGGAGAAATGGGCGCCTTTTTACCAACTTCCAGTACTTCCATGAATTCTTCAAACTCGGCCTTGGGAACTATTCCACCACTTGCTTCTTTGTGTCCACGGGCGAAGGATTCTCCCAAGCGCTTTCGCAACGTCGGGTCATTCGCCCGCGACGCTTCCTCACGAAGAATTTTGATGATGTTAACAGGGGGGTCCTTGCCTCTGGCACATTTCGGGACGCGGCACGAAAAGTTGACCAAGCCTGGTAAGTACCCTTCGTTCGCTACGAGTATGACCTCTAGCTTGGGTGAAGTCAAATGGCCAGCCCAGCGAGTCGCAATAACGGGGTGTATCTGAGCCTGAGAATTGATACGAAACACTGCGATCCTGCCATCTGATGAGAATTGAGGTGGTATGCGAGCGCGATTCCTGACTTCTTCATTGACTTCTTCTCTCGCTGCTCGTAATGTTTCGTTTTGCAGAATATCGATGGGTGCAGAGGCTGCTTCCAATGCTTTCCAAGCCCCAGGCACATCATAGGCTGCGGTTCGTCGAGGAGCATTTATGAGTGATACAACACTATTGATGGCCTTTTTCGTGTATTTTTTAAACATGGCCTTGAAATCAGGAAATGGGGGTTCCCACTTGATACTATTGCCCAGATCACCGTGTACGCCCACGGCACAGAGCCAGCTGCACGTCTCCTCAACGTCATGATGCAAGTCGTGGCAGATCAGATAGGTGAGTAACGAGCTGGTAGCCACAGGTGGACTGTCGCACGCTGTAACAAAGGTGGCGCCTTTGGGGTGATCCTTCTTCTCCGCATAATGGTGGTCGATTACCAAGGCTCGATGTGGTTCATCAATAAGAGGCGGTGATTCTCGTGATCCTTGGTCAAGGACAAAGATGAATGAAGGTTTGTACGAGGCCATGTCCCTGCGTGATTCTTCATCGTGAACGTTGAGACCTTTCTTCATCACGTAAGCTGATATCAACTCTGGGTCAAGACCAAGCAATATCAGCGCCTTTCTGAGTATGGCCCCAGCAGCGAGACCGTCGGCATCCTTGTCGGGAATGATGAGAGTAGGTTTGGATGCAGCCACACTGTGACATAAGTATGAGAAAAACTAGTTATAAAATCCTCGACTTATCACTCGGGCTCGGTATTTGGACATACCATTCACGGATGAAATTCCTTGCAGCTTCTATTTGATCCTTTGGCGCCGGCCATATAATCTCGCCATTGTCATCCCTCCGCGATGGTGTCTCATGGTATTCGGGTAACCTAGTTGTAGTCTCTGCGGATCTTGCTTTCTTTGGACTTTGTTCCTCCTTTTTTAATCGTGCTGCAGAGGCGCTCCGTTTCATGGCGAATTGTTTTCTAGGGATGAAGAGCACTGGACTTCTGGCAGTGTAATTGTACAATATTCTCTGCCTTGCCAAGGTCGATCTAACTGCTGATATTGATGTAAAGAGGCGCATTTTGAGCTTCTTTGGTGGCACGTTGGCCTCAAGTGCATCATCGCTTTGTCTCGTGCTGGCTGAGAAAAAAACACTGTCGTCATAGAAAATCTGTGGCCGTGCACTAGGGACTTAGCCACGCCCAGCCACAGATTCCTCCATCGCCCAGAAGCCAGACTCGCAATTGAGTCATCGGCTGGATAAATGGGAGTCTACTGGAGCAGTTTTGTGTTCATTTTTTGACACGAATTGATCTTCTGGCTGATTGCGGAACTTCCAAGCATTGACTGGAAGGGACTATACTATGTATGAACAAACAAGAACCACATTTGCCACTAAACCCAATAACACATACAACAAGTTCTACTACCAATTCTACCTAGCGGTTGAGATAGTGAAGTCAACAATGGTTCAGGTCTCAATGTGCCAGTCCTAAAAAGGCTGAGGCTGAGGCTGAGGCTGAACGCTTGCGGCAAGACTCTGTGATGGAATGCGGATAAGGAACTGGACCCTTGAGAAAGGAACTATCTCGATAAAATTGATTGGCTTCCAGTTATGATGGAATGTAGTAACAGAGCGGCTTATCAGGATTGTGCTAGATTGCTGATACTAACCCGATCCTCTGGAACTTGGGGCTGACGGCTAAAGGTTGTATTGAACGGATCAGGAACGCCAATTCTATTGAGGTCAGAAACTTGGATTTGGAAGATTCAAGGCTGATAGCCAAGACCTGTTCCTGGCTATTTAAAACCAACGATGTACTCCGTGAGATATTTTTCTCTTCGGACATTCTTTCTACTATCATTTGAGACGATTCCAACACCACCATGAAATATTCAGTCGCAATTATTCTCCTCTCCGCCATCGGAGTTACTGCACAGGCAGCAAACTGTAGCATGGTCGAAGACTGTCTAAAAGCGGGACCCAACGTAATGCAACTCTTCCCATCTGCCAGTGCAGCCACTAACAAAGACTTTAGCCTGATGGCTGTATGAACAATGAGCGGTGTCTTTGTGGGACTCACAAGGAAATCTACAAGTAAGCAAGTGCACTTTGTTTTGCAAATTTGCATACTGATTTATCTCTGCACAAAGCTGTTATATCAACTGCGAAACCGACTCCAGAGCCAAAACGGCACAAGAAGATGTGGACAAATACTGTCCAGTGGTGAGAAAGCGATATTCCAACAGCTTGTATTAGGATGTTGATCAGATGAGATCTCTGTGTCCTGTAAGGTCTAATATGTAAATACGGTCATGAGCCCGACAAACAACCTTCAATATAGGTCTTCGTTTTCAAGGTCATTGCGGTTTCCAGAATAGTGAAAAGAAACTTGTCCTGTGCACAATAAATGATACAACAAACATTCATCACTAAGACATTAGTGATGAGATGGAAAGAAAAAAAAAGAATACCTGTTGAACAGGTGGCTGGATCTCTCCCGCCGGGAATTGAACCCGGGTCTCAAGCGTGACAAGCTTGCATACTGACCACTATACTACGGAAGATGAACAATCTGGAGACTGCTGTAGCGAGGGGGTTGTTGAAAACTGTGCTAGAGATTATGTATTATATAATCTGCTTTTCTTGTCACCATTTTCAGCTCGGAAACCGACTATGACTAATGGAATTCGCCAATCAAAGTCAGCCATCTGGTAAAGATTCTTCCGCTTCGGTTTATGACGACAGCAGTTGTTCCCACTATATTCTCGCTAACCACGATCGACTTTTAGCGCGAACCATTTTATCTCGGAGCCTCGGAGGTAGAAAAGTATATATGTTACGCGTAATGGGAAATCAACCAGAATTACGCCCATCATTTTTATTTCGATATCCTTTCCATAATTCTGTTTGTGCTCCATTCTCGCCATCATGCCGGGCTCCAGCGATACCGCCTCGCAGGGTCCTGCTACTAATAGAATCCTAGAAGAGCTCGGTCTTTTGTCTCTGTATAGTTCAACCCGAGACATCAAGATCCTCTGTGCACAAAGATTCATCCGCCTCTTCGCCTATGGCGCATCTACTCTCGTTCTCGTCGCGTTTTTGCGAGAACTCGGCATTTCTACTACTCGTGTCGGATTGTTCATGACTCTGACGTTAGCTGGCGATATCATCATCAGCTTTGTGCTTGCTTTATTCGCTGATGGCGTGGGTAGACGGGCTGTTTTGGCTTTAGGTGCTGTCCTGATGACTGCCAGTGGGATTGTGTTCGCGACATCAAGCAATTACTGGGTCTTGCTGGCTGCCGCTATTCTGGGCGTTATTAGTCCCGGGTAAGACGCAAAGATCTGCGAGATTGATATTCAATGCTAATATATTATGATAGTGGCAACGAGATTGGCCCCTTCCGTGGTGTCGAAGAAAGTATCGTGGCTCATCTCACTGATGCAGCCAAGCGAAGCGACATCTACGCCTGGTACAGTCTGTGTGGCACTGCCGGCGGCGCATTCGGACTCTTGACTTGTGGATGGGTCATTCATTATATGCGCGTCAATCTTGGCATGGACGTTATCGACATCTATCGCAATGTCTTCTACGGATATTCTACGATCGGAGTGCTGAAATTTATCTCGGCTGTCATCTTGAGTGCGGCGGTAGAAGCGCACGATGAGGAACAAGTACTAGCATCAAGCGCAGCCACTGGTGAACAAGCGCCTCTACTCGCTCAAACTGCCCAGACACCGAGTCAGGCTCCACTGAAGAAGCAGCTGCGAGCTAAGGTGTCTCGTGAGAGTATCCCAGTTGTTGTCAGTCTTTGTGCACTCTTTGCTCTGGATAGTTTTGCATCTGGCCTTGCTCCCTTGTAAGTACCGACGCAAAATTCTTGATATCTGCCTTGAGACTAACAGCTATGAAAGGTCCTGGATCACTTTCTATTTCAAGTCGCAATATCATATCGAAGAGGGACAGCTTGGATCAATCTTCTTCACTACCAGTATTATCGCTGCTGGCTCCGTGCTGGCGGCATCATCTCTTGCTAAGCGATTCGGCAATGTCAAAGTAAGTTTGCCCACTATGGCTTTCATCCTGATGACATTACTGACGGTACGCCCCAGACTATGGTCTTCACCCACATCCCTTCAGCCATCTTCCTGGCCTTGATTCCCATTCCCAACGAGGTTCACATTTCTGTTCTTTTTCTGATTCTACGCTCCTGCACACAGTCCATGGACGTTGCGCCACGAGCAGCCTTTCTCGCCGCTATCATCCAGCCAAATGAAAGGACTGTCGTCATTGGACTCATCAACGTAGCCAAGACCACTGCTCAAAGTTTGGGTCCACTTACTACTGGACTGCTGGCGGATTCTGATTACTTCTGGGTGGCGTTCATCATGGCTGGATCTCTAAAGGTGTGCTATGATCTGGGATTCCTCGGTCTATTCAAACATCGTGAACATGCGGCGGCAGCCACTAGAAGCGTCCAGCAAGCATAAGTTAGTCTTTAGGTATCTTACGGTACAAACATCTTTCTTATAGATTGACGTCTTGTCACAAAATGAGGACACTGTAGAAGAAATAATTGAGTTCCAAGCAGAACGTGCTACATAAAACACGCTATAGCATACATTCAAGAAAGGTGGTTATTTGTTGCGAAGATCAGTACATACTTCCACCCAAAGCCTCGGCATTGATATGCGAACTCTCCCCAACAGCCTTCTTCACAACAATCACTAGATCATCCAGTGTGCCCAAAAACCTCACAAACGCATAAACAGCTGCAGACCAGTGCCTCCCCTGCGGTGTGGCTAAGTACTCTTTAGAATTACCTTCATCCTGCAAGTCTCCTTTGAGATTTCTGAATTGCAGTGCCCTGCCTACTAATGGTGTTGGCAAGATTGCTGGGAGCGGCTCTCCAGAGATCAAAGAGTGCTGGAGAAGTGTCAAGGTCGACATGAGATCTGCGATGAGATTTTCGTCGGCTGCGGTTAAGCGTTGCATGAACCGCTCCCGTACTGGAAGAGGAAGTCTTGTAACAGTCAGGCCAAATTGAGTGAGAAAGACGTTGAGATTGGTGCACAGATGGTTGGCTCGACTGAGTGTTTGGATGTCGAGATTTGATGTTGAGAATTCGAATTTCGTCTTTTGAATCGGAAGAGCGATAGAATTAAAGACTTCTTCCGAAGTTGTCGCTTCTTTCTCCATGACTTCAACAAAGTCTGCTGGGGGTTCGCGCCACACCGATATGAGAAGAGCATAGCGATCCCGAACACTTGAGATTTGACTGGACATGATTTGTCGGTAGTGCCTATTTCCTGAAAGAGGTCTGGGCAGGAGTGCAACAAGAACGGCTGCACCAAATCCAATCAACACGAGAAGAATCCTTCGCCAGAATACTTCATACCCCACGCCGGGATTGCCATAGCTTGGGATGTGCGTGTCAACCCAACTGTATGAGACAACCATGTACATGGTGGATGTAAGCATGAGAGCAGCTACCATGTGCTGTGGGGGAGCAAAGAGCCTCCACCACATCATACCAACAATGGCGACAGCCATAATAGCAGCAAGACCATATTGGTTACCCGGACCATTTCCAGATCCGATATACCAGCACAAAAGACCAAGGACACCCCCAGCAGCAGTACCAAGAGTTCTGATGATAAGTCCAGCGGTGAAGTCAGACATGTATGGTTCAAGTGCCATTTGAGCCATGATTAATGCCCACAATCCCTTTTCTCGATAGTAAAATCCCGCTGAAGAGGTTATAACGGCAGGAACAGCCAAAGCAATCGTTAATACCAGCGTCCGCAGAGCGTGAAGACCTTCAACGCCAGTGAAGAAGTTGATGAATCCTAAGAAGATAAGGCTTGGCTTCTTCCGTTGTCGACTCGTCGTCTGTCGCATACTTCCCAGAAGGGCCGCTGCTGTCTTCTCTGTATCCTCTAGCTCGGGCTTGTCCTTCGCTTTCTTCTTGAATAGACCACGCTTCTTTTCAGGTTTTGATATCGCCGACATTGTACGTGTAAGGTCCGTGGTCCCGGCAAGGGTAGAAGGGGGTGCGTCATTCGAAAGTCCTAGTGAGAATAGTTTTTGAAGGCCTTTTGGAAACCACATGCGTGTCTTTGTTCGAGTCTTTTCCATCTCCACAACTTTTTCAAGGACGATACCAACGCTTTGGGACAGATTAATCAAGCGTTCGTGATACAACAGACCCGACATAAGACCAAACATAGGCGGCGCACGGTTGCCCTCGTAAATGATCTTGCCATCCGCATCAAAGAGATGGGCATGGGGCGCAATTAACTGTTCAGCGGCGGAGTCCTCAAAATCGTCCAGAGCTTCTTGCAGTGATGTAAGGATTTGCTCGTGTTGAGCTATCACATCGTCTTTGGAGCCTGATAGTACCTGGACAATAGCATCGATGCTCTGTCCTAAAGCCTGTAGCAATGGCGTGGCGCAGGAGGATAATGCGTCGACAGACTTGATTATCATTTCTTCTGTGTCAGGATGTCTTGTGAGTTCACGGAAATCGGCTGCTTTAGCAATATGATATGCGAGAGGATGGTTGTCCTTGTCCGAGTTTTCGAGAGCATTTACCGCGTTGGTAAGAGCCTCGTCTTTCGCATAAAGTTCTTCGCGCGAGATAGACAGCTGCAAGAGCTCGCCGAATGACACCAGGACTTGGCGTAGTGGCTCTTGGAAAGACTTGATATCTTCGGGGCTCCATTTTCGGCGTGTGAAGTCCATTGAAAGAAACTTGATAGCAGACTCGATGCTCTTGTTGGACCCAGCCAAGGCCATCTTTAGTTCCTGCAGTCGCTTTGGTTCGAACCTTGATCTAGTCTTGAAGTGCCATGTTAAAGATTTGATGTAGCTGTTCATCGGACGAAGCAAGTCGGCCATACTTCCAAGAGTGATCTGAGAGGTTGACTGGGGGAAGAATAACAGGTTACAAACTGCGCCGACTCCGACTGCGACGGCAGTGGGCAGAATCAATACTTTTGGAATCGTGCCCTGGAACGTAGGGATGAGCGGTGCAATGGTCAGATAGATATCTGATATAGTCATGGAGAAGAGCGCCACGAGGGTGAGATTTGGTGCGGAAACGCGTAGACGAGCCTAGATAAAGATGATGAGCTAAAAACAATGTCCTACAGCGAGGTGACTTGCTGACCATTAGGTATACAAATAATCCGATCATGCAAAAGTATGTCACCGATACTCTTGTGTCGAGCATGAAACCTTGGTAGATGGCAATCTGCTGATACGTCCCTTGACCAGAAGCTTGGTCAACGTTGGTCGTGTTCTGGGGCATTGATTGCTGCAATTCAGCATATCGTTGCAGCAGATCGGCCTGGGGTCTTGTCGCCAAAGCTGCCTTCATAGTGATTGTTCCCCAAGCCCAGCCAAGGGCCATACCGACGCAGATCATCAAACCAGCGAGGACATGGATGAAGACGACGCCAGATGGTGGCATGATAAATAAGACGATACTGAGATGATTCAGTGTGTGTCATTGTGAGAGAAAACGCGTCGCAAACTCACCATCCGAAAAACGTTGCTTGTCCAAGCACTCGCAAAGTGTCGCTGATAATGATAAACAAGGTAAATATCCAGACAGCCACAGAGCATTTGAACAAGATCTTGAGGTCTTTTGCGTTGAAATGATCCAGCCACGCCGGGAGTCTCTTGGGGTTATTGAAAGCATGAAACGACGCCTCCTCGTTGCCAATTGAGGCGTCATTCTTGGTTTTCGACCGCTTGAGCGCCATCTTTTGACACTGTTACCGGCTGGGCCGGCAATTGTTATTGTTTTATGTTTTTTTTTTTTTCTCTCTTTAGCTTTCCCCTACAAAGGTGGTCAATGAGGATCGTCATGCCAATGCGAGGCGGAATTTGGAGCTTGTCTCATTATGTAAGTTTTCTCATCTCGTGTAGCCTGCACTAAGACAAAAGAGTGCAGTAAAAGCTCGTATCTAGGCGCTATGAATGTTAAAGCCTGCCAATCTAAACGCTTTGTTCGCGTGCTCCTTGCAAACATGCAATTGACTTTTCTGTATGGACAATCGAGATTTGGCTGTCGGCTGTGCAGCGGCTATAGTCGTCTGTGTAGTCCGGTATTCTGAATGAAGGATTACCTCGTCTCCTTTATCTCAGGCCCCAGGCATACAGTATGATCAGCCGCTATGAAGCATCAGGATCGACTGGTTCAATGCTTGAGGCGAACACTTCTTGTAAACATATTGTGAGGTCTTTGTCATCCAATCTTGGGCGAATGGTTTAGTGGTATAATACTCCCTTAGCATGTTCGTTCTTCTGAGCTCATCATTGGGAGTGGTCCAGGGTTCGATTCCCTGTTCGTCCATCGTAGGTGGTTTAATTCCACCATTATCCACATATTTTTGTTTTCTCTTTTTTTTCTTGGTACATTCATCTCAGCTGCCACACTCACTTTTTGTCTTACCCTTTTTCAATGGTACTACCCTAGAGTGATACAGAATGACCCAGAGAATGACATTTATTTCCTGCTCTTGGGTCACTTTAGCTGTGTTATTTTTGTGAAACAATACAATTATCATGATTTGAGTATGTGAAGCGCGTTCCTGTTTGCTTTACTCTCTCTTTGACGCGAGCGCATTGTCATGTTGTGACCCTGTCATGCGGGTTGTCACTTAGCCCATGTTGGAGGCACTATGAACATTGATACTGAGATGTATGCCATGACACACAATCTACAGCATTAAAATACTTGCATAACAGCCTGACTGAGAAAAAGATTTTAGACTGGTTTCAAAACGTTGTGAAACATCAACATTAAACAGGCATCCAGTCAATGCCAGTCGCAAATGCAAGGTTCCATCCATACATTACTACCCCCCCACAAAAGGGACAGCTGTTCTCATTCGCTAAGTGGCATGCACAAGCCAGCCTGTCACTAACTAATCATCTTAACGTTTTCCCACATCAAACCAACGTCCATCATCGATCACGTCGCGTTGCATCACGTCTCATCACCTGCATTCTGTCAGCCCTACAACGTTAGTCAAGTCACTCGTTAATTCACATGTTTTTCACGTAAAGTCCCGCTCGCTTTCAAAGGGTCGGGTCAGGTCAGGTCAGGTCAGGTCAGCATGGTTCGCGCCATCAATCTCCGCCTCGCCCTTCAGGCAACCGCCATCAAAGTCTCGGCCAACCTGGTTACCCAACTCATCATCCACCTCAGGGCACCCGGTGGCCACTCACCTTTCGATGAGCAGCAGGTTATAGAGTTTGCCGTCTATGGTTTTGTTGGCTCTCAGGTCGGCAATGTCATCCAATTCATCCTCGAGGACTGTTTTCCAACCGGACACGCTATGAGGGGGGTCAACGAGGTCCTGCCTCCGGTCCACGGCGACGTCAACCAAGTATTGGAGAAAAAGGATGACGACAAGAAAGCCAAGACGAAAACGTGGTTCAACATCAGTCCTGACCTTATCTGGCGCAACGTTTTGGCCAAGCTGGTTCTGGATCAAACCATCGGTCTGGCCATCAGCGGTAGCGTCTTTCTCATATGCACAAACATCGCGCGCGTATCGCATCCTTCTATGGTCCTCGACGTTATTGGCGACAGGCTTTGGCCTCTTATCAAAGCTGGCTGGCACATTTGGCCGCTGGTAGCCATATGCAACTTTCTATGGGTACCCGTACGTTCAAGAGTCCTGGTCGCAGTCTGTGTAGGGTTTGGTTGGAGTATCTTTTTGAGTATCTTTGCTATGAAGAAGCAGCATTAAAAGAGCAAGACTCAACAGGGTGGCCTAGATCTGGAGTTTGGAGTCAGCGATGAGCGATGTATAACATGTACGTCTGGTATAGAGATTCCCCTACGGAACGCTTTTCTTTGTATCCCGGGTCAGGAGTTAGGGTGTCGGACAAGACTGTGTGTCAACCACTTGACATTGTATTTTGGTTTGCTACAAGTATTTGGTTTCTGCTTTCTGGACTGCCTAGGTATACTTTGGGGCTTCATGGAGCTTGATCAACAACTTTTCTTATGATTTTGTCTATAGCGGTACTCGAAATAGAAGCAAACAAAACCCGGTACTGATAAAATGTCTCTATCAAAACACAACAAGATACCTATGATAACATGCAGATGTTCAGAATCCTTATCAGACAAGCAAGATAAGGACTGGTCGCTCGATCCTTCCTACAATGGTTTAGCGCCACCTCCATTCGCCTCGCTCCTCCATCTAAGCTATCTCCAACTCACCTCACCCACCAAACTTCCCCGCCTCCGATCGGTCGGTTGACTGGACGAACTGCTTGATGGCATGAATGCGAAAGCAGTATGATTGACTGCTTCTTCTATCTCTATACTCTACGAAGCCATACCCTATTGTGATGCCCCCCCAGCGTCGATCATGGGTCGGATGTACAAGGTGCAAGAGCTTCAAGAAGAAATGCAGCGAGGAAAGACCCGCTTGTCAGCGATGCACCCTTGCTGGTGCGAAGTGCGAGTATGGCGTCAAGCTGCGTTGGGGAGGTCGGCCCTTCAATCGCTCCCCTTTCGGGGACTGTTTGATACAGAATGAGGGTAATGTCCAAAGACTAGGTAAGCCGTCTGTTTTCTTGAGATTATTCATGCAAGTACTGATGTCGTTAGATTTGAACCATAAAAACTTCATTTATGTTTCTCCCTCTACTGCCGGTTCCAGCCCACCCAAAGATGTATCATCGGCGGAACAAACAACCCATGATTCCCAATGGGTACCGCCTTCGCCACCAGCAGCCTCAGAGTCATCCGAGTCTTCGCAGCTAATTCTCTGTCCTCCACGCACACCGGCCCCTCTTACTCCCTCCGCCGAATTGTTCGGCCATCTATCTCCCTTGCACAGATCAGGCCTTCAGTACTTCACCGAAAGAACTGTCAGGGCTCTTGTGCCGCATCCTCAAGTCTTCAATGAGCTATGCGAACTCATCCTTCCCATGGCAATGTTCAGCGAGCCACTACTTCAAAGCATCGTTGCGCTCGCAGCAACACATCGACTTGCCAGTTGCCAGACGAAGGAGGAGCAGAGCGCCCAAGCCCTTGTTGTCGCCGACTGTCAAGCTCTCAGTTCCAGATCCCTTTGCCAGAAGCTGTCAGATTGTGCCGAGGATCAAGAACTTATCCCGCTTCTCGCCACTGCCAGAGCACTGTTTGTCTGTGAAGCGTTTGCCAGTGAGCCCCACGCGGACCGATGGAGTGTGCACTTTAGAGGAGCCAGAGGATTGATCTCACGAATTCAAGACAAAGGCCTTTTGCAAAGACCGTCGGATGAGTTGCGTTTCTTATTGCGGTGGTTCGATATGACGGAATCATTGGTCTGTCACTCCATCAGCGACCTCGCGCCAAAGCAATCCGCTATCCCATCACCAACGACCCTTCGACCTTTTGATTCAGACGATGAGCCTGTACATATTGACATGTACCTTGCGCGTACGAAGGACCTACTAAATGTCTTTAAGGAGATTGCCAGGCTGTCTCATATCAGGAACGAAAGGGCAATGTCAGAAGCTTTGTCTGAAGATGGACAAAACGATGCTGAGGTGTGGTGGCTGTTAAGCTATCTGCAAAGCATCATCGATCGAGATCAGGCTAACCCGCCTCCTGTCATGTCCATACGCAATCGGGTCTTGTCTGTCGCCGAAATTCAAGAGTACAGATTATCAAATCAGATATGGCAACTCACAGGTCTCCTCCTCATCCATCGACGCCTGCTCCACGTACCCAGGTCATCGGCACTAATACAAGACCTCATCCAGCGCATCCTTGAATGCACGGAACAGATGACACTACGTGATGGTCTTACTCCTGTTACACTACTCACGCCACCTCTGTTCTTTGCAGGTTGCGATGCTCTTTGGGACGACCGACCAAGGATCAAGACTGCATTACAGGGCGTTTCAAGCAGCCTAGGGCTCTTGAACACGCAAAAAGCATTAGAAATATTGGAAGAGTATTGGGAAGTGGACCCAGGTATTGAAGATGAATTAGCTGATAGATCGTGGCCTAGAATCAGCCAATTTTTGCCGTACTGATCGGTAGGAGTAGGGCGTCTCGGGCCCACTTGACGCGCCGATATGGTCGTCCGGCTCCGAGACAGTAGCGTTGCGAGCTAAAGTTACTCACGAACCACTACTCGGGAGCCACTGAGCGATGGGCAGATCCTTTTTGTGTTTAGAGGTGCTATTCACGACTATTTTTGAAATTGCACTGTTAGTATTGGGGCCATTTGTATGATTGTGTTTTAATAATGGACTGGCCTAGGTCTTGCAGCTGCTTTGATCAACAGACCCAGTCACTCCCAAGTGGGTGAGATCTTGATTATGCAGAAAACATGTAGCGGACAACTTGAGAAGATCACGATTGTCATGTTTCTCGTGCCCTGCTTCATGCTCTATAGCAAAAAAACATTGCAAGTACAGCAAAAAACATACAACAGCGGGGATTCGCTGGTCGTCACCGACCCAACTACTAATCCGCCCCTTACTAGCTTGACTATGGGAGAGCGGACGGGATCCCGTATTTTCTAGTAGGTATGGTCGTATGTGCTTGAAGGGGTTGCAAATTATCTCTAAGTAGACAACGTCTGTGAAAGGGAGCTAGTTCTAGTGGCCAGTAAAGCTTCAACGCCAGATAAACCTAGTGAGACATACGTGCCAAACGAGAAAAGTGGACAGGTCATGTCTCCCTAATAACATGTTGCTGTGGTGTTGACAGAAATCTTGTACACTATCTTGCCACAGTTCTTCCGATTCACTCGTCAAGTTGTCTTTATAGACCAATCCACGAAGCAACCAATGCTCCCACTAATATACCCACAAGACTTGGCATTACAACACTGACGCCGCTGGTACTTTGGGTAGATCTAACAGCTGTACTAGTAACCGATGCTGTAGCCTCCTGCCTATCCTCAGTCGTAAAAGACATGGAACTGCCAGTGATGGATGGTATCTCATCCTGCAGATATTTGGATCTTGCGCTCCTGATCTGTGCACTATAATCCTCGGCAGTGACAGGGGCTGTAGTTGCACAAGTGATGGGCTTTGGTTCCCAGGAACTGCCAGTGCATATGGGCCAGCCTTCGCACGTGCTGAGATTGAGCTCACCGCCGACACAACAGTAGGCTTTGTCGCCGTTGCCGTTGTCGTTACGAAGAATCCCCGGGCAGTTAAGAATCCCTGCGTTGTTCATCAGAAACACTGTAGTTTGAGCCAGAGTTCCCTGAAGCCATGATGCCATGCCGAAAGCTAATAAGATATGGGCAGCCGTTGAATGCATGATGGATAATGTGTGACTAGACTTGAGTAGGGATGGTGATTTCGTGATTGTGGATTCGCCCAATGCTGTAGTGTAGCTTTCAGAAATCGTTGGATTATCGACGATCATTTGATGATATAGTAGGAATCAACGCCCCTATAAGAAGATCCCGGGCAGCTGAGCAACCAATCCAACGTGCAGTTCTAGAACAAGTCCATTGCATGTATAGCTTGAAAGCCAAACGCCGGCCAGGCTTTTATCGCCATCTCATGACTGATTTATCGGCCACGTTTTTGTTTGACAATAGAAGTCGGACCTGAAACTCTGAATTCTTGAAAGTCTTGAATGTATGTGAAGTGACTGCCGATCTGTCAACTTTCAATGAGGTATTGTTGCGAACCTATTGGACCTACCGTGTATGAGCTGAGTAGACAGCCCCCACAAGGCTTCAATCAAGGGATCTCCCGACAACTGCCGCCAAGTAAAGTTTGGTATAGTTCGACGACACTAGAGCAACAGAGGCAATTCAAAATGCAATCCTGGCGTGGTTTTAAGTTTTAATCAGTGAAGAGGCAGCCATAATCTCTCTGACCTCGGTGACATCAACCAGCTAGCAGCCAGCAATTTTCGGAAAGTGGGAAGAAGTTGGGACTCTGCAAGGATATCTGTCATTCTATGGTCAGAAAAGTTCTGGAAATTAACATGATTTAGTTGTTCATGTTTGCCGGCTCCAAAAAAATTTGGATCTGTCGTTTTTAATGATCGACATTGGATCTCCGATCACATTCGGGTCTCTCGGAGCCGACTCTACAAGGCTAGAAGGGAAGCGAGAGACTTTCAAGTGGCGACTATCGTGATTGGATAGTTTCGATGATTAAGCTGTTTAATTTAGAGGCTCTGAGCGGACTGAAAAGGATGGCAAATGCTGACAGAGAAGATGTGCAATTGAGGACAATCGACGACGCCAATGATTTCGACATGAGAGACAATGGGTTATACCTGTCTCCTCCCCTGCTTCATCCAGTCTGAGATCAACCGTCGACTGTGGCGGTTCGTTGTTCTAGAACGCTCCCACCTCAAATTTAGCCAAGCCCTCCTTGTCCACGGTGGAAAAACCAAACTAACTGGATCCGTGCTGACTGACTGACTGTACTGTCAGCTTTGTCCCTTCCTTACGGGGTATTTCATCACTTTACCCCCATTCAACAAACTGTAACCGTTTTCTACGGTCTTTACTTTACCTCTCACTCGATCTACCCAACTAGCTAGTCCCCCTGCTCATTCCCCTTTCCGTTGCATTGCAGTCTGTGTCTCCACATCCATGGCTAGACACGGGAGACGCATCAAACGGTGCGGGACCTGCGTGGAACGCAAAGTCAAGTGCGGTGCGTACCTACATCTATATCCGGCAGATACGACGGTTGCTGATCTCATTATGACCAACAGATGAACAGCAGCCTCATTGTCAACGTTGCATAAATGCAGGTCTTACTTGTTCGGGATATCACAGCCAACTAAAGTTTGTTGACGAAGGGACGCGTTTTGTCTCAGAAGTTGTAGTCTCGCGACCCAAGCCAACACAGTACAATCGAGTCGTGTCTACAAAGTGTACAGAGCATCTGAAACCCAAACTACTCAAACCACAGATATGTAACCTTTTACCACCAAAAGAAACCCTTTATCTTCCGTATACCTTGTCAAAGCTTTCACCCACGTCCTTTCAATACAACCCAGCACTAGCGACGGGCCTTCTTCCAGCGCTCTTAACCCTACATAAATCACCACTGCATCAGTCATGCATATATGCCTTGTCAGCCATGTATTTCGGGAGGATTCACCAAGATAAACAAGCTTGCAACCAGGGATTGCGACTGTACTCTTACGCGTTGACACAGCTTCGGTCCGAGATAAATAGCTCAAATACTGATCTGGGCACAATAATGGGTGTCATGTGTCTTTGTGTATATGAGAATGTTGTCTTCTCACAGCCCAACGCGTGGCTCTTGCATTATGATGGATTAGGACGACTGGTAAGAGTTGTCCTTGTTGTTTGGTCGTATATGTTACCTTGAGCTGACTTGAATTATAGTTGCAATCTCGAGGCCCAAGGCTGCTAAAAACTGAAGAAGAGAGGCAGGTCTGGCGTGTCGCAAGATATTACATTGTATGTATCCCATATATTAGAATTTTCAAGGTCAAGCATATGCTAAGATGTGCAGATTCTCTCGGCCGGGCATCAAAGAAAGAGATGTTTTCTCGAACAACCACAATGGGAAAGTAAACGTTCCATGCCACCGGGCGAGACCCCAAAGAAGTTCGACCTTCTACTCGACATGTTCGCCCAGTCTCCTCGCATCATTGAGGACTATGATAAGCTCCGCAAGGCCACCTTCATAGATGACTGTACAAGAGCGGCTTTCAGAAATCGAGTACAGTCACTCATCGACCGAATACACGCCTGGTTCCGCGATATGCCATGGACATGTACCACCGATCCAGCCTTTTTGACCAACAGCCAAGGGCAACTGCCCAACGACCCCATGGATTGCGTGTCTCTTGCCGTTTGTCACGCGGTTCTTGTATGCCTCATTCAGCCATGCACTTGCTTTCAGATTGACATCATACCCCAGCACGATCATTTCAAGTCAAACAACGAGGAACCGGCCAGGACAGAGTATCTGGCACACGAGATATGTCGCTTTTCAAAATGGGCGCTACGAAACGGCGACTCAGCGAGCTTAGCATTGCTGCTAATATATCCTCTGCAAATCGCCTGGTATTGCTTGCAAGGGACACCGGAAAAGCTCAATCCGGTGAGAGAAATCATGGACTTGGGTATAGCAGATTCTCATGGTTTTGAACTGGGAAGAATGCGTCAATGGAACGAATCACACCTCGAGCAGGGAAGATACGGATTCATGTATAGATAACAAAGACGTTTTCAAATACAGGAGTAGAACTAAGACTATATCTAGAAATAACTATATTAAGCTTCTTCGCCAGGAATCTCAATATACAAATAGATAAACGTTACACAAGGATCCAAAGGGAACGAAAGGCAGTTGCCGTAAATGCAAAGAATGGGTATCCACTGCTCGACAGAAAAAGATAACCACGGCATGAGATTTCTCATTGTTTCACAGTCTTAGATTTTCGACTCAACTTCCACGACATCTTGTTCGTCCACCGAGAGCCAGAAGAGTCGGATTTGCTCCTTTCTACCGTTTCCGGGGCTTCCAGTAGACCTTTGGTTGAGTTGGTGTCACTTGGTGCATTGCCTTCTAGCTCAGGCGGCTGCACATGAAGCTCAACAAGCTTGTTGGCTAGTGATGGGCCCATTACCGCAGGCCCTGACGAATTCGTACCTATCGGCCGAGGGTTGTTTCGTGAGTAAATCTCGGTCGAGTCAAGTTCTATGGCAGGATGTTTCTCGTCTGTCTTCGAGAAACTTGACAAATTGACTTCGTCTCCGGGTAGCTCAGAGATAACAAGACCGTCCAGTTCGGCAGGTCTGGTATGATCCGTGTATGAACCAGCACTGGAAGGGCTTCTGAGAGACGAAGAGTCACCGAATCTGTTGCGGTATATCACTTCCTCGACTGAAGATCTCAGCTTATTGAATTTGAATCCAACGTTGAGCTTCTTGAGAGGGATAAGTTGATCAATCTCATCGTGAACCTGCTGCTGCCGGCGTTTGTCCTCACCATTGAATGTCTCGAGAGTATCCTTCGCATATTCCTTGGCCGCGTCTTCGATTTGCTTGACAGAAACATATTTCCCCCCGTATCTGAATGAGCGTTCGAGAATAAGAATCATGTCACAGGAGCATTTGAGTAGCATCCTTGCAGTCGGTGGAAGAGCAAAGAGGCATCCCACCGCACCGAGGATAACGCCAATACCCATCGTTGGCACCGCGACACCCACTGCAACAGCACTCAGAACAGCAAACTGCGACAGAGAAACCTTCATAAACTCCTTGAAATGGCCCAGCACGATATCTGTCATGATTTTCTCAATTTCAGCGGGCGCCGCCTTTGGGAAGCCAAAACACTGGAGGACATGTTCGCAGATCAGTCGCGATACTGTAGGCGTTCCAATCATGCCCGAGCACGGGAGGGGGACGGCGGCGGTGCGAATAGCGTGTGTGCCCAACCTCATACACTCTGTTATTGCTGAGTTGATCTTCTGTTCAACATCAACGACTTGAGCTGCAACACAGAAGAGACGTACGCGTTCGTCGACGATGAGGTCGAGGGTTTGGGATAAGAGTTCTTTAATTCCAGCATCGTCGTCTTGGCACCATTAGCGAAGTTCGATTAGGACACACGTGTTTACTCACTCTTCGATAAACAGCAAAAACCATCGGCTTTGTAATGTTCGATCTGCGAGAGTTGGTTTCTCAACTCGGCGAATTGTTCCTCGGCTTCAGCGCTGGCCTTTGCTTCGGCAAGTTTCTTGGCTTCCTTGTAATCACCCATCTTCTCGAATAATTCGTCCATATGGTCCCTAGAGAACTGGGCTATGAGTTTGTCTTTCTTTGTTCCGACGACGAAAACGGGGACTTCATGTGAGTATTGAGCGATGGTGGCGAATGTCCGCCTGTCAGCGTCTTCGATACGAGGGACGTCTGAATCGATACAGAACCTGAAACTTTATTAGTTTTTGATGCAGATGGAGATCAGTTGACATACCAAATAACGTGGAGAGCCTCTGCTGGATCTTCTTGATACGCTCTATGCCTAAGAAACTTGGCAATCAAGTCCAGTTCTGTGTCACTGCCAGACTGCCATCCTCTTGAATCATGGATCAAAAGCCCTGGATGCTTCGGGGACTCGAAAGCAACATTGATATCGTGGACTCCTTGCTGGTAAGATAGCGATTCATCGGTCATCTCAACGCCGAAGACTTTGTTGATCAAAGTCGACTTCCCGACGCCCGTTTTACCACAAACCAGAATCCGGAAGGCTTTGACACCACTTGCTTCGAGTTCCATGTCTTTAAGCCATGGAGCCAAAACCTTTTCATCCGAAACGAGGTGTGCGTCTTGAAAGTTGGAAATAGGCTTGTTGAGAAGCTTGAAATTATTGAGGTCGTTATGCCGAGGATATCTATCAAGAACACAGAACAGTGAAGGATGAATCATGTTTCCGTACGGACCTGATACTCGTGAGCGGTGATCAAGTAGTCAAAATGAGGCTTCATGCTTACCTACATCGCACCATCCTTTCAAAGTGCCATCGGCCTGGAATATCTTCCGGTTTGCAGGTCGTTTATAGACATCTGTGTCAAGTTTGATAGAATGTATCTCAATTCCTGTCGTTG
This sequence comes from Fusarium longipes, assembly GCA_013618495.1. Classification (NCBI taxonomy): domain Eukaryota; kingdom Fungi; phylum Ascomycota; class Sordariomycetes; order Hypocreales; family Nectriaceae; genus Fusarium; species Fusarium longipes. Next base: position 484,408 of record JABFEY010000014.1, read on the forward strand.
ACTTCTTTCGATGGGCAGTCTGAAGATCAAACATGCTGGTTCGGAGCCCGTTTGTGTACTGAAGACGCCACTCAATTCCCTCTGTGCCATCCAGAGACGGCTGATTTCCAGCATATTGAGGAAATATCAACACCATGGGGTTGTGGTTGTCACTGGTCCTGGATTCTCCCATATTGTTGAGTCTGAGTCCCGAGTAGATGCTTTCCAGAACTACCCACTGCAGCGAGTACAGCGACAAGCCGTCGTGAGCTGTGCCACCGATCATGTCTTGATGGGTACCGATGAACCAGGCCTGAATAAGCGACCGGTGTGTCATATCGGCATCTTCAGGAATTTGAAAAATTGCTGGTGACAGGCTTGACCGATTTTCGTTGATTGCTAGTGCATGACGGACAACCTCAGTAGAAGAATTGAACGAGATATCGTATGGTGTTTTTGAGCTGGAGCTTGTGGTATCAAACAGACCAACGAACGGTATCCGTGGAGATACTTCAGCTCCGCTCTTGATCTTTTGAAGAAGTTGAGGACCCCGTTTGAAGTCATCATCAGCCTGTGCTTTTATAAGAGCAATGGCCGCATCAAAAAGCTCGTCGAAAACTTCAGACTTTGGCAAACCCAGTCGATGCACGATACCGGCGACAGCACGAGCAATAAAGGCTCCATGTCCTGATCCATAGAGCCAAAGTTCATCTTCGGGTCTTTCTAGCGTAATGCAGACATCTCTTACAATGGCTCTGATCAGAGCATCTGACTCGTCGCTTGATGTTCTTGACTTGAAGCGATCGCTCAACTTGACAACATTACTTGGTGCGACATAGTACCTGGGCATCTGAGCGATTGCATATCCGTTTGACTCGATCAATCCGTCATGAGTGAGCTGCTTGATCCTTGAGATGGTGGAAGGATTTGTCTCCTCTGCAACAATTAGCCAAGTCTATTAATTAAAGCGCTACGAAAATACTTACTTTTTGTCTCGCGCGGCTCACACCCATCCACCAAAATCACGATTCGCCTGATAGGTCTTTTTTCGGACATTTTTAGTAGACGAGCGACCAAATCAAGTATCAGGAACGAAAGCCAAAAAGTTAAATTCCAAGTCAGGGTCGCTGATTTGTTTTAAAGGGCTGGAAAACAAGAAGGATTAGGCGGGGAAAGCTGATATGACGATATGCGCTGCGTGAAACTGTTTCAGGCCGTAAGCACCAAGTACCGAAGCGGTATAAGATAATCCCTCAGTAAGCAAGGCTTTCCGCCAGCCTAATCGAAATCGCTTTCGTGAAGTTTCTAACCATCATAGGAGATCGGTTAGATAGGCAATTACGCTTGTCACACCGGGAGATCCTTTCCGGCGGACTTGAACTTGGTGGTCTAAGCCTCTAGGCGCAGTGGTCGATCGCCACCATGATACAGTAGGGCTGAGCAAGTGTAATCTTCGTCCATGATGCCATATTGCAGTGAAGGCTTTCAGGTTCGTGTTGTGACAGGGGTTGTTTCTGGACTGGACAGCATAAACAGCGCCACATACGTTTGTTAATTTGCCTCGGCCAAAAGGGCCAGCTTGGTGCTGAGAAATGCAATCATTTCTCACGCGTAACATCTTAAACAAACGTGACACAAGCATCAAACACTCTGTCAAATAATATAACTAAATAATAGAATAACAATGTAAAGTGCGTCTACTGTGCTCGTGGTCGAGAACCTCCAACTCGAGGACTGTTTCCCAATACCAACAGGTGTATATGGGAAGCGAAGCACTCTAACGCCGAAGCAGATGATATAGCAGCTCTAGCTTGTGAGAGAAAGAAACTTTAACAAAGGGGAAAGAAAACAATAGACTGAAAGGCGCATATAACAAATCATATCGGAAAGTGTGGTGTCACAAACAGAACATGATGCAAGTTGTGATCATCGATCCAAAGCCTGGCTCTGGCACTGATTGAGGGTTAGCAATATGTTCCTAAGAGACTGGTGTCGGATCATGTAGCTTACCATTTCCCAGTAAATACCATGCTTATTGACAAGCTCAGTATGCGTCCCCTTCTCAATTACTTTACCGTCATCAAAGACAAAAATGACATCGGCATTCTGGATGGTCGACAGTCGATGAGCCACCGAGATGACGGTTCTTCCACTACGAGCTCGATCAATTGCAGCCGCGACAACCTTCTCAGATTCGGAGTCGAGAGCCGACGTCGCTTCATCCAAGAGCAAGAGCTTAGGATTTCGAATAAGAGCGCGCGCGATAGCGATTCGTTGTTTCTGGCCGCCGGATATTGAGACGCCTTTGTGGCCGACATCGGTATTGTAGCCTTCAGGAAGGGAAACAATGAAGTCATGAATAGAAGCATCACGGCATACTTGGTGAATCCTGTCATCAGAAACAGAATCGGGGTCATGAACACCGAAGAGTACGTTGTCGCGAATTGAGCCACGGAACATGGCAGGCTCCTGGGACACGAGCGAGATGTTTTCTCGATATTTGAAGACGTTAGTGTCCCTGATGTCTTGTCCATTGTACAGGATTCGTCCGTTCCCAGGCTTAATATCGTAGAATCTCTCAAGAAGTGAAATAGTTGTAGTTTTGCCGCAGCCAGAGGCTCCGACAAAAGCGGCGAATTGACCTTTCTCGATTGTGAGGTTCAAGTGTCTGAAGACAGAGGTGTCCCGAGTAGGGTACTTGAAAGAGACGTCTTGCAGCTCGATTTTGGCACCTCCATCAATGCCGGTGGCAGTATACTGATGTCTGCTGTTGTCCAGATGGTCAGGATCTACAGATTCCTCTACATCTAGAATTCGGTTCGCTGAAGCGGTAACTTGCACAACGCTGGGTGCCATTGCAAAACCCATGCTTCCAGCCTCAGACCCCAGCATCACTGCCATGAAGCATACAAAGAAGGCTTCCATCGAGTACTCGCCGCTGACCAAGAGAGTACCTCCATACCAGAAGAGCAATGCTTGAACGCCAAGTCCGACACTGTCAGCGAAGCCAAAAATCGCAGAAGTCCATTGAGCTTTACGGTTCGCCTTATTGACGTGGTTATCCAAAAGCTCACGATATCTACCATTGATCGAACCTTCCATAGTAAGCGAAGAGACAGTCCGAATCGCTTCGATTGCTTCGGTTGCAAATTGAGAGCTTTCCATGAAAACAGCCATGTTCATCTTGTCAAAGTGGACTTCATGTTTGAACTTCCAACAGCCTGCAGCAATCATTACTGGTAGGGCAACAGACATACATATCAGTCCCAGCTTCCATCCAAATGCAAGAGAGATTGCCATGCACCCTATGACGTTGAACATGGCAGAGATCATAAGGGCAAGGTTTATCCCGAGAAGTTCCTCCAGCTGTTTCGCATCGCTTGAAACTCGAGAACTCAGGGTACCATGAGAATTATCCTCCTGATCAAAGAAGCTCATCTTCTGGTATAACATATCATTCAGGTACTGCGACTTGTACACAGCACTGATGTAGTACTGGGTGCGAATGCCGATCCAGCCCTCGCAGAAATACGAAAATGCAACACCTCCGGCGAGGGCTAGCCACATGAAGCCCAGTAGGTTGCTTTCGCTTTTGAGCTCGTCTCCTTGGAAAAGAAAAACACCAATGGCTTTGGCAAAAAGCCAAGCTTGGATGGGCGTAGCAGCAGCGACAGCCATGGAACACGCAACGATACCTAGATAGTTGGGCCATTTCGAACGTTGTTCATGGAGTAGTCGAACAAAGCTCTGGAAGAAGCTTCGTGATTCTCTGTGAACTTCATCTTCATCAGCCTGTGGTATGGAACCAATCGTTTTGGTGACTTCCATTTCAGCGCTCTGCTCAATGTTCTCTGTGTCGGACAAGGCGGTGGTATCTTCCACTGGTTCAGCTACCCGAAGAGCTTGGGCTCCGACCAGAGCAGAGTATACCCCAGCCTTAAGGATGAGGTCTGCATGCGCGCCCTGCTCGACGACCTTTCCTTTCTTCAGAACAATGATGTTGTCTGCTTTCTTGATTGTAGAGAGGCGGTGGGCAATGGTGATGGTTGTGCGGCCTTGAGTTACTCTATCGAGAGCAGCTTGAACAATCTTCTCACTCTTCGCATCGATGGCGCTGGTCGCTTCGTCGAGGATGATGATACGGGGCTGCTTGATGATACTTCTGGCGATCGCGATGCGTTGTTTCTGACCGCCGGAAAGCTTTGCGCCACCATCGCCGACACGCGTATCATATCCCTAGACGCGCTTGTTAGTGATGGTTTGAGACACAGGTAGAGATTAGCTTACATCAGGGAGCCGGTTAATGAACTCGTCCGCATATGCTTCCTTGCATGCTTCAATTACAAGAGTTCGCTTCTTTGATTGAGGCTCATATTCCCATTCAGAGCCGATAAGACCATGAGCAACGTTGTTGAAGATGGTGTCGTTAAAGAGAAAAGGTTCCTGCTGGACCAGACCAATTTGCGACCGCCACCACTTGAGATCGAAATCCTCAATATTATGATCCGAAATCGTGATTGTACCGCACAAGGTGGGATGAACAGAAGCTTCGGTCATCTCTTCAGATGAAGCTTCACTGCTGTCATCTGTCTTCTGTTTTGGGGTTGCTTGAACGACCTGTGGCAGGATATGGTGTTCCTTCAATGAGTACCAACGCTCTAACAGTCCGACGATGGTGCTTTTACCAGAACCTGAAGGTCCAACGATGGCTGTGTTTTGTCCAGAGCGGATGCAAAGGCTCAAATCATCGAGAACACATACCCCAGGACGGCTGGGGTACTCAAAGGTGACACCATCGAAGACGATGTCGCATGATGTGATATCTGGTTTGAGAGAGCCGGAGGTAGGTAGTGGTGCATCAATAACAGTGAAGAACTCGCAGGCGGCTATCATGGCTTTGCTGATGGCCATGAGAGGCGTCGCAATGCGTTCCAAGGAGGTGAGGATCAACATAACTGACATGAGGACGATGATGATGACCCCGGGATTGTCAATTCCGCCTTCGGTGTATCTCTTAGTGCCGTACCAGAAGGATAGACCGAATGCGCCGAAGATACCGAAGAACTGTTGCGTATTAGTACAGCTGGTAGTAGCGGGGGGTGAGTTGGGATGGGCTCACTATCAAGGCAAGGTGAAGACCGGTAAATGGTGCCATCTTGTGGCCTTCCACCATGGCTTTGCGGACCCATTCCTGATATCGAGATATAACACGGGCCTGGGCGCCACAAGCAGTGACAAGACGGATACCCTGCAATGCTTCGCTCGCAATCGCTGTACCTTGGGCATCAGCAACACCTGTTGCAGTCTGGCCTTTGACAAAGATGGGCATGGTGATGGACATGACAACGGCCATGTACAATACCAGAGATGCTGTGACCAGAGTGATATCCCAGCTCCAGACGAAGGCAACAACGATGGAGGCCCATATAGTTCCGTTGAACTCCAGGAAGGTGCCCAAGCGTTCTGAGATGCCAACTTGTAGAGTGTTTGATGTAGATGTGATGGCAGTTGCTGGTGCACCAGCAGGCATCGAGTCGATGACATGGACAGACTGAGCGAAAAGGGATTCGAGGTAATGAAGTCGGATAGCAGATGAGATACGGATACCGATCATGCGAAAGCAATACTTATTGATTGTGTTGAGACCCCATCGGCCAAGAAAGAGGGCCATGATATAGAGGACTTGTCTGTCGAGGATGTCTCGAAAGCCGTCAGTCGATATCCCGGTGCCGGGCTGAAAGAAGTCTGTGAACTGATCGACGAGTTGACCAAAGATGATGTTCATCAAAGGCATGGTGATCCCAGCACTGATGGAGGCTACTGAGGCGACAGCGTATATGAAGAAGTCCCATTTTGTGGCGTACTTGAAGACTCGAATGTAGTCCGAGACTTTGGGGGTCCTTTGCGGTCGCACGACATCTTTGGCTAGAGTAGAGAACTTTTCTTGCTCATGGCCGTTGTCATTACGAGGGTTCGTGTCGTCAGCCATGGGGAGGCAGAATAAAGGGATTTCGATCTATTCTGTGAAAGCATTATTAGTAGCGGATCTGGATGTTGAGCAGCAGAAGAAAGATGCTGAAGATGTGGTTGTTGATACTGAGTGCCCATACCTAAGTTACAGTGGGTAGCCCTACTAAGAGAAGGAAGAGGTAGGTCACCTCAAAGAGTAGGTAACAAAAAAAATAGTAAATAAAAAGAAGGCGCAAGAGAATGTGATTAAGCGCCTGTATCTGATGAATGAGCGAGAGAGAAATTAAAGCCAAAGCCAGAGACTTTAAAGGCTTCTTGTAATATCTTATTCATATTGACTTGGTCCTGTTGATGCTCTCTCTTGTCTTGTCTTGCGCACGGCTCGTAAAGACGATTACTGCTTTTGGCTGTTTACGAGATCCACTTTTCTCGCTCACTCCATCAATTCTGGCCAAAGCGCCATCATATCCCCCATCAAAGGTTTTCCAGCCGCTGAAAGAGGTCTTCTGTGCCACTGCATCGCATCTAGATCATCTTTCACTTCAGCAGTCTCTTCCACCAATCCCCACTCTCCTGTCGTTGCATCTTTATCCAGGAAGCAAAACACAATACGTTGGCCACCTTGTTCAAACAGATATTCTCTGCGTAAAAGACGTTGCCACTGCTCTGAAAGTGTACCTTGGGTCGCATTTACGCGCTCCACGCTTCTGTTCTTGAGAGCCAACGCGTAAAGAGAGCGCGCGTTCCATATCCCATCTTGGGCAGGGTAGTCTTTCAGCATCCATGTCGCCTCGTCCCGAACTAGAGCGTCGCGGCAGAATAGCGAGATGAGGAATAGGTGTGAAGCTAAACTGCACTGCAGTGAGAGCTGATATGCTGGGCTCTTCAAGCCCTGTTTTGCTGTGCGGAGGCTGATATCCGCCAGGGAAAGATACTCGCGAAACAGAGGCGTCTTGGCCAGAATTGGCGCAGGGTCGTGGAAATGCGTGAGATCCTCAAAAGTGCAAGTGCCCAGGTAATGGAGCCGCAGGTGGATAGCCCTCATGTATTCCGATGATCCAGGATCAGACATTATAGCACGGTTAAAAAGTGGCATAAACGCACTTTCAAGTGCTTGTAGCTCTCTCGTAGAAGCCTCGCAGATCTCTTGAATACGAGGGTCGGCCACTATCTGCTTCCACAATGTAGACATCATGCCAGGGTCCGTCGAGTTCAAGGTACCAGACTTGTGCACTGCTTCCATCAGGAGAGGGCCGACAGCAAGCTTTTCGTTGCGACCTGTCATCCAGTATCTTTCAAAGTCATCCAGGCTGTCGAGTACGGGCGGGAGCTTGTCAGCAGGGCGATAGGGTCGGGGCAAGCTGCCAATAAGCCTCATGAAAGAGTCGACTGTCTCACGTTTGGCTCGCAGACCTTTTGCAAAGTTGGGCACTGCTGGACTGTGTCCAACATTTTCTCGTAGAATCAACCGAGTTTGAGGTAGTAAGTGAGTGAATATGTCTGCTACCACTGCAACAAGAGGTTTTGGATTTGGCGCCAAAGATGCCATCAGCTGTGAGCTTGGGTCAGTCACCAGAGCAAGGAGCATTGCCAAGCCGTGATTGATGTGGTCCAAGGCGGCTTTCCTGTTACCCCGCAGCACCTCGAAACAAAGGAATAGGATCGAAAGAAAGACTGCATCTTGTATGCAAGGTTGTTGACTCTGTAACTTCAGAGCATGACAATAGTGAGCGACAGCATTCCGATAATCTGCGTCATTTAGCGCAGCTTCACTCCAAGTACTCTGCGACGATGCGATTAATTCGCGATCATGTTTGGTAGACCACTTGCTCAGGGCTCCAATACTGACGGCAGCATGTCGTACAATGTCGTTGGTGCGAGCGACCTGTGGTAAAGTCACAGCCCATAGGTCATTGCTAAAGCCGGCAGCAATCCATGGACTCTGCACAACTCCCAGGAATTCTTCAAAATACGACACACTGCTAGCATCCTTAAAGTCCAGTGAGTCGTGAACGAGATGTAGCTGGGCCTTGAGAGGTGCTGCGCAGGTCATTTGTTTCGAATTCCATCGGATCTGAGGAGGCGACGCATGTCTTTTTCTGGCCAAGACGGTATAACCCTCACATTTCCGTCGATTTCTGACACAATTTCCACAATGAGGTTTCGCTTCGTCACACTTGACGTGACGCTTTTTGCAAGTGATGCAGCCTGTTCTGACTTTGCTGGTACTTGTACGAGGAATCTTTGGCTTGCTTGGCCTGCGCCTTGTCAGTTTCTAAACTCATTGACCAATTGTTGGGAAAGCCATTGTTTACTTAGCTAGTTGTTGAGTATCCGTGAGCAGAAAGTTTGATTCTGTATGCATATCGTTTGCGACTTGGTGTCAATGTCAACGTTCCATGAGGTGATGGAAAATGTCCATGCAGGGAGTGACATGGACATAAGCTGAATGAGCGCTAATTGCATAATCGTGGGATCGGCTCTGCCCAGCCTTGAACCATCTCATCTCAACCGACATTTTTTGAATAGCGCACAAGAAAGGTTTTTGTCGTCGGACACGTCAATTATTTTACACCAGGCGTTTGGAAACAGAAAAATGTGTTGATTCGTAAATTCCTCCATCAATCCCAACCAATGAAGCATGAATGTCGGGGCCTACCCTATGCCATCCACCCGGTAATTCATGGGCATACGAATGTTGAGGACTGTGACATCTGCGAGTAATTGCTGCGATTGCGATAGTTTTGAAGGCGTCAGTGGCACATATCACCAAATTTGTCAAAGTACACTATGATCCATATGATGAAAATTATGTTGAAGTAATGGATTCCTAACATTTGACAAGACCCACAACTCTTTACGCAGTGTTGGATTTCATTGGCAGTCCGGCACATGACACTGCAAATTGGAGGCGAAGCCATCAGCAATGCACCGATGGAAAAGGGTTTGTGGCAGTGTTTTCATGATGCCACATAAAGTGTCATTTACAATTACGATGTTACTCGGCAATGGCTTAATGTGGTGGTCGCCGCCTACGTCGAGTCATTACTGATGCATACCTCCATATCCACATGACGAAATAGGTACAATTGATCGTCATTTGGTTCAAGGCTACGAAACACCAACATTTTCTTTTTCTTTTTTCTTTTTAGCTAATCCACGTCAACATTCATCCATTCTCTTCTATTCCTGTCAAGAGAATAGTACAAGGCTGAAATAGCAGAGACATTTAGTCGCGAAAAGCTTAGGCAGAGTGATACCGCCTCAGGAATAGATATTCTAGACTGTCAGCTCCAGGTTCTGTGCCCCTCTTTGGCGTCGCTGAGCCCCTGGAGAAATGACCTTCCAACCCCCAATCATCTTCTTCCCCGACCCGCCATAGCGGATCTAGACCCCTGAATAACCTGGAGCCTGGAACCTAACAAGGCTTCCTTCAATCTGCCACAATGAACCCTTCCATTTCTCCCAGCAACAGACAAGCCAAAATGATCTTCAATGCCGTCCGGGCAATGGAAATAACGCAAAACAGGGCATGACATACGAAAAGTATAATGCTAAATTAATACTACATATAGCTTACGTGGACCCTGTCTCTTTTTCCCACAGAATCTTTTAAATCCTTCCAATCTCTTGGCATTGTTGCTTATGTCAAAGCTTGTTTTACCTACCTGAGCAAACCAAAGAAACCCCTTTCTTGGACAGGCTGTCATGTTTCGCACTGGTTTGCGAACATCATCTGGGTACCTAATTATCCTCTCTCTTCTCTAGGCCTTTGTGCCAAAGGAAACCGCCAACGGCCCTTTGGCCGCTGCGCTGTTGCTACCGCCGTCTCTCTTTCGGCCTGTTCCATTCTCTTCTGCTTCGACCTTCACCTCTTCTACGGTACATCCTTTAATCCAGCATGAACATACCAGCGCCTGCCAAGGCTGTGGCACGCTGCTTCTCCGCTGTCGTTCTACGTTTCGCCAACCGTCGATTCTTCTTCACCTTTACAGCCTTGGCCGTGTGGAGCGCCAAGATCATTCACATCCATGATCACCACACAGCTGTTCATCCTATCTTTCTCCAAGAATGGGGTTATTCCTTTGTCGCTCAAGACATCGCCGTTCTTACCTTTATCCGACTTCTTCTTGACCACTGGGTCATCGGCCTACCGTTCCTGCTGCGCGTCCTAATAACCATCTGCAATGGCCTTTTCATGTTCTACAATGCTGCCTTCAGCATCATCTTCGTCTCTTTCTACCTCGCCGCCGGCTCCGAAATACACCTTCGAAACGTCTCCCTCCCTACCGATCCCTCGTCACGAGCCCTTATACTTTCGGGAAGTCTGTCGTTCATCATGGTCCTTTGTGGGACGTTTGTTTCGGCATGGCCGCTCCAGAACATCTGCTATGCTCTGTATGGCTACTTCGCCGACGTCGCCAATTGGCCTTTTGCTACGACATGGTACCTGATTCGCCGATACGTTTTGCGCAAGAGCAGTTACTCTCAGGTTCCGCAGCTGGATATCGAGGATCAAGTCAAACGTTCCAGTAACGAGTACGACACCCTCGACTATGATGCTCAAATTCGACGATCAGTCCCGCGCTTCGCCTGCAGAGTGGTCGCCAACATGATCATCTATACAGTAGTTGCCTGCATTGTGCTCCTGCTCATCTACGCATCGTACGAACGACCGATAGACCGATCGCTCATCTTCCTCTCGTGGACGCCTGCATTAATGCCCTTCGTCGATCTTTCCGCCTCGTCGCCCGTGCTTAAGAACTTGCCCCAGATGCGATATGTTGGCATTCAGCGGTCATGGGATAAAAAGTCGGCTCTCAGCGAACCGCCAAAGGTAGATTGGCTGCCTGAGGATACAAAGTTGGCTGGCTTTGAGGACTGGTATGATGGCAAGGTTCACTACAATGCAGACGCCGATCCTCTTAAGATCTCGAATCTCGATCAAGATATTCTTTCCGAACTACGAAGCAAGTTACAACATGTCCCCGTCCGACACGTTCTCCTATTCTTCCTCGAAAGTACCCGCAACGATGTCTTCCCTCTCAAAAAGGAGACTGTGGTGTGGGATCGATTAGTCGAAAGCTATGGCGAGGACGGCCTTCCACCAGAAGCCATGCGCCGACTCGCAACTCTGACTCCGACTGCCAACTTCATCACCGGCGACTACGATGACGGTTTCAACCACCTCAAATCGGATCAGTTGAAGCGCGGCGGGGCTCGCTTCACCAACGCTCACACCACAGCCACATATACGCTCAAAAGTCTGGAAGGTACATTGTGTGGTGTTTCACCGCTACTGGCCGACTTCAACCTTGACTACAAACACCACATATACCAGCCCTGTCTGCCACAGATCTTCAATGCCATGAACCAGATTGACGTGTCCGAAGGCGATGATTCGCACGCGTACAACGGGTCACATTGGCAGTCCTACTTCTACCAGGCCTCCACGATGGCATACGACAAACAGTACGAAATGATCCGTAGTATCGGCTTCCCGGAGGAACACATCGTCAATCGAGAATATCTTCAGTCGGAAAATGCGACTCACGGTCGCGTGACGCTGCCCAACATTAATGCCTTCGCTTTCGAGGAGGATCCCCTCGAAGATTATATTCGCGATGCTTTTGTTTCGGCAAAAGAGAAGAACGAGCGTGTTTTCCTCTCGCACCTTACCAGTACGAGCCATCATGCTTTCAAGATGCCCGAAAAGGAAGAGTACATTCCGGTCGCAAACGGTCTCGACATGCTATCGCATTATATCAACACCGAATGCTACGATGACAAGTGGTTGCGTAAGGTTCTAAATTTGCTGGACGAGCAAGGTGTTGCTAATGAGACCCTGATCGTGTTTGTCGGCGACCACGGTCTCTCGATGCCTGAAAACGGCATTGTTTCCCCGTACTATAACCCGAACATTGGCGTCGATCATGTTCCCCTAGTTCTGTCGCATCCATTGCTGCCGGCCTTTGACGTCCATGATGCGGTCCACTCGTCGCAGATCTTACCTACGATTCTTGACATCCTTCTCGAGACGGGCTCTTTGAACAATGGGAGCCAGCAGGTTGCCTCTGATCTAGTACGCAATTACGAGGGACAGTCCCTCATTCGCTCGCAGATAAATCAGAACGAAACAACCGGCCAGGGTAACTGGCAGTTTACAATCGTCAACCCCGGTCGGGCGATGATAACTGGTCGCGATGCTCGCCACCCCGATCGTCACCTCGTTATTCCTCTCATCGATAACGTCGAATGGCGTTTCACCAATCTGACGTATGATCCTCGCGGGGAGTTCTCGATCCAGGGATTCGAATTTGGATCTTTCCTCGATAGTATCGGACATGAGCTTGATAGGCGACAGGTCATGTCAATCGAGGAGATTCATGCAGTCGAAGACTGGGTGCAAGAAGGGGCTTCTATAGCTCGCTGGTGGGTAGAGGAGAACAGTAAGCGATGGCGGTTTGGGCCATACGCAGAGTTCAAGCTCAAGGAAAAGATACCCTTGACGCCTCCCTAATGTCTTTGACTTGTCTATCATTGTTTGGCGTTGGATGGTCGGTTTTATATTGTATTTTCTGGCGTTCAGGACCACCTGACTGGGTAGAAGATAGATGGCACTGCCATAATCATTTGCATAATTTACTTGTTATGATCTACACGTCGCACCTGTTCATTGTGTGAGCTGATGCTCCAATTGTCGCACCAACAACACCATCTGCCTTTCTCAACAAGCCCATTGTCGCTTGCTCACAAGCTGTATCTGGTATGTTTGCAATCACCAGTCTCCAATAAACTGCCCATAACTGGGGATCTTGACCTCCCGAGGAGGATATACGCCGCCTGCCTGCTGTTGCATGCCCGTCCATTTGGCCTTTGTTAATTCTCTCTTGCGCTCCTCCTCAGTCATTTCCTTCTTGGGGTCTGCAGGACCCTTTTCCAAGTCGTCACCCTTCTCGGATTGTTCCTCCAGTTGTTGGCTTTCCTTTCCAGCCACAATTTCCCAGTCATCATCATCCTTGACTGCCTCCGGAGCTGGTACTGTTAGTCCTGCCGGCCAGATGGGTAGCAGTCATACTTGTCTTGATAGATGGTTCATTAACATTTGTGGGCTTTTCGTCATGGGCGCTTGACGACATTTTGTGTTGATTGAGCGTCTTTTTGTATGTCTAATGTTGTAGTATTGTTGTGCTTGGAGGAGAATGAACACGATTGATCTTTTGGGCGGTCGATCTTGGCCGCGTGGGTGGCGAGGTTGAGGATACCCTGCTCATTGGTCTCGTGACCAGTAAAGGCTTTACAGTCCGATTGATGATTTGCAATAAAGGGATACAATTGAGTCTGAAAGAAGATCGAGCTCACTACAGGTCTAGCAAAGAGCTGAAACTTTCACCATCCCACGCCCTCCCACCCCTCGCAGCGGCAGCCTTATACACACTTGCAATCTCACTCTGCCACTTCTCAACATCTGGCCTCACAAAGCGACGATCATATGTAATGAGACCGTTGACTTCACCCTCAACATCGCTCGTCTGAGTGTACACAGCACCACTGCATGCAAATCGTTGGGTCTGTTCACGGATGTCTCGAAACAAGACGCCAGATCGATAGTTGTATGAGTCGAGATCTTGATTGATCTCGTACGTCTCGGGGATGCTGTCTATAGCTTGTTTGACATTCCAAAGGCTGGGACAAAAGTCAGAAACGGTTTAAATTAAAGGACGGAGAGGAACTCACTGCTCAATTGAGACGTTATGGCCAATGCCTCCGTATTCGCCAGCGATACCAATGCGCTCAGGATCATATGGCGTTTTGGGTTGGGAATAAAAGGGCGTACCGCATTGCGGCGCAGCATAGTTGTGATTGTCCTATAGTTAAGCGTCAGTTCTTATGCTTTGCTTGGGAATGATTGACTCACATGGAAGTCGCCATAACCATGATCATCCCATCCGCTAACAGAGTTGATGAGCCGTGATTTATCGAGCTCACGGACAAGCTGTGTCAGGTCTTTCTCAGGCGAGCCGCTCCGTTGGCCCCAACCCTCGTTGTAGATAACCTGTCGGAATGAGAAACTGTCCAGATATCGCGATTGATTGCGCATCTTACCCAGGTTGTAATTGAGGGATAGCTCTTGTGCTGATTAACCAGGATCTCAAGTTGTCGCTTGAACTCGGCTTGCTCTGCGTCATTTGGCTTCCGATCGCCGTCTGCAGGTAGACTTGGCATGTCTTGAATGACGAGAAGGCCAAGCTGGTCGCATGCCTGATAGAAGAGATGAGGTTCATATTTGATCTTGTGAGTTTAGTAGAGTTTTCAAAGTTGATAGAGGAAGTACTCACATGTTTTCTCACCATGTTGAAGCCGAATTTCTTCAACAACTTCAGATCAGAAACCATGGCCTCACGGTTCGGCGGAGTGTACAAGCTATCCGGCCAGAATCCCTGATCAAGAGTACCAAATTGAAACACAAACTCGCCGTTGAGCAACGGCCGTGTAACGTTTTCCACTCTGCCTTTGGATATAGTACGGAAGCCGGTGTAGCTGTGCACTTCATCCCCGCCGTCGAGTGTCACGGTCAGGTTGTAGAGAGTCGGCGAATCGGGCCACCACAGCTTGGGTGATTTCGCTGTAAAGCTGAACTCTTGATCCGAGGTTCCATTATGAGAAGCAATATTTGTGCCATCCTCCCCTTCTATGGTGACTTGAACGGGCTTGCTCGACTTTACTGACGTGTGGACCGTCACCGCGACTGCGAAGTTGTTAGCATCATGTTCTTTTCGGGACGAGCAGATAGCTTGCTTGCCTTTGCCGTCTGCACCAGCGGCTATGTCAAGTGAAGTGATGTAGTTCGCCTTGGGAACAGCTTCAAGCCAAACCTGCTGCCAGATTCCTGAACACGAGCGATAGAAGATGTGACTCGGACGTAGAGTCTGTTTGCCAATGGGAATGACCTGATCGTCCGTCGGATCACTTACAAAGACGAGTCTGTATTCATATCAGTCAACATTCATCAAAGTTTCGACTAGAAGGATTACTGACAGTTCATTTGACTCCCCCAACTTGATGTCGTTGGTAATGTCAATTGTGAACCTGTCGTAGCCACCGATATGATTCGTCTTCTTTTCCCCATTCACAAAAATGGTCGAGTTGTAGTCCACAGCCTCAAAATGAAGCAAGACGATCTGGTCTTTCCATTCGTCAGGTACTTCGAATGATCTCTGGTACCAGAACTCTCGTTGGTCAAGGATCTGCAGTCCCGACAAGGCGCTCTCAATACAGGCTGGAACCAGAACCTCGCGGTCCAGAGGCCCTTGGTCGGGAACATCACTCAATTCGCCATCACCTTTCCACGTCCAGATGCCGTTGAGACTCTTCCACGCCTCGCGCTTGAGCAGTGGTTGTGGATGCTCCGGCCATGGATCATCGCCAACCTTGTAAGTCCAGTCTGTATCGAGTGGAGGTTTCTGAACCTCGTACTTTGTCTGTGCAGAAACAAGACACAAGGACCCAAACCCTATGAGGGAGACAGCAGTCTTTGACCACAACATGATTGCGGATTAGAGTTATACAACTATGCTCATTCAAAGAGCCCTCGAATGAGCGACTGCCCGTCCCTTTTGTAATGCCTTGTACTTGTCCTTCCCCGCATACCGGACCAGCATCTTAACATAGAGGTTGACTTTATGACGTCTACAAGGTAAGCACGAGACTCATTATGCTATTCCCAGTGTAAAGGTACCCCGCATCACTGTAGATCATTGCATTAAATTCCCTGTACGCATGAGAAACCCCTGTAATTTAGGACATAAATCGCCCGAAGGATGAGACGTTGACTACTGTGAATGGCCGTTAGTAGGAACATTAACTTTGCCGATGTTGTATCCGAGACTCCTTTCAGCAAAAAATCGTCTGATCACCATCCTGCTTCTTCACTCATACACACGTTACACTGCCATTGGAATCTCGAAGTGCCCATGTAAAATGTTGTATTTCATGAACATAAAGCATGCTTGAATGCTAACTGTAGAGCCACAATTCTCTCAAAGGACCAAAACGCAAAACCCAAACCATTCCTCAAAGCTCCGAAACTGGTTCCAACTGGATAATTGCTTAGTCAAAGTTTGTCTCCTGGAATGTGCTTCGCAGGGGCATTTCGTTATCATAGCTGCCAGCCTCCTTCTTCATGTGCCTGTCAAAGCTCTGCGTCGACATCTGCACCTTCTCGAACCAGGTTCTATCCAGGACAGGCGCCGCAGGAGGGCTCTGGCCACGAGAGAGTGCAAGTTCAGCCTGCGTAGCGTGGTTGTGAATGGCAAGACTGGAAGCAATCTGGAATGCGCTTCGAATCTGTCGTCCGTTCCAGCAGCCGGTGGATCGCGCGAGCTCCTCGTAGTGCTTGGAAGCAAACTCGATGATCTCGTTCTCCTTGATCACCAGCGCAGGCTCCCCTGTCATGCGGTGGCGCTCGGCCTCAATCTGCTTAAGCTTGCCAATGTTGAGACGGAAGATGTCGCGGGTTTGAGTCTTGTCCAATGGAGGGTAGTAGAGAGACAAATGGATACGAGACTTGAAGGCCTCGTCGATAGTGCCGACTCGGTTGGTGGTGAGGAAGAGAAGACCGTTGTAGTACTCGAGAACACGGAGGAAAACCGAGACAAGAGCATTGCGCTTCATGTCCTGCTTGGATCGCTGGGTCAGGAAGACATCGGCTTCATCAAGCAGAAGGACACAATCCCAAAGATGCGCGAGGCGGAAAACGTTCTTGAGCGCACTCTCAACTTCATGAGGCGTGAGACCGAGATCACCGCAAGTAATGACGAACAGAGGCTTGCGGTTCTCCATGGCGACAGCCTCTGCCGTAGCAGTCTTACCAACACCAGGAACACCATGTAGAAGGACCACGAGACCTCGACCCTTTCCTTGGATCAGATCTTGGCTGGGTCCCTCAGCGGCAGCATCTGCGTACTTGCGCTCGAGAACCTTTCTCTGGAAATGAGACATGACCAGACCGCGAACAACATCCTTGTAATCGCGCTGGATGCGGAGGTTCTCGAAAACACCAGGCTCGCGCCTAACGGGCTTGAGAAGGTTGAGATCGATAGGTAGGAAGCGACGCTCGCGAAGAGCGTACGCGAACATGCGCTTGGGAAGAAGCACTAGGTCCTCGTCGCGGAGCTCGAGAGCCTTTGGGTTAGTCTCAAACGTTCGACTACCCTTGACACGAGCTCGGAGGAAAGCATCGACAGCGAGGTTGTCCCTTCGCTGTCGCGCCTCAACACCATCAGCGTTCTGGATTATCTCGTTCTGCGAGTAGGCCAATGTGTGTCGCGTGCCGTTGAACCAGTGTTGAATGGGCATCTCGTCATCCTTAATCTCGCATCGCGAAGACTTGTTGACCGTGAGTCGGTGGAAGCGAGGCCTCCAGTCGGGCATCTTCTGGTAAGCTTCTGTGAGGTCGACTATTACATCGCTCTCCACGAACTCGGGATGACGCATCTTCTCATAGCTCTCGTTGTCGAGGATTTCCTCATCAGGCTCGGTGCGGTTGGAAGGAGGGTTTCTTGTCAGTGTCCAGGCGCTGTACTGTTGGTGGCGATCATCGAGGAATTTCATGAACTGTCCACCTTGAGCCTTGAGTGTCTGTAGCAGTTGCTTGTGATCATGGCGGTAGCGGATGGGGAAGACCTCGAGCGACTCGATCGATCGTTCTCCGATGAAAGACTCGATCTCGAACGTACGGCGCACGGCACCAAAGTTGTTTCCATCGTGGTCGATGTAGTAAGCAGAGATCTTGAACTTGGAGTTCTCGTCAACTTGCTGCTCATCGGCAAAGAAATCCCAACCGGACGTGGGATAAGAGGTCTCTGGCTCGGGACTACGGGTTCTGTACACACGCCAGACCTCGTGGTATCGCCCGCCAGTCTCACCAGATGCAGGCATATAGATGAGGTCTCCATTGCGGAAGAGAGCCCAGAGGTCGTCGAACTTGACACGGTCGGCGCTCGAGTCTTCGAAACGTTTGTAAAGAGGAAGAACTTCCTTGTCGATAAAATCGACATAGCATCGCATGTCACGAAGAGCCTCAGGGCTGTCCATGAGATTATCATAATCCTCATCCTCATTAGAGTCGACAGATAGAAGAGACTCTGTCTCGTCCTTGTCGTTCTCATCGCCCTCTGCCTCGTCGCCGGCCTTGACATCAACCACCTCAGCCTCGACCTCGGCGACATCAAGCTCGACTGCTTCGGAGCTTTCGCTAGCAAGATCCTCAAAGTCGGCCCACTTGTCCTCAAGCGTGTTGAGAATCTCTCGCATCTTGGGTTGGAAGTGGACGAGAGCCTTGAATGGGCGCATGAAGGTTCGAGGAGCAGATCGCTTCTCTGTGTCGTTCATGAGAGCTGTCAAGTGACCAAGAATAGGCTGTGACTGGATACGGATGCGCTGAATCTCGGCATCAGATGCGGGAACAGCATCGCCCTTCTTGTCCCGTCTGGCCTTTTCAATAGCATCAACCTTCTTCTTGGGTCCTTCCAGAAGGCCAAGACTGGAGTAGTTGAGCCAGTTCATACGGAGACGAGCCATCTCCTCGCGTCTACGAAGACCATGCTCGCGACGAATCTGAGCCTGAGTACCAGGACCTGACATGAGAACATCGATGGCATAATCAGGTTGGTCGATGTCCTGGTATCTGTTCTTGAAGTTGTCAAAGTTGACCTTTCGTACTTGGGGAATCTTGGGTCGCCATTTAGAGGCAGTTCGGCGCTGGTCAGAAAGAATACGCTCTCGTCGCTCTGCTTCTCTCTTAAGGGCCATGTATTCTGCATCGCTCTCCTTGTGATGGCGTGTGTTGTCGCGACGGCCACCACGTCTGGCCTTTGTCTGTGCAGTACGAGCCATTGTTGCTGATGTTGATGTGTAGGTAGGTAGATGATAGGGATGATGTTTGATCAAGAGTCTTGCTCCGTTCTCTTGCTACTTATACTAAGTTGCTGTTGTGTAGGAATGCATGATTACCTTAGTACCTAGTATCTAGAATGAGGCCCCCCAGTTGTTTCCTCCCTCCTCAGATCGTGAACATTGGCAAGCATCTTTGCCGGGCTGAGTCACTCGCCTTGCAGTGTAACTACGGGGTATCTTCAGGGCAGTTCACCTGGAAGATAGGCGGGTAGACGGGCTAGAGGTAGGCAGCAGTGGCGAAGCCTAGCGGGCGGCCGCGCTAATGCGAATTGCCGAGTGCCAGGTCAATCTCACCTCAGCATTTGACCTTGGCGAACCAATTGATCTTGAGTAAATGTTGAAATTGCCCGTTTTAGTTATCAAAGCTTTTGAAGCTAAGGATGCATTGCACAAGGCAGCAGCTGTAGACTTGGTCGTATCATCATAGCTGTATGGCCTTATTAACCGCTTCGCTTATGCACGATATCGGCATTCAAACATTGCACCTATTACATATTCTATATCCTCAAGTCCTAGATTGGCATTCTGGGACTTTGGTTCAATAGTCCATTGATCCTTCACGGTCAGCATCTCGCATCATCGCATTCCATGACAGACCCAAAGAACTTTGGGCCATTCCCATGACTCATTGAACAAGAAGCTATTGAGGAATATCAAGACTCTTCTGGATAGTCTATTGCCTAATTCGTAGTAGGGAAGTTGTTCAAGCGTCCTCCATCTACCACTATGACTGTACCGTTGCAATATCCACCTGCTCTTGATGCGAGATAGAGAAACGTGCCTGACATATCCTTCTCGTCTCCCATTCTACGAAGAGGTACCATAGATGTTGGAATCTCTCCTGGTTGTCCTGATTCGTCCGAGTACAACTTGACGATTGGCTCCGACATCTCACTGGGGAATACTATACAGTGTTAGAGCGGGAACTTTCTGTACGAGGAGGGAACAGAACTTACAGCCTGGGCAGATACAATTGGCACTGTTACCGTTAGCCATAGAAATCAATTCTAGGTACCAAAAACTCACCGAATGTTCCACTGAGGTAGGGCAACAGCAAGCTGCTTCGCCGCGGAGACTGCGCCCGCTTTCGACTGCCCATAAGCCCAGCCACCAGGAGCCTTCTTATTGAAGGCAGCTATGGAGCTGGTAACAATGATTTGCGAAGTCTGGTCAACGTTGGCCTTCTCATTACCTTTCTTTAGCAGTCCAAGAAAAGCCATGCTAGTGTACCAGACGGAAGCAGTGTTGATGGCGAATGTGTTCACGTAAGCGTCGAAATCGGTATCAAAGTTGGACTTGGCCCATTCCTCCAAGGATGTCTCGGGAGTAATAGGCTTGACTTGAGGTCCTCCGATCCCAGAGTTGCAAACCAAGAGGTTGATATACCCGACATCCTTTTCGATCTGTGACACGGCATTCTGGAGGTCTGTTTTGGAGGTGACGTCGCACTGAACTCCAATGACCTTTTCACCCAATGAGCTGGCAACCTCATCCAGTTTTTCCTTTCTTCGGCCGGCAATGTACACCTTGGAAGCACCGTTTTGGAGCAGGGCCTTGACAAACATGAGACCGATACCTATCGAATCGTCAGTTGGGCGAGGAACTGGTTGTTGCTTCCCTGTTCATAACTGACCAGTAGCACCGCCTGTCACGACCGCGACAAGGCCGTCAACGTTAAAAAGAGAGCCAGCGTTGAGTTCTGAAGCCATGATTTCTAAGACGTTTTCAATCGACAGTTTCTAGAGAAAGGACATGAGTTGAGGCAATTGACAATCTATTTATTTATTCCCTGCCCCGCTTGTGATTTAATCAAGCTGTCATCCCCTCGCAACTGACAAATCTGGTCGGCTCGGCTCGGCGAGGAACCCCACTGATACTTCTTGGTTGCGTCTAGTTTGCGCCCTTTCATTTCCCATGTCAAGAGAAGGCTACTGATAGTGGCAGAAGATTGAGTTGATTATCAACCTATTCTGTATAATCTTCTTCATAATTACCGGGGAGAGAATATTCTTATCATTCCTCCAAATCAGGCCGGCTGGAATGAACCGGCCGTGGCTTGGACTTGTGGCTTCGGATCCGCCTTGGCTTGAGATTAGGCAGATAGAGACAAAGTATGCTATCAATCAACACAGTCATTGGCCATATATAATATTGCTGACTTGCTATCCGAACTGGTATCCAACTGTCATATCACGTTCTCTCTAATTCACCTCTACGTGCAGTCTTTACTCGAAAACTCCTAAGACCCTGTTTTCTGCATCATGATGGCGCAAGACGCAGCAATTCCTCTCACGGATATGAGAAAAGCAAGCAGCGATCCAGTTATCGCCTCCTCCCAGGAAAAAACAAAAGTCGACTCGTTTGCCTTGTTTGAAAGGGTTTTGCAGAGACCTACGGGTGCAGAGATGGCTGCCAACGCAGAACGACTTGCTGTACAAGCACAGAGGTTCCGCCATAAACAAGCGACTATACAAAGGCAGAAACAAAATCAACAATTGACGACTATTGTTATCGCAGTGTGTCCCATCTTGCTGACAGTAGGGCTATGGTACTGGTTTTGGGTCTGACATGGAATGTTCACACAATCGCCCCGAATATACTTTCATCTACCTATCTGGAAGAATTGTACTTCAATGGCTGACGGAATAATACGACTTGGGGAACATCGTGAGCCTCGGCTTTGATACACGATTCAAGATAAGGGTATGCAAATTTGGTGACGTTGTCACGCCACTTCAACCCCGCTTCAATGAGACGGTGTCACTTTATCGTGGTTAATTGCCTCAATATTCCTGTCCAAAACAACCTTCGATCAAGTAACTGTTACGAGCAACAAGAAATCATGGGTGAACGGTGCTCAACTTCACAAGAACCTTTTGGCCACCAGCCACAAGGCGAGCAAGTGTCACCAAAAGTCGTGTTAATTGCCATGGTATGGAACTTTCGTCATGGAACATTGTATTGATCTAATCATCACTAGTTTTATGAAGAATCGAGAAATTGGCTTGATCCGTCAAGTGCGCTCCAATTCCCTCGTAAAATTCGTGTCCCAGGTCTGGCTCGTGGTTACGAAGACATCCATGTGACTGAAGACGGCAATGTTGCGCTTTTGGTTGTTGGCACAGCTTGTAAGCACTCTGAAATGCTTGATCAGAGTCCAACTAATCATATATCAGTGATAAATGCATCCTTATCTATCAGTGCTCTCTTAACATCACCAGTGTTTGATCTGACAAAGTCGTACTTTATCTTGACTGGCATCGCGGGTGTCAATCCCAAGAGGGCCACCATTGGTTCTGTTGCGTTTGCTAGGTTTGCTATCCAAGTCGACACACAACTCGAGTTTGATGCAAGAGAGGTCCCTTCAGAATGGGGCTCAGGTTACGTTCCAATGGGAGCCGATAAGCCTGACCAGTTCCCCGGAATCGTGCATGGATCTGAGGTGTTCGAGCTCAACAACACACTTCGAGACTATGCCTTTTCTGTTGCTAAGGGGGTAGATCTTCAAGACTCACCAGTGGCTGCGGAGCACCGAGCTTTGTGGAAGAATTCGCCTGACGGTATTTATGAAGCCGCGACAGGGCAGCCAAGTGTACTTGAAGGCGATGTTCTATCTTCGAATACTTTCTGGCATGGTCATCGTATCTCGGAAGCCATGGAGAGAGTCGCCAAAGTATATAGTGCTGGACAAGCCGAGTACACGATGACGGCACAAGAGGATAATGCTCTATTAGCAGGACTTTTAAACGCAACGCTCCAAGGGAAGGTTGATTTCTCACGAATCATGTTGATCCGCTCTGCTTCAAACTTTGATCGTGGCCATGAAGACAAGCCCCATCAACTTCCTTTTGTCATGGACAAGGGAGGCTTAGGTCCTTCAACTCGCAATTTGTACCTTACAGCTCTAAAGGTTATCCAAGGAATTCTGGAGGAGTGGTCTACTAAGTTCGAGGCCGGATTAGCTCCAGAGAACTACATCGGTGACATTTTTGGCTCACTTGGAGGGAAGCCTGGTTTTGGGAACCAACATGACATTGATCAGATACGATCACATTGATATATGAGCTTTTCACATACGGAATTCGATATAGGTTTTTCATATTAAGTAAATCACTCGACTTTATTATTTCTCGTTTGTCATATCAACGAGCCCGTTCTGCAAAGTTACTTGACCAGGTCGCGGCTCGAGTGAATTCCTGCCATATTCTGCAATTATTGTGCCATCCATCTTTCAATAAAGCAACTTACCTCCTCCAATTGGTTAAATATTAGTCCTATTGCCTCAAAAGAGAACCTTGTACGCCACAGCTCCTAAGCCAACAGTAACTGTAGTTGCGATAGCCAACCCAGGCAAGGCACCCCACATGTATCGTTTGCTGGTTTCGGCCACACGATCATCCCATCCTGTAGCTTTGTTGACATGGGGAAACGGCTCATCTGGGACTGGTTTATCCAAAAACTTGCATAGAGGTTCCCAGCCATCTTCAACAGTCCACTCGAGGAGTCTCTCTTTTGGGACTAGGCCGCGGATCATGTTGCAATGTTCTAGATGAAGGTCAGAATCTCCTAGGAGATTTTTTAGAGGCTTTACCTTTATAAACCCATTTCCCGTTCCTCTCAATTCCTGTGTCAATGTCGCCGTCCAAGGCCCGGAATAGACCAGGCCAGAGAAAGCGCCTGTACACATGCCAAACCCAAAAGAGCTCTTTACCAAGGCATGAAAGCGCAAAGATTGTCCAGCTATCCCATACACTGAGAAGAGTCTTGACAGCACTTTCATGCCATGCATCCAGGTCTTTGCGGTGGTTTAGAACAACCTTGGCATCAGGGTATGCAGCGATGAGTTCAGCAGCAAAAACCGATGCTGCTGCATCTGTCACGGCTACACAATGGCCAAGAACCTCATCAAAGTCTTCTTTGGTGATGTTAGTATTGCCGTCAACCGGCCCGAACCATCTGAAAAGCAGGGTCAGCAGAGATAAGGCAGTCCATGATGATGACCTACTTCTTTCGGCACAGCCGTACCCACTTTGATGCGGACGGGGGGTTCTCATAAACGACATCCCAGCCATGGTAAGTATGATCGTAACCAAGTTTCAGGAGCGCAGTTTGAAGGGATTCGGTTCCAGATCTCGGTGGGCCCACACACAAAACCTCCATGGGTTTAGTACGTCGGCGTGGAGGAGTCTCTGGCACAGCATAGACGTAGTTTTCAAGCAAGCGCCAATACCAACTGTTGAGGGACGGCATTTTGTCAATTTGTAGCCAGAGTTGCGGATCTTTTGTGACGGAATTGAGAATTCTCTATTGATATGTAAGTTCAGAAGGATTCATGACGTAAAATTCGCTTTTCCCGTCAGCAGGTTTTGAGCAAAGTTGATGTGCCAAGCACAGTTGGCAGCGTCATTTTCTGCCTGCTGAGTAAGATGCTACCCTACATTGAGAAATCAACCGCTTGAAAATAACCAAATATGTCGTGGATACGTAGAATTGGCTATTTCAGTAAATCGCCGAAAGGTTAAACGGAAATTCCGATGGCTCGTCCATGTTGCTGAATCAATCGAGCCATGTACAACCATGAATCACAACAGGCTATCTCTGGCACATGTCTTGACCTCACAACCGACTGGTATCAATTAATTATTAAGCATTAAAGAATCCACCTCGCTTTATTGTAGTAAAAGGGAGCCAATAATAGCCAGACCATACTCTGGATATTGCAAAACAACTCGGATTCATTCCCTAACGCTAATAGTTGCTAGAAAAAGTTGTAAATGTATGACTCGAACGTGCAACTCAGGGTAATTGATTTTCTACGGTGATTTACTCATGTTCGTCAGATTTGTGTGCATCTTGATAAATTCTATCGTTTTTAGTTACTTCCACAAGTAAACAATATATCAATCACACATGTAGTTTTGATAAGGATGAAGGCAAGAATCAACCTGCAGTAATCTATAGCAATTCCCAAGAGCTATTCTCTCTTCTATCGCATATCAACATTACTAAACGTATATCGGCCAAGACCTATACAGATCATGAGTAAGCTTAGTCAGTGCCTCCAATATCAGAAACACATATCACAAGAGAATCGGCTACAGTGTTTAAGGCAAGTCCTTCGTATCACATCATCTGACATCTAGAGTACGATGAATGAGTGCCAAATGAGAGACCATCATTGCAGGACTATCTCCCTGCGTCGCGCACCTGCAGAGATGACAACTATACGAGGTTCTTGGTGCTTGATTTAGGAAGGTGGTCTTAAACGAAGCAGTCCTCAGCTAGAAAACCCCAGGAAATGTGTAGCATTGCATGGCCTGTATGCAGGTCCCAGCACTCAGGTGTTGTCTTGGATGTCACACCAGTACTGACTAGGAGTTCTTTATATCAACCTCAACACGAGAGTGCAATACTCAGTACGATCTCGACAGACAGGGAGATAGATATCGTCATCACTAATTGAGATATTTCAGACCCTAGACCTGCACCTGGAAGTGGAGTCGGTTATATGTGGAAAAGCCGCAAGCAAGGGTGTTTCGTTGATCAAGATCCGGGAGGCCTACGGATGGCGAAAGACAGAATGAGATTCCATGAGTCATTCTCTCCTTTTCAATAGATCTTGACTCTCATATTAAACTACTCAAGTGATCTGCATCACCATCGATTTCCATGTTCAAGCTATCGTTAGTCTAGTACTCGGCGGTCATAGCGTTAAAAGCATTAGAGCCTATCCTTCCATCTCACTAAAAACTACCGGAGCGACGATCTCGTCTTAGGTACCCGCACATATATCTTGTTTAAGAAGCTCGGTAGAAACGGTGAGACATAACTACCCATGCTTATCTAGAGCTCCAATTTAAACACCTGCAAAGACTACACAGCACTAAATGTCCGGAGTTTATTCGAGCATACTCAAAGTGGTCGACATCGTAAGCAATTGGTAGACCCAGCTGCCGAGATAGCGATCAAATATCTGGCTGTGATTCGCGGAACCTCAGCCTTACCCCTGTCAGACTGCACAACGCTAGACTAGGTATCTCGCATGCATAAATCAAGCATACTGCTAGTTCAAACATAAGAACCTTAGCATATTCCCGTATTGGAAATGTGCCCCGAATCACGCGAACCCGTTAGGCTGAACTACCCAAGGACATCAGGGGTCACACGAGGCTTTACTACTGTCGATCAACTAAAAGCACTATCTCCGTTTTCATCCCATCATGAGGAGGGATATTGTCATCATTGGTCCCTGACCAGATCGGCAACACGTTTTCCATACATGGTGGAAGCTCCCGCTCAAGGGAGACCACGCACCTTTCCCATTGAGTTCAGCTGCTCCGAGGAGATAGCGGTGATGCAGTCAGATAGCGGGGGGCACCGACACTCCGATAGTCGGAATACTGTCGAAACTCGCTAGGAGAAAAGACAACGGGAAGGATTGGGCACGCACACGACGTGATAAGACGTGATGACCGCATTCCACCCCGCGTCTAAACTACCATTTCCCCTGACCTGAACGTCCAGATTAAGCCTTGTTTTCAGCCGTTTCGATCCCTGGAAAATGGACAGATCCAACCGAAGATCACCTATTCTTATCTTTCCAGATGTCCAAATAAACCTTTATCGCCCGTCAATCTATCCTTTACGCCACTTCAATGAGCCTCATCGTCCCAATGCACGCTCCGGTAGATGACCGTGGGGTAAAGAGGGTCCTACAAGGGACTCAGCCAAGATACTTGGAGGCTAACTCCAGACAAGTCAGTCTTGGCATAGGCACTTTTGCTTTATACTATTCAATTCATTATCACTTTCCTTACTCGGACAGCTCGGCCGCCGTGACGGTTTAGGAAGCTGAATGGCCTTCAACTCCCACATCTCCAACTTCAACGCTATCACGCAAGAAAGGTGTTTGATGATAGCAATGATTGGACCTAATTGCATTGTCCAACGAGTATAGTAGCTTTCTTGCAACTTGGTGTATAAATACATTCGACCATCACCACGATATTCGAGTTTATCATCCTCATCCACCACAGTCTCTTCTCTCTTGTATCTCTCTCGCTTTGCCTCAGTTCAATCATCAAGATGACCAGCTTCCGCCGTCTCGCTCTCTGCCTTGGAGCTCTGCTCCCCGCAGTCCTCGCCGCTCCTACTGAGAAGCGACAGGAACTCACTGCCGTCCCCGACAAGTACATCATCACCCTCAAGCCTGAGGCGAGTGAGTCCAAGGTCGAGGCTCACTTGAACTGGGTCAGCGATGTCCACCGCCGCAGCCTTGGAAAGCGTGACACCTCTGGTGTTGAGAAGAAGTTCAACATCAGCAGCTGGAACGCCTACTCTGGCGAGTTCGACAAGTCTACCATTGACGAGATCAAGAAGAGCCCCGAGGTTGCCTTCGTCGAGCCCGACTACACTGTCTACCTCGACTTCGAGACTGAGGAGCTGTCCGATCGTGCCCTGACCACCCAGAGCAATGCTCCTTGGGGTCTTGCTTCCATCTCCCGCCGAACCTCCGGTGGCAGCACCTACACCTACGACACCACTGCCGGCTCCGGTGCTTACGGTTACGTCGTTGACAGCGGCATCAACGTCGACCACCGGGATTTCGGTGGCCGTGCTTCTCTTGGCTACAACGCTGTCGGCGGTGCCCACACCGATACCCTGGGTCACGGTACCCACGTCGCTGGAACCATTGCTTCATCCACCTACGGTGTCGCCAAGCGTGTAAGTAAACCCCACATTGCATGGTACAGCATTGAACTTTATACTTACTATTTATAGGCCAACGTCATCTCTGTCAAGGTCTTTGCTGGTGCTTCTGGTTCTACCTCTACTATCCTCGCTGGTTTCAACTGGGCCGTCAACGATATCACCTCCAAGAACCGTGCTTCTCGCTCCGTCATCAACCTGTCTCTCGGTGGTCCCGCTTCTCAGACCTGGACTACTGCTATTAACGCTGCCTACAACTCTGGTGTTCTCTCCGTTGTTGCTGCCGGTAACGGTGACGATCTTGGCCGTCCTCTTCCCGTCTCTGGCCAGTCTCCCGCCAACGCTCCCAACGCTTTGACCGTTGCTGCCATTGACTCCAGCTGGCGCACTGCCTCTTTCACCAACTACGGTGCTGGTGTTGACATCTTCGCCCCTGGTGTCAGCATCCTCTCCACCTGGATTGGCTCTACCTCTGCTACCAACTCCATCAGCGGTACCTCTATGGCCTGCCCTCACGTTGCTGGCCTCGCTCTCTACCTCCAGGTTCTCGAGGGTCTTTCCACCCCTGCTGCCGTCACCAACCGCATCAAGGCTCTTGGTACCACCGGCCGTGTCACTGGCACCCTCAGCGGCAGCCCCAACCTGATCGCCTTCAACGGTGCTTCTGCTTAAGCGGATTTGAAGAGAGGGAATTTGTCATGGATATGTATGGCATACGATGTGTAGATTATTGCAGTATTAATGAATTTACTGTGGAATTTCAATTCTTGGTACCAATGTGCGTGCATGTCTATTGATCAATTCCATATGAAGAGATTTGTCTGTCATATATTATTTGCACTTTTACCAGTGACAGCAGATATCTGAATCATGTACATATATTGACTTGGACGGGTTAAAGATCTTCTCAAGACTGTGTAGCAGCTCAGCCATAGTTCAAACTCCTCACTAGTAAGGCAATAGTTGAAGGGCTCGTTTAAAAAGTGTCTTAAGCCAGCTAATATCAGATCGTCTGACAGACAATTATTTGATTTTAGTTCCCTATTCCTATTCATCCTAACCTGTTATCACTCAGCGAACACAGTTAGTCTGGCAGTTTAGTACATCGAGCATAGTGAGCACTAAGGCATGTACTGTACAGTAACCTTACACGTTCATTGGCCAGACCACAGACAAATCCAGCGATCGGCGAGTTTACTGTACAGTAACAGTCGTCCGTTACGACAAATGCAAATGCCCGTGTATTGAATATATAATCCACGACCTTGATCCTACCCTTGGAAACATTCACAATTTTTCGCAAAAGATACTCGCGGCATATTTATATACGTCTCTGTTCAACAACCATAGCTACAATGTCTGTTGCACGGTCTGAACTTCGATTTCGTGCCCCGCCATCGATGCAATTCAGCGACGGGTCAGCAACATCCAAAACCTCCCCTCCCAAGCCTCGGGGATCAAGCGAGACATCCGCCGACCGAGCTGCAGCTCGCTTCGCTGTCACCGGCAATGCCATCATCACTGGCGGGGCTGGTGATATTGGTTCCGTTACTTGCAGAGCCTTGCTTGAGCACGGCTTGCAAGGTTTGGCCATTTTCGACTTGCACCGAGATGCAGGCGAAGAGACGGTCAACAGCCTTCAGGCCGACTTTCCTCAGGCCAAGGTCACATTCTTCAAGGTCGATGTGACTGACGCTGAGTCTGTCACTGCAGCTGTTACCCAGGCTGAACAAAGTCTTGGACCTATCAACATATGCCTTTGCTTCGCAGGTATTGCGTTCGCATCGCGCGCGTTTGACATTACCCCTCAGCAATTCAGAACCATGCTTGACGTCAACACCACTGGGGCTTTTCTTGTTGCACAGGCTGTCGCAAAGTCTATTGCAAGTCGGGGATCAGGTGGTTCAATTATTTTGATGGCGAGCATATCAGGTCACATAGTCAACTTTCCTCAACCGCAGGCCCACTACAATGCGGCAAAAGCTGCTGTTCTCTCTTTGAAAAGCTCTTTGGCGGCTGAATGGGCTGTACATGGTATTCGGGTCAACAGTATCAGCCCCGGTTACATGGACACCATTCTGAATGAAGGTGATGGGCTGGCCGAGCATAGGGCCATATGGGCAGACAGGACTCCTTTTGGCCGTATGGGCAAGCCGGAAGAGCTCACAGGTGCTATTATACTGTTGGCTAGTAAGGCTGGGAGTTATATGACTGGGGCAGACTTGGTTGTCGATGGAGGTATTAGCATTTTGTGATTGAATGTTAAACCGGTATAACTCACGTCGTCTATTCAATACATCAGTGCGCTATTGTGTCAGTAGATGACTTTCACATAAGTGAGTAGCGACGAACTGTTGTCCTATCGAGTCCACACTCTCAGTCCTTACTACATTTGAGTGAGATATCAAACAATCCAGTCATGTAAACGACATCGTCATAATGGTAAATAGAAAAATAAGAAAAAAAGGAAAAAAGAAATGATTCTCCTGTGTATCACAGGTGGCGGTCTCTCCCGCCGGGAATTGAACCCGGGTCTCAAGCGTGACAAGCTTGCATACTGACCACTATACTACGGAAGATGAAAACCGGACTGAAGCCGGCTGTAGCGTGTGTGATTGTTGGAATCCTCGCTCGTTAGATGTCAATATCAGCCACCATCGTGCGAGCCTGTTGTTCAAGTGAACTAAATTCTGAACCAATTTGATGATGCTAATGCGAACTGTACTGTACAGTTGCCCTTCTTAGTAGAGGGGATCACTGTGCAGTAACACTTTCAGTTCTCAACATGATTGGTGGCTGTCAAAAGGGTGTCGACGACTGTACAGTCCCTGCATTAGCCCCGTACTGGATTGAAGTATCTGATCATACCTCCGTCAAGTAACGTTCTGCCTCAACTCCGTTTCTTCAAAGCTATAAAGAGAGGATTTATACGGCATGATATTCTTTCCACAACCCCTTCTCTTCATCTACATTTGATATAAACCCAACAGAACCAGTAAAGTCATCTACAACCATGGGCAACATTAGCTGGCTTGACAAGCTCCAAAAGCAAGGTAAACTCTCTTTCCAATCATACAAGCACATCTATACTAATGGCAAGACGACAGTGAATATCGACATTGACTGCATGGATCCAAAGGAAGCAAAGCGATTCCTACCATTGAAGCCCTATGATCAGACCAGTAACCAACGCTTGGTATACGAGCAGATGATCTCTCCCGAGAACCATGACCTCTTTGTCAATACAGTCAAGGAAGGTAAACATGAAGGATGGGAGGCTATTCTCGACCGAATGGTATGTCAAAGTCGGGAATAGAATATATCAAGTCGTCAAATTGACATGTTGTGACATCCACAGAGTGCTCTTCTTTGCGCCAAGAATATCGACAATCTCCAAGGACGTGTCCTTCTTCAAGTCTCAGCTAATCACGCCTACAACACTGATAAAGTCGTCTCTCAGGCTCGGTCTTACGTTCACGAGTTTGAGAAACTGGGTATCTCCAAGGATCGCATTTGTATCAAGATCCCATGCACTGGACCTGCTTTGAATGCAAGTCCAATCCTCCTCAAAGACGGTATCCGAACGCTGGGTACTTCACTTTTCTCCGTAGTCCAGGCCATTGCAGCTAGTCAAGCGGGCACACTCTCAATCAGTCCTTACTACAACTGTAAGTTCTCATCACTGCATGAGTTGACCCTCTGACTGGTCTAAAGTTCCCTGGTATCATGCCGACCGCGAGCAGTGGCCTGACGTGGAGGACCCTGCTCTCGAGCATCCCATGTCGCCGAGAATCGTGCAGATTCAACAAGTTTACAAGAAGCTTCGAGAGCAAACTGGGAAAGTCCAGCCACTTCTGAAGCCAGCAAGGTCAGTACAATCTACCATTTCTATAAGAGACACGGGATCGAAGGCTGAGTTGGCGATACAGCTTCATATCCCCTCGAGAGGTCATGGCCATGCCAGAATTTGGATGTGATCATGTCACCGTCCCCGAAAACATCCTTCTCCAGCTGTCACATCTCGATGTAGAAAGCCATCCTCCGCCAGGAAATGTCGCCCAGAAGCACATTGGAGACATCTCACCACGAGTTTCTCATCTGGCCAAGACTGATCCTCTTGCTGGTCCGATGTGGGATGGGCAGTTGCCATCTACCAAGGTGGATTACCTGGCCGACAATGGTGCAGCTTTGGAAGAGGCTATCGCTACTGATCCTATCACGAAGAGGGGACTTTTCGAGGCTCTTGAGGCTTTCAAGAGAAACGAGCTTCAGGCACGAGCTTTGATTGAAGAGGTCCTGATGCAATTTTGAGATATAGTATTATCTTGTGATAGTAGAGCAACGGTGTTATATACAGCTAAGCATTTCCCCATTCTCGTTATGAAACTGTTCCAATGGAACATCGATTTCCAGTCCGTACCAAAAACCTGGATCCGCATGTAATGTCCCGTTCGTGTAAGAACCGTCTGTCAGCAATTGATCAGGGTGTTGAGGAATTAATGGAGTGAAGGGGTCGAAAGACGATGGGACTGTCGTCTCGGTTGCGGTATCGAAATTGGAGTAGAGGCCTATTTCAGGTTGTAGTGATACTGTGCCCAGTGACTCAACGGGCGCCGTGGTGTCTATAGCTGGTTGAGTATTCATTGGTGAAGCCATGGAAGTGGTATACAGAGCTGAAGCAGAATGATGATTGCTCGGGGAAATATCGCGTGCGTCAACGCCTGTTTCCATCCGGGCTTTAGAGGCCTTCTCGACCCATCTATCACCAAACCCCTCGGCGAACGCCCCAAAAACGTGGCTCTTGGTCTCGGCAAGTTGTTTCATTGCCTCTGTCACAGGTCGAGCTTGAGCGAGAGGTACTGCAGGTCCTACTGCATGAGCACGCAAAGCATTGACCTCCGAGACCAAGCGACGATTTTCTGCAAGCAATTCCTGCATATCTTGATCTGCTGCCAGGCATAATTCACGTTGTTGACGCACGTGCTCTATACTCTTGTTCACGATAAGCACCTTTGTGAGACGTCGAGCGGAGGCAACGTTGGGGAGCATACGCGCCAGCTCCTACCAGCGCAGAATCATCGCGTCAGTTTCTCTTAGAACATTTCTATCAATGTGGCATGAATATTACCAGAAAGCTTTCATTCATCTCGCCACGACGCTGCTTCTCAATCGCCAAGTTCCGAGCCGTGACATCGGGAGGTAGAGGCCGAGGTCGACCCTTACGCTTCGGCTTTTGTGTTTTTGTGATACCAGCATTAGACATTGTTCTATCTTTTTAGACCTCTGGCTTGAATACAAAGTAAGACGTCAATGCTTGACAAAAGATGAAGTGGGTGATAGATGATAGATGATAATTGAAGAAGGATTTCGTCTGACGTGTTGCCTCATCATAGCGCTTTGTCATCGGGCCTTGTGGTACTTGATTGGCTTAGAGATTAGCTGAGCACTTATGTACTAGTAACAATTTGAGAAATCACGCAGCACATGAATATAATCAATGGTTATATTGTTCAGGCTATGCTGTCAAGTTAAGAAAATCCAAAGATGAGCTTTTCTGTCCAAGTTACCAGCAGTTCTTTTGCTACAAAGAAGTTCTTAGTTTATACTCGCCTGCGCATGTGACCCATGACTGGCTAGTCGATGGAAATAAGGGTCGAAAGTTACCTACTAACGTATTGACATGAGGAGCCTGTTAATA
Source organism: Fusarium longipes (assembly GCA_013618495.1). Taxonomy (NCBI): domain Eukaryota; kingdom Fungi; phylum Ascomycota; class Sordariomycetes; order Hypocreales; family Nectriaceae; genus Fusarium; species Fusarium longipes. The sequence continues at coordinate 517,721 of JABFEY010000014.1, forward strand.
GAAGCACTTGCTGCTCACGACTCTCTGTTTCTCCAGAGTGTAATAGTGTCGTTGGATTTCTTCCAATTGTGTCATCGGCTTTACTACACGTGTCCGCCTCAGCCCAGATGAAGACTCACTCACTAAATATCTCTCCTGATAGAAAACATTTCTCGTGATACTTGATTTCCTTCCACATTTTCCGTTTCTGGTCTAGCATATAAAGCGATACGCTTGCCGCATGAACAGGATTGAAAATTTACGATCACGATACAAATATAGGTGTCGGTGGTCTGCCAAGCAGGCAATTTGGCGACGAGGAGCACGATCAAGCAACTGCAAGCTCGAATGGCAGACGGGTGGCAAATTGAGGTGTTCTTGGTAATTCCATAACCGATTAATAGTTCTGGTTGAGTATCTTGGCTAATTGCGGGAGTTCCTGTTGCTGATAGAATACGGAATGTCGCTGTCTAAGACAAGGGAGACTTGGCGACCAGGCGACTCATTCCGGAGCCGTGTCGGAACTCGGACGAAAGACTACAAAAGGCTTTAAAATCAGTTGCGCGTCTTTATCCCAAATGGATGGAATCCGATGATACAGTATGACAAAAAAAAGCCGAAAGTGACTGATGGGTCAGAATATGATGCTACAACTTAAATGGCTTGTGACAGCGAATTACTTGTCACGTCGTTCCACCATCCAATGTTACCTGACATGACAGTTTGCTTGACCTTTCGGGCTCGCTTCACGACTTCTACCGATACGAGGTTATCAATCATCAATGATTGCAGTATGATCTTGACCTGAAAGTGTTGGTGCAATCGTGACGCAACAGGATTCACACTGGCGAATGAGACAAGGTCCACATTCCCCAGGGTTTCGTGTGCGGTATCGCTAAGAACAGCGCTAGTTTCTTAACAGATAGGCCAGCTTACAGGCGCAATCTGGGGCTCATCTGTTAATGCACTAAGGGCTTAGGTTGGAAGATCCTCCAGTTCCCCGTTTTGAATCTCAAGACGTTGGCGTGAATTATGCATAACGAGACTGCGTACATTAACTCACAGCCAGCCACAAACTGACACAGACAACTCACGCTACAGGTAGCCACATTACCTTAGTTTAGACACGAATCATTATCAATCATGCCGTAATCAACAAATGAATCATCTCTTTACACATGTTTGAACTCACCCTACCCTAAGTCTTTCAGCTCTCTTTCCGTAGCCCATTAGCCTTGATACGGAGATACGAGCTGCTCATTTCCTTCCAGCAGCATGACAGGTCTGGTGATGGACTAGCGAGATCTACGAGACCAGAAGATCAAACAAGGGCATACTATAATCCCGCGTATCACAATTTGCAGCATTACGAGAACACTTCTCTTGCCAGGTTTGGAGTAAATTACCTATTGTTAGGTAGGCATGTGTCAACGAGTTCGCTCTTACAAGGAGGATCAGGAAGGTAAAGGCATCAACAATCAACCTGACTTTAACCAAGTCGCAAACCACAGCCACATTAGGAAGGCTGTTTCAAAGAAGCCAAGCCACGCAGTTATGTCGTGAGATTAACGTGGTTCGTGCACCCTTGAGAGAAAGAAAGTGAAAGAAGCTCAGACATAACTCATGTCAATTATGACACATGTGACGGCTTTTTTGACAGCAGTACCGTGCTTCACTCAATTCTTGACTCAATTCTCGCTGTTGCATCTAAAGGGTCTCGTTACGCGCGGCCGTTCTCTTGGCATTCTCCGCTTTCCAACATGTTGATCTTGGTCGCACAAAGTGAGGGGGAAAAAAAAAGTGGCATTATTTTCCACTGTCAGCCCAAACAAAGCCTTGCGAAAAGAAAGTCGAACGAGGCGAGATCGATCCCGGGACAAGATGAAACTCTATTGTTACGGCGCAATTTATTCACAACGAACAAGGCTCTGAAATGATTTTAATATGAGTTGGAGACGAATCGTAATCTTCAAAAACATGGATGCAAATAAGCCTGAACAGGGGGCCCCTGGAAGAAAAAGCCAACGACCCGGGGAGGGGAGGGATCTTCGTCTAGAAAGATTGGAAGAAGAAAAAATGCGCGTAACCAGGTCGTATCGCTCAACTGCCTCGGCACTGCAAGCGGATCATCGGGATGGCATGGCAATTGGCATGACAGGTTGAGTCCAGGAACGCGGCAGAAGGGAATGTTTTTTTTTTGACGCCGATCGTGTTGTAACCAGACCAACTTTTGAGACCTTGGTAGCTTGGCTAGAAAAGACTCAGCTGGAGAAGATACAGTCGGTGACACCGCTGTAAGGGAAAGAAACAGAAACAAAGACCACAAGTGATTGGCTTTGTTGACAAAGGAGAAGCGCCGTGGCGTTGTTTCGACCAAAGATGACGGACCCGGCCTTGCTGTACTCTTACCTGTCGATTCATATGATCCATTGTTACTGACTCTTTCTTTGACAAACAAGAAAAGGATTCAAAACACGATAGCTTGTTTCAACTCTTGATGTTGAGAAACTAACCCAAAGACCGCTCAAAGTCGAACCCACTTGTTGTTGTTGTTTCTGGTCCCCCTTTCTTGGACCGACGGACAGCATTCTCGATGCTTGACAGGTGGCATTCCACTGCAAATTGGCGCAGTCATGGTCCTTCAGAACCAATCACAGTTGTCTTGGTCCCTTGCAGTAGTCTGCAGCTAGCCTGTTACAGAGCAACGGAACAAACGAGTCAAGAAAGCAACTAACTAGCAAACTTTTTCACTCTTTTCTTTCTCTCAAGGGAGTCCACATTCAAGAGGGTAGGCTACTGAGTATTGTGTTTTCTTAAACTTGGAAGGCAGGCGAGCAGGGTCTTGCATCAATTTACAATTTCCAAGGCTGATTTTAAAGTGGAAGCAAAGGCCAGGTTGACCCTTGCTTTCTGCTCGGGATATTATGGACTTGTAACGTTAAGCGATATTGGAGCCGTGATTTGAAAAGCCGGGGATACATCTGTGCGTGATGTGCCGCAACATTGGACGACAAAATGATGCGTTGGTCTCAGATTGCTTCCCGCGCTTTGTGCTCCCTAGGGTTGTTGCTCTCTCTTTGCCGCCCCCTCGAGATGGTCTGGCGCCAAAGAAAACCGCGCCGTTGTTCTTTAGCCAGGAACTAGCTAAGCATGTCATCCGCCATCTCGTCTCTTTCTCCTCATGACGGCGTCAATACGAAACAACCCAGACCAAAATCTGCTTCCCTTTGTTAATATTGCAGGATCGATATGAGGGGTTTCAGTGTGGCATCCCTCCCCACACTCGTCACCCGGAAGCTCGGGTGTCATATTTGACTTGATGTCTTATTGGATCGGAACGCTGAGGCCCATCAACGGCTTTTCATCCCACTCTTGAACCAAGCCTTTTTACCCCTGGTCTAGTCTCTCTCCCCCTGATCAGAACCATCCACACATCGGACCTTCAACCCTTTGAAACACCTAGTTAGACCGATTCAATGTTGTCGGGCCAAGTCAGGGCTTGAGGCTTACGCGCATCGAATTTCCACATGCACATGGGATGACCGCCAGTCGGGATCGAGGTGACACGCCATTGTCCAATGGGATCGACACTGCACTCTGAAATGTCGTACAACTATAATATAACCTTCATTCCGTGTCCTTCCCATCTCTTGTTCCCTTTCCTCTCTTCAGACACAAACCAGTCTTTGTCACTCCTTCCTCCAAAACATTCACTCATTCATCCTTGAAGGATTCTGCACATTCATTCCAGTCCTTCCAACCGTCCGTCTTTTCCCCCAACAAGCCAAAATCCAATCCTTATTTTACTGCGCAACAGTCCTGGTGACGTTGACCAAAAAAGAAGAAAACCAATTCCAACAAGTCTCGACCACCTAAACAGACAAGATGCATTTCTCTGCTTTCGTCGCTACCATCCTGGCCACCGGTGCCATGGCCGCTCCTCACTACAAGGTCGTCACTCAGTACGCTTATGTTACCAAGGTCGTCACCGCCGGAGCCGAGCAGGCCAAGCCTACCTTTGGTTGGGAGCGACCCGCCCCCGTCGAGGTCAAGCCCACAACTGTCCGTTGGGTCAAGAAGCCTAGACAGACCAACATCGCCGCCCCTCAGCCCACCTACGTCTCCGCACCCGTCGAGTCCGATGAACCCGAGGCCGAGGAGCCCAGCGATGACTCCGACTCCGGCTCTGGCTCTGGCTCCCTCACCTCCGACCAGCAGAAGGCTGTCGACCTCCACAACGAGGCCCGAAAGGAGGTCGGAAACCCCCCTCTCGAGTGGGATGACTCTCTCGTCTCCGGTGCCCAGGAGTGGGCTGACCACATCGCCTCTCTCGGCAGCCTGACTCACTCCCAGGGCAAGGACGGTGAGAACCTCTACATGGGCACCACCGATACTCCTTACGCCGACGCCATCAAGGCTTTCCTCAGCGAGAAGAGCCTCTACAACGGCGAGACCATCTCCGGCTCCAACTACATGGGCTTCGGTCATTACACTCAGTGCATCTGGAAGTCTACCACCAAGGTCGGCATGGCTGTCGCCAAGGGCAGTGACGGTGCTTCCTACGTCGTCGCCCGTTACCAAGAGCCCGGTAACATGTAAGTCCCCCTCACTTGACTCTTACCACCAGTGTAGCACTCGCTAATCTTGACTCTACAGGATCGGTTCCAAGCCTTACTAAGCTGCCAACTCAGCTTCTGACACGGATGCAAATGTGTTTTTTTTGTTTGTTTTCACCTGGTTAACGATTCATTGGATATGTATCTTCTTCTCTTCTTGGACTCATTTAAGTTATGAGATTTGCTTGACACGGGCTTTACGAAATTGCCAGCAACACCCCCCACCTTCGCTTCGTTCAATAAAAACATCAGTCACGTTTTGAGTGACACAACATTTTGTTCTATGTTGATGTTCTATGTACATACATCTAGCTTCACGCAATTACGACACTTTGCATTCATGTTGACCATGTCCCCGCTATGAACTGGTTTGTGATAGAGGTCTCAACTGATTCAATGTTAAAAGCTCCTTTGCCAGTCCCTTTCACTGTCTTTGGAAGCTACGTGTAGTTGCCAGGATATCCCTGCTTGTCCGATGATTTCCGTTGTCTGATGACGTAATGTCTACCGGAGCAACCTCATCCGATACAGGGCATCCGCACCTCGGTCATCATTTCCCTTGCTTCACTAATCCTTGATGACGTTCGTACATCATCCTGTGAGAGTACCTTGTGTTGCCTCGTCATTCTATGTTTTGAGACTCATCCGCAGTTGGCACGGAGATCTAGTTCCCCCTCGATAATATGCGGAACGGCGTACCCCATTGGTGTATGGGGAAGTTACCCTCGTCATGAACATGTCGCTTGATGACACCGATGCGAGTTTGATCGAGATCTTTTGGTTGGTAGACCGACGGGTTCTGTCGACAGTAGTCGCATTCCATCTCTGAAAGCCAACAATCATGGAATGAAGTATATTGAGGCATCAACAAAATCAACGAGCAACCCCAGGGGTGACCAGGATAGCCCTATAAGATGTACACATGACCACTAGCTACTATAGACCAATCAGAATTATGCTGCCTGGACAATATATATAGTCTTCGGGTCTATATGTGGGAGCTGAGAGCATATTGGCTAAGTCGTTCCAGTTGCTCATATTTCTGGTCTGGCAGCAGTAGTATGTTGCATTATGCAGGAGTGAAAAGCAGGTTCCCTCTGTCTTTCCATGTGCGCACAGAAGGCCCCAAGACATTTAATTAATTCAGTTCATCTGTTGTGTCCATGCCTAGTCGCGTACGCCAATAGTGATCCGGATGAACCAGAGAAGTGTTGATGTCAATTCTTTAATATCAAGCGAGCTTGAATCAATAGTTTGTCGGCCAGATGTTCACCCATGTCAAGCTTTCAAGGAGCAAACTTCAATACTCATCACGGCGAATAGAAACTCATTCTCATCAAATCATGACATAATCATTAAAACTTTTTGGGCATCTGCCCTTTAGGTCTATCAAAGGTGTGCCTTTCTAGGATGGCATAAACCTTGCATCCATTCGGTCTTCACCCAGTCCATAACCAGTCATTAAACCAATTCTTGATAAAAATTCTGCGCTTCGCTGAAAATCCTTCCTTTCACAAGTCACGAGACAAACTCGGAGTTTGTTGTCAACATCCACTTCAGTTGACGTACTTGGGGATAGTCTCTAGGACACCATCCTTGGTGATCAGCGCCATGGCCTTGGTCACCTCGTCCAGGAAGCGCTGGTCACCTCGCAAATCGTCACCAAACAGCTCTCGGACGCTCAAGATAGAGCGGGGGTCGGAGCCACCCTCCTTGGCCAGAGCTTGAAGCTTCTCACGCAGGGGGTCGTCAACCTCAAACTTGTTGCCCTTGTCATCAACACCATTGATGTAGATGAACCAAGCTGCGGCGACGAAACACAGGCGGCGGAAGGGGCCAGTAACCCAGATGTTCTCGGCGATGGAAGGCATGATGAACTGGGGGATCTTGCCGGAGGCGTTGAGGGCGACACGGGGAATCTGATCCATGATGGTGGGGTTGGAGAATCGCTCCATGAGGGTGTTGCAGTACTGGTCGATGTCGACGCCAGGAATTTCGGGGAGAAGAGGCTTGACCTCCTCCTGCATCATCTGCCAGACAAACTTGCGGTAGGTGGGGTTCTCCAAAACCTCGTGAACGTACTTGAAACCGGCGAGCTGTCCGGGGTAGGCCATGGCAGAGTGACTGGCGTTGAGGAGACGAAGCTTGTGCTTCTCAAACTGCTCGACGTCGTGGACATCAGCGACGACCTGGACACCAACCTTTTCGAAGGGAGGACGCCCATCACAGAACTTGTCTTCAACAACCCACTGCATGAAGGGCTCAGTCACGACAGGCCAGGCATCCTCAATGCCAAAGTTCTCGGCAAGCGACTTGATGTCGTTCTCGGACGTGCTGGGGGTGATGCGGTCTACCATGGCATTGGGGAAAGCACCCTCTTCGGCAATCCACTTGGCGAGCTCAGGGTTCTTGAGCTTGGCAAAAGACTCGAGCATGTTGCGGGTGATGGAGCCGTTCTTCTGCATGTTGTCGCAAGACAGAACGGTGAAGGGCTTGAGACCCTGCTCGTGGCGGCGGGCAAGAGCAGCGTAGAGGAAACCGAATGTGCTGATGGGGGCGTTCTTGTTCTCGTCCTTGAGATCGTGCTGAATGTCGGGGTGCTCATCCTTCAGTTGATGGGTGTTTTCGTTGTAGTAGTAGCCACTCTCAGTAATAGTGAGAGAGACGATGTGAGTGTCGGGATGAGCCATCTTTGCAATAACGGCCTCACGGTCATCAGGAGCGAAAATGAAGGAGTTGATGCTGCCGACGACGTCGGCGAAGCTGCCCTTTGCGGATCGCTCAATGACGGTGTAGAGATGATCTTGGGCGTTGAGGACATCGCGCATGGCGGCATCATTAGGGCGCAGGCCGACACCGCAGATGGCCCAGTCGCGCTCACCGTGCTTCTCGAGCAGCTTGTCGACGTAGACAGCCAAATGAGCTCTGTGGAAACCGCCGACTCCGACGTGGACGATGCCCTCCTTGAGCGACTTGCGGTCGTAGGTTGGGACCTGAACCCTTTGCTCTCCTTGCTGAGAAGCAATGGTGGAGAGGTTGTCGCTGGTGAGCTTTAGGCGTTGTGTCATTTTGGCTGTGTTTGGGTGGGAGAGAGGAGGATAGGGGGGTATCAGAGAGGTAGGATGAAGGAATAGATTTGGTGGATGATGAAGAGGAAGAGGTCGCTTTTGGTGTTGAGGTGAATGATGAGATGAGAAGAGGAGAGTAGAGTAGAGTAGAGTAGAGTAAAGAGTTGAATAAAAAGGAGGAATTAAGTTGTTAAAGAATGAGGTCACCGCTGGATTGAATTGTTGCAGGCACTGACCGCCCGGGTTATCAATGAATCCAGTTGAGTGAGACGTGAGCGGGGGGTGGATATCGGAAGGTTCCTCCGTATTCGGTGGACTTGTACTCTTCTCTCCTGCCAGCCCTGCACTGCACTTGCACTTGCTGGTACAATACAGTAATAGTTAGTTGTCCTTTGTTTCCTTCTCTTGCTTCTGCTTTGCCTTGTGGCTAAAAACGTGGTGGGTCTCTCTTTTTTTCTCCAGTGAATGAGCTCAACTTTTTTGGTGAGAGGAGAATTGTTATGGGGCCAGTGACGTGAAAAGTCTCCATAGTTTAGCTTTATCAGCTTATCACAGTTTGGCTTGAATCAGCATCAATCAATCAATCTCTTGAAGAGTGGCGAATGATGCAAGATTTTCATTCACCCTATGACGGACGATATGTCATCAATTGTTGATCAAATTCTGCAGCAAATTTTCAAGGAATAAATTGAACAAGTGATGCATTGCATAGGTACTCGTCATATCTCTTATCGCAACAATGATAATAGCTTCATAAACTAAAAAAGCTACAGTGGATACCTCCCATAACTTCCCCTCACCAACAAAAGTAAACATCAACCTTGAGGGTATCGTGGGGGTTATTTTCAATTGTCCATGTGATCATGCATCCATGTCAGGGACAAGACAGCCCTGAGCTGAGCTGAGAATAAGCAGGGGTAAGCTGAGCGCTGTTTTGCTGGTCCCCTGAAACAGCGGTCAACTGTAGCTTGTAGGCAGCAGCATAAAAATTTACGAGGCTATTCCAAAGACGAAATGAAACCTGTCAATTGAGACAATTCACTTTTTAGCGCAAATCCAACACAAAACTCAATCTCGTTTAAAAAAGACAAAATTTGTTGAATCCCTAACAAGACGGACACATTGCCGACTGTCATCCGAAACTCGGAGCACCCGGGAAGCTTGCGTGTCCACGCTTCACTTTGAGTCTGAGACGTCAGATCATCTGCTCAACCAAAAGACGCCAACACCATAAAAAAGCAAAGTTGCGGTGTCAAATGGTCACATTTACGAGACTGACTCTTTTCAACTTTTACTTGAAACCTTTTGACGTTCGCCGAGACGGTTAATGGAACCTCTTCAGATTGTAGAGCTGTAGTCTCTACACCACATGTGCCGTCAAGGTTCTACAATGGTGGATTATAGACTTTGTCGTCCTTGTTGGCTTCTTATAGCATACTTTGCAGCGGATGAAACTTGTAAGCTTTCTCCTTATGTCACGCCTTCTCAATTCGCGTTGGGATACGGAGAGGAACTGCCATTACTATGCGTCTTCATCTCGAACTCAACGTAGTGAGGCTGGCTACACATGCGGTACATAAGAAAACTAGATTGCTCAAAATGGCCAACGTGGCTTCCGTTTACTCGAGAGAAGTGTCAACGAGATGGCTGTGGCTGACACACAATAATCCATAGAGGCTTCCTATGTTGAGTCCTGCATTTTCACTTTCAAAGCGGCACTTCATCTGCCGTGCCCTCTTGTTCGATCCACCAAGATCGTCTCGGCAATCTTGGTGCGAAGATCTTTGTCAGGGGTGTAGATCCCTTGATCAGTGTGAGATACTCAATAACTATAGGCCGTGTCGTTCGAGGTAGAAGTCAAGGATATCGAGCTCAATAACATGTCGTGTGAAATTCTGCGTCGAGGCGCGATTATTCTCAATATGTAGAACATGTCAAGTGCTTATATAAAAAGTAGAATGCATTCTACCACGATCCCTCTGAACCGCTTCTAACTCGACTCCTCCCGCTCTTTTTATCTTCAAGAACAACCTCCACCATGTTCGAAACCATGATGCCCTTTTGAGCGTCTCTGTTTCCGTCTCGGTCCAAGTTGGCCATCCCGTGTGCCTCTACTCTGACGATGCGCTCCTCACTGTTATTGAAGGACATATTTCCCGATATTGGGTTGGCAGTTGGAGGCCCAGAGCGACTTGGGCCGCTGCTCTTACCACTCCTGGCTCCTCCGCCGATGGTTTGAAAACCAGAGGGATACTGGTACGACGTTTTGTGAGATGAACGCAATATGCTTCCGAAAACTGGAGTGAGCCAAACCCTGAAGAGTGGAAAGAGAATTGGTAAGTTAGTCGTCATTACGGCGACGAAAGCTTCGCGCGTACCCCAAGCACCAGCTAACTGAGCCCCATGGGCAGGATCCTAAAATCGCATGTTAGATTAAGATAAATGACACATATCCTATCGCCAAGACTCACGACTAGAACAAAGATGCTCTTCAATGTGGCGCAAACGAGCACGAATATGCCCGAGCCAAGAACAATACTAGAAGCAATCTTCTTTATCGTCTTCAGACTAGACCCCCAAAGCATGGGAAGAGGAATGGCGATCAAGTATATATCGGTTGAGACGTTGGAGGCGAACGAGGTCCAGACGATGGGTTTCGAAATGGCGGCTTGGCAAGAGTCTGTGGTTCATGTAAGAGTATGCTCCATGCGAACAAAGGGACTGCGTACTACCAGGGTTGGGACTGATCTGCCAGTATTTATTGAACGGCTGACAGCCGGCGAAGATTGCTATCATGGTTGCGATAAAGGTACTGATAACCAACCCGAATCCAACATATATCCGAATACGGTACGGCCGCCCAAGTCCATTCTGGAAAGTTAGTATCCAAGTCCTAAAGCTGTGTATCGAAACTCTTACAGTGAGGCGAGTATAGAAGTAAAGCATGGATAGCTTCAAAGACCAAATGAGGGCAGAGTAAATGGTCCATCCGGCGACCTGGATCTTGGAACCAATTATTCTGCTCATGCCAGTTAGCAAAAGCTTAGATCTGTAGTATCGTATCCTTACCGAAGATTATGTTCTGGATCACTACCGGACAATGAAGCACGCTCTGCCTCTGACATTCCGTTGTTGGCGAGGCCATGTGCAAGTGTCCCAATATTGTATGCAAGCGTCGTCTGAATCGTATAAAAGACCTGTCCAGGTTAGAATCGAGATATTTCCTGTAGCCTGAGAGCGACAAACAATACTCATTAACATCAGGTGATCTTCCGCTTGAAGACTTCTGAAGCCGTTCACTCTCATTCGAGCATAGAATCTGAGAAGCGTCGCTGCAACACCAATAGCGTATAACGTCCATCCCTCTGTTACTGTATCAGACATCCTCGCTTATCGAAACCAACAGATCTGTCACAAAAGACAAAGAGAAAAAAGAAAGAATGAAAAATAAGAGAATGAATATGCAAAGATCGACGACGCACACCCATTGGGAGTCTCATGCTGGTCATCTCGCCCCATATGTAGGTCAAGATCCAGCATGAAGGATTTTCATATGGTGTCCACAAAGAACACGAGCTGACATTACCAACGATCGAGACATGTACATACTAACCCCTGAGGCTAGTGGGCGCGTATCAGTTTGTACAATGCCGTGCGGATAAGCATCAGCTTGTTACCTGTGATCGGATTTAGCTGGGAATGAATCCTATGGGCTGTTGTGCCTGACGCTAGCAACGCAGTGACAGCATTAGCTCGATGAAAAAAAATTGGCTCGTCAGGTGGGTCAGATGTCAGAAATAGGGCCCCATGATGGTAGAAGCTGTTGTCGCCACCAGCTGATGTGGACATGATGCTTTGCTTTACGAAACCCTACACCCGACGTTGTGCACAGTTTCTGATATGAAGGCTCATGTTTCGTCATGGCCTTGAATGTCTGAATCAGAGACGAGTATGATCATCGAGTTGAACGTGATAATTATGCCATCTTGTTTTGTAGCCCCGATCTGGCCCAACTCTCCGTCTATCTTGACATCCATAACGGCGATGTGAATTATCCAATCCCAATCGAGGAATGTCATTACTTTACGTAGTAAATATCCTACCATTCCACTTTGAACAACACGTTGCTATTGATATCTGCGCAGAATCACATGTAAAAGAAGACATCTATCATTGACGATTCGGATGCCTCGGAATCTCTCAATCGCATCAGTTCTCTGATATGATGCTTCTCGGCAACCCTGCTCTCATCGACATACACTAACAAGAGTGGTTTAATCTTCTTCAGGAGACCAATCATGTCTATCTTACTTTAAGCGAACGGAAGTCAAATAAAGAGTTACGTACAATATTATCTATCCCTTGTACCATGCAACCTCTTTCATTTTCCTTCGTGTCATATGCCAGAGCTAGAAAAAGTTAAAGGTAGAAAATGTCCCGAGATTCTCCACTAACTAGAGGATTTGCCGCCCCATAACAGGCAAGCATGGACACTCGTGGGCGATGTGACCGGGGATCTAGACCATGAATCTGTACCTCTGCAGGGGAGTGGGGAAGGTAATCGGTGCGATGCTGAGCGATGGAAGAGACTACAGCAAGTTAATCGTAGCTGAAATCAGAAAAGAGTAAGGATATTCATCTCCTATGCAGCCAGTCTCTTGGTTCTCTTTCACAGACAAGAGCCTCGGCTACCCTAACCAGCATCGGAGCACTATTCGCCCATCCTTGAGCTGATGGGGCAAACAGTGGGAATAAAAGACAACTTGCCAATTCTTTACATGCAGGTTAAATATTCTCCTGGCCCACGCAGGAATGGAAGATCATTCTCCTAAAAGGGCTTCTTTCCAGGTTAGGGCCGAGCTTCTCTGCGCAGTATCCTCTCAAGATGCACCTCACTACCATAATTTCTGCCGCTGTTACAGCATGGGCTACTGCGGCGACATGCGCAGCCACTCCTTTGCATTTCAGTGACATTTCTGGAACCTGTTCCGAGGACCTTAGTCCACTCGGCAAGGAACTGTCAAAATCTTCCAAGATCTATTGCCCCGGATCGCCCGAATTCGAGAAGGCTACTACTCGCTGGTCTGTTCTGGAAGCTCCCAAAGTCAACATTGTGGTTGTTCCTGGCACTGAACAGGATGTCGTCAAAACGGTACGCATTAGATGTTGTATTCCTCCATCATGTCTAACCTTTACCTCTTAGGTCAAGTTCGCCAACTCCAAGAGTCTGCCGTTTCTTGCATTCAACACAGCTCATGGAGCCATCACAACTCTTGGACGAATGGATCATGGTATCGAGATCTATCTTAACCAGTTGAACACAGTCGAAGTCGCTGCAGATGGTAAGACTGTCACTATTGGTGGCGGTACACAGTCCAAGAATGTCACAGACACTCTTTGGACATTCAACAAGCAGACAGGTACGAGCCAAAGGCTTCCCTTGTACTCCAGTTTTGACCAGAGTGCTGACCAACACCAGTGACTGGAACCTGCGAGTGCGTTAGCTATATGGGTCCTGGTCTCGGAGGTGGTCACGGCTGGCTTCAAGGCCATTACGGTATCATCGCAGATCAGTGGGTCTCTATGAACATCGTACTGGCCGATGGCTCCTTGAAGACCATCGACAAGAACTCTGACCTTTGGTGGGCACTCAAGGGTGCCGGACACAACTTTGGGATCGTGACTTCCATCACTTCCAAGATCTATGAGATTCAGCACCGTGAATGGGCTATCGAGACTCTTGTCTTTAGCGGCGAACATGTCGAGCAACTTTACCACACCGCGAATGAGCACCTACTCCGCAAACAGCCCGAAGGCCTCATCAACTGGAGCTACTGGGTACACGACCCCACTACTGACCCTGAAAATGTGAGCTCGTCCCATTCTATTCCTCGATATCCCATAGCTAACAAGTCTTAGCCCGTCATTCTTTTCTGGCTGATTCAAGAAGGTGTCAAGGCCATCGATCCCAATATATCCAAGCCCTTCCATGATCTCGACCCCATTGCCATCACTCCTGAGTCCGGAGACTATCGTGATTTAGCCAAGTGGACACAGATTGATGTCGACTCTATCCCATGCCAGAAGAATGGCCTTGTCAATCCTCGCTTTCCCTTGTATCTCCAAGAGTATAATGTCGCTGCCATGAAGGACGCATGGGAGCTTTTTGCCGACGAGACTGGCCCCCAGTCTCCTTTCAATACTTCCATCTTCATGTTCGAAGGATACTCTACTCAGGCTGTGCGTGACGCCCAGGCCAAGGACTCTGCCTTCGCCTTCCGCCACGAGAACATTCTTACAGCCCCTCTAATTACTTACAAGCCCGGTGACGCCGCTCTCGACCAAAAGGCTGCCAAGCTCGGCAATGACCTGCGTCACATCCTTCATAAAGCATCTGGCCAGTGGAATATGAGTGTATACGTTAATTATGCTTTCGGGAACGAGAAGCCTAGTGACTGGTACGGGAGCGAGACGTGGAGACAAGAGCGTCTGAAAAGCTTGAAGAACAAGTATGATCCCGAGGGCAAGTTCAGCTTCTACGGACCTATTGCATAAAACGAAAGCCGATGACTTTCTACATATGCCAATAAACATTCTTCTAATACTAATGAATATGAAGCTTGATAAATATCATTAATACTTACCCACACATTTGCCTTTGATAAGATATCAGCGAATGGATAAATTGCCGTTGGACTACTTCGTCAAACTACTCAACTTCATTGTAACTGCTGCTCACTCAAGTCATGAATACACTAACCTCGTATACAAACTAATGTGCGATCGCGAAAGAGTCTTTGTGAACCCATTGTTTCTAATCGTAGAGTATCATCGGAAATCTGACAGGCTGGTAGTGGAACCTAGGACCAGTCGAGACCTCTGGGACATACTTCAGACTCACCAATCCAGTGATCTTTTGATTTCAGCTTGGCACAAATCCTATCTTTTAGACAGTCAAATGCTGTACTCAAACAGAAAAGAAATAATGAAACTCAATCAATTGCAATGGTGCAATTCTCCGAGTTTTATCTTTAGCTGTTATGATTTGTATGACTGGGAATGAGCATTTGATATGCATATGAACACGACCACGGACCAGCGGATAGCGGACAGCGGCTGTTCATATTCATAAGAAATACTAGGCGGCAGGAGCTGACATACTAGCAACAGCTGAATGGGCGGCGAGAACTCTATCTTCCAGAGCCGCGCGCCTGTGTTTGCCTTTGTGGGGGCTATAAACACACTGTCATCTTAACCGTGCTTCGTACTCTTTGCGCTCTTGTCGGATCCTGAGAGACGGAAACTCCAGTTACTTCTATCGTTTTCACAAGATCAGGCTGGCGCCTACATGATACGACGTAGAACCCCCGGCTTAAGATCAGTGATACAAACTCCGGCTATCAGTCCCAATCTGGCAAACGCTGTCAGCAATTCATTAAGCCACCATCAGGGTCTCTCAGAGCGGCATTGGCAGTTGGGGGCCGTTTTGTGGACTGATTGATACGGAAAGGTAAAAGCTGACAGGACCCTTGTGATTCATTTGGGGGCCATTTCTATATCAAAAAATATTCGACCAGCCTTTCTTAACAATCAGGTGTCACTGACCATAAGATAAGTCGGGTTATTCTTACTACCTTCTTGATGGCTTGAGTGTCAGCGTGACATTGGTTTCAGCTTTGGTAATGATGAGGCTCTAAAGCGGCCGCCGAGCAGGCTTTCATATTCTTTTCTGTTTTCTTGAGACTTATTTATTGGCGTCGCTACTCAAGATTTGGGTTTCGTCCCATTCATTCTCCTGGTAAAGCCTAATTGCTCTTGGTCTATCATCGCAGAAACGCATACAGACAGCAGGCATTTGGACTCCAAGATGGTCAAGTGAGTGGTCTATTCTGACTGACATTCAGAGTCCATGTCTAGCCAAATCCCTAAGCCTCTTGACTAACGTGGACCAGCCAACCGCCAAAGAAGACCGCAGGCAAGGCACGCCCAGCTGCTGGGGTCCAACGTCCACCAGCCGGTCGTCCTACCCAAAAGCCCACTCAGAGACCTCCTGGTTACCAAGTCGCCGCACCAAGACCAGTTGCCGGACGCCAAGTCGTTGGTAGGCAGCCTGGTCCCAACCAGGGAATGCAAATGGCACAAATGAGACGACCACAACAACAACCATATGCCCATGGTCCAAGGCCAGCTCAAGCAGCAAGGGCAGGGCCGCCCAAAGGACAACATCCTAGACCCCAACGTGTCCAGCCCGTTCAACATATTCATCATACACCCGTACAAAGAGCTGGCCATGCACCGGGACCACGGCCAGTCCAGAGTCATGGCCACAGCTATAAGAGCGGGAGTTCTTCAAACATGAAAGCCGTCGCTGGTGGGGCTGCAGCTGGAGCAGCGCTTGGGGTAGGGGGCGCTGTCATCTACAATCAGATGAATAGTTCAACCAATGTAGTCAATCAGGAGCACAACAGTTACTCGTCGGAGAACAACAACTGGCAGTACGACAACTACGAACAAACCAACTATCAGCAAGACAACTTTTACGACAGTGATGGTAACTACTACGACAATAGAGAATACTACCACGAAAACCAATCTTCTGACAATGATGACAACTACGATAATGACTACGATAATGACTACGATCCGGAAGCTCGATACCAGAGCGATGATAATGATTTTCAGTACGATGAACAGCCCACAGGTTACACGCAACCATCCGAAGACCCACCCATGGACAGCAACGGAGGTGAGGGAAGTGGGGGCTGTGACGATTGTTGCGACTGTGAGAAATGTTGTGAGTGTGAGAACTGTTGTGAGTGTGAGAACTGTTGCGACTGCGATGACTGTTGTGGCTGTTGTGGACACAATGATAATGGTGATGGTGGGTGCGTGGTCATGTAGGTATACAGGATCATGACCCCTTTTGATTGCACACGATATTCACGAGTAGCAACAATTATATGTACATTTTTCATTTTCAGACTGAGGTCCCTGTCATACTGGATACTGGTTCAGATATTACTACAGACAAGAGGTTGTAGGGGAGATCATATCGTTACACTTCCAACCCCTCGGGACTAGAGGTAAATGGTAGGCATACATTTATTCAAGTCAAATAGGCAATTAAAAGACATAGCAATAGTTATTGCTCTGCCTGCCACTTCATACTATTTTCCTCGCCCTGTGATGGCCATAAAAAAAAGGGATGCAAGGCCGCAAAAATGTCGGTGGAGAGGCTCGAACTCTCGACCTTTGGATAACCCTGGTGTTTAACCAGGTCAATCTGAAACCAGATATGAGACCAACGCTCTAACCAACTGAGCCACACCGACTTAACAAAAAACATTGATAGGCTATTCTATATACCCCAAACTCTGCATTGTCGTCGACAGGTTCGGGATGGAAGCAATCGGGCTCACGACACAAGAGGCAAGCTAGGCATAGTATCGGTCGAGACCATCCTAGCTCAAGATCTTATGCCGAGCTTATGTCTTAAAAAGTGTATCACCATGTGAATCAAGTGGAAACGATAAGTTGGATTACTGAAGAGTTATGAATCCGTATAAGAAACAAAGTGTCCTCTCTCAGTGTATTTGAGACGGTATCAAAAACCAGATCTGGTCTCTGAAGCTTTGTTTCCATATCTCCCCTCACTAGAAGTCCTGGACCCTGTAGTTCTAGTCTCGGCGACGTTACCCTTTGATGCATTTTCATACGCAATGTTGATATTGGTTGTCCGCATAATCCCATTATACGTCATGATCTCCTCTTCAGATCCCGTTGGCGACACGCTTCGGATTTCAGTCCGCTGGTTCCTCGATCCTCGTAAGTCCTTGAGATGTATGTTATCGTGGTTATGAGATCTGAGGCCATGGGTACCTCGTGTACTGTTTCCATATCGCTCACCATAGGGTGTACCAGATGTCACTCCAGAGCTTCCACCAAAGAGTGCAGGGAACCAGCGTCGGAAAAGCGGTCGTAGAGCTGGAATCGAAGCGGATATGACGGCGATGTTCGTTTCAACTGCTCCCCATACAGGAAGGACAGTGTAAAAGGTATCTTCTCCCGGATCGGGTCCTTCGACGAGCTGGTGGTGGATGGAGATGACTCTAACAATGCCAATGATACCGACTCTGTACACTGTTAGTACTTGGTATGCTGGAGGGATGGTCTACTACGTACACACTACCCAAAACGAAGACACTCAGGACGGCAATTTTGGTTGCCCATCGCATAGTAAGACCTAAAAAGATCCAAAAAGGCAAAGCGACAACAAGGAAATCCGTCACAATAGTGATACACGACGCAATAACATGGAACCAATTGTCGACACACTTCACTCCAGGCTCATCACGTAGAGGAAAGTCCCAGTTGGCTTCAATTGGCCAACATTGGAAAAGCGCTGTAAAGAAGATAGCGACGGCGTGTAAGCCATTGAAGATATTGAGTCCGTGAATCGCATATCGTACGTTTGTCTTGTGGCCGCCTAGTCTGAGAAGGAAGACGAGAACTGACGCTTTGACAAGGGCCAGAACAGGATTGTAGAACATTTGCACGAGAAAGTTCCACCAGAAGCCTGCAGCAAGGTCAAGATCCTTCGGTACATCGTAGGCTCTGAAACCCCAGTAATTGAGTTTCATGACTACCAAAGCCGATCGTTAGCAAGTTCCATATAGTAACACATTTTACAGTCTACTTACACATGTAGAGAGGTCCAATCATGAGCAAAGCGAATAGCTATTCATGTCAGTTGAATGGACTCTTGTACGGAATTTCTACTCACAAGTGCTCCAAGAATGAGGTAGTCATCTATCAAAAGTATTAAGCATTTGAGATATAGCACCCTACCCAGTAAACACTTACCGAGACCTGTTGTCCGCGCGGTCACGCGACTGTATATACGCAATGATACAATTATTATCGACAAGCTAGGAAATAAGAACAGAGCCGCCAGGCCTTTTTGCTGGAGCGGCGTCGTTGGCAGCGTTGTGGGATTGGGGAAGGGCGGTGGCCCTGTACGAGGCAAAAGGTGCAGCGAGTTCATGATCGATTATCGGAGAACACCTGGGAAATAGCGTGAAGATGGTTTGATAGCCTCGTTCGTCGCTGCATTACCGGACGTCGCGTTGCTTCTGCTAAAGAGATTAACGCGCTGATCAGGCAGGACTTTGCGATCGTTCGTCGATCAGCGAGCGCCCTTGACAGCAGAGGAGAAGATCTTGAAATACAAACACACAAAATTCGTGCACCAGGTAATTTAGATATGACACGATGGGTCTCTATGAATTTATGTACATTGTTGGTGCGATCCAGGGGAACCCAGCATTATCAGAATTAATCTTCACCAACTCCCAAAGCCCAACAAGGCTGGCTACCCAAACAGAGTTTGAGGGTGTCAAAATTTGACTAAACATGGGTTTCATGGTCTGTGTGCAGGAAGCTGAACCACCATAACTCTGTGGTAAATACGATAGACCACTGAGTTCCTGTTATTTGGGAGACGACAGATGTACATACAGGGCCATGTACAAACGCTAAAGCAGAAATAGAGCTCCTATCGGACACTGTGGTGTCACCTGTTTGATTCTGTGATTGGGGCCTGTCCGTTCTGAGTCCTTCGTCCAAGACGTCGGTTCTTCAGCTCCTTCTATGCCACATATCCCGCGTTGAGCCGGACTACAAGATTGGCTGTGGCTGATCGCTGCAGACTCAGCCTGAAGAGGTTGCGTATCCGTGACGGGATATTCGATTTCACGCTCAGCTTCGTTTCCGATTATGCATGTTGGTCGTCGAAGGATCAATAGTGGAATTTCCCCAAGGGATATGCTGAACAATATTTCTATATTAGTGGCTGAAACATGTCAGCAGTCTGCCATGAAGCCAAGACCTGCCAAGTATTGTGTCGATTCAAGCAACGGCCTACCGCCAAAGACCTTCAGTCTTTTGAATACCGATTATCTCTACTGAATCGGAACTTGACTTTCTTTAGTGTTGTTTTTCGGCATCGAGTGGGATAGACCATGTACAGATCGAAGCAATAAGCATAAACAGTTGCCTCGTTTAATCTAACTTTAAGCCATCTTCCTTCGCCTATCCGTAGGTGGTCAAGATCTTCATTCGCGGAATTTTTATTAGCCTGAATCTCGTTAATAATCTTCAAGAAATAACCAACATTTAACAACCAACAAAACGCATTAATCCAGTACGTAACACGCAGCCTCCAGGAGGCACAGCTGGACCCTGACAATGCTTAACCGAGAAAGCATTAGTCTAGCCACTACCCCAGATCCCTGGAACCTTCCCGGGGCTCACGGCCAGTCGTAACCCCGACAGGTGATCCATCGTCCGTCTCAGCTAAATGGCCCGTCCGAAGATCTTGTCTTGATCAAGATTTACCTACATCTTCAGCAAGCAAACATTTCACTTTAACAAAGATCTCCGTCTGTCGTTTTCTAACAACGGACGAAGCGTCACCGTAGGACTCAAGACATAAGAGTGAGTACCATAACAGCCTGACAAGGAATAAGAATAGACTCGCTCTTCATGTATGGGTTTTCCCGTGTTCAACCTATGGCACACCTTGTAAGACATTTGCCCAGCATAAGGTTTGTTGCACTGTCTGGGATCATGAACTTTGTCGGTCTTCCATCTCCATGTTGAACGATTTGTCCGGATGTAGTGGTTGGCTGGTTGACTCCCGCTCCTATCATGTTTATGACCTGTCATTTACATGCATTTCTTGGCTGCCAGGAAGAAACCCCGAAGAGTCCGACCCGGGTTGTTGGTCGTAGTACATATTTATGGAATACAATTCGAAAGGTCGAAGCTGATCAAACCGGTCATCATTTCATTTGGTCCACTTGGGCTTGTCAATGCTGTCTTCCCGCCTCGGGGAGAGAATAGCTCCAGTCGGAGTCCCAACCGCCCCCTGTCTGTTGGTCCTGGATAACAATGTTGGGATTCTCGCATGCAATATCTGAAAGGTTCCTATCCTCCCCCGCCCTGGAAGAAAAACTTCACGTCTCTTTTTTCCCCACCTATGCCACCACCAGCCAGCATGGATGAGAATCGGCCCATGATCTGGAAGCCCAGGTAATTACTACCTAAAGCGTGCTGACGACCCTTCTACCAACAGATACAACGCCCGCTGGATGATTCTACATGTTCAAATGCCGCCTTTGGTTATAAAGCCTGCATAGTAAGCCATGTGGCTGTGTTGGTCTCCCCCCTTTCTTCTTCATCCTCATCACTCTCGTTCCTTTCTTGGCACATTGTCGTCTCTTTCCTCGTCTCTGCAGTTTGAAAACTTTCTTTGACACAGAAATGCAGGGCTCGCGTCTTCAGTGGCTACTGGCCGCGCTCATTCCCTTTACCCTCAGCCAGACGATCGACGTCGATGGCGAGGCTGTCCGTATGTGACACCAATTGCAGGATTCCCCTTTTCGTATTTTCCGTTCCATGAACCATCGCTAATCTGAAACATGGGGTAGCCGCGGACGAGAACAATGTTGCCCCTGCTTGGGCGAGGCCTGTGACTGTAGCTTCTAAGAATTCCTTCGTCGAGACAGCACCTCAACTGACTGATGCGATACTCGCCAATCTGACCGATCTGAACTTGAGTGATGTTGACCTGTTCTACTTTGCCGATACCAAGACTTCTCGGAAACGTCATACGGCTTTTGACTCGAAGTGCAAGATCTTCCCTGGTGATAAGGCATTCCCCAGCAGATTCGTCTGGAATGTCTTTGACCTTCTTACCGGAGGTGCACTCATCAGCACCGTCCCTCTCGGTTCAGCTTGCTACAAGGGAGAGCACTATGATGCGGACAAATGCGAACGCTTGAAAGAAGGTTGGCATAATTCCACGACACAGTACGTTTGGTCAATGATTCATGCCATATCCGCGCGTCAATGATTGACATGTTTCAGTATCGATGATCCTACTTCGGTCATGTCGCCGCTCTTCCAGGGTGCCACTTGTGAGCCCAGCAATGCTGCATCTGGCTCCAAATGCACAATTGGCGGTTTCCCTCTTTACTCTGTCAAAGCAACCAATGTCGCTCAGATTCAGCTCGCCGTCAACTTCGCCCGTAACCTGAACCTTCGACTTGTCATTCACAACACCGGTCATGACTTCCTTGGCAAGAGTACCGGTGCTGGTTCACTTAGCATCTGGACACATCACCTCAAAGACATCAAGTTCACCAAGAATTATCGTGGTGCCAGTAGGTACACTGGCCCTGCCTTCAAGCTTGGCGCTGGTGTTCAGGTCAAGGACTTGTACGAGGCTGCCGATCGTGAAGGATACACTGCTGTTGGTGGAGAATGTCGTGTAAGTTTTTAGCTTCCACTCCATAGTCTGTTTAAGCTAATTGTCGCTGAGGATGTTGGTGTCACTGGTGGATACCTTCCTGGAGGTGGTCACTCTCCCCTGAGCCCTACTGCTGGTCTTGCTGCCGATCAGCTTCTGAGCGCTGACATTGTCACGCCCGACGGTCGTTTCGTCACTGCTGACGAGAAGCAAAACACTGACCTGTTCTGGGCCATTCGCGGTGGTGGCCCCGCGACATGGGGTGTTGTTGTCTCTATGACTGTCCGGGTTTACCCCAAGATGTCCTTCGCTGGTATGACCTGGAGTGTCAATACCAAGGAGGTTGGCATCCCAGAGGAAGCTCTCTTCAAAGCGCTCGAGGCTTACTGGCGTCGCTTTCCAGAGTATTCCGATAAGAAGAGCTATGGCTACAGCTTTCTATTCCCCGCTGGTAACGGTAGCTACCTCTGGACTATGAACCCTTGGATGATCCCCAATATCTCCATCACAGGGTTCAAGAACATGGTTCAGCCGCTTCTTGACGAGTGGAAAGGGCTAGGGGTTGACCCCAAGCCCAAATTTTTCCAGCACGATAGCTTCTACCCTGCCTGGAAGAAGCACTTCCCTGCCGAAAATGTTGGTAATTACAACGGTCGCTCGGGTTCCCGCCTCATTCCTCGCAAAAACTGGGATGATCCTCAGCTCCTCAACAATACCATCAACACTCTCAAAAGTATCTTATCTGATGATGGTGTCTTGATTATTTACAACATCAATGCCAAGCAGACAAATGATACTACTCCCAACTCTGCAAACCCTGCATGGCGCGATGCCAACATGTTTGTCATTACGACCCTCAACTGGGATGTCAACGATCCAGAGGAGAAGATCGCCGAGGTAAATAATAAGATCACGTTTGACATCATGGAGCGTCTCAAAGCTGTCACTCCCGGCGGCGGCGGCTACGGTAATGAGGGTGATGTAATGGACCCCGACTTTGGTCAGTCTTACTTCGGATCCAACTACCAAAAGCTGTACCAGCTGAAGCAAAAGATTGACCCTTATGGCTTATTCTATGCTCCTACTGCTGTTGGTAGTGAAGACTGGTATATCACCGGCCAGCCGGCTTACGTGACAAAGCAGACTGGTCGCCTTTGTCGTAAGTAGATGATGCAGGTTATGTTCGAGTACAATAGACCCGTTTCTAGACTTTGGCCCGCTCTTCTGAGTAGTTCTTTGCCTCGGAGTCCGTCTCCATTCAACATCATGTTGATGAATCATTAGTGAACTGCATGCGAGTATTGGTCGAACATGGTGTAAGAAAGTTGAATCTGACTCACAAGCATTATTGAGAATTGCGCGTACGACCGGAAGTTGCAGTGGACCTGAGTAATATACGTTTGTGGTGATCTAAGTTTTCAGCAATTGTTCAGTGCTTCTGCGCTGGTGTCGATAGCAACCATTCGAGATATCCCGCCTTTGATTCACCAAAGATCACAACACATGGTCACAGTGATCCATTTGTGGAATCCAACCGTCTGGTTACAGTGATTTGTAACACTTTCCAGACTGTCTATAACTAGCTCAATTCTTGGCTTGCCTTACATCCTCAAAAAGAATTCACCACTTACCAACACGGCCCGCACCCGATTCTCAAGTCCATCATTCATCAAATCACTTGAGCAGGAAGCTTCACAGAGTCAGACATCATGCGTACAACTCAGATAGAACAAGATCACACAATGTGGAAGTGCAACGGAAATATGCTCGGCCGAATCTGTGATAAATGGGCAGACATCAAGGAGATTGATTGCTCACGTTGTACAAAGAGGCGAGCCGTCAATGACGAGGCTCTGAGCAACGGGGGCCACATTATCGGAAAGCTTATCAGCGTCAGTAGCCTCGGAGTAGAGGAGTGGGACTATTACGAACCCAGACCTCACAAGAGGTAATTTTAATGTGTATTATGGATAACAGGGGGGTTATTAGAGGAGGTAGTTGAGAGGCTTCCATGATAAGAGAACTGCTTTCTCGTATTGCTATCAAATAAGACTGAGACTCATGAATACACAAAATTTCCTCCGCCAAGACTTCTAATCCAGGTGCTTGACATCCGCTTTCTCTGTCATTTTAGTCGAGTCTTCTGTCTCATACAGACCATCAGGTGCGTCACCAAATACGACGGAGATCTCCTCAAGCGTGCGCCCCTTGGTTTCTGGGTAGAAGAAGAAGATTACGAGACCATATGAGACGAGAAGAGCCACATATACAATGTAGTACTTCCAGCCGATGGCTGCCAGTGCGATCGGGTTGACAAAAACATTGAAGATAAGGGCAGAGATCATGATGATCCAGAGCGCAGACATACCGCGACTGCGCAGTTGGAAAGGCCACAATTCGAGAGGGTATGCGACTTGGAGTGGAGTACTATTGGTCCTATTAGCAAGACGTTGGGTGACAAGGGAGGAAAGGTATTGTATTACATGGCCACGCCATAACCGGCATTGAAAAGGAAGATGAATGGAATCATGGTGATTCCAACAGCATTAGATCCTGTGTTGGCAAAGCTTCCTGATAAAGCAGTGATCAGGATGAAGCTGACTAGCATAATCGCACAAGATAGCAAAAGCAGAGGGCGTCTTCCCAAGCGTTCAACACACATAGCGCCAGTACATGCTGCGATCAAACTCCAGATCTGGAGACATCCATTGATCAGAGTCTGGTCAGTGACACTTGTGATGCCAACTGTGCTAAGTACTGTGGCGAGGTAGTAGCTGACGACACCATTGCCGACCCATTGACAGTAAACGGCGAGAGTGAGAGTGATGAAGAATCGTCTACGATGAGCCTTTGTGGATACGAGGGTCATGTATGATGTCGATTTCGTGGCTTGCTTCTCGGATTCAATGGCTGTAATGATTTCGTGAAGTTCAAAGTCTACCAGAGGGTGGTTCAAATCACCTCCCTGTTTAAGAGTATTAGATATCTCGTTGACTGACTTGATCGAAATGGGAACTTACAGCATGCAACTTTGCTAGAATGCGACGGGCTTCCTCTTCTCGTCCCATGGACACTAACCATCGAGGACTTTCTTCAGTCATAATCAGTGCTGGAAGTCCTACAAGTGGAAGAGCAATCTGGAGAACAGTGGGAATTCTCCATGCCCAGTCGTCGTAGTTCCTCGTGCCATACGAAGCCCAAGATGCGATGATACCACCGACGAAGTAGTTGCAGTTCATCAAAGCTGAGACGACACTTCGCTGGCTAGGGTAAGCGATCTCAGTAATAAGAAGCGGCACTGCAGTCGCGAACATGCCGGTGGGCAGACCAAGTATGAAACGGCCAGAGATCCATTGGGCTCTTGACTGTGCACTTGTCTGAAGGCCAACACCAAGTGCTAGTGGGATGAAAGCAAGAAAGATTGGCATGCGGCGGCCGTACTTGTTGGCGAGCCATGAGCTGGGCGGGCAGGCAACAATGAAACCGATGAAGTAAGTGCAATTGATGAAGCCTGACCATTCACCAGTGGGATTTCCCATGAAGGTGTTCCATTGTGGGAATGACTGGAGGGAGTTGAGCAAGCTACCATCATATCCGATGGCGGACTCTGTTATTCTTGATCAGCACAAGTAGGCCTAGTAGTTTAGATAGTGTAGAGTCACATACGAAAGCAGACCAGGCCAAGGATCAAACCATTGAGCTTTGCCAAATGGCTCTGCTTATACCAGGGTGTAGTAGGGTTGGGCAAAACAGCCATGATACCTCCCATGGAGGGCTGGGAGTTATTGTCTACACCCATGGCTCCAGAATATAAGGTTGCAAGTTAGTAGGGTCTTAGTGTCCGCACAAAAGCAACGGGTCAAAATAAAGTGCGATCAACAGCCATTATAAAGTCACAGACGGGGCCCAACTTAACGGCCGAGGTCACCCGAAAGAAGAATAGAAAAACAAGCTTAGATCGAAACATCGCGGGGTCTCCAGTTTCCAGTTCCCCAGGTTGTGGTATGATATGAAGACCGACAGGGGAACAAGGGAATCAACTGAGACTTGATGCTACGCAGTTCCACTTAGCTGAACGAATAGATCAGGAGAACGACCATTCGGGATCCTTCAACCCCGCAAATTATCCAGTCACCTTTTTCCTGTTCTTCTCCAGGTTTGGGAATTCGTTTACCGAAATCCCCTGTTCAAAGATGTTTCCGGGTGCGAGTCATTAGTCTGCAATGCTATGATTCAAGTCATGTCTCTCGTCAAGTTTTTAGTGCCGGTGATCATAGCCAAAGTTCGGTAGAGGTTCGGAAATAGTCTAATGAAATTAGCTGATTGGCTTTACAAGTTGTGTCTTCGTTTCGGCAGTTAGACATGGTCAGTTAAGTGAGTAGTTATTAGCACTCTTCCTAGACAAATTGTGCCAAAGCAAACTCCCGCATCTGGAGGTGACTTGTTAGTTATCTGTCGATCTCTTTCCTGTAGAAAACATATATGCTTGTCTCTCTCCTATCATTCAAAACCCCAAGAGACCACCCAGGCCACCATAAACAACAGTCGCTTGTACCTGCTCATACTGCTTCCACTGGTCCGGAAATATCTCCTACATCTGTCGTAGCCTCGAGAATTCAAAGTGGAAACCCGCAAATATGGCCCACGCACGTAAATAAAACGGGTTTCCCCATCTTGTGTCTCCGTCATTATGTTTTTCTCAAACCCCAACAAAGAACCCTATGGTACCCAAACTAGCGCCTCTACCCCGGTCTTGGTGAAGAACAAGGCCGCGAATAATGCCGAAAGTGGGCACATTTCCCCCGGAATTCCATCAGATGATCGATACAGCTTGCAAGAACCAGATGTAGCATAGCAGTTACGTGAGCATTTGATCAGCTTTTGAAATACACAAAGTTGTATTGTTTGACGTACATAATTTATAGACTCTACGATTTTTGACAAAACATGAACGATGTGGGCTGAGTCTACTTGGCATAACCTCATGTTTTATTCTAGTCTCGAGGTTGAAAGCCGCATTAGGTCTTCTCCGCATCGTCGACTTGACCATCTTCGATTCGTAGTGCATGTTTATGAGGGGCCGAAAAACAGGCTTCAATCGGGGTTCAATCGACTGGTTTGGAGGATGGGTCACACATAGGATCCTGATCCCAGAAGAGCATGGTAGTGTCTACTCGGAAGTATTGCATTAATGAGGATTAACTGATCCGAGTGGTTGATTAAAATGTTGGTAGCATCGAAAAGCCGTCGACTCTTGGTTGGACAGTCGGAAATATAGCGATGCCCAACTTGTTTGGCCGGGTGTTGCTTGGTGTCTGGCTTGAGTGTCGCTTCGCTTGATTCCGATCTCTTGGTTATGTGGGCTCCTCAATCTCATAAATATTTAATACCAGTATCAACAACCCGACCTGTCGTGGTATACGAGATGCTATTAACAAACAAGGATGCAAACAACACCTTGCTCGATATCGATTTGTCTCGCAATGTCTCAAAGGTATCAACTTGATCATATCAACACTGCCGTTCTCGAATCACAGTTTCAGCTCACCGTTCAAGAAGTCTTATTATCGTCGCGCCGTCTGGTGACAGCACATACAGTGGCACTACTAAATTGCTGCCAATTCTGTTATGATTCTTCTGTCCATTGGTCTTCTTTCACTAGACTACACAGAACCCTTTCTTTAAACATGTTGTTAAATACTACTGAACTACGACACCTCAAGTCTCAGTGTAGTGACCAATGCTATTCAGTATTGCAGATTCTGCGAGATGGCCCGTGGTCACTCTGATTCGTAGAGGTTCAACTGTCGTTTCTGATAATATCCCTGATATAATGGATGACAGCCTCACACTCTGACCACGAGTACCAGGACTGGCGAAATACAAGCACGGCCTCTTCCCTTGAGCCAGGATTATACACCGTCGGCAGATCGTAAGCGTAGAGCATTGGATTCTGGACGCCCGGCCAAAAGCGTGGGTTCTCCTTCTTGACCACGTTGTACAGCAGCATGATTTGGGCTTGCAGCTGAGCAATGAGCTCCTGGTAGTCGTCATGGGCAACAATGTCGGGTCGACGGAGGAGTATATCGCTCATAGCCTCTTCCTGCAGATAATGATACCCAGCCTCGCCATCGGCGTTGGGGTTCTTCTGCAGGAAGCTTTGAAGACCCTCCAGATCCTTCATCAAACGGATCTTGAGGAGCGTTAGGGCAACGTTGAATGAGACATTGTAGTGGCGTGGTTTCCCAAAGACATCCTCCAGGGCATTTTGAAAGATCGAGAAATGCCAATTTCGGGTTGTTCCATTCGTATTTTTCGTCAGACACAACCGCAAACCATTTGGTAAAATCGTACACCTCCTAGTCTCTGCCGAGTCGCAGGTACAGTGCAGGGACATAAGACCGAACGGCCATATTGTCGCCTCTGCAAAGTCGAAGCATCTCAAGTGCATGATCAAGAGCGGCTTGTACAGCTTCTCCAGTGCGTACGTTAAGAAGGGCCAACATTAGGTCAAGGCGAGCTGTCATGTAAGGGCGAGTGCTCTTTCAAAACCAGAATTGGCCTATTTTGGCTTGGAAAGGGTTTTCGCCGGTTTCATCGAGTTCAGTCCGCAGCTTGACCTCCTGAGCTGCGAGCTTTTCTTTCTGCTCTTTAATCGGGATGCATTGAACTTTATGTCTAGGTCGGTCTGCTTTTTGGCGAGCCTGACGACAATACTTGACAGCTCGACAAGCACTGCATTGGAGCAGACGAGAGGCTTGGCCGGTCTGGATACCAACTGGACATCCAGTCGCCAGGCTGCAATGGTTGTAGGGAAGTCGAAGATTGATAGGCGGCATCTTGACGGGATAGGTTCAATGATGAAAGATCCTTTGAGTTCACAGAATGGTACAGAGAGTAGCATCAAGATGTATTTGGTGAATTGCGGGGCTGAAGTGGCTAGAAATAGCTGTTTACTATCTTATTTTATTGTATCTCCTTCAACCTTGTCAACCGCTGCTGCTTTCTTCATAGGTAATTACCGAGTGATGCTCTAGATCAGGCAGTTTCCTGATCCAAAGATATTCACGAAGCTATACATGATTACTTAGCTTATTGTAGTCAACATTCACACGATCGTACTTACCAGTCACCGCCGAGTCCATCGGAGCAGACAAAAGTCTCTTGGGCAGCCTCATTACAAGTAAGTCCTTTGCCGCGCAGATCTTCAACACGCTTCATCTGAGCAGTGCGATCCCCGTTGTCTTGACTGAATTGAGGCGCGGCCATAGATACGGCAATGAAAGAAAGAAGGCAGATCGTATTGGCGAGCATCTTGGTGTTGGTGGTTTTGACGAAAGAAGACAATGTAGTATTGGAAGTAATGTTGTTGATTGGACCAGCCAAAAAGCGAATGATGAATGAGAAGTGAATTGGATTGTCTATTGCAAAGTAGAGTAGATGCCACCCGCTTTATATATGTGTCCTGCAACCTTGCATGCCCAAGATATCTCGGATAATATGCCGTATGAACTTGACTTCTCGAAACCTTGTGATGTTACATTGACTTTCCTCTGCTCAAGAATAAGCGAGGGGGCTTCCGTATTGGGTAATTCTGATTACCTCTGCACGGGTACATAGTTTAAGTTGTTTAAGCATCCCCTGTCCTTAGTTCAAAACAGCCGAGACGTCTGCGACAGTTTTGACACGAAGCTCAAAGTTAAATATTTACCCTCTAGCCTGTAACCACACGCCTAATTGAATCTGCTTTCTATTAGCTACAGTCAACGATTTGTCTGCTAACGTGGCGCCTAATTTCCTTTTCTAGTATGTCACAAGTATCCTGATGATCTAAAAGTTTTTGTCGAGACGTAACTGGTATATAAATGTTCAGCTTATCATAACTAGGTATCTAATAACCTCAAGCCAAGTATAGCGATCTGACACTCTCACAGGCTTGTTATGAGTGTGCTGAGATGAGTTTGTGATACAGAATAAGCTACTAGGGAGGCGCAAGATGTATACTTTACGCCCTCATACATGTAAGTATGCGGGTGTATCTCACCAGTCCGAACACAAGTTGATCGGTTGTTATATAGTATAGATTTGCGAGTCTTGTCGTGGCTTTTGTGTGGCGATTCTGATAGTAAATAGTATTGATTACTATTTCTCCGCGATGCAACTCGGTGGTGGTGCAGATAACACCTGGAAATGATCATCTCTAATTAGACAACCATTTGTCAAATTCCATAACCGTCTAGGGTGGCACACTACCACGGATGATTACAGATAACGTGTGAATTGTTGCGTGGTATGAAGTTAGAGGGTCAAAACTGCATTGCAGTCTCAAACTGGCACTATGGATAATAGGTTCTCGAACATTTCAAAAGAATTGTACACGTGTGTATCAATAGAGCATATACTTCCTATCAGTTTCAATTAAAACGGCATCATGCAAATAGACTGCCTGACGAAGCCTCTGGAGCAAGGCTGGCAACCTGGGACAATCATGACGTTGTTTCCAGTCAATCTGTCGAGTCATGACGGTTTATGATTAGCTTTTTCACGCCGGTGTTACATCCAATCGTTGGTGTGAAAAGCAAAGGGCGTTCCTTGATTCCTCGCAATCACGTTCTCATTTCTCAATGTCCTCACGCCGCATCTTGGCTCGTGCGCCTAGTTCTATCCTTCCGAGAAGTTTCTGGAAGCCATCGCACACGTCATTTGAAATGAAGAAACTGACAGTAGAATGGTATATTGAGGAAAAAAACAGTTTCTGCTGATGGCCATCGTGAGGTGGTGGGTATGTATGTTAACGTCGTCTCGGCATGTTCTCACGGCACTTCGGATCACTGAATAAGGTCGGTATTATAAGTGGTTCGCGGTAACGATCAACAGGTCTGTGAGAAGATCATATTGGCCCCCGGAGGTAAAGCCAATACTAGTTACTGTATGTACAAACGAAACTTGTGGCGTTCAAGGAACTTTGTGAACAAATTCTTGCTTGGATGGCCACACCCTCGACAAATCGGTGACGCTAGTCAGTCCACCTGGATGTTGGGAATCCGCTAGTTGACTTGAAGATTCGCTAGAGCAATAACGCTGGCGTCGGTAGGTGGCTGTTGCCCTGGCACTATGGGAGGTGAAAATGAGGCGCTTTGCTTTTGTTCGTCATCTCCAGCATCATGCAGTATACGCGGAGTTGTACTCAGTAAGGCTGCCTTGTGGTGCAGGTTGATGTGCATTTCTAGGGCTGACTTGGAGGTTCCAGAAAGTCAGCAGATCATGTATGAAATTAGAAGCTTCGGAATCACAGCCATTCTGGGTTCATCCCAGAGACTAAAGACTATCGTGTATGTTTGTCTTTCACCGTGGAGGATGTGCGGCCAGTTTCCGGCATCCGATGATCGCCACAAGTCTAGATTTCTAAACCACCGATCCGAGGAGTCTTCTCCGCGATTCGGAGCGGTGCTTTAGACGAAAAGGGAAGATCGACACTTATAGTAGGTTAGTCGTCCCAGGTCATCCACCAATTTGACGTGACTGTCAGGACACGAGTCAGTCAATTTCCGTCATGGACTGGGTTATATCCGAGTCGACACACTAAAACAATCAAGGCGCTATGAAACATTCTAACATTGCAGTACCGAAACATACATACGACGGATTATGCCGTGAGTGGATCGGCATTTGCTTCTGGCTGACATGCTCTTAGCGTGTCGCTTAGGATAGGGGAGTGTCAGAGCGACCGAAGCTAGAGCCCGTTTGGGAATGTTTGCGAGCTGTTAATCTCTGGAGACAACGGTCGATGTTTTATCGATTGTCGATCCTACGATGGTTGTTTGTATAAGAGTCCCGTTTCGAAACATGAACGGAGCATTGATACCACCAGCTATATCCTGTCAGCTTGATCTTCACTCCCAAAAACCTTCACATCAACCTTCACAACTTCCACAATGCGTTTTCAGATGATCCCTCTTCTTACTGTCGCCAGCTGCGCGACAGTTAACGCGAGCCCTATCGAGCATGAGCCTCGTGCCGCTGGGTGCAACTCGTATACCATCATCAACACCAGAGGAACCGGTGAGGTTCAGGGCGCTTCATCTGGCTTCAGAACCATGAACTCTCGAATCACTTCCCAAGTTTCCGGTGGAAAGATCTACAACACCGTCTACCCTGCCGACTTTAGCCAGAACTCCGCCTCTGGAACCCGCGATATCGTCAGGAAGGTCAACAGTGTCCTTTCTTCCAACCCCAGCGAGTGCTTCATCTTGGAAGGCTACTCTCAGGGTGCTGCCGCTACCGTCAATGCTCTTTCACAGTTGACTGGAAATGCCAAGGATGCTGTCAAGGGTGTCTTCCTTATCGGCAACCCGCTACGCAAGAGGGGTTTGGAGTGCAATGTCGACAACAAGGGTGGTGACACCACCAAGAACGTTAGCGGTATCTCAGCTTTCTCCGGTCGCAGTATTCCCGATGACTGGGTTTCCAAGACTCTTGATGTCTGTATTTACGTGAGTAAACCCAAAGATTGACTCCTTTTCTTTAGGAACATGTTACTGACCTGATTAGGGTGATGGTGTTTGCGATACAACCCACGGCTCTGGTATCAACGGACCTCATCTGCTATATCCCAGCGACTCGTCCACCCAGAACCTCGGAACGGAATATGTTGTGAAGCAGCTGACTGGTTCTAACTAGAAGCCCTCCTGCTGGCTGGATTAGGGGTCCGAGTCCACTGTGATATCTTGGCGACATTGAGGTTTTGGGATATATCTACATAATGAAACTAGTAAACATAATTACAAGCTGAATGCGCTTCCAATTTAACTTGTTCAGTTCAACATCAAGCTTTTGTTGACAATTTAAAATAACACAGTTTTCAACACATTTAAGCCCTGATACCAACAGGACTACGCATTAGCCTTTATAGACTCACAGAGTCTAATTTGGAGTCACAAAGTATGTTATTATTAAGGATAAATGCGCTTCCAATATGTCGTGATTACCAAGCATACCATCGTCAACTCGTCAAGTGACATACCGCATTGGGTTCCTAATGTCATCCACTAACGGGAGTTTTCAGGGAACAACGTGCCTTGATTGGTTCCAGAGGCTCTCTGCTATCGCTCTGCCGTAATCGGGTTAGTGTCGGAGCTGTCTACCGGTTCGATGATCCCGATCCGGAGTGGTCACATCCAAGTTATTTGACAACATCTCAATCAATTCTTCACCAAACAACTCCGGTAGTCTACTCAATATGGCATCCGTCAACTTCTCCCCAGATACTGATATCCCGAGTCTCAATGGCAAAGTCATCCTCATCACAGGAGGAAACTCCGGCTTGGGCCTTGAAAGCACTCGACAACTCCTGAAACACGATCCTGCCAAGATTTTCCTCGCTTGTCGCTCCAAAACAAAATTTGATCAAGCCATCACCGAGCTGCAAGATCAAGGCGCCAATACAGACTCAGTATCGTTTCTGTCTCTGAATCTCGCCTCATTAGAAAGCATTAAATCCGCTGTCAAGGAGTTCCAGCAAGAATCCAGTCGCCTTGATGTTCTCCTCAATAATGCCGGTATCATGATGACACCTGAAGGACTCACTGAGGAAGGATACGAGCTCCAGATCGGCACAAACCATATGGGTCACGCATTCCTCACACATCTCCTCCTCCCTGTCCTGGAAGAGACGACCAAGATCAACCCCGACGTCAGGGTCATCTTTCTTGCCTCGATGGGAGAGGCTATGGCTCCCAGGAATCCCTATCAATTCGACAAATTCAAGACCACAATGTCCTACTTATCAAGTTCATCCCGTTACTCCATCTCCAAACTCGCCAATGTCCATTACGCTGCAGCCCTCGCCGAGCGACACCCCAGCTTGAAGATCATTAGCATCCACCCAGGAGTTGTGCAGACAAATCTCACTGGGCCGGCTATAAGCAACAGTCTCATCGTGGGAACACTAACTCGTCTGGTCTTCAGCTTGATCGGTACCAACTCGAGCAAAGGCGCCTTGAACCAACTGTGGGCACTTTCTGATCCCAAGGCTGAAAGTGGTGTCTTCTATCACCCTGTTGGCGTCAAGGGGAAAGGAAGCAAGTTGAGTCAGGATAAGGATGCTAGAGAAAGCCTCTGGGGGTGGACTCAACAAGAGATCAAACAGCATCTTTCCTGAAAGGGGTTTCTCTTTCGCACCGGTTGATGACATCAAAGTTGGAGGTTACATAAATGGCATTGTCTGATTGAGCTAAACATCATCTGTTTGGGGTTTTGTGTGTATTCAAGTATTTTCTGTTGTTCTAAATGATTTCATTTCCACCATTCTGCAACTGACATTGCCTCGGTGTGCATTTTCATGTTCAATAAGTATTGGTATCTACCAGCTAGGCCAAAGGTCATATGAAATATGCCCTGGTCGATGTCTCAGTGTCTACTAGCGCTGGAAATAAAAAGAAGTTTGCACGAAGAACAGCCGTGTTGCGCCTTTGTGCATCAACGCAAGACTTGGCATCACTTAAACGTCTCAAACACCTTTCTGATATGTGATATAGCCTGGTAGAGAAGCACGGATTCATCAATGTTGAGGGTTAATCTAAAGAAATCGTTGGTCAGATGAAGCCAAAGCTGAACAAGAATCCCAAGGCGCGATACCTTGTTATCAAGGATAATGTTGAAAGACAATGGCAGTCTTTCAACAGCAAAGGAAGCCACAGTAATTATAACATCAGATAACTTGAAGGGACCTCATTTCCAAGATTCTTTGACTACGTTGCTCAACGCATGGCTTTAGAAAGACGAAACTTTCCTATCTCACAAAGATACCGATATCATTATTGACCCCGGCTCCATGGAAGTCTCACCTACATATTTCCTCTCCTCTCTAGGGAGTATACGAAACGGCCTTTGATCCAATTCAAACCACATCACAAAGATTTCATGATACGTCGATATCTTTATAAATGGAACAGATGCCACACTGGTAGCACATCTACAGCTCATGGCAGTTGCTATAAAGAACGGACACTCTTCCCTCCTCAGGCTCATCACTATCAAATTCACTCATCAAACAAGCCTTTTTACACCTCAAATTGTTATTGAATTAACCTGACTGAACTTTGAACTCAAACCTCTATCAAGAACCGTTATCATGGCTACTCGCAGTATGTCAGTCGCTCTCCCATGATCAATCATACTAACATCGCACTAGATCGCACTGTCTACTTCTACCAGCCTGGTTAGGGTATGCTTTCAACCTTTCATCAATTGCATTTTCACTAACAATCACAGGACCTTGCACCTACATACCCTTCAGCGATGCCGATGACGACGACGTTCGGATATCTTCCCATTGCGTCGACTCCATTAACCACACTGTTGATTTGATGGTCGTATGGCCTAATGGCTCAAAGGGACAGTGGTTCAGCGAGTACGATGTCCAATCCGTGAAACCCAACAAGGTTTACGACTATTGGCGCAACCTTGATGGACGTTTTGCTGCTACCAAACTGTCCAAGTACCACGTGTTCAACATTTCCGACGAACACGGAACGTACTATCATATCCAATGGACCGGGTATGACGAGAATGACGGGACTTGGGAGACCAAGGTCAAGGTCAAGCTAATCTGTCCTCGAGCTGTACTTAACTGGGAAGATGGCAAGAAGCAGGCTGTAAGCGTACCTCTGAGAATAGACTGGAATACTGCTGACATTTCTCAGGCACCAAAAGTCTGATAAGAAGTTCACTGCTTCTGATCGATGGAGAAATACTATGAAGACGGAACAGGACATGGTTCAGCAGCAGGCTGCTGTTGGATAGATGGAATATAGGCGGTATGGTGGTCGGGCGTTTTTCTTTTCATCCAGAGTATGCGGTGGTTCATAAAATAAATCATTCTTATTTTGGTTCACATATCATCCTTGAGACATGGAGCTCGACCTGACCCTGCCGTGCATGTCAACATGCCTGAATTTCTAATAACTCTAGAATCGTCGTACACACGAGTGCTCCGAATATCTTCTATTTCGAACCGTACGCCAACATGACAGCTTCGTTATGTAATGAATGTATGTCGCGAGGCAGACTTTCGTCTATGCTTCATTCACAAGACGTCTCTCTGGACACCAGGTGTTATAGGCCGTATCCTACCAACCACTCTAACCGAACCTTGGAGCCCCTCGCCCTCTCCTCAAGTTCAGCAACACTCTCAGAAGTTTCTCGGATTAGCCCTTTATCCGCATCATACTGACAGGCCGGAAGTACTAGAGCCGACGACTTCCAAAGGGGCACCTTGTTCTTTCTGGCTCAGTCCACTCAAGATCGACCATCTGGGTTTTTCCGAACTCTAACGTTTGCTGTAGCGTCCATGTATTCATACGCGGCATAACTGAAGGTACATTCCGTGTCCTGAATATCGCAGCCATTTCTATGAAGGGTGTAAGACTACCAGATGTGATAGGATCTCGAGACCCCATCCGCGCTAGGAAATTCTCCATATTCGGGGGATACTTTGGTCTCGCGAGTTTCTGGTATGAGAGCAGGCTCTGTTGATTCCGTCTCGACATGGTGGACTTGTGCCAGCTCTCACGAGTGCGACAATGGCTTTGGATAGGTTCCGGGAATGAATCAGCAACCTTGTTCCCAGAAAATGCATCTGTTTGAGTATGGACACGATACAGAGTAGAATGGGCCAAGGAATATACTCAGCTGGGGTTTATTCAACCCGTTACAGGGCTGCAACTACAACTGTCTGGCTTTATTGACCGGTCGATATACTTGCACAATCATGGTCTAATAATAAAAAGGTTACGCAGATGGCTTAAGTACCTGTTACCGGTCGAGCTTGGCAATAAGGCTGCATAGTGAATGCGTTTCTCATGTAAGCGTTGGAGGACACAAGCTGATCCAAAGAAAGTCCAGATCATGCTCCAAGCTGTAAAGATAACACTTGTGCGAGTATTCAGCACCTATCAGAAAGCAAGGAGTGAAGTACAGGCGAAACCGCATAGCTATATCAGACTGTGTGACCTGCGCGATCATGATTCTATTCTAAGCATGAATGTCCATTAGATGTGCTATTTGTAATGATTGCCCGGGCGATGTCCTCCACTAAGTTAGCGTCCACTGTAGGCGCTGACATGGAGGCCGGGCCACTGCTGAAACGGGTGTGCCCGCTAATTTTCAGCCGTAAACAGGACGTCCCAGGTCATTGTCACGGGCTAACTTTCAGCTGACCTACGCCTACAAGGTTGAATACTGGGAAATCCATTCAGACCGAATGTCGATCAAAACCTGATCATGCATCAGTAGGTAGCCTAGTAGCTTCTTCTGTAATAATTTGACCTCCTCTCACTGCGAATCATCGGTGCGTCCCTGCTATTTTGCTGGCAATTGGCCATGCTTCTTGATGCGATAAAAAGTCTGTCAGTCGTGACGGACACTGAACAGATAGACGGTATGGAAGCATTCAAGACGGTCGACGTCGCGTGAATGGGAACGGTCACTGGACTCTATAGACACGATAGCACTGATCTAGTTCGCCTGCACTGACACAGAGGAGCCTGCAGTCGAGACATATCGCATGCCACGCCGGTCATCGTTTGTGGAAGGATGGGAATGTTATAGCAACTCGAGGCTGTGCGAAGTGGACTGGCCTGTGTTGATCTACTTGTGTATCTCCCAGCTCGCTAGTATTTGTACATCATCTTGAATTTCTCGGATTGGGATCTCTGTTGTCGATGAAGCGATGAAGACAGGGTGGATTGAGTTGCCAGTTCGTAGTGCTCGTGCCGCGATCGCAAGACTTCCGAATAATTGTTCTGCGGGCTCAAATCAAGTTACGCTTCTGCAGTCGACGTGGGTTCCACAGGGTCTTGAACAGAGGTTCTTTTCGTCCCGACTAGGCTTTTGAAGGCTGCGAAAGGCTACACGTACAGGGCATCCGTCGTCCGTTGACGTATGCAGTGGGCGAGACGTCGGTTTGTCGAGGCGATGGGAAAGCTCACGTCATGTTGAATAGGACAGTGGAGCAGGCTCGCAGCTGTCGTTCGGTAGAGTGTCGAAAAGATGGCCGAGTCACAGTATTGCAAGCCGATGCTGGCATCAAGTTCCAGTCTCGAGATGTCATCGCGTCAACGAGTGCAGGAACGCGCTCTGGAGAGCCGACGCTGGAATTTCTTAGCGTGCCGGCCCGCTCTGTTACCCTGTACATTACGTCGAGTGAACAATGAGTTGAGAATCGGCCCTCTACGATATAACCAAAAAGAATTCAACATTTCTAGGACAGTGCGATGATATGCAGAATTATCTACATAGACTTAATTGTTTGTTGATTGATTCTCGTCTGTGCACACGGTTTCCTCTATCTTGATTTGTTGAAGCAATCACCTAGGTAGAAAACAAGTCCACATGCAAACTCTCACCAAACAAAGGAGTCAACACACAACCCATAGTTCCTGGCAATGCTGAAGGACCGTCCAGCGCATTTAAAAAATAGTTAGACTAGGAAACAACCTTTGTTGAAGGCTAGCCCAGATATCAGGTTGAACAAAACTTAGGCCATTATAACGGAGCGCTGATTGAAGATCGGTTATAGTGGGTGTCGCATACTGAATGGAGCCAAGGGCTAAGAGCTTGACTTTGATCAGGATGGAGATTGTTAATCGAATAACCCCTGCCAGGGTGGTAATAATAAGCCTAATTTAAGCTCTTCGTTGAATGAACCAACAATCCAAGATCTTTCTCTAATAATGCCATCAACTGAATCACTTGTTCTGTCTCTTGTGCCCTCAAGATTTCCAGTATCGTGTCGGATGGAGCATGGTTGGAGAACGTCATTTGCGCTTCCCATTGCTCAAAACATCGTATGGCCCACTTTATCATCGACGCCCGGACAAACTCCTTTTCCGCCCCACATCCAGCCTCTTAATCTCACTCACCCTGCCTAAATGCAAGCATTCACGCACCTAACCGCAAAGACCTCCTCCTCACGATGTCTTCGCCCCGTGACCTCGACTTTCGAGGCACCTCTTCCTCATATTATTCACACTCGTGAACCGACCCTCATACGCCTGTTTCCCATCCTCACGGGCCGAATCGCCGCCTCCGAAACGCGTCCCAAGAGAAGTCGGTGAGTCGCGCTGCAGGCCGTCATAAAATTCCGTTTCGCACCCTTCAAACGAGCGTCTTTTTGGCGGTCTCCTCCTTTGTTGGAACGGGCGGGGCCTGTAGAGGGGACTGTTCGATGTCTTGCAGCTCAGTTCTGGAGCTCGAATAGTTGCCCGGCAGCGAAGCTGACTTCTCTGGTTCAAATCTGTTGGCCTTCCTTGCCTCTCTTTCCTTCTGTACGGAGCGAAACAGAGAAGAGGGGACTGTAAAAAGAAGAAGCATTCTCTCTCGGTCTTGCAGCTCAGTTCTGGAGACGAGAGTTAACTTTCTTCGTCAGAGCTCGCTGATTCGGCGGTTTGTGGTGTCGAGCTTGGCAAGGTACGTGCAGCCACTGGTTTTGAAGCTAACTGAAGGACACTATCGAAATGGCGACGTTATCGAGTCTCGATGTGAACACGACAAATTCTGCGGTTGTCGCTTGGTGCTGGAACGATACGACGCGGTTTTTGGCCGAGCCCGATCCTCAAATTAGGGACATTACCTTTACGACACGCTTCGATAGCATAGCAACGTTCTTTCAATTGAATATACCCATCAGAATCAAAGGAATAAAGACCGGCACGACTTTGATTCTCAGATTATCCCCTTCTCTTATCTCCTCATTTGAAATCACACAAGATCCTGCGATTCCCAATGCTGTCCGGGACAAATTCCACTCCAGCACCCTTTGCCTCAACTTCCGACTCAACGGACATCCCCAAGTCCTCGTCCCGGCGGAAGCGCAAGAGCCGCTGGCCCCTCTAAGAGCTCAATCAGGGACTGTCCTTGACGCCATCCATGAACTTGCAAACACTACCGCGTTCTTGGTCTACATCAAAAACTCG
Organism: Fusarium longipes; assembly: GCA_013618495.1. NCBI lineage: Eukaryota > Fungi > Ascomycota > Sordariomycetes > Hypocreales > Nectriaceae > Fusarium > Fusarium longipes. The sequence goes on from JABFEY010000014.1 coordinate 557,670, forward strand.
AGCCCATCAAAGGCGCAGCTCCAATCTGTTTGTGATGTCGTCAGTAGGGGTGTCTCGCTCGTCATTCAAGATGACATAGCCAGCTTGTACAGTGGTACGGGCGCCAAAATAGTCACGCTTCCCGCTCCTCATACAACATCACTACAATGCCTTCCCCAACAATGTCCTCCTCATACAGAAGCACCGCCGCCATCCTACGATCAAACGGAACCTCCACCTCCTCACGCACCCCTTTACGACTCGCGAAAACGGCGACGGCTCAAGGATGACCGAGACGAACGTGATGAAGATATCGCCTTGATATGGGCGCAATTGGAGACGATACAAGCGCGATACGGGGCAGAGATAAAGGCCCTTAGGGAAGAGAACCTAGATCTCAGGGAAGAGGTAGATGACCTGCGAAAGCAAGTTGCTGCTTCTGACAAGCGTCACAGAGACTTGAAAGAGGAATTTGATGCACTTGAGGCTAGGACAGAGATCAAAGGCGATGAACTAGGCGATGAGTTGGACGTCAAGATCCTTGATGCCAGGTCCGAAATACAAGACTTGGCAGACAGTGTCAAGTGTGTGAGGGAGGACGTTGACCAGGATAGGCTGGTAGACCGTGTTAAATACAAAGTGCTCGACCATATCAGGGCAAGTCTGTCTTTCGATATGCCGCCAGCTGACTGAGGGGTTGGTTTTGGATGCCCAGTTGACTGGTAGGCAGATCTGAGAGACCCCAGATATCATCATATGGGTGGTCGGCCTTCTGTGATGGTCTCTAGGGACGAAGCCAGCACAGACACAAACACTCACATATTTACGCACCTTATACCACTCATACATATATAAACAAAGACATTGATACCCTTAATTAATTGTATAAATCACATTCGCATTTGTCTTTTCCCCTCGTGGCAAATGCATGCTCGTGTGTAGTAAAGAACGCGAAACCTGAGCTGGTAATGCTGGATGCAAACAGCCTAAGGCTAGATTGAGTCGGCATCAAATTACTCGTGCTCGTTGGGCAAAGTAGACCGGTTGATGCGACCCTGTGGCTGGTGAAGAGCTGAGATCCAAAGATCAAGAATCCTAATCTTTTATCGTGAGCCGGCAATTAGCCAGGTCTGGATGATACTTCGTTCCTCTTTCAGCCAAGTGTTTTGGATCAGTCAGATACATACTGCGACGTGCCTTGATGCAATCCCGCCAATGACGGATTATAGTTCGACTGATTATGAATTCAATTCCAGAGACCTGCGTATGCGATACCTTGCGAAGTCAATAAAAGACGAAGCTGCTGCACGACACACCTATCGACATCGAGCACTGACCCTTCGTCGACGCACGCTACTGCTACAGCATAAACATCCATGTGTTTCTCCTAACAGATACACACTTCCACCTAGTCTCTACAACGCTATACTCTATCTCCGTCTTCTTTGCCGATCCGCAACACCGCTCGCTGTTTGATCCAATAGCTACCGGCCAGGCTCACTCGCTCATCCAACCTGGCTGCGACCAAGACCACCACTCGTTTCACTATGTGCTGATTCTACTCCTTCCATAGTATTAGAAAAACGCCTCATTTTCGCCTTCCACTCGGCCGGTTCCACTCGCACACGCTTGGTATCCTCAATAATCCCAAGCAGCGCATCTTCGACTCCAGACCTCTCGCGATGCGCTTGCACAGAGTTGTTCCCATCAGCATGCCGCCCAATGTGCTATGGTTAGCAACTTGTGCACATCTTTGGGAACAACAAGAGGGGACGGGGCAGTAGCCTTTGCGTTCGCTGGCTCAACTCATGTTGGCTACAAACTCCGATGAACCGCAATACCGCCACCACTCACTCTGCGACGCGTCCGACGTTCCCATCACATCAGGTGGTTGGTTGTACGACATCTCGACGTCGCAAGCCTTATATGAACCTTGCCTCTACAACAACCCCGCGATTGGAAGCATCGGTCTTCTACAGCGATTAACGAACGACATGAGGTTTTATCATACAAACGGTGAGACGCGGGCGATATACACGAGGCTATACGCTTCGGCTAGCGAATACTGTAGCAGCTAAGAGGCCGTCTGCATCGCTTGGCCAACAGTCTCAGCAGTACTGTTACAACGTCTGCACACCCGTCGACTGTCCTGCTGCCCTTGACCCCCAGAGCGTCCCCGGTACTGCCGAGCTCGATCTTTCCAGACATATTTATTCTTTCCTGAATTCTTGCTGTCATCGTACCTCGTCAAGTCGCACTGCCTGGACTGCTGCGTCAATTGACTTCCAATACCCGCCCAAGCTCGAAAATTGTCGTATTTACGATGCTTCCGAGGCACTGGAGGTTTTCAACTGGATTCCTGAAAAGGCATCACATTTCCGCCGCAAACCGGAATGTATTCAAGCTCCCCAGGCCTGGTTCATGTCATTTGTCTCGTCATTGGGCGCAATTGTCCCGGTTGTGCTGGAGCTCGAACCCAAGACATGTATTGTAGCTTCTCTACTCATTTACTTGACCCGAGCTTGCCATCATGATATGGGTTCTGCTGCTGCCATCCCACATCCCACCATCACCGCTATCAGCATTGGGGCTGTTGCCTCGAACCCCAGCTTCGTAACTACGTAAAACTAGCCTACCACTCGTGAAGTTTTTGCGTCGTGCATTCTCCACTATCATACGGAGACAGTCTGTAGGGCCTAGGTCTCGCATGGCCTTCTATTACCGCCGCCGTAAGCTTCGCTTCAATGCAGGTGTATCATCCCGACGGCGCTTCCGGGTGAGCGCTCAAGCGGAGTGCAGCACAATATTGGCCTCCAGACAAAGCTTCTTGTCATCGTGCCTTACCTGTGGAGCCTCCAAGTTCACATTCGCTTCGACTTGGCATTTCCTAAATGTCCGAAATCCTGTGATATTTTCTGAATCACATCTCTGGAGAGATACCACCGGTCATCCATATGTTAACCCCTTTTTAACAGTCCCATTTTATATTCAGCTGTCCATGGATCTGAAGGTGGATTGTCTTGTAACTGGTCAAGCTTGCGAATGGCTGCCATTTACGAGAAGAAGCAAGAAGACGCGCACAGACCGCTTCAGACGTCGGAATGTCCTGATTCTAAGCTCTGAAAACCGCACTTCTCAACCTCCGGCCTAGTTGATGCGAGTTGTACTGTCGATCATGACTGTTGACCTGTATGAAGGCGGGGTGATAAAAAGTGAGGCCAGACCGAGGTGTGGGTAGGCATATTGTTCACGATGGATAAGCTGTTGTGGACGACCAGAGCCTCATGTGGCATTTATAGTTGCGTTTATATAGTAATAGCAAAAGCCTGTCGCGCCCTAGCTACTACCCTCGTTCTACATGATCCAATACCGCCAAGATGTCTACCGAAAGTAATGAGCTTCGCACTACCACCACTGAAGACTCCACCATTGTTCTCGATAAGCCATGCGAGTTTTGCAAAGTCCTCGAGTTTGACGATGCTTCATATGGCGGCGAGACAAAGATCAAGGAAAATGGTGAACTTTTTCTCGATTTCGGAGAGTTTCTAGAAACTAAGCAGGATCGAATTATAACTTCCGGATTGAGAAGGGCGAAGGCGATAAAGGCCATGAGCTACGCGATGCAGAACTCGAACCCGGATGCCCCAAAGATGGTTGCAAACACGGAACTAGGACTTGCGTACACCAGGAGCGACGAACTTCCTGATCTGCCGGGTCTTGGTAATACAGCATCTGCTGGATGTGTCTTTTGCAAAGTGCTTCAAAGCGACCTTAGGGAGGCATGGACGATGATCGAGAAGAATTGGGAAGACGAGGAGGAAGTGGAAAAAGACGAAGAAGATAAAAAGCAAGAAGAGGAAGCGACGATGGAACAAGGAGAAGGAGAAGACGCTGATGCTGAGGAAGATGAGGGGGACGAGGATGATGAAGACCGTGGTGGGGAGAGCGATGAAGAAGAGGAAAAGCGGGAAGAAGGGGATGAAGAGGACGAGGGGGGAAAGGAAGACGGAGATTGTGGGAAGGCTATAACCGTGCAAGAGAATCGACCAGAACTCAACTACAACAGTGAAGAGAACGACGAAAGTAGTGACTTTACGAGCGCTGTTGAAAGCAACGCTTTCGACACGGATGATGACGAGCAAGAGGATACGACAGTCGAGACTTTAGACGAGAAGAAAGAAGAAGTCAGTGAGGTAGAGCAAAGGGGAAATGAGGAGGAGAAAGTAGATGAGCAAGAAGTTGAGGCCACTGAACAAAGTCAACCACAAGTCGCAACCACGGAGCTGCGACCCAGCAAAGCAGAATTGGTCATCACAGAGATGACTTACAAACTTCGAGATTATGGACCGCATGGTGACCGCGCTCAGCGAACATGGTTGGATGCGTTGTACATCTTCTTCACGATCGAGTACATGGGAAAGAAGAGGAGGTACTCTATTCACTATAACATCTACGCGGAAGAGTCCGGTAAGTGAATCCTTCAACAAGGCAACATTGTGCAATGCTAACATAGTGTCAGATCCATGTGCTTCTTGGCTAGAGATCAAAAGGCGTCCTTTTATGAGCGATCAACTATCCCCAGCATCTTTGAAGAGGATGCGTAAACTCATCCAAGCGTCAGAAAAAGAACGACCTGTGAAGGTTACCGAGGGATCTTTCCTACCGACTCGTCTACTCGATGTACAAGCCGCTTGTCCATCTGGCTTACGCCTGGTCATCACCGCAACGGATCCTGAAATATTTAAGCTTGATGCTTCTCAGAGACAGTACGCTGCATTGAGTTACTGCTGGGGCTCGGGAGACGCAGCGCTGAAGCAGCTCAAAACTACAAAAGATGTGCTGAACGATCACCTAGCTGAGGTTCCCATGGAGATGGTTCCTCAAACGGTTGCTGACTCAATTCGAGTTTGTCGGGTCCTTGGCATACGGTTCCTTTGGGTCGATGCCTTGTGCATCATTCAAGGCGACAAGGAAGACTGGTCAAAGGAGTCATTCAAAATGTCAGACATCTACACGAACAGTTATATTGCTTTGTGCATCGTACAAGGCGATTCGTGCTCCAGCGGTTTCCTTCATAAGGATTACAATCCAGCCAATGTTAGAATCAAGTTCCAATCGAAGCTTGACAGCTCGGTTTCGGGGAATATCACGCTTCGAATGCTTCATCCGCCTTCGGCAACATTCCGGAGGTACACCAAACAGGACAGTAAATATGGTCCTACTGATGATGACCCTGGGAACTCAGATCTCGGATCTGCCTGGAGTACACGAGGTTGGACGTTCCAGGAGGATCAATTAGCCCCACGAAAGGTGTTCTTCGGTAACTTGACATTTCACGTCAGTCGTGGATCGGAACTCGAATCAGCTGACGGATCCATCGTGGGATATTTCCGTTTTATTGAGACGATGGATTCTCTACAACGCGCACTGGGTACTTGGTATAGCATGATCGACAGCTACTCCAGAAGAAATCTCTCCTATGAGCATGACAAGTTCCCAGCCATTGCTGCTTTGGCTAAATCCTTCAGCCAAACGTTCAAAGACCAAACGTATCTAGCAGGCTTATGGGAATCGGACATTCACAAAGGCCTTCTCTGGTCTACTGTTGCCTGGATGGAATTCGATGATTACCAAAAACTTGTGTCGGAGAAGTATACGGCGCCGTCCTGGAGCTGGGCTCGTCGTCCTTTGCAAGCTTACTGGATCCTATCGGCAGACAAGCACACCAAGTCAGAGCTTATCGTTCGCAGCTCAGAGATCGCCACAGAGGAACACAACAAGTATGGTCGCATCTCGACAGGCCGTCTGCGACTGACAGCACGTATGTTCAAGCCGCCAACGAGACGCAACGGAAAAATCAGGATCAAACACTCATACAAATACTGGAAGTATATGAACTCACCTTCATTCAGCTACATGCTCTGGTCCAAGAGTAACAAATACATGGCCAAGATCCGCTTTGATTGGGATAGCAATTCGTGTATAAGCGATAACGCCTACCCCCGTGGACCTATGAACGATATAGCTCTGGTACTTACTGCCAGCATTTTCCCAGAAGATGATCCCATGCTGAAGAGCCGAGACTTGCCCGATGACCAGGAGATGTTGCTTGGGATTGTGGTTATACCTTCGTCTCAAGAAGAGGGCGCGTATGAGAAGGTGGGTGTGTTCTTTACGGAGGGTAGAGGCAAAGGTGGAAGGAAGTTCTGGACGGACGTACCAATGCAGGATTTGGTACTTGTGTAGATCTGGTTCAGTTTGGATGTTGTGTGAGAAAGCCAGAGTTCAAGTTCCTCTACGAATATTGCTAGTCCTCTTCAATCTTGCCATTCTTCACTCATCTTGCTCTAAGCGTAGCGGATAATGAGTTTGTTTTTTGTCCCAACAATCGTGATTAGTAGTGTCTTGGTAAGCTGGAAGATGTCTCTCTTAGAATACCCTGAGCTTCCAGCAAATACTCTACATCGGCTATGGTACCGCTCAGTTATCATCCTAGTGCCACTATCCCGGTTACTGACTAGTTGTGCAGAAGTAATAGTTATGCGATATGTTCAAGTTTGGGCAGCCTGTCTTTAACAAAACAGCTTGGTACTGTGGTCTAGTTGGTTATGACATCTCGTTAACACCGAGAAGGTCCCCGGTTCGAGCCCGGGCAGAACCTCATCTTTTGCTGGTCAATAAGATTGATGCACATGTCAATGCTTTCCTTTTTTCCTCAGACAGACAGGAAAAGAACATCATGTCAAAATTTGACCTGTCGAACATTTCCACTAACAAACACTGTAGTCGAACGATGACGTATTTCCTTCGTATCTTGCCTCTCTCGCCCTCATGTCTTTTCCCACGCAATTCACAGTAAGACTTGGATACGTGAGACCAATACAAGTCCTAAAATAAAGAGGTGTATGTACCAGAGCAAAACTTCATTAATAAAGCTACATTGAGATTTCTATCTGTGAGTGGCAAGGGCTTGGAGAAAGGATGCTGAATCAAGCAAACAAGATTCTGACATCACTTTGCCAGAAACCCTTTGCAGGAGGTTCGGAAGACCTTCCGCATCACTCAAATCAACTAGCTGAAGAACAGCTGCCCGGCTGTTAACCAGAAACAAGCAGAGAGGGACGACTGTGCAACACGGCTTGGCCGATCATCACAAGGAGCATCATCTTGTGTCACTTGAGACATTAGAGGAGGAAATTCTATGACACATTAACGGTGATACAGCATCTGAAAATGTGAATGAAAGTCCATAGAAGGACAAAGAGTGATCGGAGATGCACTGCTGCCTGTCTCACCGCTCATCAATCCCTTTCATGATATACGGGTTGAGTAAAGAGATGTTTTATAGAATGTGATTTGTCAATTGTACTGTTTGGTCTTCACTACCCTCAAGGATCAATCCTGCGCCATAAAACGACCCCTTGGAAAAACTGTGACTATGGATGCGCCTTGCCCCAGCGTCTTTGTACGACACCTATGATGCTCATTTCTGCCACTCAGGAGCAGTCGGAAAGCCATCGTTGACAGCATTCTCATTGATGGAAATCATGATGTAGAGCACTAAACAACATGAGCGTAGTAGACAAAGATAAACTTCACCTTCAAAGACTTGTCTTGTATGTGGTAAGCTGCATGCACCCACAACTGACGGGGATGGCGAACAAAGGCGGATGAGGAAATGGACGTCTTCCGTTTTGCGCAGGTGGCACATAAGATGAAGCGTCTATCAACACGACCTGCATCTTGACCTTACCGTTGTACTCATCTCTTATCACGAACCTCTCCCATGATGCGACAACGGTAGATGATACAATAGTCATAATCATCAGAATTATCGCCAAAATGTGCTCATCATACGATCCCCGTGTATTTGATATTCTCTCGCGCTGGTCGTTTGCTTCTGCAAGTACTGGTAAGTTGAACATGGCAACGGCTCTCCCACGCCGCTATATCTGACTCCGTCACTAACCAGCAACCATTCAAAGGATCTCATTCTTCTTATACGCGTGGTCAAACCCTTGAATCAGGAGTGATCGCGTCGCCCATCGATCTGTCCCAGACCACTGAGACTACAGCCAGTCCCATCCACCACCGGCACTCTTCTGTTGTGAACGGACTACCTGGTTGCGAAAAAGATTGGCAGATGGAAGGTGCTAAGACGACTTCCTTTAGAAGCAATCTTCATAAGCCCTTTACACCCAGTGGAGTCACTTCCCACGACACACATCTCCAGACGCGGTCTTCCTTCACAGCCCCATCTACTTCCGGTCTCCAAGTGCTTCGCGTCATGGGCTATCGTACTATATTTGGTCGTGGGTACGACGAGAGAAGTGAGTTCTGGGTCCATTGGAAAGGTTATCCTGCGGCTGAAGGTACCTGGATAAGGGAAAGCCTTGTTCGAATGATGGCACCCTTGCAGGTCGCAGAGTTCAACCATGAGCGACGATTGTCTTGTCATAGGGGCATCTATGGAGAGATGTTCACCAGGAAGTACACACCATGCTGCGATGGTATGGAAACGGATTTTTGTGAGGGATGTATAGTTTGTGGGCGGGGGTGTCATTGAAGATTGACCAATCTAGAAACCTGGTGAGAAGAGTTGTGCTGTCATAGATGCGATTGAAAGGGACATTCGTACCATGGCATTATGATAAAGAGGCCATTTCTCTGTATGTGCAAATGTCAGTATGGAACAATTTGAGAATCATGGATTCAGTTTTGACTGTGTACTTCATCAAACTTGATCAGGCCGCGTGGCCTAATGGCTAAGGCGCTAGATTTCGGTTTACAGCATCTGATTCTCTAGAGATTCCAGGTTCGACTCCTGGCGTGGTCGATTGACGCAGCTGATTTTCTCTTTTTGCTGCCCTGTGACAAGACCATCCTCTTGAGGAAAGATCAATGTCTTGTGTTTTCTGGTGACGGTTATTTTCCGACTTTTTTTTTCCTTTATAAAATAAAACTCGTTTTTTAAAGATACCGTTCAGGGTGTCTCTCTTGGTTCTGACAAGATCGGAACATCAGATCAGCTCATTACCTGAAAACAGTCGTTGTTGATCATGGGATACGCTGTGCAGATACTGGAAGCCACGATCGAAGGCAAGAGGAATTGAATCAACCCAGGGTTACTGCCTACCACAGCTATCTTTTCAGCCCTCCCTGCCCTGTTGTAATTATTTGGAGGCAATTCATCAGAAACAATGGTACCCTGGAGCTGATCCCTAGATTAGGTTAGATCGTTTGTGTTGTCAGTTAGTCTCAGCCCGAGATGAACGGGTGCTATGGGCGGGCTGCTTTCCACCCGCTGAAGAGTGTAGCATCTGGTACCTCCTTGACTAAACACTACAATCTTACTTCGTCTCTATTAAGTGTTGATTTGGCTGTTTTATATCGACCCTATTTCGTTTCATCTCGCTTTAAATCATTCGTACAGATGCCCCGTTTAGTTTAGAAAAAGGATGGACACAGACAGCAGCCAGTCCCAGAGTGTGCGGGTAAAACAATTAAGGCCGAATGAACCCCAGACAAAAAGCGATTTACTTGTTACATAGCGCTAGCAGATGGTAACGGCTTTAGTGGAACTAGCACAGCACATTTATTGGTATAGCTCGTCTGTGAGCTGAAAAACACCGTGCAGGGGTTTCAAATTGAGCTTTCCCTTCATAGAGCAGGTACTTTGTATGGATGTTTAAGACATAGCTAGACCGAGCTAGACGTCGCCCCTTTTAATTGAACTTGGGCGGAATGCGGACAAGACTCCCTTCTCGATTCTGCAGATCTGTGATCACTTGTTTCTTAGTTTCGAGTATATAAGGCTCGGTCCTCGACGTCTATATGCTATCGACATCCATCTCTCGCACTCATCGCTTCTTGACAATTCCTCTTTAACACAATTCATCAAAAAAGACCTTCAATATGCGTTCAGCACTTGTTATCGCTGTCGGGGCTACTCTCGCCACCGCTTCCAGCCCTGTCGTCAAGCGCGACGCGAAAGAATGCGCTTCACTTGCCCAGGAATTCGTCCCCAAGTTGACCGAACTTCCCACTCCCGATGATTCGCTTGTCAGCTTCCTGGCTAGCAAGACCGAGCTCGCCACCTTCACCAACAGCTGCGAGTTCCCCCACATCACTGGCACCATGGCCGACGAGTACAGCTCCTACGTCGACAAGCTCAGCTCTTGGTACAAGGACCAAGTCAGCGATGTTGCTGAACTCATCAATGCTTGCTCCAACGTCCCCGAAGTCAAGTCACAACTTGATAGCCTGACAGCAAACGGTGCCCTTTGCAGCGATCTTTCCTGGGTTAAGGAGACTGGCTCTGCTTCTAGCAGTTCTGACGACAAGAAGGACGACAAGAAAGACGAGAACGCTGCTGGTCTCAACACTGTCGCAGCGGGTATCGTTGCTGCTGTCGCTGGTCTTGCTGGTGTTATGATGCTCTAAGCGACGACCTTCACCCGAAACGAAAATGGAGGTGAACCCGAGGACGGGGATTTTTATTGTTTTGTTGTCTAGCAAAGGTGTACCGGTGTCTTAATCTTTTGACAAGTCCTAAATATACGCTTGATGGATTCTGGATATCCGCTCAATTATTCTGTCTGTGATGTGTACCTTAATTTGTCCGAGGCTGTCTCGGACACCCGGCACAGCGGCACTGGAGGATCCGGGCTCTCAGGCCTAGTTCAGTGGTTTAATTTCCCTGCGGGCGTGTGTGACCACATCAAAGTGCCATACCAATAGACGCTAACGTGGAGGATCTACAGGGCGACACCTCCAGCCAGGAAGAGCCAACCAATCTTGGAGCAGTGGCGACATGCCTCGTATACTCAGATTGTCTTCTGTAGTGGCTTCCGTGAATTCTAGGTAGGTAGATCATTTAAGCCCTGGTAAGTTACCGGACATAGTCTTGTCTTTCAGTTCCTCAAAGTCGGATCATTGTAATGTGAGGTCAGTCTTAGAGACGCCTCAAACAGTCAAATGGCAACGCCAATAGGCTGTCAAGTAAGTCGTCGCCCGGCTCATTAACTCCTCTCCTCACCGGCCAAACAAATGCATCAGGCCATTTGTCTTTGTCATCTGCCACTGACAAAACAGCGGCTGGAGTTGGTACTGCAGCGGCAGGGCTTCGTTCCGAGACATACCCGCTTTCGTCGTGGAAGCCTGAATCAACGAAACTAGTCGCTGTCTTTGTGACAACCGGAGGTTCTTCAAGGAACGCCCATTCCATTGAATCACCTGCTCTGTTGAAATCGCCATATATGTACTCCGGTGACTCAATCTGTGCGAGCTGATAGGAGGGCGAAGCTGTGTCGGCGATCGAGTCTCGCAACTGCTTCAACGCTTCCCTCGTGGGTTAGAAGTATTTCTCATTTTGGAACAAAAGGTCTGACTTACCCGTGAAGTCTTCATCCTCCATTAAGAGATTTCCTTTATCTGGCGGTCTTGGGCTGTCAATTTGTGATCTTCTTGTGACCTTTAAGCTGTCATCTTGTCTGGCTTCCGTTTTCTGCTGTATATTGGCTGTTCTCGTCTTTCTCACCCTTCTCCTAAATCAGTAAACTAGAATGAAATAGAAAAGTTCAAGGCACCTACGGAGACTTTCGAAGTCTTGCCACAATGCATTCTTTCGTATTCCATTTGCAATTACTGCAGGGTGATTGTCGTGTAACATCGCATCGTACTTTTCGAGACCGACATGAAAGACATGCTCTTTTGGCCCTATTGAGCCTACGCCTCGCCACAGGAGACTGAACAGACGCGTTTGTATAACTGTGTGGAGCAGTACACATAATGGCAACAAAAATACTTTACTTCAAGATATTGCATTTACAAGCACGCTGGATGAGCAACACTTATAGTCAAGGAAAACCTTGTACACGGCCCTGATCAGCGTGCTCGGTCTGATTTAGGCTAGCTCACCAGCTACACTGGGTGCTTCTCTTCCCCGCACACATACGGCTATATATAACCGTCGTAGCCGTGCCACCGAACCCTTGCCATCCTCTCTTTCTCCCCATTCTCTACTAACCGTGGACGAGAAAAGCTGATTAGTCGTCATGTCCGACTCTCAAGATGATTCAGACGGTCCAGAAAACCGTCGCAAGAGAATCCGCCAAGCCTGCCTTAACTGCAGAAGGAAGAAGGTCCGCTGCACTGGGGAAAAGCCTACTTGTAGCTTCTGTGTACGACTTTCACAGAGATGCTTATACGCCGAGGATAGAAGAAGTTTGAAGAGACCCTCGATTGTGTTACCCGCCGGAGATAAAGAAGTAACTGGCGCTGGCATGGTAAGCGTCACTATCATGGGTGATGTGACAGATATTGATTGTCGGTTAGCATACTATCACAGAGAGATTCGCCATCGTCGAGAACCAAATTGCGACGTTGCAGAGCACAATCGAAAAGTAGTACTCTCATTTGTTTTTGTATTTTCATACTGACTGGGGTATAGATTGTTGCCACTTGTTGAACACCAAACTGTAGTGCCCAGCAAGCGCACTCTCGATTCAGCCCATACTCCATCAACAGCCATACTTCAAACACCCTCGACGATACAATCGCCATCTCTTGATCGTCCCCAATATCAATCTCTTGTGTTTGCAGCGAACATTTATTTCAGCTTCTGCCATAGTCAGCCTTACTCCCTCTTCCATGAGCCGACCTTCCGCCAGCGTTTGGCGGACGACTCTCTTCCTTCGTATCTGCTATGGGCTTTCCTATCAGCAGCCAGACGATACTCAACCTTTCCAGTTGCTGAGCCCAATTGCGCTGACGATGCATCCGCCTACGCTGCCAAGGCTTGGGAATGTATAGACCTTCCCTGGACTGGTTCAGTTTCCCCAGACAAGGTACTTCACGTAATTCAGACTATCATATTGATCGTGAGTACGGAAGTTCCAGGTGAGCCTCTTCCTATATGGCTAATTTTGAATCAAACCGCTGACGTTTATGTGAGCTGGCCTCTGTACTCAGGCGCACATGAAGCTTGGATTTGCCGTTCGCCTCGCACAGAATCATAGGCTGAACCTAGAGCCCGATATCTCAATACCAGTCGCAAGTCGCGAGGAACGACGGCGAACCTTCTGGTCATTGTTCCTCCAAGACAAGCTGATTAGTCTGTCTCGCGGTAGATTTTGTGCAATCAGGGATGAAGAATGTAAATTGTCTCTTCCCAGTTCTGAAGAGGCTTTCAGAGAAGACCGAGAAGAGCACACACCGTTGCTTGAAGAATTGACTGGCGATTGTGTAGAGCAAGAGGCGGTTGATGGATGTTGTCCGCTTGGTCTCATCCTCGTCATGGCATCTATTCTTGGCCGTGTTTCTCATTATGCGCTACATGACACCAAGACTTCTCAAATGGCGTGGTCCTCCACGTCTCCATACGCCACACTCTCAGCTACACTTCTTCAAGCTGAACATCATTTCGCGATGGATGAAGACACCACAGAAAGCCTCGCAAAACGGTGTACCGTCAACGGTACCATTGATCAGCACCTCGCGGGATCATTCATCTTTGCCAAGGCCATGTTCCATCTATCACACTGTCTGCTTCATCATCCTTTTTTGATTCAGCAGCGACTCCAGTCGAGTAAACAGAAAGCACCGTCGACATTCATGAAAACGGCCTGGGAAAAGTGTCGGACGCATGCTAAAAGTATAACAGAACTGATGGACATGAAGAGTAAGAATGTTCTAATCTTAACATCTATCTATGGTTACTGTATCATGATTGCCGGGACGATTCATGCTCTATCGATGAATGATGAGAGGGAGAGTATCAGAAAGCAGAGTCGGGAACACTATAGTGCTTCAATCGAATCTCTTCAGGAGCTATCACGGTATTGGGCGCATGCAGCGCTGATGGTAAGTTGCTCTAGCTCCCATACTTATACAGTCACACATGGAATTCTGATCAATTACCTTTAGGTCAAGCGATTGGAGCGATTTCACAACCAGTGCGAGACTAGGGGTCAAGAACTCTCGCCATGTAATGCCAATGTGGAGCGACCACCTGGAGATGTCAAGGCCTTGTGGCAGAGCGTTGACTATACGTCGTTGTCAACACCAACAAGACCTGCAAGTCCGACGTCAGGAGCACACACTACAAATGAGCCAGACTGGGCGCTTTCGACAGACATGTTTGACTTTACTGGCTTTGGTGGGTTTGCAGAGGGTGTCGATATCTTTAGTATCGCTCTTGTTGATGGAGACATGACGTTGGATAGCGAGATCCCAGTAATGGGTGCTTGAAAAATACATCGGAATATTATAGTATTGTAGTCTACAAGAGGGCATATGGTTAATTAACCGATTACATTGACAAGTCCACTGATCTCAATCATGCTAAAAGACACCGAACTGAATAACTATCGCTCACAATCGAAAACAATCCCGTTTTGCTTTCGCATATCTTCTACAACAGTGAGAACATTCCTGCTGAGCGCCCGCAGATCACCTTCAGCTGCTCTGTCATCCTCTCTGATAATCCGCCCAAGTTCCTTAGCCTCCCAAGTTAGGTTCAACATGTGGGTGTACTCAGGACTCTTGTCTCCTAGCTCATCTCCATTTTTAGATCCACGGGGGATGAACTCCATGGCACAGATATCTGTTACGTTCGAAGCTTGGCCGCCTTCTATTCTGATTGTTCCCTTCTCGCAGTAGATTTCTGTTGGTGCGTGCGAATCGTAAAGTTTGCTTGTTCGAGCTTGTAGGACAAAGTCCTGGTTATGTTTCGAGGTCTTGGCCGTATAGTTGAAAACGATTAGGCCGCCGCCATCGACGCCTGTTTCGAGCATTGCAGGGAAGTATTTCTGACTCTCAGGTACACCAAAGAGTCGAATGGCAAAGGTGACGGGATAGACACCCATGTCCATCAAGCAACCACCACTGAATTTGGGAGAAGCCACGTTGGGAATATTTGTCTCGGTCATGTTTCCAAATATTGGAGAGTAAACGGCCATCGAAAGGCTCGCGCCATAAATCTTGCCAAACTTCTCAGTCCTTGTCTTATCATCATCGAAAAGCTCCTGTAAAGTCTTGAAGTTGGGCTCTTGTATATGGCGATAGGCCTCGAGAATGAAAAGGTTCTTAGAATCAGCCAGCTTGTAAAGCGCCTCAAGCTCATGGATGTTGGACGCGAACGGCTTCTCCATAATGACGTGTCTACCAGCATTTAAAACCTTAATACCTTGTTCATAATGCAAGGAGTTTGGCGATGCGATATAGACGACGTCGATGCCTTCACCATTGAGCATATTGTCTAGGTTGTCGTATGCTGTCACGGATGAAGTGTTATCAATGGAAGGAGTATCCGTGATAAAGCTCTTGGCAGTATCGAATTTCCTTGAGTATACTGCTCTAAGTCGGAACAGCTTACTCTCGTGACATGATTGTACAAAGGAGTTTGTAATCCAATTTGTGCCGACGACGGCAAGCCCAAGAGGAGAAGTCATTGTGATGATTTGGGGAGTTTTTGCTCTTTCAATAACTGATGGTCTGGAGAATCAAATCTGGAAAGTGGGCGTGAGAGACTGATCATTTATAAAAATCAATGCGCAACTTGATGACGGCATGGTCTGGATGAGATGCCATGCTGAGATGCTGTGCCTTTTGATGACCACCAACTTGTGAGCGAGGTGCCCAGATACGGTAACAGTCGGCGAGAAATAACCTGTCTTGGAGATTATGCTGATTAAAACACTACCACAATGGGTAATTTCGACCGGAATGACATCACTGAGCTAGTTTCGGTAGTTACTGACTGATATTGTGGAGTTTCTATACGACACTTTGTCGTATTACTAGACTTCTACTTCAGCTATACACAGAGAACTGCCTTTCGATTTTTGTTCAGATGGAAATTCTATGGAAATCGTCAAGGATCCAGATGCTATTTGATTGGTCCACCACCATTGTAGAAGTGCCCATGGCATTGACTCAACCGGGGCTATATAAGAGCCCGAGATGCCGAGTTAAACATGTTGGGTCAATGTAGTGTCACCAACATGCAGAATTTATAGGAATAAAATTCCTCTCCGCTCTTCTTGCTTTAACTAATGACTTTTCTCAAATTTGCCAAAAATGAACGCTTCATACGTTAATGCTCATCATTTCCAAGACTCACCAAACGATTCCGAGGGCTCCATACAAAAACGCCAGCGAGTCTTGGCATGCACTCACTGCCAACAACGCAAGATCAAATGCAATCGCATATTTCCTTGCTCCAACTGTATCAAGGTAACGTCGAGCACCGCAAAGGGGAGGGTGTTACTGGATATGGAATTGACATTTACAGGCCAATTTGAACTGCGTCCCGTCAAAACCAACTCCCGTCCGCAAGAGAAGAACGCCAAATGTTCTACTGCAAGAGAGAATTAAAAAGGTGGAAGCCCTACTGGAACAGTATACACTTCATGGCTCGCCAGAAAATACTTCCGCTACCTCTGTACCTACGCAAGAGTTATTGGACTACTCCCCTTCGACGTCTCCTGCCCCATCGACTGCACTATCAAATCCCGTTGTATCCGGCCCCGGCAGACTCGTGGTCAAGAACGGTGGCTACAAGTTCTTAGATAGCTGTGTCTGGGGAACTATATACGATAATGTCCGTCTCTCAGAACTTGTCAAATTATCCAGGCTAACAGCTATAACTAACAGCTGGAAGAGATGCGTCACATTCTCGATCACGAAACCTCGGACGAAGAAACATGTCCTTCACGTGCCTCGTCCATTCAGCACGAGGATGATGATCTACTCCTGGCGTCAACACCTTCTTCAACTCTCGGAGACAATCTACCTCTTCCATTCCAGATTCTTCGATTATGGCAAGTCTTTCTCAACAGGGTTAACCCACTAAACAAGATGATCCATGGTCCTAGCACCGAGCAACTGATCATAAATGCGATGACGAATCCTGTAGACATGCCACAAAACTCTAGAGCACTACTGTTCTCTATTTGCCTTGTCTCTGTCGTCAGTCTTTCAAAAGATGAAGCCAAGTCAACGCTAGATCTACACAAGACTGAAGCGATCCAGAGATATACGAACGGCTTAAAGACTGCACTAAATAAAGTCAACTATCTTAGAAACTATAACATGATTGTTCTTCAAGCGTTGGTTCTTTATTTGGTAAGCTTGATCATATTATTCGGGATGTAACTTGACCACTTACGACTTGATAGATCTCGCTACAAGGGCGAAGCAATCACGACGCTGTTTGGGTCTTGAGCGGAGCAGTGATCAGAATCGCCCATAAGATGGGTGTTCATCGAGATGGAGAGATGCTTGGATTGACACCTTTCGAGACTGAAATGCGCCGGCGCATATGGTGGCAGATCGTGGCACTTGACTCAATGTATGCAGCAACCTCTGGGATGCGACCAACGTCATTGTTGTCTGGGGCCGATACCAAGAGGCCACAAAACATCAACGACATAGACTTCTCCCCAGATTCAACGTCAATTCACTCCCAGGAAGGTCCTACAGAGATGGCATTTGTGATGATCATCTATGAAGTGGTTAGTTTCATATCAGCCCATCAAACAGATGACTTCGAGCACTTGCTTCTCGGAGGAGTCGGTGCCGAGCCAGGAACTCTAGAACATCAAAATTACCAGGCGTCACTGCAGAGACTACAAGGTCTAGTAGAAGAGTTCGATACCAAGCTTAGGGAGGCCGAAGAGAAGTATTGCGATCGCTCAGGAGGCCCAATTCAAGCATTGGCGCTATTTCTACGCCCTCACATAATGGAGGAAGGTCGAGTTATGGGTACACCGATGGAAGAAACTCCAGAATGGGGCACAGAGGTTCAGAACTCCAAAGACAACTTCTACCGAATTTGGCTCACCCACAACGAGGGTGCCATCAAGATGTACGAAATGGCCAGCCAGGGAAATTTCACTTGGGCATTCAAATCACATTTCCATCTTGATTCACTTCTGTTTTTGGCCGGGCACCTTGTCGAGCGTTCGCCAGTTGGTTCATTCGCTGAGCGTACGTGGCGATTGTTCGATAACT
This sequence comes from Fusarium longipes, assembly GCA_013618495.1. Taxonomy (NCBI): domain Eukaryota; kingdom Fungi; phylum Ascomycota; class Sordariomycetes; order Hypocreales; family Nectriaceae; genus Fusarium; species Fusarium longipes. The sequence continues at coordinate 575,664 of JABFEY010000014.1, forward strand.
TTTACCATTACCACGACGAGCTATGGAACGTTTCTCAGAAGCTTCATCTGCAGTTGGCGAGGCTTTTATTGAAGGCTTGGGAGATCCGTGAGCAAACTCTTCGAAATATTGGTGCTCCCATTGACGTTCCAGCCTTTGTACCGAAACTGAAGGAGGACTTGCTACAGGTTGGACTGCTCCGGACAAGTCAGAATTCAGTGCCACAGCAGAGTTTGAGTAATAATAACCAGGGAGGTTATGTCGACAATTTGCAGTTTGGTGGCAACGTCCAGGCTGATGTGGTTCAGAACCCAACCATACCTTTGGACTGGTCTATGATGGACGACCAACAGATAATGGATGCACAGAATCCAGCCCTTCCCATTTTTGCCTTCTTTAATGGCACCAATGCATGGTGAGCGGATCTTGGGATAAGTAAGGAGGAGGTTGATGTCGGATTTAGATGAAGATTTGTTTTGTTGTATTTAAGTTGGATCTGACGTTGAATGAAAATAGATCCATCGACACGCTGGTAATGCCTTGCTCTGCTGTGATCTGTGTCCTTACAGTAGACTGATGAACTCTTCTGGTAAAGGTTTGTCTTCAACCCAAGCTTTGATCCCATCAGCAAACAACTTGGGGAATTGGAGATTCCACCCGTGGATGGCTCCTTTAATAACATAAGCCATACTTCTCTTCCCATCGCCGTGACCTTGTGTAGAAAACGCTCTAGCCATTTCTTTTGTCCCGTCAATATTATCACCCTGATCTCCTGCAACAGCCAATATTCGTTTATCCTTTGCTGCCACATCGTCCACCGACTCTTGTCCCCAGCGAACAAGCTCCCCATAAGCACCTTTGACTAAAGTCCAGTCATTGTTGGAAGCAATCTCCTTCTTCAGCTTGGTATGATCTTCAAGACCTGCCCACCAGACACTAACAGTGTAAATACCAGAATTCATAACAAAACTGAGTCCATAATGTAAAAGGTTGGGACGCTCAGATATCCAGACCTGAAAGGGTGTGAAAGGTGCAGCTCCAGTTACAAAAGCTGATTTGACAAGGCCTGGATGTCGACGTACTATCTCCATTGTTGTGAAGCCTCCCAACGACAGGCCGACGACATGCGCTTGTCCATCGTGGGCATGCGTCTGGATGAGATGCGCTACAGAGTCTGCGGCTAGTTCAAGCGACCATGGGCTAACTTGCTTCGATCTCGAATGTTGAGGAAGATCAGGAATTATGAGATGATAGTCGCCGAGAAATGGTACGACGTGCTCCCATTCTAGGTTGCAAGAGAAGAGGCCATGGATCAGCACGATTGTCGTGGAGGATGACTCGTTGTACGAGACAAAGAACAACTCGTCCTGTATATTGTGCGTTTCTGACATTACGGGCGTTGATTGGACTTGTTTTTCTTCTGTTCAAGTTCACAGTTCGTTTACCAAGGCGATACCTTGGACCTGATCAGAAAGCGCGGGGTGAAGTTTATCCGCTGATCCTTCGTTAATTTAGACCGGAGCAAGGATTCCGCTAGAGATAAGGACAGGCCAGCTGAAACATTGGCTGCTAACAGTGTCATCTCGATTGTTCAACAAATAAGATGCTGAGGAGTACGCAGCTTTATAATTAGTGGCTACCAAGTTTGTGATCATATCATTCTCTGGAAAATGATACAGTATAAAGCCTTCCATGGTCCTTCCCAATACCAATGACAACCAAACATCCTAACTTTTCTTGACATGCTGCATCGTACAAGTCAGGCTCAAGAGCCTTGGCGCGACGCGTTGACTGATTCGGATGCCACTAAAACAGAACAAGGGCCACCCCCAAGCAATAACGAAAGATCAGCGCAAGCTACTGACAATGTGCTTGTACCCGATCAAGAACAACTCGCAGATGGCAATAATGAGACCAAATATATCAAAGGCTGGAGGTTTTATTGTCTGACTGCAGCGTAAGTTTTTTAATCTCAGCGTTCGACGCAATCTGACACCTATCAGGTTATGGCTAAGTCTCTTCCTTTCGACGCTTGAGACTACCATTGTCAGCACGTCTTTGGTTTCCATCACAGACGCATTAAACGGCTTCATTCTGAGGGATTGGATCGTCACGTCTTACCTCTTGACATACACGGGTGAGCTCCTCCGATGGAAGTGTCGAGTGGCTCATTGCTCATCATAGTAGGCTTCCTAACCATTTATGCTAAACTGAGCGATGTTTTTGGAAAGAAGACCATGCTTTTGCTTGCTCTTCTTATCTTCACGGTATTTTCTGGTCTCTGTGGCGCCACTGATAATGTCGTTGATCTGTAAGTGTCTGTCGCTTCCCTATTTCTGTAGCGACTAATCACCCTGCCCTCAGCATCATACTTCGTGCGTTCCAGGGCGTGGGCGCGTCAGGAATATACTCTATGATTCTAGCAATCGCTCCGGTTCTAGTGCCCATGGACAAGTACGCAAAGTATATGGGAATAGTATCGACTGTCTTTGTCACTGCAAGTATCCTGGGTCCCATTTTGGGCGGCGTTATCAGTCAACATTCTACCTGGCGTTGGGTATTCCTTCTGAAGTACAGCCTGCCTATCCGTGTTGTGATTTCTATACTGACACCTTGGAAGTGTTCCTGGTGGAGTTTTGGCTTTCGTTCTCGTGGCCATCTTCTTACCTGCGTCCGATCAATCTTCCAGGTTATCGCTCATACAAGCCATGAAGTCCAAGGTCAAGCGGTCTAACTGGGCACGTGTTGACTGCCTTGGAATATTGCTGCTACTTTCTTCATCAGTCCTACTTGTTTTCGCTCTGGAAGAAGGAGGCACCCGATACTCGTGGAACAGCGCCGTCGTGATTTCCACACTTGTCATCGCGATCGTGTTTTTTATAGCATTTGGTGCCTGGGAGGTGTATGTCGAGCGCTCATCGAATAAACAGGAACCTGTGTTTCCGCCTAGTATCTGCAACGACAGGATATGCAGTGCCATGCTGCTGTAAGTTTCCAACCTCGGTTATCAATATTCAAAACTAAGCAAAGGCAGAACTACGTGTTTCGTCGGGTTTCCATTCGTATCAATGGTGGTAAACATTCCGCAAAGAGCACAAGCAGTGTACGGCATGTCCCCGTCTCAGGCCGGCATAAGTCTGCTCCCAATGATGCTCTCGTCCCCTGTAGCAACCGTTGTTTCTGGCTACCTGACCGGTAATGCAAAGTTTCCACCGGTGTATCCCATAGTTGTTGCCGCAGCACTGCAAGTACTCGGCGTAGGCTTGATGTGCTCACTGCCGACCGACTCCACCGACATGCCGACCGCACAATATGGATACGAAATACTCATGGGCCTCGGTTTTGGCTTAGGTCTGACTACAGTCTTGTCATTTGCGCGAATCGTAGTTCCCGAAACGAATCTGTGTACGTAAACAATTATCGCTCATCGGATCATGGGAGTTGCTGACAGAGTCAAGCTGTGATGATGGGGGCCTTAACACAGATCAGAGTTCTAGGTGGTACAGTATCTCTAGCTATATGGTTCACTCAACCCGCCTGTCTTTCTGGAACGTGGAAAGCTGATTACAGGGCAGTGCCACTATTCTTAACAACCATCTGAAGCCAAGCTTGGCCAACATAGTGTCAGCAGAAGAACTCACGGCAATCTTGGACTCCGTTTCTGTCATAAGCAGTCTGGATCCAACCCAACAACTCGCCGTGAGAAGAGTGTTCGCGCAGGGTTATAATCTGCAAAATATCTTTATGACAGCTATGGCTGCTGCTGGATTGATAGCTTCACTGTTCTTGTGGGAAAAGAACCCACGCAAAGCAGAATGAAAGAAGGACAGATTGTGGATTGCTAAGCTTTAAGACTTTGTCAATATATGGTTTTTGGTGTATTTTTTAACACCATCATTCGCTTATGCTTTCTCACTCTCTGCCTTTTTCTCCGCCGCTATTTCCGCCAGGATTTCCACCGACTCGTCCTCCCGACCAAGTGGTACAAAAACATGGTCGTGATAAAACCCACTAACGGGATTGCATCCAATGCCCTTTGCTGCCAGCCTTGTGGCAATGACGGCCATGAAGCCTACAGCTTCCAAGCTCGAAGTAACGTTGAGACTGATCATTTTACAAGGAAAGAAATACTCGATGTTTTGAGATGTCGCACATTCTTGGCTGATAATCGCAGTCACGCCTTCCGACTCTTTGAATATCATCTGCGTCTCGGACAATGGTGGCAGTTCGGATATTTCTTTGAAGGTGGCGAATACGTAGATGGTTGGGTGTAAGGTTGCGGTGAGAGTCGAGAGGAGCTTGCTTAATGAAAGCTCGCCGGGGTCTTGAGCCATCAAAGACATGGTGAGATATGGTTAATGATGTGGTTTAAAATTGGGGTTTGGAGGAGTTCAAAGTCTCGTTGAATAATGAAATGGCTAATGAGAGTTGGTATTTATCATGGAATGATGGAGTCTTTTACTTTTAAGTATATAGGGCTCAATCAATCAATATCCACTAAAACACACCCAGTGGAGCCTGTCAAGTCAACGACAGGGCGCGCCAGTAGCATCTTTCCACTATAATAACTCCTTTAGTGAGATGCACTCTATAGCTCATCAACATCAAGATTCTTGAGCTCTAGGAATACCAGGGTCAGGGCCCAACATATGCCATCCTTTCTAAGTACACTTGGGTTGAACAAGATATCACATTAGTCAATCAATTTGCAGTATAGCTAATCTGTAGAGGTAACTTGAAGTCAATTAAAGAGTTTCACTCACGTCAGCGGCAGGTATCCGTGACATCATGACGTGTTCCAAGATATAAACATGATTGACTGCGGGGCATGTCAACATGAGATTCTTCATCTATTCACCATCGACCTTTTGTCATTGACTTTCTCACCAAAATCAAACAGAGAATCGTCACTAACTTCAAAATGCTTTGGAAACGTTTGCTACTGCTCGCCGCGCAACTCGCAAACGTCACCTGCAGAGAGCAACATGTGTTTGGACCCAGCCAACACGACCTAGATGGGATTCGCGACAAGTACATATCGTTCAAATTCACTTTTGGACATGACAAGCTAACGAACTTAGGCTTCTAGAAGCTGAGATTATCCCAACTGTCATTGACGACTTCCCTCCCGCTCTTGGGTTACGTGCATCATGGAAGCATGATTCTGCTGATCTTGGCAACACCCTCAAACCAGGCCATCTCAAAAAATCGCCATCAATCCATCTTGACAAGGTCGAGTCAGATTCGTCTCTCGAAACACTTCTCAAGAAACATGCCACTTTTGTCCTTGTTCTCACTGATCCAGACGCACCATCCAGAGATGACCCTAAATGGTCTGAGTTTTGTCACTGGATTGCAACCACTTCCATCTCTCACTCGAAGAAATCAAAGCACCATCTGAAAAGCCTTGTCAAATACAAGGCTCCAGCGCCGCCGCCAAAGACAGGAAAGCATCGCTATGTCTTCTTCGCATTTGTCGCAGCCAACGGAACAACAGAGAAACTCCATCTGACCAAACCCAAGGCAAGGAAGCATTGGGGTTCCGAAGATTCTGGACACGGAGTCCGTGAATGGGCGCACCAAAATGGTCTTGCTCCTGTTGGTAAGTTGTGTCAAATCCGTGGTTTCAAATCGACTGGTAGTCTTACCATATTATACAGCTGCGAATTTTATCTATGCAGAGAACGAAGAACAGTAGACCCCTCTCGTACTCACATGCTTACTGCTAGCCACCATGTAAGAACATGGAAAAGGAAGTTGGCTGATCTATTCTATGCCGATTCCTTGATTTTCAGCCATGCAAAGCGAAGAGCTACAGGTTGCAGCAATGGATGTCATTTGTCAAATCCCACTCGCTCGTCGGACGATATTCCTATTCTAGAAATGGAGCGGCATTTGGTTTCTCCCCGCATCACTCACAACTACAAGCTATCCAATACATGCTCACGACGGCACCACGAACAGTAGCACATCCATGTATTCTAGCAAGCTTAAACAAGCAGGTCGACAACTAAGGATTAAGGTACTACCGAAGCTGAATGATATACAGCAAATCAATTGAGAGAAGATTGCTGCGTGACTTTGAAAGTCGCGTTGTCGACAGAGATCACTACTCCATTAGGCAGGTAGTCAATGCAACTGGCAACCTTGGCAGTCGGCACCCAGTCGATGAAGACTGGGCAGTAGCTATAATGCATTGTTTCTCAAGTTACAGATGTTTTATGTAGTCAAGAACCAGAAACACATATAAATAGCCGGTTTGACCATTACGACAGAGTTAGGAACAAGGCAATTTCTTTAGCCCAAAGCACAGTTTGTCAATATGAAGTTCAGCACTACCATCCTCTCCTTCCTTCCCGTGGTCCTCGCTTTACCAACAGGACAAGGTGAATCTGTTTCAAAACGCCAGAGTGCCAACACAGTGACAGATCAACTGCTCTTCAGCCTGATCCTCCCTCAGTTCACCGCTCGCCGTAATGCGCGCGATCCTCCTGCCCTCGACTGGACCTCTGATGGCTGCACCTCCTCGCCCGATAACCCTTTCAACTTCCCATTCGTTCCTGCTTGCAACCGTCATGACTTTGGCTACCAAAACTACCGAGCCCAGAGCCGCTTCACTGTGAGCGCCAAGGCCCGTATCGACAGCAACTTCAAGAACGAGTAAGTGAAACAACATTCCTCGTTAGCTAACAGCATCCTAACAAATCCGGCAGTTTGTACTACCAATGCCAGTCTTCCAGCGCTGCCGGTGTCTGCAGAGCTCTTGCTGATGTATACTATGCGGCCGTGAGAGCTTTCGGTGGCGATGATGCTACTCCTGGTAAGAGAGATGAGGCTCTTGTTAAGGAGTACGAGAAGAAGGTGGAAATCTACAACAAACTTGTTGAAGAGGCTCAGGAGAAGGGTGAACTGCCTCGTCTGGACTAAGATTGGGGCTAAGATATTGTTTCTCTGGGTGCAATGCAAAGTTATTTATGATGAATAATTAAAATAGTCAACGCTTGGGAGTACTTGCGATTCATCCAGTGAATGCATGTTTAAGGGAAACGCCATAAACTCAAAAGCCACTAGGTAGAGCCAAAAGCGACCGCGACAAAGCATTCATTGTTCATAGTCCAAAGCTAATACAAAATTGCTTTTGTCTTGTTCTGAATGTTTCCTTGACGTTGTTTGCGAGTATGTCGAATCAAATGCATATATCCTGATCACCATAATTTGTACTAGATGAGTTGTATGAACTGTAGATCATATTCTGAAGAGCAGTCTCACGGCATTGAGTCAAAACCATCATTGTCACATTCTGTATTATACAGAATGTCTATCACAACCGAATAAGATTCCCGGTACTCCATTACAATTATCTTGACGCCACGGTCATCGAACACAAACCAAGAATACAGAAACCCAAACTCCATTCACCTCGTTCATCATACGCATACGTTCTATCCGAATTCACAGCACGAGTGCTTGGTCATTCAAGTTCACAAACATCTCGTTCCATGTCATCTCCTTATCGTCGGCTCGCTTCCAAATGTCTTCCAAAACCGCAATCACCGAATGAACCGAAGCAAATCGTATTTCATTGTATATAAAGTCTGCTAATCCGCGCACAGACTTTTGCTGCTTGGGACATTGCGAGTGAGCACCTGCTATGCAGATCGGTAAGACTGCGCAATTGAGAATTTTGGATGGTTTTTGTATGCTGAAGATGCAGTCGAGGCAAGACTGTGTATGCTGTTGCACGAGAGGATGGTTCGCTGGGAGACCGCACACAGCGCGGTACAAATAAATTAGTGCGGCGTGTTGAAAGATACGCACAAGGCTATATGCTTGAGCAGATTCGGTGTCACATTCGATCGGTGGTTGATCGACTGGTGAAGCCCGTGGTGATGATAGATCTTCCACGGCAAGAGGAGCATAAGTTGGTCGAAGAGCGGTTTCGAATACCCGGATTCTTTCGATGGAGAATTCCTCGATCATGCGTGCCGTCGACTGTATATAAAAAGCCATGCTGGAAATCTGTTGAAACACTGTCGATAGTGAACAATATCCTTGCGTGTCTCGTCCCCACCAGACGGGTCCTCTATCAACCACTTCCCAGATTGTTGGTGGGAAAGATGGAGGCTGGCCTGTCAATATCGCCCTCGTAAGATCTGTCGTCGCGAACTCCGATAGCATCATGTGGAGAGGGTCCTGTCCTGTCCCCAATACCGCTGTCATACCACCCAGCTGGTTGATAATAGCCAATACCCCATCTCTGTGGCTTGAAGTTGATGATGACGTCTGCGCACACTCGAGGAACCCATCGTGGAAGTAAAGTAGAAGTACAGCGAAAAGCAGTGTTTGTAAGGGTCCGTCCTTCTTGGAACAACACCCGTTAACCTCCTCCCTCAGCGTAGCCAAGCACTCGGCCCTTTTGACGTTGAGAATGCTTCTACTGTTTCTCCCATCTTGCAACCATCGATGCGAGTCGGCAAGGACACAGGTCGCAAGAAGTACGACACGATGCTGCAGTGCTACCATGGTCGGTGGAGCACATGGTTTTGATGATGTGGTAAGCAAAGGCCAGAACCGACCATGAAAATAATCCAGTGAACGCTTTTCGTAGATGGCAAGTGAACCGTCCTCCTGAGTGCTGATTTGGTAGATGGACGGCACAGTAACGGCAGGGCGATTGCTCCAGCGGATGAGACGCTGATTGTAGTCGCATGCTGCGCCGACTTTGGCACAACGCGAGCAGGTAGGTTTGGCAAGATCGCACTTGATACGACGCTTTTTGCATGGCCAGCATGACCCTTCCACGACCCTGATGCGAGCTTTGGGGGCCTTTGCAGACGTGAGTTGTGTTTCAGTACCCATTGTTGATGTTGCAGTTTGTGAAAAGTTTAGATTAAAATTGAAAGGTTGGGTTTAAGTTGACAGAGTCTGGTATGGTCTGGTCTGGCCGGATCTCGCTTGGTTGTCTTAGTAGCATCCTAGGGACGATCATGGAACAGTCCAGGCGCAGGGCAACAGAATAAGGTAAGGCGAGGCGTCAGATTCCACTAAAAAGCAGAGCCCCCTTTTATTCCAACTGTCTGGATCAGAGTGAAAAGGCAATGCGACAAACGGTTCACCAGTCACAATTGCTTGGGGCAGGTTTTCGCGGGGAAACAAGACATAAATTCAACATGGTCCAGGTCCAGCCTTGCCAGCCCAAGGAATCCTCCGCAATTCAAGCCCCGCTTTGGAATGGGCAATCTAGTTTCCATCTTGGGACTAGACTTGAGATATCATGACTCGTCATGACTGGTCAGTTGGCACTTGTTGAGTGGAGGGAGAGACCGGGTATAAGCCGGACGAGTCATCTGTCAGAACTGCAAGACACTAATAAAGCCTTTGACTCTGCCAAGATATTAAAGCTAAGACTTCTCATGCCGTAAACAGCAATAGGTGTAAAGTTCCGTGTCTTGAATAGAAGAAATCAAACTTGGAGTACCTAGACCGCAGACTTGAACAACAACCGGGTTTTCTTTAACACAAGACAAAAAACAGTTACTCGGACTGTTCACCATCAGGTTCTCCGCCCACGCAAACCACCAACTTCCCTCTTGTTCTACCCTCTTTCAATCTTGCGTAAGCTCTATCCGCAGCCTCCAAAGCAAATTCCTCTCCGATAACAACCTTGATCTTTCCCTCCTTTATCCATTGAACCATTTGTTCAAAGTCTTGCCGGTTCGCCACGACTGACTGGAATTTGAATATTCGCTTGCCGCCACCAAGCCATCGAGGTAGCAATTTAATACTCAGAATAGTCTTGAGGAACTGGAAGGTGGTTGGGAAGCCGACGCAGATGTATGATCCTTCTGGTTTGAGATAATTCTGCGACTGCCAATACAGGTCAGGAGTGCCGAAGATTGTGTCGTACACCAGATCAAATTGCTCCTCTCTGTTCCCTAATACCTCGAGTACATCTTCGGACTTGTAATCGATGATCTCGTCCGCTCCGAGTGCTCGACAGAAGTTGGCATTTGAGGCCGAACAAGTAGTCGTAATATGTGAACATCTCAAGGCTTTCGCAACTTGAATTGCAAACGTACCCACGCCTCCGCTACCGCCATTGATAAATACCTTGTCTCCTGGCTTCAGAAAAGGTATGAGGTATTGTGCATTTGTAGTTCCGCAAATTCCAACACATGCCGCATCCCTTAGGGACACGCCATCCGGAACGGCTGCCAAACCCTTCTCTCCAACTACAACATATTCTGCCAAGGTCCCCCCAATCGGCAATTCCGTTCTTCCAAAGACACGCTGTCCAGTTGCAAAACCTTGCAGTGTCGTCGAGATAATGGTGCCAGAGTAGTCAAGACCCGGAGTGACGGGCTTGGTAAATATCATGCTTCCAAGTGGCATTTCAGCAATTTTGTAATCTAGATGGTTGACGGATACATAGGCGACTTTGACCAGAGTGTGACCCTTCGGGAGGGACTGGGCGCCTCTAGGCAGTTTGGCATCGATTGTCAACTTCAAGCCTCTGTCGATGCCATTCGTGATAGTACGCCATTGAGCGGCGCGCATTGTAGGTGGGAGGGGGGAACTTGACGACATATCGGTTCGTTCTTATAGTAACGGATTAGGAAAATAATTAAGGCTGGCAAGATCCGATGATGCTATTCTTTATAGTACAGCGTCAACTGTTTGTAACGTGTTTCATCAGATCATGGAGTGATGCGGTCTTGGCATGGGTAAGCTGATATCTGACGGGCCAATCTAAGTTGAGGGGATCAATAGAGTGGCTTAAAATGGTCAGTCATGTCACGACTATCCGTCTTGTAGCCTGAACTTATTGTCATTTCATCCAGTTAATGCAAGACTGTGCCACCGGCGCGTTCTGCTTCCGAACTTGCAACTAGGTTGGGGTGTATCATCCGGGGAAGTCATTTTGTATATATGCGAAACTTGCGATTAGCCAACATGATAGTGAAGACATTTGCCAATAGAATACACGTTTATATGTAAAATCGATCGAATATTTATTCAGTCTATTGTAATATAGGAGCCAACTACAGGCTAAGAAGTAAGTAAAGTCCATGTAATCGGGGACTAGCCCATGTTGTTTTTGAGCCGGGAAGTCAAGACCTGCCTGTGACGCATCTTCATCGGAAATGGCTGTCACTACATTTTACAGCCTTCACTCGTCATAATAGTGATGATGACAGCTTAAGGGTAGGTAGTATAACCCTCCTCGCCAGGCTGGATGGTACCGTTAGAAATGGCCGCAGCATGACCCCGAGCCATGTAGCCAGCGATAGGGAAATACTGTCCAAGCCAGGGGTAGATCTCTTTCGAGCCAGGGGTGTTTCTCCAATCCCGCATCAACTCGCAGATGATGGAGAACAAGCTCACGACCTGTACACCAGCGTCGCGCATGCGATCGTTGGAAACATCGCGGATAAGAGGGGTAGTGGTACCGGAAGCTTCAATGTTGGCCCAGACGGAGTAACCAGCGTCGCGCAGAGACAAGGCTAGGAAAGTAGTGCAAACGTCGGTGGTGATGCCTGCAAGGATAATTTGAGACTTGTTGGTGGCCTTGACAGCCTCTTGGAATTCTTCGCTGTCCCAGGCGTTGACTTGGCCCTGTCGTTGGATGAGGGGAGCCTTGGGGTACATTTGGCGGATTTCACGCATAAGAGGACCGTTGGGACCTGGCAGCGTTTAGTTTTTGTATTCTGTCCTCTTTGGGAACGACTTACCCTGATCAGCAGAGGTGGTGAGGATGACAGGCATATCGAAAGCCTTGCCAATTGCAGCATGAGCCATGGACTGGTGGTGGTAAAGTGTAGGATCCCAGTCACGGGTTAGTTGGTAAAGACCCTCCTGGATGTCTACAACGAGGAGAAGCTACCACTATTAGTATACCATAAAAGGACCTGTCAAGCAATGACTTACAGCATCGTCCTTGTCAAGGCGCTCGTACTTGTAAGCGGCTTGCTTTGCAAGGGCAGAAACTGAGAGAAGGCTTGCGGCAAAGAGAGACGTGAACTTCATTTTGATGGTTTTTGAAGGGAGGAGGCTTTCTGCAAGTCTTGTATCTGCTGAGATGGCTATTCGAACCTGTCGAGAAACTTCTTGGAACCGGGCAGCACCACAGCTATATATACTCGAATCTTTATATGCAAGCCTCAATTTCTGCATCTCTCCCATGCCCGTGTCCCCGGTTCAAAATTCATGATTCCATTCACCGTTCCAAGGTTCAATGCACAGTCGGACTCACAATCCGACTCAGCGGCCGAACCTTCATAGACGCATAATGGCCGAAGTCGCTGCAGATCTGATACGCCATGGTACAGAGCCACTTGCAACAGTCTCGCAGCCACAGTAAGCACCTATACGAATATGCATAATATGCGGCCCGCCTACGAGTGGGTGTATTGTCATACGCTCGTAAGCTATTTAGAAAGTTTGTCATCATGCGACTATACCCTCTCCAACACCTTCTCCCCACTCTGTGCAAGGTTTAGTCAGCTGTAGTCAACGGCTTTCTCAGCAATCAGACCCAGTTCAGATACTACGGAAAGTAAAAATATCGTTCTATATTGAATGCTTCAGTGAAATATTCATATTCAAGATGGAAATTGCTTTCCAAAAGTGAGGATGTCACCGATTTAGACCCTGAGATCACGGTGGATCTCAATTATTTGTCATTGCGGGCCGGCAGGGAAGCGGCATATGTGACACAAAGCTTGAGCAGGGGATCTATGGCAGTTGGCGGACCAATTCGTCCTGGAAATTATTGGTCTTTTGTGCAAAGCTCTTCTCTGACGCATGCTTGCATAGTATTGGCCCATGGAGTAGTAGCGGGACTTATCATACTCTGATATCGGCATGACAGTGTAACATTACATGGAGAAAGGACGAATAACAAGAGAAGTTGGAGGATTAGGTCGGCCGATAAGTGTAAGCAGCAGTTGCACCTGGGTCCTGGAATTGAGAGCTATGAAAATCGTTATGCCTCGTACCCATCCAGATGCCAGTGCCAAGATGCTTCCGTATTTGCACCATCTTAACATTGTGCCTCTTCGATCTTGTTGTCTTCTGGAAGATTCTTATCTCTCTTCCTCTCACGATTTATATGGAATCGCAGTCCACCAATCATCAAGGCTTCAACGAGCATAGTAACGCTAGCAAAGACCTTGAGATACGTGTAATCACCGCCACTTACTTCGACTAGTGCACCAGCGATTGGACTGCCTGTCAACACACTGATGGAAATACAAAAGTAGAGCATTCTAGTGCGATGACCTATCTCGGATGGTGGTGACGCTTCCACGACTAGAGCTTACGTCAAAGAGATATAACAACCTGAGAAGAAGCCAAAGAATGCGTGGGATCTCCCGAGAAGCCACACAGCCAGTGTCAAAACGGCTGAAACATGGTTGTGCAGACGACCATCATGTTGAAACGGCCAAATCCTATCGGCCACGAACCCTGGGATAATCCGACCAAAGACGCTGACAGCGTTGAGAACGATAATGGAGTATATGAACAGTTCCCAAGGCACGCCCAAAGCTTGTCCCTCCCGGGGTATAAAATTGAAAGGGAGGAACAGCCCGAAGCCCAATACTTTCATGACGAGACATAGAAGTGCAAATACCACTTCTTTCTAGAGCGTACAATATGATTTCATGTTGAAGGTTGTCGGGACGTGAGCTCTGTTGGATCGAATACTTTCTGTCGCCATTATTGCCCCAGCAAGGATGATAAAAGCAACCACGCGCATAGTCCATACAAATCCAACCAACTAGAGACATCAGCCTATTAACCGTGAGAGGAAAGATGACTATACCAATCGAAGAGTTAGAAATAGCGATACCGTAGGCTGTTCCTCTTCGGGCCTTCCACCAGGGAGCCAACGATCCAACCGTACCATACATAACAGCACTGGCACTCAGAGCGCTGCAGATAGCTTGCGACAAAAACAACTGGTAGCACTCTGTTGATACCAAAGTCATCATGAGGTCAAAGACCTGAGCCAGACCGCCAAAAACGAGAAGCTACCTCGGTCCATAATCGTCAAAGACCTTGCCGTATCATCCGTGGGAGATTTGAATGCAGCGCCGTGGAACTCTGTGGGTACGGAAAGCTTCAAGTCGGCATATATAACGCAAAGTACAAGGAGAAGTAATCAATACGTTAGATAGTATATTTGACTGTACGAAATATCGATACAAAGCTATAATGCACATCTTGTCGATACATGTTGAAAACAGAGTACTGCTTTAAGATAGAAGATGTGCAAGAAAAAAAATAATATATAAGAAGAAAATCTATATGTCTAAGAATTATTTACCTCCAACCTACTGGATGTCATCTCCCCTGACATGAATTACAATGCTAAGAATCCTAGTATCTATTTAAGATCCTCGGTGAGATCAAAGTCAGAGCACAAGTGGTCCTTCTTGTTGTTGAAGGGGTTCTGATGCTGGTCCCTGTTGCCCTGCTCGCATTTGGACTTGGGCCACAGCTTACCGGCCTGGTTGTCCTGACCGGCAAAGTCTCCAGCGAGCCAGATGGCACCTTTGGAGACGTCACTATAGTTGCCCTTCAGAACAGGCATGGCGAAGAAGCAAGGTAAGTCGTAAGGGTTGTTGCTCTTGAGAGAGCCGACGCTCATGTCGGGCTTGCCGATGTGGCCACCGCTGTTCTCCCAGCAGGCGACAGAGTTTCGTAGAGTAGCAAGCTTATCCATACCCCAACCGTTCCAGGCAAACTCAATATCCTTATTACCACCGAGGGTCTGGCTCACCTTCTTAGGATACCAAGCGAGAACGTCAAGACAACGTCCCTTGTCCTCGTCCCAGGCGTTGTTAGGGTTGATACACTTGGGCTTTGGCAAGTCATCCCGGACAACAACGTAGAGGCCTCTCCAGATCCTTCCCATCTGCCATAGAAGGGCCTTGTCCATGTTCGCTCGGATGTTGGACACAAAGTCCTCCATACCCTTGAGAGTGACTGATCTAACCCAGCCTCCCCATCCAAAGACTCGAACAACGGGGTTCTTGTACTTGGAGTCTCCAACAAGCATGGCTTTGGGGATCTCGCTCTGCGCAACTTGGTAACCAAATGTGGCCGCAATCAGCTTCTTGATATTTTTGATGCCCTCATCTCGAGTATCACCGATCAAGGAGCGAGCTGTACCCTCAGCGTCGATGGGGTCGTCAGGTGAAACGGTACCTGAACCGACAGTTGCACCAAACATGCTCATCAGACCAGCGGTGCCAGCAAAGTAGCCTGCCACAGGTGCAAGCGGTGCTGTAGGGCCACTGGCGATGGTAAATGCGGCAGAGAGGATAGTCAAGATGTCGACCTCAGCTGGAGGACTGCCGGTAATTCTGAGCGCTTTTCGCATAGTGGGAACGGACTTGTCTGAGATAGAGCTCATCTGCTGATCAAGCTCAATAGACAGCTGGCTCATCCAAAGGAAGTAGTTCTTGAGAGACAAGAACATGTAGAAGAGTCCACCCTTACCGATGTCGTTGAAGTCCTCTGTTGATACATTAGCATCAGTATAAATGAATGAGTTGATGCGAATCACATACCACAAGTCCTCTGATAATCGCAAGTTGCTCCAGGAGCGTCGCAGGAAAACTGCGACTTATCGACAGTCTTGCCCTTGACGTCCTTGAACAGCAGATGCAAAAGGTTCTTGGCCCACTCGCTGTGATCATCCAGTGTGCTGATATATTTGTCGACCCATTGCTCAGCACCAGAGTCGAACCAAAGCTTGCCCTTGTCCTCAACTTTGTCGTAGTCGTCGTTGCAGTTGGGCATCTTCTGGCTCAGGAGGTCCTTGAGAGTTTCTTTGTGTGTTAGAGGAGGACCGTCGATGTCAGGGAGATCCGAACCTTCGCCTCCAGTATCAGCATTACCGCCACCACTGAAATAACACAAGTCAGCATCTCAATCATCGCCTCCATTTTTGAAGAGAGACTTACGAGGAAGTACCGCTGGACTGGAAGTCGATACTCCAAATCATGGTACCTCCGAAACAGTAACCATCGGCCCAAGCCTTCTTGGCAGCAAAGGTTTCTTCGTCTGTAACTAGATTAGTAACAAGCGTGAAAAAAATGGTTTATACTGCGACTTACCATCGTAACCAATCCATTGATCATCCCAAGTGATCTGCTTCATCATAGAATCCTTTAGGTAAGTCGACTTAACTTTCTTGTCCTTGATGAGCTTCTTGATCTCACCAAGAGACATGACACCGTCCGAATCAGTGCACTCGCCCTTCTTGCTGGGGCCAGAGAATGAGCATCCAAGATCGTTGCAGCTCTTGTCAGACACGGTGTAACCACGACCGTATAGGGCGAGGCCAAAGTTGATCTTCTTGGGATCAAGGCCATCAAACCAGAGAGGGATAGTGTTGTTGCCAATCTCACGGATGTCGGCCTGACCACGGATGATCTTTCCAAGAGTTCGTACATCCTCATCCCAGTAACCGTGAAGATCTGGTATCTTATTAGCGCTGAATTCAAGTAGAGAGGAGATTGAGACATACCGTAAGCCATGAACCCGAAGAAGTCCACGTAGGGCTCCATAGCTTTAGCATCAAACCAACGGAGATACCAGTAATCAGGCGCCAAGGTCAAGCTGATACCGTACTTGGTGCCGTAAGCAGCACGCATCTCACGGAGGAGCATGGAGAAGTTTCGAGTATCAGCAAGCTTGCGGCCACCGCGCTTAGGCTCGCCAGGATACTCCCAGTCGAGATCAACGCCTGTGAAGCCATACTCATCCATGTAGTCGCGCACAGATGCAATGAAAGCAGCTCGGTTGGCCTTGGTAGAGACCATGTCACTCCAGGTGGTGTGAGTAGGGGTATCCTCGTTGCTCATGTCGAAGCCACCAATGGCGATCCAAGTCTTAAGCTTACCACCCTTGGACAGGTCGGTGAACTCACGCATCTGCTTGATATCATCGTTGTGGGCGGGCGTCACCTTGAAAGACGTGGGGTCGATAAAGGCAAAAGAGTAGAAGAGATGGGTATAACCTGTGGTATCGAGCTGCTTGGGGGTCTTGGTGTCGCATTTTCGGGTGCGCACGTTCCAGGACTGGTAGTAGCCGATAGTTCGTCCGTTGGTGCTGCCACCTCCCTTTGCGCATGAAGGAGAAGAGGCGATGTTGCATGATCCGTAACCAGCCTGGCAGGGCAGGGTCTTGTGAATGGGATCGGCATTGTCACAAAAGACTTCAGTAGTCTAAGGTATTAAGTCAGAATGGTTGGTTAAGGTAGGACATTCATGTGATACTTACGCCACACCAGCCTGAAGCGGAACAGCAAAGGTTCATACCGCAAGGCATCTCACCCTCCTCACTGTATTCTCCGCACATAGCGGTAGCTTCGCAGTTGGAAGAACATCCCTTGCCACAGAAATCAGGTCCATAGCCACAAATACCCTCGGGACCACAGCAGCTATGAAAAATAAGATGGTGTTATCAGACTGAGAATGAATATCTGACTTACCTGTCGTCAGCACATGGAGCATCTTTGCAGTAGAGAGGGCCACTGCCACGCTTCTCGAGCGAGCGACGGGAGTTATGAGACTTGTTAGGCGTGACACCAGCGGAAGTCTCGGTAGCGTTCTCAGCATCTTTGTAGTACTGGTCAAGACTAGTAGCAGAGTCCATTGACAACTCGAGGTCTTCAGTAGGCTTGGGAGGAGCCTTGGCAGGGTTTTGGTGAGCCGGGCTCAGGTTGATCTTCTTTGTCCATTCGGGAGCCTTGGCTGTTGGCAGTAGTCAGTTGCACGTTTCGCGTATGGCAGACAAAGTCCTTACTGATGACAGAGCGACGCTTAATTCCAGAGTCTTTGACATGAGGGTGACGAGGTGTATGAGCATTGCTCAAGGTTACAAAACACAAGAAGCAGAGAGCAGCCGCCCAGAAGGCTATGCTCGAAAGTCGTGACACCATGTTACCCAACTGTGTGCGTTGTGATGAACGATAATTGTCGTGTCTGTCGAGGCGATATTCAAGTAGGGCACAATAAACTATATATGAGAACTTCTAACGAAAATCAAGAGTATTCCCGTAACTATCATCCACCCTGGCGATAGTCGCATCCATGTCAATGCAGAAAATTTCTCCCTGATCCTTCTGAACGGTAAACTGCCTCACTAATGTCCTAGCATACAACGTTGCGGCAATGCCTCTTCTGTTTTCACTCTTGGCATTGTGATAATTTCAACCATGGCAAATTAGCCAGAACCTCAGCCTCGGTAGTGGATTTCCATGCCGTTCCGGCTTGTATGTCCGAGCATGTGCTGTCTTGACCCATTGAAGGATCGACCCGCAGAAGGATCGACTCCACATCACACGAGACTTCGTTGATCAGCCTATTGAACTGTCGATAGAGTTGCCAAGATAAGGATGCGCTTAAACGGCAGAGAAAACGTCCCGTCTGTAGGATTGAACAGGCATTGGTCTCGGTAAACCTTAAGCCTTGGGAAAGGCCGCTAGAGCCAGTTAAGATTGCAATACGAGAGTTCAGCCTTGGCAGTGAGTTTCTGATCTAGACAAGGATCTGAACGGTTGTGGCGTAGTCTAATCTGTCCCGCTTGGCAAGGCATTCGCCGACGGGCCGGGACTGTCATGCAAAGAACAAATTCTCCCCTTCTGCATAGAACTTCAGTCCAGGGGCAGGATGGGAAATTATGTATGGCAATTTGATTTGTATCACAATTCCCTCTGCCTTTAACAAGAGTACAACAGGTCTTTGTTTTGTAATAGAAGTATAGTGTAAGATAACTTGAAGGTTGTACTATTGAAATCAAGATTTTTCGTGTTGTTGGTCGCTGTCGATCTCAAGTCACGATTAAGCTTAACCTAAAGATAGAGCGCATAGTAGAAACCAACAAACTCGGGCGGCCGACTCATGGATCAAAAATTGAAGGATCAACAGCTCATACAATGCCAAGCTGCGGGACATTCGATGTGTCTGTGAAAGGTCGCAGAGCCAGTCAGTCAATGCTATGCTAATTAAAGCTCTAGACTCAGCTACAGTCTCTTCAACGTAGAGCCTCCTAGCCTATAAGAAAGAATTTATCATGATCGGGTTGTATCGAATGTCAAAGCCCCAGATAGGATGGGCGGAAACTGTATTCCTCAGTTACATCCTCGTCTGTAAGAGCTCTAGTACCATTTTTGAATGATCGGTTCCCACATACCCCGGGCTAGCTTGAGACCAGCAGCCTCATTAGGATAATCCTTCCGAGACTGCCGAGAACAGTGGCGACAAATGAAATTGATGCGATCTCAGTAAACTGCACCAGAAAGGGCATATGACATATATATCAGTTTCTACCATGAAGGGCTTCATGAGAACCACCACGATCGTTACCAGCACACCTTGCTCTTCTCTTCTCTTCATAGATTTTTTGTCGAAATGAAGGTCGCTGCACTTTTCTGGCTTTTGCCAGCTTTTGTTGCTGCTCAGTCTCCCACTACTGCAACCTTGTCACCGTGGCAGACTGGAGAGGTCACTCCTGATGGTACCTGTGGAGGTGCCACTGGTTTCGTCTGTAGTCCTGTCTGGGGCGCTTGCTGCTCCAAAGATGGCACATGTGGTCGATCCAGCAAGTTCTGTGGCGACGGCTGGTAAGTCGAGCTCATGCCTATCATTATATCCGTCATAGCTGACATTGGATGTAGCCAACCTGCTGCTGGTAACTGCAATGCTGCTGCACCGCCACCTGAGGTCCCACCAGGCCCTGGAAGTGTCACTCCTGACGGTTCTTGTGGCGGCACAAACGGTTTTGTCTGTGGTGGAAGTGCCTTCGGTGACTGCTGTTCTACTCAGGGCTGGTGTGGCAACTCTACCGCCCACTGCGGTAACAACTGTGCCCCTGACTTTGGAACATGCGGCCCACCTAGTAACATCACTTTCGATGGTGAATGCGGTTCTGTCAATGGCAAGATCTGCCTTGACTCTGGCTTCGGAGACTGCTGTTCCGTTGGTGGCTGGTGTGGTAGCGAGGCAAGCCATTGTGGTGCAGGCTGCCAAAAGGGTTTTGGCAACTGTACATTGACCAACGCTGGAGACATCTCAACCGACGGCTTCTGTGGTAAGAACGGCAAGACCTGTAAGGGTAGCGCCTTTGGTGATTGCTGCTCGGCCGAGGGCTACTGTGGAAAGGACAGTCACTGTGACGCAGGATGCCAGTCCAAGTTTGGGTCTTGTAACGCCGAAACTGACATCTCTACCGATGGTTTCTGTGGCAAGAACGGCAAGACATGCAAGGGAAGTGCCTTTGGTGATTGCTGCTCGGCTGAGGGCTACTGTGGAAAGGATGGTCACTGCGACGCAGGATGCCAACCCAAGTTCGGTACCTGCAAGGCTGATTCCGGTAGCGTCTCAACCGATGGTCGTTGCGGTGCCTTTAACGGCAAGACCTGCAAAGGAAGCTCCTTTGGAGACTGCTGCTCCAGTGGTGACTGGTGCGGTTCTAAGAAGGACCATTGCGATGCTGGTTGTAAGAGTGCGTTCGGCACTTGCAATGGCGCTGCTAGCACCATTTCCACCGATGGCTTCTGTGGAAAGAACGGCAAGACTTGCAAGGGGAGCACTTTCGGTGACTGCTGCTCCGCTGAAGGTTACTGCGGCAAAGAGAAGCACTGCGACGCGGGATGCCAGCCTGCCTTTGGTACCTGCAAGGCCGCCTCTAGCAATATCTCTACCGATGGAAGCTGTGGCAAGAATGGAAAGACTTGTAAGGGCAGTGCATTCGGTGACTGCTGCTCTCAGCATGGATACTGCGGAAAGAGTGACGACTTTTGCCGTACTGGCTGTCAGCTAGCCTATGGGCTCTGCACCGGTATCTCAGCAAACTCTGAGTGCGGAACCAGGAACGGCAAGACTTGTGCTGGATCTGGTCTTGGAAACTGCTGTTCTTCAAACGGTTTCTGTGGAAGCACTGCGTCTCACTGTGGTCAGGGTTGCCAGAAGGGCTCTTCTAGCGCATGCCTCACTAAGGACATTCCTTCTCTCGACAGTACCTGTGGCAGCAAGGTTGGTCTAACATGTGCTGGAGGTCCTTTCAACGGCCAGTGCTGTGGTTCTACTGGTTTCTGTGGTACCACTAGCACACATTGTGGCTCCGGATGCCAAAAGGGCTTTGGTCGCTGCAATTAGTCTGCATTTTTTTAGCTTTCCGCTTTGTTTGTGGACTGTTTATTTTCTAATATTGTGTCTAAAAGCTGGCGACTCTTGATCGCTATTTCGTTACATAGGTTACTTCAAATACAGTTCCAAGTCTATATTTTCTGTCAGTTTATTTAATAAGCACAACTTCAAACTCAAGATTTCCTTGCTGCAAGGAAGTTTCTGGACGATGATTGCGGGACCAGTGCTAGCAGCTGTAAGTAACACTTCGATGCGCAATTAGAACCAAAGCTGCCATGTAGACCTTATTGACTCGAAGCCACTAACACATGATTAGCTTTATGATACGACGTCAACGTTACTCCTGCCAAGCCAATGCGTGAATGTTACTAAGATTGCGATAGGCTTTCGCTGAGCATCACTTTCCGATGGAGGCTGAAAAGAGTCTAACAACCTGTTGAGCGGTCAGGTAAAGCCACTCCGGAGGATTTAGCCGTTTATGATCCCCGTCTTGGGCATGATATCCGGGGACATATATAGTCTGCCAAGACGGAGTGGCCAAAGGAAATGCCACAGATCGTGTCTTTTACCTCCCTAGAACGATTGGTTCCTGTGATGTTGTGCGAGTATTCTCGATTTGGGATAGGTTTCATCGGAGGAATCCTTCGATCTTGGCAGATCGGTCTCAGTGATTTATGATAGGGCACACGCTTGACCCATTTTGGGCCAAGAAAATACCCTGCTACCAGGGGATATACTGTGGCGCAAGCAGAGTGCAAGGGTAGTCGTCCCTACCCGACGGGAAATTGGTCCATGTCTGGCTTAGCCAGACGTCTCAGCCTCGGCTCCTTCAGTGCCCAGTGCCGGCATGATTAAGGAACTTACCGCTACTTGCAACTCATCCTGTAATCCATGCTTAATTAGCTCTATTTCGATCTTGCGGCACATACAATAAAAACTTCTCATGCTGCAGGGTTCATGTAGGGGACCCTCCCTCACTGATTACCAAAGCAAGTCATGGAAAAGAAATATCCGCATATTTTCTTGTGTTTTGAAGACACTAATTCTCAATAGAGTGAGAGGAGATAGAGAAACACCTTGACGAAGAGTGGCACCGTGTTGGGTTATTCCGAATCCTTCAATCCTCTTCCGGTACTAATCCCGTGGAGAATTAGATAGTGAACATCTCCAGTATCATGCCAAGAATCCTTCAAGGAGCTATGGCAACATATCTCCGCTGCTTGATATCAGTTGATGCTCAAGGAGGCACTAAGTAACTTGCGGAATACTCCTCGCAACTTTAGCTACCCTTATATATGTCAAGTAACCTCCTCCTTCTCCCATACCAAACTCACTCATCTCACTCTCATCAACAATCTCAACCTCTAAAAACCTGCTTTCAACTTTTCATTCAAAATGCAGTTCTCTTCTACCCTCACTGCCCTGACTACTGCCCTGTCACTCGCTGCTGGAGCCAGCGCCTGGGCCCAGGCCGCAGATGGAACTTGGGTTGCCAACAACGAGTATCACTACTTGTACAGGACCGGTTGTAAGTCTATGTTCAGATGTATCCTGAGTTGAAACTAACACTTTCAGGGACTGCCCATGAGTCTTGTACATGGAGGAACACTGAGGATCCCCGCGAGGAAGGCACAGCATGTGCTGTAAGTAACCGAGGCATTCTTAAAACGTCCCTTCTTCTAATCATCTCCACAGTACTGGACCAACGCCCAAGGTGGCAAGGCCAGCGGAAGTAAGTGAAAGCTATAATTTTGTGTCTTCTCCATAACTAATCAATATCCAGAATGCCGCTGGTGGGGTCAACCCTTGATGAGAATCGACTGCCGATAGTTCAGTATCATCAGACACCACTCCTATTCGTGATCATGTTTGATAAAAAAAAAGTCACAACGACAATGAATATGCAGCATACAAGACCATATTTATCACATTGGCCAGCCTTGTATTGGCGAACAGAGTCTGGGCTCGGTAGAGTGCTTATACGGTAGCCATATCAATTCTTAATACGACTATTCTTTGCAGTATTCTCCATCTTGAACCCTCTTCTTCCTTTAATCTAAAGTCCGTAACATACCCGCAATAATCTGGTGACCATCTACTTAGCTTCACATCTACCGTTACCATGCTACTCGGAAGATGGCAGGTTCAGCATCGTCTTGTAAAAAAGTCTTCCAACCGTCATGATACGCTCCTTGGCACGCGACAGTGTTCACACGCGACACTTACTTATTACGGGTCATCAGAGACTACTGTGCACATACAGTTGATGAAGAACTAGAACATGCTAAACTTGCAATTTGATCCTGTCACGAGCACCTGCCTTGGCCACTTATTACATCTATTCAAGCTTTTGATAGAGCACAACCAGGCGTCTTAACAAGTTCTCGTTCAATTATGGCAGAAAGAATGAGAAGTTTGAAGATGCACAAAAACAAGTTTCTCTCAAGTTCTAGTTGATCGACCTTGGTTCACAAGGCAGTGACTAATTGGACTTGTTGTACATGTCGATAATATCATCAAGCCTGCTCCTCTAAAGACCGGCCAGTAGACCATAACTACTTGCCATACGAGCATACATTATCGTTTTGCCGAAGCAGAACGGGTAGATCGAGGCCTGGACTGTATTCAAGCTTCATAGACTCTGCAAATCTCATCCCAACTTGAAGAGGAAATCCTGCCTGGCTTTCTTGACACGACTAATGCTTTCATCACCTTGGGGAATAGTCCTTCTTCAGATCACATCACCACTCCCGACAGCTAGCACGGGCTGATCAGATTATTATCCTTGCCAGTTCATGGACACTACCGATGTCGTGGAGCAAGACGGTATCAAGCTAGCACTACTTTTGAACACAAATGACGATGTCCAAGTTGGAGTCGCCTCAACGGGAGTTCCAGCCAGCCTCACGCGGTGATCCGAACTGTTCTCTAGAAATATAACATATGTAGCCTGTACTAACCATGAATCAATTCCAATTCTAGCTCCATTACATAATTCCTCAAGCGAAATAGATACAACATTACAGCTTCGGCAGACTGACACCCTCTCTCAATCGCATGATCGACTGCTGAGAGTTGGACGCAATTAGATTCCCATGCTTGTCAAACAACTTTCCCTCAGCGTATGTCCTGTTCCCTCCACCCCTCGTCGTCCTTCTCTCCCTAATACACCACTCGTTCATCTTGATCTCTGGTACGAAGATGCGCAGCGCAAAGTCTAGCGTCGAGCAAGCAGCCGTGTCATCGAACCACATGTGGTTATGCGTCAGCGGAAGAAACGAAAGCGCACCGTCCATGAGGAAAGCTAGCGCGCTCATATTCTCGACTGACGTCTCCAATGGTCCAAGAGCACGTTGCCATTCAGCAGAGACTTTATCAGTGATGGAGCGGTCGTCTTGTGTTGTAATGGTCGCTTTGGCGGCACCTGCTAGGTTCTGAGCCGAGACACCATCTGTGCAGTATCGCGTCTCGAACAAGTCCGCGTTGGCAGCAAAGGTCTTTGTAAAGGCTTCCCCTTGGTCTTTGGTGATGCTTCCCTTGTGCAGTAGATCCTTGACCAATGTCTTTAGGTCCGGACAGTCCTCTGCCCTCGGCCACTTTGAGCAGGTCGGTTCAGAGTACTCAAAGTTGGAAGCCTCTTTGATGTGGAAATCTACCAAAACTTCCATGCAGACACGAAACTTGCCGTTGGGCTGCTCCTGCTTGACCTGTACTCTTCGCGTGACGAATGACCTTGTGTCTCTTGTGTTGGTGACGCTGCAATAGAGTTTTTTTTCGGTAGATGCAGGACCGTGGAAGTGGCCGAGTACTGAGTAGAGTGACATTTCAGGAGGCGCTGTACGGCAAGCAGCGTTGACGGCTACAGCTACTGTGCAGCCTCCATAGGCGATGGGCATAGCGTTGCCCATTCGAACTGGATTGAGTCTGGATACATATTCGCCTTGCCCAATTTGATCTACAGCGACCTGGTTTGCGAGTTTTGAAGCCATTTTTACCAAGAAATCTGGTTGTCGGATGGACGAAGTCAATGTGATAAAACTGTCTCGGAATCTCTGTTCACAATCAATATCAAGAGGCTACAATTAAGCTCGGTTTAGGTGGGTCTACCTCGGCTCGGTTATTGCTATAGTGGATCAAAAATCATGGGGAAGACGCGACGCGTAAGAGTCATGTAATGAGAGGCTACGTACTAGAACAAATGTATTTGAAGAAAAGTCTCACGTATCAACTAAGAAGATATATAGGTAATCAGGTTGCAAACTTTCCTTCTTTATGTACCTGTTTATAACTTGTGGCGCTTGTTTGTATTCAAGTTGCCTTGTACAATTATTTTACAAGCTCAGCAGTCTTTCTAACTAGCTTTGTGGGAAGAAATCATCTGCCAATATGTGGCCGTACATATAACGATGTAGACCTATGTTGCAATCTTACCAGATCTCCATATCTTTCTTTTTTCTCTTATGATGTTACTATAGCCAAGTAAAGCTTACTCCGCGTTGAACCTGTCTGTTAATTAATGCAGGTTGTTTTTGGAATTCATGATCTAGGGTAACGTTATGCCTAAGTGTTATCGTCATTATCGTTATCGTTATCGATATCATCATCTCTATTCTTATCGCTTTTTTTTTTTTTTTTTTGCACCAAGCAGAAGCGGCGCAACAATACTCCGCATAGTCTCCGAACGGTCCAACTCTTTAACCTTTTTCCCGCAGGCCCAGCCTAAACACAAAACGGGCATTAATCCGTTTTCATCCTGCCCGTAGTTTAAAGTGGCTGACAGCAGTTGACAGCTTATCAATATTGTAGGGGTCCAGAACACCTTGGCTACTTGGCAGCTGCAAACATATTCACAACAAACATTGGATATTGTGCGCTAGGCCACTAGTAGAAGTACTTTGATCATCCCCGAACTAACAGCGGCATCGCCAAATGTTATATCGAGCAAACGGTGAGCGTGCATATTGAAACCTGGCATTGCATCAGCTTATTGAGATTCGCGATACTGGAGGCTGCAGGCAAGACAAAATCAACCAAACCGAATTCGAAGGAATGAGGCGATAGAGGGTTTTCAATGTGTTATCATGTCGTATTTAGCCGGGTTAGAATGCATTCTCGAATTGTTATTGGTACAGTGAGTTCTCTCAACGAGTTACATCCTTGTCTCATAAAAGCGATAAAACAAAAAAAGAAAAGACGGTACGAAAAACCGTTGCATCAAAACCCTCCGGTATCCCTGCAAGACGATTCCCAAACGGGGGACCTCTTCATAAGCGAAAGTGTCAGCCCAAGTCTCACCCTCCAAGACGCCCTCTTTGGTTCGGTCCTCCGCGGGCTCCTTAAAGAGTGGATAAATTATCCACCAAAAGTCCAATAGCAAGTTCCCATTTCCGATGGCCTGTTGGCTGCACCGAGACAGAGAATAACGAAGAAAAATAATGGAAGGACTCGGGTGGATTGATGTTGCCGCGGAGGCACAACAGCTCAGTTGAGTCTCTCCGGGTTTTGTCTTTAATGACCTGCCCCGGATCAAGGGAAAAGTCCGTCTCCTTGATCAGCTGCAAAGTCAACACAAACTGTTGCATTTCTTTGTTTAAACTCTGCAGACACTATGATGCATTAATAAAGTTCAACTTTTACATATATCCTTTATTCCCGGTCCGTGGTAGTTGTGTTTGATTGCCACAGAAGGATCACCAACATGACAGCCACAACAGGGGCCTTGTCGCCCGAAGACTTCGGTTCAGCCTCAACAGCCAACAGCATCAAAGATGACAATACAGACCACGCAAAACCAACCACAAACACCAGAAACGAGATTGGTGATCTTGCACGTCAGCTCTCTCGAGTATCGACAACAGCTGATGCTGAGCTGCGCGCCTTTTCACCACAGCCTGGTACAAAACTCGACCCCAACTCGACAAATTTTGATCCGCGAGCATGGGTAAAGGCATTCGTTAAGCTGGTTGAATCAGAAGATGGTTCGGCACCACCGCGAAGTCTGGGCGTTGCATTCAAGAACCTCAATGTCTATGGCTGGGGTAGTGGAGCAGAACATCAGAAGACTTTTGTAGATTATCCCATGGATGTCGTGTCATACGTGCTGGGTCTTTTTGGGGGAGCGAAGAAGAGAAGAGTTGACATCTTGCGCAATTTCGAAGGCGTCGTTGAACAGGGAGAGTTGTTGCTTGTGCTTGGCCCTCCTGGATCAGGTTGCTCCACGCTTCTCAAGACTATCGCCGGAGAGACAGCTGGTCTCGAAGTTGGGTCTGATTCTTACATGAACTTCAGAGGTAAGGGAATCCTTCTGTCTTGTGAATCTTCTCTCATTTATCCAGGTATCGATGAGAACCATATGCGTTCCTCATTTAGAGGCGACGTCCTTTACAATGCTGAAATCGACTGTCATCTCGCCCATCTCACTGTTGGCGAAACCTTGTCCTTCGCTTCAAGCGCCCACTCCCTTCGTCACGTTCCTGGGGGAGTCACACGTTCTCAAGCAGATACAATGATGCGCGACGTTATGATGTCCATCTTTGGCATCTCCCACACCGTCGATACCCGTGTGGGTGATGATTTCGTCCGTGGCGTCAGCGGTGGCGAGCGGAAGCGTGTTAGTATCGCCGAGGCTGCACTGACAGGTGCAAAGCTTCAATGCTGGGATAACACGACTCGCGGACTGGACAGTGGAAATGCCATCAACTTTTGCCGAAACTTGCGCCTTCAGGCTGATCTTGTCGGGGTTGCAGCTGCAGTGGCCATCTATCAGGCGCCGCAGTCAGCTTACGAGGTAAGCAACGAGTAGTCTTGTTATTACGTGAGCCAACTCGTGCAGGTACCTGCGGAACTAACGCGATATAGTTGTTCGATCGTGTAACAGTGTTGTACGAGGGTCATCAAATTTTCTTTGGTCGGATTCATGAAGCAAAGGCCTATTTTGAGAATCTGGGCTTCGAGTGTGAGTGAACTTGGCATCAAGAGCAGATCTAAGGCTAACCAGAAAGGCCCCGGTCGTCAAACAACACCTGACTTCCTGACATCAATGACCAGCCCGCAGGAACGTCGCGTGAAACCAGGCTTTGAGCGTACAGCGCCCCGAACACCATCCGAATTCGCCGAGCGATGGCAAGCCAGCTCTCAACGCAAGCAACTCATCCATGAACTAGAAACCTACGAGGAGAATCACCCTCGCACGGAACGTCTGGCTGAGTACAAAGAGTCTAGACGGGCAGAGCAGTTCAAAAACCAGCGCAGCAAGTCTCCATACACAATATCGTATCTTGCGCAGGTCAAGCTCACGCTTTGGCGAGGATGGCGACGTTTACTTGCTGACCCAGGGTTTACCATCGCGTCACTCATTTTCAACCTGATTATGGCGCTAGTTTTAGGAAGTATGTTCATTAATCTTCCTAATGACTCGTCGAGCTTTTACTACCGAGGCGGCTTGATCTTTTTCGCTTTGCTGTTTAATGCTTTTGCGAGTCAACTTGAGGTAAGTACTATTCGTCTCGTTTTATGGTTGCTTTACTAACTTAACAGGTCCTGACTGTCTATGCCGAACGTCCTGTTGTCGAGAAACACAACCGATATGCCTTCTACCATCAATCTGCCCAAGCTATATCAAGTTATATCATGGACCTGCCGTACAAGACTGTCAACATGATCGTTTTCAACCTGCTCATCTACTTCATGTCAAACCTCCGTCGTGAGGCTGGTAGCTTTTTCTTCTTTTGTCTCACATCATACCTTACCACACTCGTTATGTCATGTATCTACCGAACTCTGGCATGTGTGACCCGTACGACTCATCAAGCCATGATTCCTGTCTCAATTTTGAGTCTGGGCTTGATGATCTATACCGGCTTTACTATGCCTACGGACTACATGCTTGGTTGGTCACGGTGGATGAACTACATAAACCCTCTAGCTTATGCGTTTGAGGCGTTGATGGCAAATGAGTTTCATAACCGGCAATTCGAGTGTGCGGCCATGGTTCCGCAAGGCCCTGGATACGATGGTCTGCCTGCCAACTCGACTGTCTGTTCTGTGGTTGGCGGCCTGCCTGGATCGTCTATGGTAGATGGCGATAGGTATATCAACCTGTCGTACAAATATTACAACGCACACAAGTGGCGGTAAGCATCCCGAACACCAATTAAGGGACCTACTAACTTAGTATAGTAATATTGGAATTCTCCTTGGATTTCTGGCCGGCTTTCTGGTCTTTTATATCTTTGCAGCCGAACACGCAAAACCTCCTAGGAGCAAGGGTGAGATTCTTGTTTTTCGCAAGGGTCGCATGCCCCCTAGCTTCGAAAAGAATGACAGTACCGACGTTGAAGCTCAAGCTGCCGACCGACCTGTTGTTGCCGAGAAGGGAACTACCAATGCTACCAGTGGTCTTACTGCTGGTGCATCCGTATTTCATTGGGAAGATCTGTGCTATGATATCCAAATCAAAGGCAAAGATCGACGTCTATTGGACAATGTTGACGGCTGGGTCAAGCCCGGTCTCTCCACCGCTCTGATGGTAAGCTATGCCGGACAACCAGAATTTGGAAAACGACACTAACCATTACAGGGTGTATCTGGCGCAGGTAAGACGACCTTGCTCGACGTCCTCGCAACACGCGTTACGATGGGAATTGTTAGCGGCAACACTCACATCGACGGTAAATCCACCGATGCCTCCTTTCAGCACCGCGTCGGCTATGTTCAGCAGCAAGACCTTCATCTTAACACAATGACCGTCCGCGAAGCCCTCGAATTTAGCGCCCTCCTACGTCAATCGGCTGAGATATCCCGACAGAACAAGCTCAAATACGTCGAACACGTAATTGATATGCTAGACATGCAAGAGTTTTCAGATGCTGTTATTGGAGTTCCTGGTGAAGGACTGAATGTCGAGCAGAGGAAAAGATTGACAATTGGTGTGGAGCTTGCTGCTAGGCCACAGTTGCTCGTATTTTTGGATGAGCCTACCTCTGGTCTTGATTCACAGACTTCCTGGGCTATCTGCGATCTTATTGAGAAACTCACTGCGAGTGGTCAAGCTGTGTTGTGCACCATCCATCAGCCTTCGGCTATCCTCTTCCAGCGGTTTGACCGCCTCCTTCTGCTTGCCCCCGGTGGAAAGACAGTCTATTTTGGCGGTAAGTCTGCTCATGCTGTGCACTGAAAATTTTTCTAAAACATGCTAGATCTTGGAGAACAATCCAAGACCCTTCTCGACTACTTCGAACGCAACGGTGCTCCTCCATGCCCCGCAGATGCCAATCCAGCTGAGTACATGCTTAACATCATCCAGCCTTCGAACGATGAGGAAGTCGAGGACATCGACTGGCATCAGATCTGGAGAAGTTCTCCAGAGTTTCAGGGTGTAAAGAAGGAGCTCCAGCGCCTGAACTCCCTTGCCTCTACACAACCAACAGGTGCTAGTGCATTTGACAATGCGGATGCATCGCAGCATCAAGAGTTTGTTGCATCCTTCTGGACGCAGTTCCGTGAAGTTCTACTTCGCACCTGGAAGCACTTTTGGCGGTCGCCTACCTATATTTGGTCCAAGACTGTCTTGATCATCCTTTCGGTAGGCCTTATAACCCCACAACAACGGAATTTGTAACTAACAACGGCCAGTCCCTCTACATCGGGTTCACGTTCGAAGCCAAGAATACGATTCAAGGCCTACAGAATCAGCTCTATGCCATATTCATGTACATGGTTCTTTTTCAAAGTATTACAAATCAGATCATGCCCATGTTTGTTCCTCAGCGAGCGTTGTATGAAGTTCGTGAGAGACCGTCTAAGATTTATCGCTGGAATAGTAAGTCTGCTTCTGCATACGTAGTTCGACATCTGTACTGACTGTTTAGCTTACATCCTGTCCAATATTCTTGTGGAGATATTCTGGAACACTGTGATGGCTGTCATCATATACTTCTGTTGGTACTATCCTGTCGGCTTCGTCCAGAACACTACTTCGGATGACCAGCAAATTCGGGGCTTTCTGGTGTTCCTCTTCCTATGGATGTTCATGCTTTTTACGAGCACCTTTTCGCACTTTGCTATTGTGTGCATAGGCTCGCCCGAGGAAGCTGGTGTTCTCGCTACTTTGCTCTGGATGCTTTGCATCGCCTTTTGCGGGTATGTTCCCTTATCCTTTCCTATACCTTCAATCATTGACCTTTGGCAGTGTTGGTGTCACGTATGGCGACATACCTACTTTCTGGACTTTTATGTATCATGTCTCACCAGCGACTTACATTGTTGGGGGCATCATGTCAGTGGCAGTATATGGCTCTGACGTGATATGTGCAGACAACGAAGTCCTCCAGATGCATGTACCTAGCGGCATGAACATGACCTGCAACGACTTTATGGGTCCATTTGTTGACGCAGCAGGCGGATATCTTCTTGACCGCTCTTCTACCGAAGTTTGTCAATATTGTTCGCTTGCTTCGACGGAGGAGTTCCTGGGCAGGTTTAACATTGACTACAGTGATCGATGGTGGCACTATGGTCTTCTTTGGGTGTACATTATGGTGAATATCCTTGGTGCGCTTGGACTGTACTGGCTGTTTAGAGTGCCAAGGGGTAGTGGCGTCAAAAGAGCCTGAGTAGTACTAGAATGGCTCTGGATTTGACAGAACAATGATTCACTTCTCTTTAATATCCATAGAGTACCTACACAACACTCGTACTTTTTGTTGATCATCTTGCAAATGACCCTTGTTATAGATAGTTGTACATCAGCACAAGTAACCCGCCAGGATGAACATTAATGGCCCCGTCCTCCAAATGACATGTCAAATATTATTTACCAGTCAACAAGGGCGCTCTTCACCAGCATGGACTTTAATACTGCCGCACTGGGTATTTGGCGTGACATCTGAATGAGCGAGCGGACCAATTACTGCAGCTGAGGTGGAGTTAGGTGATACGTATGGTAAAGTCCGAGAGTCATGACGGAGGTTGGAGGATCATAACCCTAGCTATAGCAGAAAAGGCTATATAATAAGCGCTTACTGTCAGCCATCTGACAATTCGTATTTCCTGTAACCACAAGTTCGCAATTCTGTGCCGAAAGCCAATATCTCAAGAACAACTAAAGGCCGTTAACCAAACTGAACTCATCGTTGCGAGAATCTCCAACCAAAGATACCAGAATGTACGACAATCTCCTTCATTACGGAAACCAGTTGATGGCTCTTGTGCCTGGTCTAATCGGCCTCAATCTTCTCATCCGTCCCGAAGCGACTCTGCAGCAGATACAATTTACCATCCCGTCTGAACCCAAGGCGCGACAACTTACCCGGGGTCTCGCACGTATTTACGGCATCAGGAATGTGGTCATCGGTTGCATTAGCATCAACCTTAGCCTGACGAGAGACCCTAAGATGATCAACATGGTTTATCTTGCTGGGCTCGCCATGTGCGTAACGGATGGAATTGTCGCCAAGTCAGTTATTGGATACGGAGAGTGGACACACTGGGTGTTTGCGCCGATCTGTGTTGCTGGCTTTGCTGCAAACTACTATTTGTGAGACAGACGTTGCAATTTTGGTTTGGACGACATAGCTGGGCATTGATGGAATCAGGATATTCTCCGAAGGTTTCATATAAAAAGACGTAGGAGTGATACTTCTACTAGTCTTCTCATAATCACCAGTGTTGTTCCAATGAACAGAAGAAATGGCAGTAGTTGTCCAGATAAATGCGCCAGAAAAAGGGTGTGCTACTGGTAGAGAAAATGTTGAGAGTATATTATGCAAAGTATTGTCTGGCTCTAACAACCAACTTCATTCCCCTGTGGCTTAGTTGGCTAAAGCGTCCGACTGTTATTCATAGACAATCGGGAGATCGGAAGTTCGAGCCTTCCCGGGGGAGTTCATTTTTGACCCCATCGAATACGGGTCCCTTTTTTTATTACCCTTTTTTTTCTTGGGTAGGTACCTACGTACTTCGTTTCTCTGGGTAGAAACAAATAGTTTACACATTGTCGACCTATTTCTTCGCAATCTCTGGTCTATTTCTTACACTAGGATATTCAATAGTCAGTGCCCCAAGAACGAGACATTCATTGAGTGTCTTTGAAACTAATTTTTAGATGGCAGGACTCAACTTGCTTATTTCCGTTGTTTTGTTCATCCACTATTAGACTTGCGACATGTTCATTGCCAGCCTTGAGTTCATCAGATAATAACAATATTGAGTTTGGTTCACAACTGCAAACTATTCAGATAAGATAAGCTGTGGTGACGTAACCAGTCAGCCAAGAACACCACGCCAATCTCTTGGATACCTCTGTAGAAACTTTTCTACAAACACTACCAATCTTATGAAGCTAAGACTGAGCTCAAGGTCTAGAACCACATAGTAAATCATGTCTTCGACCAGTTTAGAGTGCAGAGATGCTACTCTCGAGCAACAACCACTACTACGACATCATCGCAAAGCTAGACTTCCATCTTTGAATATTCAGCACTGGAACTCACATCCGTTCAGAGGCGACGGATGGAGTGTTAGGACGACCAGGGAAGCGACCGCTCAGTTTCTCTCTTCAAAGATTGGCCACTACTCTGTTCTAACCTTGGTATCGTTGGATGTCCTTAGCATGATCGCTGGTATGTCGGCTTTTCCGAGCCAGAGTTTGGAACTGTTGACTGAGAAGTACAGATTTTGTCCTCAATTTATTTAAATGCGAGCAGGGAAGAAAGGGTTCTGAATGGGACACAGCCTTGGAAATTCTTAGTTCTGTCAGTCTTGTGTTCTCATGTCTGTTCGTCGTGGAACTCATGGCATCCGTATGGGCATTCGGCTGGAAGTAAGTTTATTTCATCTCATCATGCTCTTAACACTTATTTCTTAGGTATTTCAATTCATGGTTCCACTGCTTCGATGCTTTCATCGTCATTGCAGGTTTTATCACAGATGTTGCGCTGCGAGGTATTATTGAAGAAGTCGCCTCTCTGATAGTCGTAATGAGGCTGTGGAGGGTTATCAAGATCATTGAAGAGCTTGGTGTTGGCGCGCAAGAGCAGACTGAACAGTTGAGCGAAAAGCTGGAGGAGTGTCAGAAAGAGAACGAGACATTGAGGAAGGAAATTGAGCAATTAAAGAGAGTAGCACAGTAGAGTGTGTCTGCGTTACCAGGGCTTGCAGCTTTTTGAGAATAGCATTGAAATAATATAAGGAGACTGGTTATGTTGAGCTTAAGATCAACGCACCGTGAAAGGAACAGTGGAAATAGGGTCCGTCTTCGTAGGCTGACCATCAAGTTCAGATTGCGCTCATACGAAAGCAGCAACTACTATGGATAATGAGAGTAAATGGAAACCGTTGGTTATAGTAATATCCTGTTTCAAGCTGTTAGACTGCTGTGAGGGCGCACATGAGCTGGATGTGGCCTTTTAGTGTTGGATCATTAGGTCGGAGAACCAACCTAAAATTGACACATTGCAACAACAGAAGGATAAGATTAAAAGATCATTGCTCTGTTCCTACTATCATTTAATCTAGTAGAAGCCCAGGTATCGCCCAACTTCAAGCAAGCTCTGCCTCAATGACACTCTCAACTGACTGAAGTGGTCTCCAGATTTTGAGAACTTTCAGCCCAACACTCTCAATCAACTGCCGCCACTCAGACTCAGTTCTTTCTTTAGCACCTAGGCAAGCCATCATGGTGATATCCGATGTCGTCACGCGTGCAAGAGGCTTGATGGTGCTAACCAAACTCTCGTGTATAAGAAGCTTGGAGTAGCCAGGTTCCATGGCATCAGCAAGATGTTTGAGAATTTCCTTGGCTTGTTTGTCCTCCCAGTCGTGCAAGACGTTATGCATAAAGTATGCACGAGCACCTTTGACGGGTTGCGGAGTGAAGAAGTCATGAGGGTGCACTGAGATGGTTTCGGCAATTGTGAGCTCTTTGAGGATGTCCGGAAGGTCTTGAAGTACCAAGCTCCCGTGAGGAATATCAGGATGGCGAAGATGGAACTTTGTCAAGTCATGGCCCTTACTACCACCGACATCAACCACCAATGGACGATCAGGCTTGGAGGCGGTTACGAGATTCTCGGTGGGGTAGACTTCAACCCAGGGCGTAAGATTATACTTGGAGTGACTTTCCATGGCATCGTTGAACTCCCTAGCAGCAACAGGATCTGCACCAAGCGACTGGAACAGATTCTCTTGCTTGCCCTTCATGAACTGCCAATTACAGTCATTAGGATCGGTGGGGTTCTTGTATCCAGTTTTCTTGAGGTAAAACGGCAATGTCCTGAACATGGGAGCATTAACAAAGTCATACAGACCGCCGTAAACATTGGCGAGGGCCTGATCGACAGTCAGAGCGCGCACCCAGGGTGTAGGCTTATAGGTATCCTCAGCCGTCTCGATAACAAGGTTTTGGCCAGAGATCTGTCGTATCAAACGCCCTGTGGCACTATTAGCGTTCAGTCATGGGAAACAGAAATGAGGCTTACGAATCAGCACAGGGTCAGTGTTTGTGAGCTCAGCCAGTTCCTCGCATGTCTTTTCCTGACCTCCAGCCTCAATCCACTTGTGGAAGACACCAGCATCGATTAAGGATTTGGCACATGCATTGGTGGCCGGGCTTACCCAGCAGTGTTGCCAGACAATATCCCAAGGCTTCTGGACCTTGCTTACAGCCAGGGCCAAGGCGTCAAGGGCACGAACACGCTCGGCCTCGTTGGCAAAGGAGTTTGCGTCAAGGCCCTGGAGGGCATCGATGAGTTTGTCTGCAGATGCCATGCTGGAAAAGTAATTACGAGACTGATGTGACAGGGGTGAAATATGCAGGACGGGACAAGTAGGACTGACAGAAGATGAGTGGGAGAAACAGGTTATGGAGAGCAATTAATGGCTGATATGTACTGTACGTAGACTACATGTCTGTCTTCCAGCATGATAACTGGTACGGTTGATAGGA
Source organism: Fusarium longipes (assembly GCA_013618495.1). Taxonomy (NCBI): domain Eukaryota; kingdom Fungi; phylum Ascomycota; class Sordariomycetes; order Hypocreales; family Nectriaceae; genus Fusarium; species Fusarium longipes. The sequence continues at coordinate 611,751 of JABFEY010000014.1, forward strand.
CCAAGACTTCCGACCCCTTGTAAAATTGTTAACATTTCCTGGTCAATTCCGCCAAGTCAAGTCCGTGCCTCGGACGATCTCAGGTGAAGAAGAGCTAAAAGTTCGCCTCTTGACTGGACAAGGATAGCATCATAAAACGGTCCCGAATCTTCCAATCAGAGCAACGTATGGGCTGTTCCCCTGTTTAAGGCCTCCGAGAAAGCCGCTCTATCCGCCCGTAGCTCTGGGGAAGATCAATATTTGATCGACGTCGGGGGCTCAGACGGGGAAAGAACACAACGTAAAAAAAAAACGACCTGTCTTCCACAATGCAAATCATCATTGAGATTTTCCCTCTCTTTTGTTAGCAATGTCAAGCATGAACAGGAACAAGATGACGTATCTCACTTTTGTCCCAAGCCTCTTGTTCTTGGGATCATGTTACCACACAAAACAAGATCCACAACTGCTGAACCAGGTCCCGAATCCTGAGGGAAATTTCACGCGAGTGGCATCACAAAAAGGATCTGCATCCCTGCATCCCCTAAAACATGCAGCAATGCCAAGAAAGAAATGACAACACCTTTTCAGCCAACTTCCAAAACAATCTCTGCTTGCATATATTCCCAGCAAGTTGGTTCAGGAACACAGGAGAACCAGAATCCTGTCCCAGTGGCACGGTTAAGGTACTGTCGTATTTTCTCAAGTCTGCACAACAGGCTAAACAATTACAATATTCTGATTTGTTACACCATGAATAGTCCATGCAGAAGTCTAATATCCGCGGAAGCCACCCAGTTGATTCCCTGTTACCTCATTTCCTGGTTCAGCATGTGATACGCCAAATTCAACCGTCTTATGGATTCTGTTCGAATTATTCGTGGCGTGGTTCAGGCCCACTACAAGTGGGATGTCATCGACGCTGGATCCGATCCTGCTCGATCCATGCTCCATGTCGTCTCCCTGTTGACCTCCCAACTTATCCCACCTGCCGCTCGATTGTCCACTGTGAGTATCTTTCTTGCTGCTGTCGGTTATACGACTCGCATTGGTAGTGGATATCTTGCCTTTTACGAGGCGGAATAGAGGGCCCAGAGTTGGTAGAGAAGCGCAGATAAGAAGAATGCATCCTTCACCCAGACCAAGTATATCGAGGAAAGGCACCGGATCTACAGTAGTTAGCATCTGCGGTCAGAATAAACTCGTAATGACACTCACATGTTGGGTTCTCGGCCAGTATCACAAAGATTTCACCAAAGATGGTAAGCTTGTAAATGGACAAGATGCAAGCCATAAAGCTCAATCCCAGCGCAATGGATACGAGAATCCTGTTTTTAAGAGGCATATTCAGCCGCATGATGAAAGGGATCGGGTATAACGCAAAGAACCCATCAAGAAACGCTGAGTAGGCTGATGTAAAATATCCCAAGTCAGACATGACCTGTACAGAAGCACAAGTCCCGCCTGGGATACTCCTGTCCCAGCCAAACTCGACAGGGTCGCATTGCTTGTACCACCAAATAGAAGTAGCAAGAATACAAGCCTGTGAGCTCAGTGCGAGGCCCCAGAAGAGTATCGTCGTCTTCAATCCGTAGTCCAAGATGCGCTTGAGCGTCGCGATAATGGCAAACTTGGGTAGAGAAAATGTCCATATCAGCACAGAACTGATGATGACATTCCATTTCAACGCGCTGGGTATGAGAGCCGGATCGATATTGTCTAGTCGTTGACCAAGGCCGTAATGCGTGCCGATGGTGATCATGATGCACGTAATGAGCATCACAATGACACAGAATGCCGTAATAAAGTCATCCCATCCAAGACCACCGCCGGTATTCCCCTGGCCGAAGAACTGGCGACTGATGAGTCTGAGTACAACCACCACTAGATCAAAAGTTAGTAACCTCTAGAGGGGGCTGATTCGGTCTAGAACGCACCAGTTGTAACAGCAAACATAGACCAACAGGCCTTGTCGGCGATGACACCGAAATCATCAACATCCCACAAACCCATTGCGAGAAATCTGACGCTCTACTAAACATACATAAGCAACAGTCTACCAGATAAATAGGACCGATCGAGGGGCATCGTGTATGTATATGATGGCCATAAACAGGATCCTGGGGGACGGGAATGGATCTGCAACAGTTCTTCCGCTAAAGGCGGGTCGCACAGGACCATGTTCCTGGTTCCTCACACCACGGGGGTTAGTGGCAAGGTGCAACCTGAAGTTCACAGTTGCTGTAGAATCCAGCCGTCCTTACGACTCCACCTGATCTGAATCCTTCGATGCAGGAGAGACCTGGCTAGCCCGGTTTCCGCCCTGCGACTTATGGCGAAGAATTCAGAGTGCTGTACACCGTTGTGGTCGGGCTCTCTCGTTCTGTATTTAAATACATCTTTCAGCGGGCGATGATAGAAATGAGAGATGCCTCTGAGGATTGGAAGCTTTAGTCCCAATACAAGATGAGCATGCGCTCTGGTGATGATGTTCTAATACGTGTGAAAGATACTGTGAAGTCAAACGTTTGCTGCGTTTGCTGTATCAACATGCAGAAGGCTCATGGAAATATCTTAGGAGGAACCTTGGAAATGCGGGTTTTGTCCTCGAATTGTAATGCCGATTTGTCTACAGAATTTCTGCAAGCATCTAAGTCTTCTAACTACCGAACTCGGATGAATCAATGTTCTCCAGTAAGCTGTGAGTCTGAGTGGCCATACAGCGCTTAATATCATCAAATAAGCAGGCAATTAAAGTGTTCTCTATGGTCAAGTATGTACCAGTCTTTATTACTCTTTCACAATTTATCCATTTGGTTTGAAGATGATTTTCGATAGTTGCATTAGGGTAACTCGGTTAATTCAATCTCTTGGGTTATATTGAATAAGTCTCCCCGGTAAGTCAATATGCTCTACAGATAGGTATCCAATTGAAGCCCCGAATGTGATGTGACTGTATTGTCAATGATACTAGATGCAGTAGTCTTTGACTTCGTGTAACCTTGTGTCTCCCAAGGGATAAAAAGCCTTTTTTTTTTTTTTTTTAGCTTTCTCCGTCATCGAATACCAGATCCCATCCATCATCTTCAGCCCATTCGCATTCTGGATGTAAGCCTTCGTCCTTTTGGCTCTATTGTTTCGGCTCCATGTCATCCCATGAAGTGTCAGGCACGCGGAGTTCGTCCCATTTCCTCGAATACTCAGCATGCTGAGCACGCTCCATGGATTTTTGGCAGTTTGCGGCCATGGTAGTAGATGGTGGGAAGTTCGGAAGCTGTTTGTGCGTGGTGAAGGGATCAAGTAAGAGTAATATGTGATGACTGGTGAATAAAGTGATGGGGTAACTGTTAGATGAGCTCTTGGCAAGAAATGTGACTGTGGAGGAAAGAAAAAGAAAAAGAGCACAACGGGAGGGAATCCTGCTTTATATAGAGATTACTACAAGTTTCTGGCAAGTTTAACTGATGTGTGGAACAAGCAGGGACGGTATTGTACTTTCGAACCCATATAGCTACAAAGTTTTTTTTAAAACAATTCCATTTCACATAACACGTATCATTGGGAAGATACAATTCTGAGAGTTTGTATGAGTCATATAATCAAACTCTATAACCACGAATGGAGCGTATAATCTTGTCGAGATGCTGTACCTTGTCGTTGAATCGCGAACGTAGCTTGACTGACCGTGCGGCTCGATACCTTCAAGTCGCTCCTCATTGTGTCAAACTTGGATAATAAACTCACCTCAATAGTCCGAATCGTGTCTGGGGTGATCTCACCGCGGCAGCCTTGCTGAGTTGAAGACAGAGACGATCGGTGCTGTGCATCTCGGTGGGAGTAACATGGGGGCTGTTTCCAGGACATCACAAGAACTAACCTCTGGAAGCCTGAGAGATAGGATTAGTTAATAACTTTATGGTGTTTAGACCAGCCGCTTAGGCTATTTATTTCTGCCATCCTAAGCTTTAGGGGCTTATTTTCTGGCACTCACCCCAGTATGATCTAGATTTGATGTATCTTGAGAGTCTAAAAATTGGACATCTTCGGCACTGAGCCTATCTGGTTCACCAAGTGCGAGGCTGGCCTGGAATGGTAGTCGTAAATTTTGAATTCCCAGCTTCTCTTTTTGACGTGGTTTCTTTGACGGCGAATCCACTGACCGGTCAGGCCGGCCATGTGGCGCTGAAGTTTTTCGCCTTGGGGCCCCTGGCGCGGGAGCCATCTCGGAATGTTGTGATCTGGGCTGTTGTGTATCTTTGGTATGTCTTGAATGTGATATGTGAAGTGTTTGGATTATCTAGGTAGGTTATGTAGGAGTAGAAGTTTTATTTCTCTTAATTCTCCTGTAGTGGCTCCTTAAAGGCAGGGTGCCTGCTAGGCTTAGGAGGAAATAATAAAATCAAGAAAAAAAAATTCATGTTTCAGCGTCGTTGTTATCGAATCCCGTTCCCAGTGAATTTTGTTAATCGTGGTAAGTAATAGCATGCATGGAATAGCAGGAAACCAGCCGCCCCAAAGTGTAGGCAACGTATACCATTTCAACGATGCCCTCCGTGATGGTCGGTATATGGACCAAAAGGACTGTCAGGTTCCAGCAGCGAACCAAAGACAAACTCTTGCCATTAATGATGCAACTTTCCTGTCCCGAAGCGAGGCCGACAGGGTCCAACATCTCGACCAATCCTTCATCAGATCTGCTTCCCATGACAATTACCTTGAGTACCGCTGCGACTATACTGTTCAAGTACTATCGTGGAAGTGTAGACTTCTCAATGTCTCCCTTGAGGCTGTTTGCTCATTCGCTTCCACTGGAGACAACATCGGGTATGACATGCTTCTGAATATTGGGGTGGTGATGTACGGAATCAACGTTATGAAAAAGACACATTCGGCCGCTATTTTCCACTTCTCTCCACGTGGCTTCACACACTGTTGCTGTCTGACTTCGAAAGTCGCAAGAAACGAGTAGCTTGGGCATATACTGCCGTAATAAACAAGTCTATCATGGGTCGTACCGGATCACGCCATTCCAGCTCGTATATTCAAACTTGGAAGACGCCTACACGAGAGATCATTATAGAAGCCCAGCGCACAGATACCTTGAGTGAGGCGTCACGAGCCAAACTCGACTGATATAAGGCGAGAGACTCCTGTGGAGCTGATACTTGGCCATTTTGGTCTCTATCGAAAATAGAGAAACAGCATTGATCTCAAGTCGGCTCAACGATGCAGAAAGTAGGTCTTACGGTAGCCCCGGGGCGCAGGAAAACGTATCTACACAAGAGATTTAATTATTGGGTTAGTTTATGCTTTTTGGAGGAGACTCTTAGGCTCTTTATCCTGTGTACCCCGAACTTGCGGCTTATGTTTATTTCTTCCCGTGGAACAGGCGAACTTCAATACCATTGCACTATTTCATCGTCAAGTGGAGAGATTGTGTTTTTTCTATGTTATATTCTAAGGTCTTTTGCTATCCCACATGTGATGTGCCTCTGATTATTCTAAACCATCATGCATGAAGGTGATGTGCTCTACAACTGTCTATGGGTCGCTGCTACTATGCATCAGCCATTGGAGGAGGTACCATAGGCTCCATTCTTGGCGGCAGTCGCCAAGCCCTAATTTATTGCCGAAAGAATGGGCCGTGCTTGAGAATCCTTCTTGTCCTCAACAGGGCTGGTCGACTGTTTCAACATCAAAAGGATTCTTGCCAAGGTTTCCAATATGGCAGTGATAGTACTGAGAAGTGGGTACAGCTAAGGAGTTCGGTTGATTCAGTTGTGATAATGTTTGGATGAGTTGGGTGTTGTTGTACGGAGACAGGTACGGCCACAGGCCATAGCAAGCTGCTCTCAAATCTCAATAAAGTGGGAGTTAAACATCAACTTGTGCAAACATTCTAAATTGAGCATTATTTTACAGTCATAAAATCTCATCCTCCTCAGCCCGCCTTATGAAGCACAGCCTCCTCGCGCAGTGGGTCAGCGTCACAATAAATTCTTGAGGCGAACAAGAACAAAGCAACACTTAATCTCCAGCTTTCATCCTTTCCCAATGCATTAACTTGACGACTTTCCAATTAGAAAAGTCGTGGTGTAACAACAAGCACCCATTATCTCCACCAAATCCTACAAACATCCCATCCTTAATTCCGACGCACGGCTCCTTTTGCGGAACGGGAGCCGGGGGATTGAATCCTCTACAACGTCATGATTCAAGTTGTTTGTAGAGCCAAATCCATCATGAATCTTACAGCTTTTGCAGATATAAAATACTCGGTTTTCGCCTCTGTTGTCTAAATCTGGTACGCTATTCAATCACAGACAAACTCCACCTTGGGTAGCCAATCATCACTCTCTTTCAAACAAGTCACTCTTAACTGTCGCTCTTTACATCATGAAATCTTCTGCCACCATCCTGGCGCTCGCCGCTGTAGCAAGCGCTTCTCCAATGTCCAAGAGACTGGATCCTGCCGCGTGGGACACGAAAGAAACTCTCTGCAAAGGATGGGATGGAAACGGATGGGATACGCGAACTCCCGAAGGTGTCGATAAACTCTGGGAGGATTCAGGCGCCGGAGGACAGCTCGACTTGTTTATTCTTATGCAATGGGGTAAGATATCTATCCTAATTGACAGCCACAGAGAGACTGACAGATGCAGAACACCAAAACAACTGGCTCAAGAATGTGGAAGACCAAGTCATGGATGGGACTAGCGGCAAGAGTGGTGCTGCGGGCTGTGGCGTTCTCGGCGCTGAGTGCAAACCATTGAACGACATGAGCTGCGAGGACCAGTGGGACAAGTACGGACAGGACACTATCATCGGCAAGAACTCTTATTGGATTTTTCAAGCTGCCAAGGGCGTGCACGCCAAGTTCAAGGAGCTCAAGAGACAGCTTACCGATGAGACGCTTATCAGCAGTCTCCGAATCGGACAAATGGTGAAGGACTTTGACGGTAGTGAGAACGATGCTGGTAATGTATTGGGTTGGTTAGCAGCTGCTTCAAGCATGGGCAATGCCGTGGGTGGGCTTGTTCCTGGCGCCGTAAGTTTGGCCTCTCCTGCATCACCAACAGCTGCTAACTTCAAAAGGGCAACGGGATCGCTGCTGGCTTTGGCATTTTGGGCGGCATTTTCTCCGGCCTTGCTAGTAACAGCGAAGATGAGATTGACCAAAGCACCATCTCAGCCGCTCTCGCCGATGTATTCGAAGCTGCTACAAAAAAGATCGAAGACACTCTTCGCATCGTCATGGGTGGAGGTTCCGAAGAGGAATACAACTCTCTCCCTGCCCCCAAGTGGGACACCTACCAGTCCAAGATTGCAAAGTTCTTCAACGGTGGATGGTTCCTTTTGGACGATGACGCTGAAGCCGTCAGAGTCGCCATCTCATCCATCAGCAACAATATCAAGACCAAGGTCGCCAACGATGTGATGAAGGCTGCAAAGCTTCATCTTGTCGCTGACAAACGTGACGGCTACGGAAGTCGTGAGGACTGTGGATATTCCCCTGGTCGTCAATGGATGTCTCTCAAGGACGGCGAGGAGTATTGTTTCTATATCATGCGCAACAACCCGAACAACAACCGCATCAAAGATTGGGTCGAGGCTGAGGAGGTTATCTACGAGAAGATGGCTGACTACGGTCTCGGTGACCGGGAGAAGTACTACCGGGCTATTCTTGACTGTGCGCTTAGCGATGCCAACGACATTGATGTCGGCAACCTGGCTTGGGGAGAGATTCCCCAGTGTTACTTCAACCTTCCCGCTGTATTCATCGAGAAGGACAAGAATGTTGGTTGTGGAGATCCTTTCTCTGACCCTGACTGCGCCTATGTCAAGGCAACTCCTATCGAGTAGTCACATGTGTATAATGTAGTGGCATATAATCCCATAGACTAGAAAGATGTTTCCATATAGTTGGACCCATCAAAGCAATTATGCAAGGTTTGTGACGAGAATTATTGTCCGGATTATGCTTAGCGATGCAAACCCTGGCCGGATTGTTACATTATCAGAGTATGATGCTGTGCTCCTTTTCAACCCTTTCATTAAAACTGTAATTTCGCGAATGACTAGTAGTAGAAACAGGAATCTTGCAGTACAGAATCGAGAGTCAAAACAACAATTCTCTTTATTTATTTTTTCTCAATTCCGATTTTCCATCAGCTTTTATTGTTAGCACTTACCGCATCGGCAAGGCGACCTTGCTTCAAGTCCACATGAACCGGGAAATGGCAACTTACATTGAAGAGCCAACTAAATAGTAGCTATGATACCATTTACTTATAGAATATGAGAGATTATACAATAACAAATATATTAAGTATTATGAGAAGCCCTTAAAATTAGTCTTTGCTTATCAACACACTGTTTTCCTTAATCTTATTGTACATCCAGGCGAACATAGCCAACACTGGCATGCACACGTCGTCTGTATTTCTAATCGTCCTAGTTTCATTTGCCATCATCACAGGAACCCAAGCAAGACTGGTAGCACAATAGCACCTCCAATCATCTTGAGATTGGAAGCGCCGTTCGTCACAGTTGAAGGCTCGGATGTAGTGGTGGTTTGGCTTGCTGTCGAAGACTCCATAGCAGAGGTAGTTCCATCAGTCGCTGCGTCTGTCGCTGTAGTAGTGGCGGCATCGGTTGTCTTGACACGTGCGACTGTGGTAGTAGATGTCGCCTCGGGCGATGCAGTGGTTGATACAGGCAACTTGATACCACAAGCAGCCTCGGCATCGAATGTGAAGGGGAGGTTCCACGCGACGCAGTCATCGCCAGATCGTTCTATTTGCTCTGTTTCTCTTGTTAGTCTGCGGCTCATGGCAGAGTAAATTTACTGCCAACATACCAGGCAAGACATTGTCGGCACAGTTTTCAGCAATGCAGCAAAAGAACTTCTCTCTCATGTCGTTCAGAGTGCACACACAGGCCTTGTTATCTTCGTTACACTTGTTTGTGAAGTACTTGAAGAAACAGTTGTTCTAAACAAAGGACATGTCAGAGAGGTCGTTCAGTTTCGGTAAAGACCAAACTTACATTACAAGTAGCGTCCTTGTTTTGCTTTTCTTGGTCATATTGGCCAGCAACAAAGCTACCGGCCATACCAAGAAGCAACAGAGCGTTAAGCAGACGAGTCATGATATTGGATCAAATGTGAATTCAAGAAGGTAATGATTAGAACAAAGACTCTAGTTTGAGAAGCGAACCTCTGTGTATTTAAGTCCATGTCTAGCCAAGGATTTACCCCTGACGCCGACTTAGCCGGAGCGACAATGATTGGCGGATGAGAGGGTTTTAAATTGATCTCAACAGGGGACTTGTAGGGCCAGCGAATCATACTTGAGTATTATGCTTAGCGGGCTCTGCGCCTCATTTAATGGACACACCGAAGGATTCACTATGCGGTCATTACCCATTATGGTCGAGGTAACGTTTGATCAACACCATAAATAACATCGTGAGTCAGAAGTTGTCTTCAGCGTGGATGGATACGAGTTTTTTTGCGAGCTTTCCTCCCAACTTGTCCTAATGCTTACTATAGAAAGGGTATATCTCGTCTCTTATGCCAGTTTACCTATACTATCTATACAGCAAATCACAAGTCACAGATCATCAAACAAGATGTTGAGATTGAATAGAGGAAGTTTGATGCTCTTCGAGACCAATGATTGACTCCAACGCCTCTGTCTCTGAGAAAGAACATATGAAGTAAGCATACGCACGACCATCGAGTGAAAGATACAAACGATGGTCTACGCGACGATATCGCTGCCATGATGAGACTTTAATATCAGGTCATAGACTAACAGCGATTTGAGTACGGACCGAAACCTACTGTACGGAGCTCCATACTATCGTCCGGACATTGGGCTGTGTCAAAAGCCACGTTCTATAGGTGTCACCTACACCGTGTGATACATTGTAGTACCTACACCGAGCACGAATTTGGTATAATTACAATCATTATCATCATGGTCAGAATATGCATCGATCGTGTGTTTAAGGAGAGCTCAGACCAAGAAGCTCCACATAGATACTTTTAGATACAGGATGATTAGTGTTGATCTTGTTACTTCCCAGTTTGCGGGGACGGGAGATCGGAAAAACCGAGATCTAAGCTTAACGAAGCCAATAGTTAGATGTCCCAAAGACCGTTTTCAAGTGACAGTATGCGACGGGACTCACCCACACCCATTACGTCTGCGTCAAGTTCTCTCGCCTCGAACACCCTGTGAAGTTGCAAAGCAAGTCCTGTTATAATGCCAAAGACGAGTTCATTAGGTCGGTTGATGTCATTTCGCCTGCGAGCTTTGATCGTATACCTTTGCAACGTAAGTCTCAGAGCCCAACTTTCCCCTGGTCTCCACGACTCAGTATGTGGCATCTCGGCATCCAAGGGGAATATTGTTTCTCATTAGCAATATGCTTCCGTTATCAACAGCAAGGAATCTTTTATCGTTGCAGGAATCCTAACCGTAGAGATCAGAAAGCATCATGTTCTACTGAATTAATCGAAGTGCCCATTTCTTTCGTAAATCAGATCTGATATAATAAGTACCTTGCATTTTTCCAGACCTACAGATTGCAATAACATTTAAAGGTACGTCACAAAGCATGCTCTTTCGCGGGATACCATTAATTTGCAATAGGATCGATGAGGCGATTGCGATGTGTTTGAAGTGGCGATCGGCTTGGTTAAGGCTGCTTCATGTATTTCGCCCGGTTAAGTAAAGGCGAGATTTGAGTGGCTAGAGTTATTTCGGATTCCGAATTTACCCTTCGTCTTGCATACAAGCATTGCTTCTGGTCAGATCATCATTGTCTTGATGAAAGGAACTTTGGCAGACCAGGAATTGTGATGGAAAGATACCGTGGTGCATAGTTCGATCGATCGTATCTTGGCCGACCTCATGGAGTGTCTCGTGTGAGCATTTGCAACCTCAATAGCGTCATGTCTGCATGGAAAACGCCTGCGGTACCCGATGGGAAGGAGGCGGTAATTCCGTTTCTGTCAAACCCTTGGTCGCTGAATCCGAGTGGGAGAATAGAGTTGCCACGATCGAGGTCTGCGATAAGTAGTAAGGGATGATAGATTAGTCAAAGGATTAGCCCACCACCATAGATGATATCTTGGATGGCAAAGCAAGACTTGGACAGCCAATGTCAGAGCGACAACTCAAGAATTAGATCATGCAGCAAGGCTGCACGATGCGACACAAGCAGCTATGATAAGCAATGTTGGACGCAGATCAGAGAATTCTAGAGTTTCCTTATCGAAGCATTCGGCCGGAAAGCCTGTGGGAATGACCTGGCTCACCCGTCGATGCAGCTAATCGCTGATCTGGAAGGCGACTGAGGGTTGTAATGTTGTCTATTCAACGGGGCCTCCTGCAGCTCTACCCGGATCAGTTTATCCATCGCGTGCCATGATGGGTTGTCCCAGGCCCACTCGATGGGCTCAAGGATGATGATCCCCTGGAATGAACTGGACCGAGGGGTCAGACAAGTCATTACAATGTCATTTGTGTGATTCGTTAACAATGTGAACTATTGATGGAAGGATTGTGCTTCTATACGGACGATACTTTATCAGGTGGTAAATGCTGACATGGACCCAACGTAATAACCATATTCGAACGTGGTTTAAGGGTTTAGTAATCTAATAGACCTGCCTATTCAGTAGAAGTCATCACATGGGCAAGTTACGCAGTCATTCAGCACATATTATTTCCATCATGCCAAGATACCAAAAAAATGTCAGTTTACTGATAAGATATTGAACCAAGAAAAAGTCTGCCGAATGCCGTAAGACTGGGCGATTGCGTGCTCTAGAAGAGTAGTATCCAACAACTTGTCGCCCTGTCCTACCCGCCCGTCTTGGCTGGTATGTTACGACAAGCCCTGCTGTTAGCTTCTGCTTGGCTGCGCTGCGGCTCTGCGGTTAAGAAAAGTCGCTTAAAGAATTGACATAATTTTCAAGATTTACGCAACAGTTTCAAGGTGTCAAGCACGAAATCGCCGCTGGGTCTTGCGACTTGAGATTAAACTATGGCGAGATCTGGGGCAAGCCTGTTTCTGTTACTCTATGGATTGGGCGTAAGCACGTACAAACAAAGCTGATTGCGGGCGGTGCGACAGAGACAGACACCACCAACAAGAGAAAGAACTCCACTGTGACAGGAAAAGAAGAAGAAGAATCCGACGGCGCTAGACAAAGGGTCCTCTAGACTACTTGTGGGTAGCTCGCCGGGGGGTTTCACTGCAGGGGTTGCACTTGGGTTGGAACTTGTTATCTTGGCGCCCACGCAAAAGTCCGTCTTGGCCTTGACTAGACAAGAAAGGATTCAGCGTCTCCAAAAGTCCCGATGCGAAAAAACGCCACGCGCGTCTACAGTTTGGACTTGGCAATGGCTTCTAAACGCGGGAGAAACAGTCTACTCAGCAGATGGGAAGCAAAAGATCCTCCTCCCCCAGACAATGAAGAGGGTGTTACATAATTGATTCATCTTCCCCGCAACGCACGAGACCACAAACCGGTGGGCAGGGCAAAGCAAAAGAGTTAACCTTGTTCAAGCTTAAGTTGCGTATGCAAAGACAGTCCCTAAAGAGGCAGCTCAAGGCAAATCTGTGAGGTAAAAAGATCCATTCCTAGAGGTGAACGGTGATGCATCTAATGTTAATTCAGTGGAGACTTTGTAAATTTGACAGGACTACAGGGTTGGCGCGAGTTTACGACGGAGCTCGATTAGACGCGGTGAGATTCGCTTTTTGAAGTAAGAGTCCCGGCTCATTATCAGTGGATTAGACCTGTGACGAGAAGGTATTTGATACTCGTATTTATTGACTATTCCTTCGTCAGTGCTCTCATAAAGCACTCAGTCAATCGAATGTCAATGTTGGAAGCGCGTTTAGCACTTTCGCCACGGATATATCATCCGCCATATTCCCGTAGCTGTAACCAGCGTAACTGCTTTAGGAAGGTTACGGTTACATGATTTGAAGACATCAAGAGGCAAACAGATAAATTGGCATGCTCAGAAGGCCATTCTGTTTTGTAATCATGAGGCAACATGTGCGCGAGTCGCGCTATCAACAATATCGTGGCGTCAACTTGCCATATTCTTGATAGCAAATTATTTGCAAACTGCTGTTAGGCATGAAGACAGTGGAACACCAATTTCTTGTCGGCGTATTCCGATGAGCACGGTCTTGTCTTGTATGTCACCGCCAAGACACAAGGTGACATGCGCAAGCCACTTCCATCACTTAACTGCAAGAGTCAAAACATTCGCGACACTCACTGCCAGGAACGATCTACGCCGAGGTTCATAAAGCGATCTTCCTCAAGAGTAACTCCTCAAAGTTTAAAGGAAAGCAACTTTACTTGATAACCATCTTGGCAGCTGAAACGGTAAAACGATATCAAAGCCACATCGCCCAGGGATGATCCGCTACTGGTGGCTTGGCCCAATCAACGGCCGGACAGTCACTTCGGAGCCGAGCGGTGGTAGAAGGCAATAAATGGGTGAAGGCAATTCTTGTTTGTGCCTCGGCAGTTCAAAACGCCACCTTGAGAGATTGCGAAACAATGTCACTGTAACAATGCATAGAGACCATATTATTTTCATCAAAGCTGAGAGTAAAACATAAACAAGCCAGAGTTGAAGCTGAGAATTGGCAGAATACCCGGATATAATTCCAGGTTTCCCCTTCCAAGAAATGTCAAGAGATGGCCAAGCAGCGAATCTTCCGTCTTGGCCCCGAGCCTCAAAATAAAGACAAGGTGAGCATCGGCCGACTACACTGCAATGCTCCTTCAAATGGTCGACCTTCCCTGTTGAGCGATAAGACGCCCCCTGGTCATCCATCCCATCGGCAAAAGGACCGAACATCTACCTACCTTCTCCGTTAGTGCTCGGGCCTTGACCCCGCATGTGGCATAACCTCTGTTACATGGCCCTTGGGTACTTTTGTCCTGGGGTTGTCAATTGGTGCTAGTGTAGATAAGGTCTCATCTCCACTTATTAACTCTACTGATGATAGACTACTGTAACTGTACTGCTTCCATATGGAAACTCTGGGGTCTGCTCTGTTATTCGCTATCAGGCTGGGATCGTCGCTTCATATCCCAGTCCACAGGGAAGGTGGCAACGGCCAAGCCCGCCCTGTCGGATATTGAAGATGCATTCACTTAGTTGGGGGCCCGGTTTGGGGCATTCCTACATCTGATATATAACCATCGCGTGTCCTCCTCCTTCTTGCGTTTCCCTTTCCCTCAGGGCATCCTCGACATCTCGTTTCACCCCCCCATCGTTTCAACAGTCTCTATCAGATCAGACTGCCAGCAGGACCCGAGTCAAAATGACTTCCACCGGTCCTATCGACAACGACGCCATCGCCCGCTCAGGGCTTGTAGACCCCGAGACTCACGGCATCCCACAGGTCGCCGCCAAGGGATCTATCGACGTGACACGCCAATCTGTCACAGACTCTGATGATGAGCTTCCCACCGAGGAGGAGCTTCACACACTCCGCCGTGTCTCCGGAAAGATCAAGTGGGCCATGTACACCATCGCCTTTGTAGAGGCCTGCGAGCGTTTCTCCTACTACGGTTCTGCTGTGCTCTACACCAACTTTGTTGCCCAGAAGCTTCCTCCTGGCTCCAACACTGGTGCTCCCCTCGACCCTGATGGTCAGGCTGGTGCTTTGGGCATGGGTCCCAAGGCTGCTCAGGGCATCTCTCTGTTCAACCAGTTCTTCGCTTATCTGATGCCTCTTGTCGGGTATGTTGCATTCCATCGCATCGCATCTCTTGAGCCTCACTAATATCTTACCAGTGCCTACATTGCCGATGCCAAACTCGGTCGTTTCGTCACTCTTCACATCGCTATTGCCATCTCCACCATCGCTCACACTATTCTGGTTGCTGCTTCATCCCCCAATGTCATCGTCCGCAAGGACCCTGCATTCGGTGCCTTCATCGTCGGTCTCATCACTCTCTGCGTCGGAACTGGTTTCTTCAAGGCCAACGTTTCTCCTCTTCTGGCTGATCAGAACGAGGACACAAAGATGCGCGTCGAGGTCCGCAATGGCGAGCGAGTCATTGTCGATCCTGCCGTGACAAACACCCGTGTCTTCCTCTACTTCTACCTCGCCATCAACATTGGTTCCGTCTGCGGTCAGATCGCCATGGTCTACGTTGAGAAGTACCACTCCTTCTGGCTTGCCTTCTTCATCCCTACCATCTTCTTCCTGGTTGCTCCCATCGTTTTGGCTCTCAACAAGAAGAAGTACAAGCTCAAGCCTGCGACTGGTTCCGTCCTGTCCAAGTTCTTGCGCATGTTCATCTACGTCTCCAAGCGCAGCCCTGCTTTCCGACCCAACTGGGAGCATGCCAAGCCCTCACAGATTCCTGTTGATCAGCGCCCTGCTTGGATGACTTATGATGATGCCTGGGTTGATGAAGTCCGACGTGGTCTCATGGCCTGCAAGGTCTTCCTCTACCTGCCCGTCTTCCACCTGGCCTACAACCAGATGACCGGTAACCTGACCACTCAAGCTTCCACCATGGTTCTTAACGGCGTTCCCAACGATGTTATCCAGAACTTGAACCCCATCTCCATCGTCATCATGGTTCCCATCATCGACCACCTTCTGTACCCCGGTCTCCGCAAGATGGGCATTGCCTTCACACCCATCAAGCGTATGACAGTCGGCTTCCTCATCTCAGCCCTCGCCATGGTTGCTTCAGCTGTCATGCAGTATTATATCTATGAAAAGAGCCCTTGTGGCAAGTATGCCAACGGTGATGACCCTTCAACTGGTGAGAAGTGCGCTCCCGCCGACATCAACGTCTGGGCTCAGTGTCTTCCCTACATCTTCATCGGCCTTGGCGAGATCTTCACCAACGTTACCTCTTACGAATACGCCTACTCCAAGGCCCCTGAGAACATGAAGTCCCTCGTCATGAGTGTCAACCTCTTCATGTCCGCCTTCGCTTCCGCCATCGGCCAGGCCTTCACTCCTCTCTCCGATGACCCTCTCCTCGTCTGGAACTACACAGTCGTTGCTGTCATTGCTTTCGTCGGCGGTGTTGCTTTCTGGTTCAACTTCAAGCATCTTGACTCAGAGGAAGACAAGTGGAACATGCTCAAGGCCTCCGAGTACAAGGGTGCTTACCAGCCCAATGCTGTTGAGAACAAGGTCGCTGATGAGCACGAGGAGCCTACCAATGCTCCTCGGGACATTGAGAAGATGTGACTCCCTAAGGAGTGCAAAAGTTGCTATCGCTTTAGTTAAGATACCACTAGTGTAATGACCTGGGTTACTCTACTTAGATGAATCCATTCTTTTAATATCACTTGATTTACACACAATGACGCACTCATAAAATACATATGGAAGATGTGATGCATTCGATTATTCAATTTCCTCAACACGGTAGGACTTATGCATCTATAATGGGAGATACTTGATAGATCGCAGAAGATCTAAATTTAGGATACTGGCTTTACGATCTAAGGAAATGTAGGGACGGTTTTATAATAAACTACCTAGTCTAAGAGATCTTTAACGTTTGTAATTTGAACGCCTGCTTATCCCAGACTCGGTTCAATATGTGTGTATTTCACGCTTCTTCGTACGCTGCCCTTTTATACATGAGGAGCGATCCGTGCACTAGAACTGGTTTCCTTCAATAAGGTCACTAGCAAAACGGAGAGGATCCAAGAAGTATGACCAAGGGGTGACAATCCAAGACTCTTCTGATTACCATACAACTCCCATGCATTTGGAAATGGGTGGCTTTGTTCTAGACCGTACTCCCTGTTGTATTTGAACAATGAACTCATTGTCCGTGAGGAACGAACTGGTCTGCTGGCGATTGTGATCAGTCGTATTTTGCGAATAGTGGCTTTGTCCAACACATTAGCAAAAGAGACAGCCTTATAAATGATTATAATCTAATCCATGTTTCTATCATCTCTGTTCCTGTCAAAGATAACTCCTCCTACTGTTTCAGAAAGTGATGACAATAGACTTTGTGAAAGGTGTTGTATTCATGCTTACCGTCCTTTGTTACGAACCCCTTTTCGGCATCCGTTTTGCTTGTGGGTGATAATCAAGACAAATTCCCATTCACGACAACATTACAAAGAAAACAAAAGCACAATGATTTTGCTTTTGTGCCTTCTCATAGGTGCTTTAAATGGAGGAAGTTCAACCATAATTGCCATATATATCGACATACCAATGACTAGAGCTTCAATCTGAAAACAGTGACGCATTGACAAACACTCAACCCAATTTACACACGGATACTTACTCAAACATTCTCTTCTCTCTATTTTGAACCTCGAATACCTTCATCATGAGATCTGGACAACTGAGCACGGCTGGTCCCGTTATTTTCACTCTAATCCCTCTCAACTCTCGAGCTAAAGCGGTCGTGAAAGACAAACGCAATAAGCGATTTTGCAAACGTCCTCGACAGCGCAAAGAGCCTTGCGAGATTTATGTCACTTTCAACCCTCATCGTCGCGATGGTATCTACCCGTCCTCCATGGGCCAGATCGGCCATATCAAGCTGTCTAATCCTTTTACCGCCAACAATCAATGTTCTTTTCAAATTCACAAAGACACTGGTGAGGTCATGCTCATCGACAACTCTCCTGGCCAGACTTGCTATATGGAGTATGTGACGCAAGATGGCGAGTACAGAGATCTCTCAGATTTCGGGGCGGCGGTACTCTGCCCGGCCAGTGAGTCCATAAAACTCACATTTGGCGGAACTACAGGCTCCTACGTGTGGAAAGTCAAGTGGGTAATGAAAGGACCGATCGATATGCAGGCTTGGGCAGATCAAGTGGGTTTCCACTCTAGGATTGGACAGGACATGGCACTTCGAAGTATTCCAGCTACTAAACGTTTGGAATCCGTTAAAGGTGAAGGACCTCCCCGAGGACCTCCCCGAGAGCGACGATACTTTCCGCGTGATCCGATCGAACTCAAATGCGGCTCGTGGCTCAACAAGGGCGTCGACGCACTTACTGGGCATCTTGTTGCAATCAAAGTTGTTGTCGATCACGAGCTTGGCCGCCATCGCCGAAAGGGAGAGGCATGCAAGGAACTCAGCACCGATTTGGAACATGTAGGTTTATATCCCTCCGTCTTCACAAACTACAACTAACATCACCAGCCTTATGTCATAGAAATTTTCCAGGTTGAGATATTCCGAGACCACTTCTACCTCATCATGGAACTACAAGACGGCGATGTCAGCCAACTTGCGGAGCTCGCAGAATTCAAGGAAGCCAAGGACTTATTCCAGGACGGAGACAACATTGGTCGCCCTCTTCTACACCAGATGCTGCAAGCCCTGGATTACCTGGCGTCGAAGAACATCATCCACCGGGATGTTAAGCCACACAACATCCTATACCGCCGGACCGGTGATTCTTTGCACTATCAGCTTTCCGACTTTGGTATTTCAACAACTGCTCCTCACCCGCGTACTGGTAGTGGCACCTTGTGCTTTATGGCGCCGGAGGTTCAATCTCTGTCGCTTGACTTGCGCCATACACCAAAGATTGACGTTTGGTCACTCTGTGCTTCGATCTGCTGGATATTTGATCTTAGAATTCCCTGGCACGGAGCCTTTTGTGCCAAGGAAAGCATACGACTCGTTCCTCCAGAATGGAAAGCAACTCTCATGGCCATGGCTAGGACGGATCCTAAAAAGCGTGCGTCAGCAGGCTTGGTGTTGGCGGTTAAGTTTGGAGGAGTTGGACGAGTCACTGCTGTACCGCGGAAGTGACTTGACACATGATGCAGCAGATGATTCTGACTTACGCTGCAACAAAGGCTTGGTCGCATTGGAGATGAATAGGGAGGCGATAGATGTACAGTTATGGTATGGGATCTGAAGTAGTTGTTTTTCTCGCATCGATTAGTGGGACTTGTTAGAATAGAGTCGGAGTTTTACCAGAGGTTGCTTTTCATGAACTCATCTTCTTCTCTAACAGTGATATGTAAAGGAGAACGCTGCTTCTATCTGAGATGCAGGCAGGACTTTACTTGTAAACTCAGAAAATTCGTACTTTTATAGCGATTGGGTTGGAAGCTCTCACACAATCGATCCAGGCACAGCGTCATGTGAGGAAATGCTAGACGGGATGCATTGTGAGCCATGTATATGTTATTGCTTTATGAAGCCTATCTGAATCTACTATGTTCAACTAAAACTCGTATACGTGTTTCGAAACCTATTTGCGAACGCCAGGTATTAGTCTGTCTTTTGTACAAGAAATCTTCTAGTCCGCTATGCCTTTGCTGCCATAGCTGTCGCTTGGGCAGCCTTGGCAGAATATTTGCAACGTTGTCGTATTGCCGGGCCATATTTGAAGAAGATAAAAGGCATGGGTAAGCAGGCAAGGGAAAGGAAGGCGGGGACTGTGCTAGCCCATTGAGTGCCGAGCTTATCGTACATCTGCTTTGTGAACAACGGAAATGCTGCGCCAAACATTGACCGCAGTACCGCATTGGAAGCGAGGACTGAAGCAGCATATATTGTGTATGAGTCGATGAGATAGTTGAAGATGCTGTTAAAAACCAGAGCCATACCAAGACCGAAGGGAACTCCGGCTGCTACTGGTGCCATCCAATGCACGTCAGGGTAAGATGTCCTAGTCATGTCATGTTAGAAGTGTTTCTGAGATATATACAAGACATATAATACTTACCAAGCGAACCAGAACATTCCCACAGGCACACAGATGCCACCAAGCATGCACCCAGGTAGTCGGTTCTCTGGGGGAACCGGTTCGCCCTTGTACTTTGCGGCTTGTTTCATGTACCAGATATTGACAAGTCCAATAATAGGAATAGCCCCAATCATACCAACGGCAACACCGAGAAATGCGAGACCACCTTTGCCAGTTGACCATCCTCTCTCTATTTGGAAGACAACAGGATACGCGCCAAATAGCATATAGAGCGTGCCGAATAGAATGGCGATGTATGTTGAGAGGAGAAGGACGATCGGCTCAACAAAGAGGAGGAGCCAGGGTCGAATAAGGGCTTTCTTTAAGACCACAGCTGGGGGGTCGGCTTTGCCTTGATGCTCGTAGATCGACTTGTACACTTTGCCAGTCTTTTTCGATAGGACGGCAGCTCGGTTCCCAAGAATATACGGTGCGTAAGTCTCGGGGGCACAGCACATATCGAGGATCCAAAATGCACCCGCGATGATGGCCATCAATCCCATGACCTGACGATGTTAATTAAGTTCTGTGGAGATTGTCGGGACAGCTTACCCAGCGCCATCCTTGACCTTCAGCAAGGTATCCACCGATAAAGGGACCCAAGGTTGGGCCGAGAGATGGAGCCAAAGAGAAGAATGCCATAGCAATAGCACGCTCATCAGGTCTAAATACATCAGAAATGACACCTCCAGCATTTGTCAGTGGTGATGAGCCGAATGTTCCGCAGAAGAATCTCAAGACCAGAAGTGTCGCGATGCCGTGATCAGCTGTGCATGCTGCACTGAAGATAACATACATGCCGTAACTGATGACGAAGATGATTTGTCGGCCGTAGATTTCGCAAAGTGGTGCCCAGAAAAGTGGTCCGACAGCGAAACCGAGGACATATAGTGAGACGCCGGCGGTGACGAGAGTCTGGCTTGCTTCGAAGTGTATCATGAGTTGCATAATGGTGCCTAAAAGATGTGAGAAAGTTGAATGAGGAGCAACACGATGAACGTACCTGTATAGGCACTGGAGCTAAAAGCGACAGCAAAGGAAGTGGCGGCAGAGACCATAGTAATAGTCCACTTCAACCATTTTTGCCAATTGAGCGGATTACCTGTATCATCCGGGATCCAGCTCACGACATAGGGATCATCAAATGTGCCACATCCTGGGTATTCGTAGTTCTCGACGGCCTGGTCAATTCGTGTATTGTCAAAGATGAGGCTAACAAGCGACCGCTGTTTGGGTTTCACGTCTGGAGTCTTTTGACGAAGTGTTTCATCGTCACTGGCATCTGTTCTAGAAGCCATTTTGATGGAAAGTTTCTGTACTATTCCGCAAGGGGATACAGCCAAGATGGGAGGTCAAGCCCTTTATAACAAGATGAACAGATCGAAGGATCCATCGTGTCGGGAAGACCGGCGGGAAACAGGCGACTTTTGACAACGGAGTTCCCAGTTCGGGAGTCACCTTACGATCTCTCGGGTGTCAAGGCAAGAGAATGAGATCTAGGGTTACAAGGATCAGTCGGATTGTCGCAGGTTACAAGCACCGATAAGTTCCAATACTGTCTCCACCAGAACGTGGTTGACAGGTGTTTAAACATGTTTAGCGTCGATAAAGTAACTTGTAGAAATTAAAGCTGACAAGTCTTGGTGATGCTCAAAATGTCCGTCGGGCTTTGGTGATGAAAACTGTCTCCGACTGTGGATCCGAGCTTTGCCAATACCTTTTATCAGCCCACATTTTCTTTTCTGTTTCATTGCCGAGGCTCACGTGTTTTGTGAGGCTGATCAGATGCTTCTCAGCTCAAGACGCTAGAGTTTATAAATAACTGGTCACATCTTCATGTGAACGCATGTGAGTTGTTCTTTTCCACGTCATTGTCTTCACAATCATGGTATTGAGGCGGAACATGATGGGAACTCGTATCTCATTTCGTATTTCCAGAAGCATTATTTTTGAGTAATAGTAGTGACCATAGTATCATTATTGGTGCGACGTCTAAATCATCGTGAGATGAGCTTTTGGTGTTGAGATTACATGTTAGAAAATGTTGCTGTTAGAGCATAATGAACGGAATTATCGCGACAGTTCAAGCCCCTTTAAAGCGGGCTCTTGACTCGCTTGTTTTTGTCTACAAGACGCTGATCTGGTCATGTGACTATACTATTCTTCCCTGCCAATGGATGTGGCGATAATTACCAATCTAGTTGACGTTTACATGATCAACTTGACTGGGTCACAGCTTTAGCCTTCTGGTTAATGAACCAATTTGGAACTTAAAAGCACCTTTATAGACAATACTCATTTGAACAAGCTCTTGCTCATCAAGGTTCGCAACTACGAGGTGTCCACTCTCAAGATCAAGACTGTCAACCCAAACCTAAACATCTGCACATTTTCCAACGTTCAATCACAAAACCACTATGGGTAGAACTGAACCCTCTATTGGTCGACCACCAGCGGCATTTCGCAAAGATGTGCGCTCCAAAAAAGCCAAGGCCACAATCAACAAGGTCATCCCAAGCCTTCTACCTGGAAACCCACGTGCTCAGCAAGGAATCAACGCTGCGGAACTGATCCCCTTTCAGGACGCCCTAATTTTGAAAGCGCAGCCTGGAAAGAATGGTAAAGATAACAAACTCGACGAGCCAGCAAAAAAAGGGAAACCTGGTCGCCGTTCATCAAACTCAAAGCCAGATGATCAACCAAGTCCACCGCCTTCCACAGATTCCAAGCCACCCAGAGTCTCAGTACGCAAAGTTGACACACTCAAAGCTGCCAGAGATCTTCTCGAGATTGAAACCCCGACAGGTGTTAAAGTCGATCTTAAGAATGACCGCGCTCGTGTGGCTATACTAAACATGGGCTCACCTCTTTCTCCCGGTGGAGGATTCCTCAATGGCGCAAACAGTCAAGAAGAGTCACTTTGCATGCGTACCACGCTGTACCCTTCCCTCAAAGACGAATGGTACCGTATACCGGATCTGTCTTCCATCTACACTCCCAACGTGTTAACCTTCAGAGACGAAGAAGGCGAGGATTTGGATAAGAAGGACCGCTTTTACGTGGACTGCATCACTGCCGCCATGATCCGTACACCTGAATACGAACTCGATAACGAGGGAGTAGCAACATACGCCAACAAAAAGGACCGTGAGTTGGCTCAAAACAAGATGAGAGCCGTCATGCGTGTTGCTATGATGAAAAACATAAAGCGTCTGGTCCTCGGGGCCTGGGGCTGTGGTGCACACGGTAATCCAGTCGGTGAAATCGCACGGTTGTGGAAGGCCGTTCTGATGCCGAAACACGACAAGTCAAAAGGCACCAAGGAACGATGGGAACAGCTTGACGAAGTCGTATTTGCGATCAAGGATCACAACATGGCTCAGGCATTTGCAGAAGCCTTCGGCGAAGGTCTCGAAAGGTCGGAGGATGGCGAGCTGGAGGAAGAAGAGGACGAGGAAACTGACCCCGCCGATGCTAGGAAGGAGGAGCTGTTGAAGAAGATTGCCGAATTGGAAGAGCGCATCGAAACTGTGATGAATCCAAAGGTTAAGGAGGGGTTGCAAAGTATTCTTGAAGGACTTAGGAAACAGATTCCCGACGAGGATGGGTGTTCGGGGGGAGACAGCGATTCGGAGGACGTTCGATCCGATGGCAATGCTTCGACCTGAAAGTCTGCAGTATGAAATCCTTGGATTGGAAACTTGCTGCCCGAGGTAGTATTGAGTAGCGTTAAACTAGGTATGATCTTCGGCAGTTGACTTCCAAGATCCATGTTCCGCCTACCAGCCGCCTTGCCTGTCGTTCGTCAACCAATGAACAAGCTGGTCTAATTGCGCACAGAAGCTCTTTGACCTAACATCCTCGTTAGCTCCGTGTCATTTCTTAGCTTTCCTCCAACCTCGTGGCTTCTGTTGAGCCGCAGTGCGGAGGCAATCCCGCAAGTCGGAGCCGCCTCCGCATTCATGCCCTTTTTGACACTAGTTTCAGGTAAGACCATGACAGAACTTAGAACATTCGTGAAATACGGACATGAATTATGTTATGAAGGATTGGTATTTTGTTGAGAACAGTCGAATCGAGCTTTGATCGACAGGACACGAGCCGCTCGACCGAAGACAAACGTGGCCTGGACTTTATTGTCCAATCCTTGACGGCACGTTTGTAGCGAGATGGCATTCAAGGAGCTAGTGAATTCTCACCGAGAGCATGGCCATTATGTCTTCACCGTCGCTTTGACGATCTTCTGCAATGCTCATCCACTTCAGTAGTTGACTACTGTTGTTCTAGTATCGATATTACGTTGATCACTTCTTTGAGCACAAACGTCTCGACCTTCTATACTCGGCATTCAAATGCCGAGGTTCTTCACGGAGTGATCTACAAGTCCGTCAAGCACCCATCTCATGGATCTCGTTTGCATGCATGAAAGTTCGAGACCAAGACGCATCCCTGTATCTCCACCCCCAGATTCCACTTCTCCAGACTGATAATCCGGGGTAAAGGGAAGCTTATTATTGTCTTGTGCATATATAACTTGACGAGTGACCCCCCATGCTATCCTTCTCAACCTTCTCCTCACCTCATCATCTCCTTCATTTAGACTACCCTTTCCCATCAACCTTGGCCATCCCAACGACGATACCCTCCCCACAAAACCATGTCTCACAGTCCCAGTGCTAAGCTTGAGAGCGATCGTGCCGAGATGGAGCATATCCAACCATCCATGAGCATCCCCATCTCCCCTGAGCTGTTCGAGCAGCTGTACCTGCAGCCACAGAACAAGGTGAAGGGCGAACTTCGTAAGACGTTTGGCAATCCAACACCAGTTGGTGAGTTTGGCGAACCGTAGTGTTAATGCTGAGTTAACGCGAATAGCCTTGGCCGGGTTTCTACTCTGTACTACACCAGCATCCATGTCATTACTCGGTTGGCAGGGTGCTGGAGGATTTGCTGCAGCGGCAGTTGTGTAAGTTTAATCTCTTGGGCAGTTAGACAGCAACTGATAATGGTCCACAGCGGTGTCTACTTCGGTATAGGTGGTCTTCTTCTTGTCCTAGGAGGAATTGGTGAATGGATTCTCGGTAAGCAACACTGTAACTATGTCCTCAAAGTATCACGCTCACATCTTGACAGGAAACACCTTCCCATCCACGGTCTTCTTCACCTTTGGTGGCTTCTGGCTAGCCTTTGGTACAACCATCGTCCCTAGCTCTGGCGCTTACAGCACATATTCCACAACCGGTACTGCTGCAGATGGTCTTACCGAGCCCTCTTTCTATGCGACATTTGCCTTCTTCCTGATAGCTATGGCTATCTTGTGTAGTGTATACTGCGTCGCGAGTATAAGGACCAATATTGCTCTCTTTCTTATCTTTGCTCTTCTTGTCCCATGCTGTGAGTTCCTAATCCTTCTATTAAACTCTCACCGACTGACGTTTATTTCTAGTTGGCTGTCTCTCTGCCTCCTTCTTTGCAGTTGCCCAAGGCTCCGCTAGCCTTGCGCTCAAGTATCAACATGTCGGTGCAGGATTGCTTCTAGCGATTACGTTTATCGGCTGGTACATGTTGACCTCGATGCTACTTTTGTCGGTCGACTTCCCTATTATGCTGCCATTGGGCGATTTGTCTACTATCATCCGCGGTCGCACCGAGACTAAGCCAGTAAGCAAGGGTGTCTAGGAAGTGCTTGGTACGTGTATATACAACAACCGCATCATTGAGACTACACCTTGACGGTATTTGCGAAATTAGTATGGACATATGGAAGAAACCAAGTTGGTAGGAAGAATGCTTTGGTTTGCTTCAGCGTGATTATGGAACTTACACGATGTGGAATATTTGAATACAAACATGATTGTAACCACTAGTCCATTCCTCGCAAAACATCCCATCGGTGAAACATGCTCATCTCAGCTGGCGGCGGAGGAAGGATGTAACCAACCATCTTCACTCTATGGTCGCACCAACAGCCTGATTTTGTCAAGATGGTCACGCCGATACCGGTTGATGCTTGTGAAAAACATGTTACACGCAATCTCAATACTGTAACACAATAAGAGGCTATTCGCGTACTCGTAATAAAGACAGTTACCCGGGAGTTAGCGGATCCTTGACAAAACGGATTAGTGAACATGTCTCTGGCATGTAGTCTATGATTTGTGATTTGATCAGACCTTGGCCTTGTTTTTATTACCTATCACATTTACGAACGATCATGCTCATTCTAGTTAGACCCTGGAAGATCCCGTGCAGGCAAATAGATCGCCATTGCGACATTCCTTCCACCTTCAACCAACTCACGAATTAATATGAGGCGCAGTAGTTACGCACAAAATAGTAAAGTGAATCAATATTTTATTACTTTTTGTTATAGTCTCGTTCTAGCCGAGGTCAATCTCACCGGAAGATTGTCAGCCGGCTCCTAACAAAGCAAATATGGCTGGGCGCTCTCCCTTTTCTCCGCAAGTCCCTGGCTTTGGTCTTTCAGCTCCATGATCATCTCGTGCAACAATAGGTAAAGCACAATCAAGGCAGCTGAGACATTTCCAAGCCTCAGTCGTGAGAAAAAACTTGTGTGCATTTCGGTGTCCCCGCACAGTCTCCAAAAGGACCCTTACACAAAAAGCTGTGAATCCTTTACCCAACATGGTCTAGCTACATCGATCACTAAGCAGATAGCCGACGGTACTCTCCGGATCTAGCCCCGCCTTTACTCTTCTAAACTCATCCCTCTCGCCTCCCTTTGCTCTGCAGAATTGTTGTCATCATGACGCCCGAAGAATCTCGGAAGTCTTCTACTGAGGACATCAACCATCTAGACGCTCCGTTACGATCTGCATGCACAGAGTGTCATCGCAGGAAGCAGAAATGCAATCGTCAATGGCCATGCAACAATTGTCAGAAGCGCAAGGTTGCTGACCAGTGTCGTTTCAGGGATGATTCCAGGGCTACGTCGGGGGAGGATGCTTGGTCTGCTTCCCTCGAAGTAAAGAGAAAGCGCGATATGCAAGGTGATGAGGAAGAGAGCGACGATGATATCGGAGAGGTTTTGGAAGCAATTGGCTACAGTCGCCTTCATATGTTGACAAACCTTGATCAGGACGTAGGTTGTCATTTCTTCATCTCTGCATCAACCGAAGACTTACATCGTCAAGTTAGGCAGTACCAAACCCTCTGATCAATACTATCTCGATGCAAAGGATAGCCCTCAGCTCCGGCGTGCATTGGACGTCTTGCCACCAAGACACATTGCTGGTAAGCTCTTCGACTTCATCACTCGGTCGTTATCTCACATTCTTAGACACCCTAATCCAAAGCTTTCTTGATGTCGTCAACTTTTACTACTACATCGTCTACCCACCTCACTTCAGCAAGGAGTATGCTCGCTGGTGGGATGACTACACCAAAGGTCGACCCTGTGGTGTTCAGTGGACATGTCTTTTCCTCATGGTCTGTGCATGCTCAGTCCAGCATCTCGATGGCCAGACAGCTGGTAGAGTTGAGAGCGAGCTTGACGCATCCATCAAAGACTTGACCCAGAAATACCACGATGCTGCTAGAGAGCTTCACAGCGCTATTCCTGTCGGATATGGTCATGTTTATACTGTCCAGTACCTGCTGCATTCGTGTTACTGGTTCAAGGCCGAGGCACGGTTCGCAGAGTGCTGGCAGGTTCTTGGGGCAGTAGTTCGAGAAGCACAGATGATCAGTGAGTATTTCGTCACATTAGTCTGCGCCGCTGACATTGCTAGACCTACACAAGAAACCTGAAAACCAGCTGCCAGGTTTTGATCTCGAAATGAAGAGACGACTCTGGTGTATCGTGGATTCCTGGGACTGGTAAGAAGGCGTTTCAAATTCCCAAACATCCTTACTAATATTCCAAGGCTGGTTTCTTCACTTTTGGCACGACCAATGCTCATCGATCGATCTGAATGCGACGTTGGATTACCTGCCCTGACTCTAGAAGACTACCCAGTTTCACCCATGTTGCATCTCAAGCTCCAGTCTGAGCTTGTCAGCTTAATCTTCAAGCGTTTCGGCGGGCCCAGGCTCCTCTCTGATCCAGCTGACATCCGGGACTACCAAAATATTCTGGAAGATTTCATGAAGACATTTCCACCTGAGTACGCCATGGATCACCCTAATACCCCTACCAACGAGGACCTGCCATGGATTGCTCTGCATCGTCACTATATGCATACATGCACCCTTTCGATTGCCCTTGGACCTTTCAGGGCGTTCATGGCCAAGACTATGGCACAATCATCATCTTCTGCTGTCGATCTTGAGTTTCGTTTGACGGGTATCGACTATGCCCTTCGTCTGATGGAAGCCGTCCATCGATTCTTCGAATACGTATGGACTAGAGACACTACTTTCCACTTCGTCCCTTTTTGCATCTTTGACACAGCCGCTCTTCTGTGCTCGGTCATTATTCACGCCAAGGATGGACATGTGCCACGTCGCCAAGAAGTTACCACTTCTATCGCCAGAGCCTACGCTACTTTGAAGAAGCTGCGAACTGCCACCAACACAGCCAAAGCTCCCTACGATGTTTTGCGACGTCTGATTAAGAAGCTACCGTCGTCATCTGGGATGCAGGCTGCTGATGCTCACAAAAAGCGACGGTTCGATACTCCACCTGGCGGTCAAGACGCGATGGCCGTTGCTGCACCTATAGCTCACTCAAACGCAGAGGCAGGCTCCCTTGCGGCCCGAATGCCTGCTCAGCCCCCTCCTACGCAAGTTCACTACGAGCCATACGCAAACTCTGCCCCTGTTGCTCCTAACGAGATACAGACCGGAGGACAGTCATACGCAGCGTATCCTCACAATGGTACAGATCCGAGATATCAACAGTACACGTATACGGCACCACCACACATGCCCTCAGTTCCTGCAATGGCTCCGTCATCTTGGCCTGAAGAGATTAACAATAGATCTCACATGCAGAACCTCACTACTGGACCACCTCAGGTTGATATGGGCTTCCAACAGATCTCTGACGCTGAA
This sequence comes from Fusarium longipes, assembly GCA_013618495.1. Classification (NCBI taxonomy): domain Eukaryota; kingdom Fungi; phylum Ascomycota; class Sordariomycetes; order Hypocreales; family Nectriaceae; genus Fusarium; species Fusarium longipes. The sequence goes on from JABFEY010000014.1 coordinate 640,517, forward strand.
CTAGGAGATCTCGCCATGTTGTGGAATTGGGAAAGTCTGGATCTTGGTTTCACGTCGAACCCAATTTACCAATGAATGCGATATACGTCTGCTTATACTGAGTACCAAGCGGCTGACGTCAACTCAGTTTCTAAGGGCATTTCTGATGAAACCGTGATTGGTGTTATCGTTTGTGCAGTGCGAAGGAGTACAAAGGTAGTGATTACTATCTTGATTATGTTTCGCTGTGGCTCGCATAGTGTCATTATGGGCTCCTTATGTTGTCGATGTGAGATTAAAGACCACTGTTTAATACATCTATTTGTTAGTATGACTGAGTTCTGTCAAGATTTCACTTTGATGAAAACATAATTTGATGAATTAAATATTATTCAATATAGCTGTAAGTCGTACGTCCTTTGAGATGACTGGGAGGCCTATCTGATCTTAACCGTGATCTTGCCAGTCTTGACGTCGTAAATATACCCAGTGATGGGAACATCCAACACCAGAGCACTCTTCTTCAAAAAGTTGACATCATCACGAACACTCTGCTCAAGATCCCCAAAGGGTAAAAAAGCAATGTGATCCACATCTTGGTCAAGTTCCTTTCTAACCTTGGCCTTGAGATCGAGATCAGAGAAGGTCAGCATACCACAATCCGTCTGTTCTTGTTAGTCTGAGTCCAAATGATAGGTGGGATGGTTTTTTTCTAACGTGGTGTACAATGACAATCTCTCTAGTACCGAGAAGTTGCTGCGAGATGATGATGGAGCGCAGAGCATCAGCTGCTCGGCCTCCTGCATTGCGGATGACATGGGCTGAGCCCAACTCAATTCCTAGTACTTGGGCAGGATCGAGACGAGCATCCATACATGCCACTATAGCTACTTTTCTACAGGTACATCATTAGCTGGAAACTCTTCTTTCTTGGCAGTTACGTACCGAGATGATGGAAGGGCGAGATCGCCCTTGTCAAAATTGGCAGCATATTCCTCATTTGCCGCCTCATACTCTGGGGTGATTGAGGAAGAGAACATCTTGAACCGTGCCGAAAGGATATTTGAATAATCGCTTTCTGATAATGAGTTGAGCAGATGTGGTCCTCTTATATCAAGTGCTTACACCAAGAGTAACCCTGCACTCGTCATGTGCGGGGGTTATGTCGCAATCTGATACATAGAACAACTATGGTGAAACGCCAATACAACAAATGAAACTGGACTTCATACACTGCTTGGCATATTCTGTTGACATTTCCTCGATTCTTGGACCTCTTTGAAGATTGATCTGTTTATGAAAGTGACATCCGGCAGCAACAGGGTAAGGTAACAGACTGACAAAGCCGAGAAACGGCTGAATGGTCATGTTCCAATATGATCAGCTCAGATATAAGCCGAATGTCGGCGGATTCTAGATCATCCGTATGCCAACTTCTTTCCGAACTCGTTCGGAGCAACAAGTCAGGAGTCATTCGTCAACTTGGCATGCAGTCCTTGTAACATGGGTAAACTGTTGATTATCTCACCACTGTACTGGACCAATCGATATCGATATCAGAACATTGTCTTTATCAGTGGTCCAATAGCAACACATGGTTGGCGCGATATAAACCCACTCTTCCAGAGACATTGACCGTACTAGAGATGGCATTCAACATGAAACGCATGTCATTATAGTACCAAGTAGAGCCAGGTTCGGCCCGAGCCGAATCAGCCGGTGAGCAGGTCATCAAGTGTCAAAGCTTCTTTAGACTGTTTGTCACTCGGCACATGTCTTGTCAACGGGATTCGTTAGAGCATGACTTACAAGCTCTCCCATAGCTGTTATTTGTTTGGTCTTGGTATTAAAGCGTAAAGAGGTATCATTAATTACAAAAATGTAGACCGTAATTTGAACCACCTTCATATCTCATCAATCCCACCCCACGTCCTATCAAACTCAACTCGATGTCATCAACCACGATGCTGGGCAGCGAAACTACTCAGACTCATTCTATCGTCATCTCCGGTCAGCTGATCAACTCTGGACTTTGGCCTTGGTGGAGGTTGCACAATTGGCGCATCCCTTCTCATTCCTCGCATAAAAGCTTCATCAGACTCATCGTCAATCAAAACAACCATCCACACTCCAACAGCGCCGTTTGATCCCAGGAGAGGTGTGCAGTGGATCCAGCGGTTGCGGCCAGGGTTAGCAGGAGGTGCTTGGCCTCCTTCCCCATGGTTCTTGGTGTTCATGTCAGTCTTGGATAGCCAGCGAATCTTGGCTGTAAGACCGTTACCGCCAGCGAATGCTTGCGTAAGGGTTTCGCGAACGCGATCAGAGCCGCCTATGCGAGAAAGGAATGAGCTTTGCAGCATGCCAGGTACGCGGAGGGATGGTGAGGCAAAGAGAATTCGCAGGCTGGGGTATGGGCGGACAAGTAGGTAGTGCTTGTAGATGCCACTGAGACGACCGCCAAAGCTCATGGCGGCAGAATCCCGAAGAATGGGATCTGATAAGCGCCTGTTGATAGTGGCATCATCCTCAAAGACAAATCTTGGCTTGCTCCAGTTCGCAGGCGCCGTATCTGTCTGTCTCAGATCCTGCTGACGAGTCCTGTGGAAAGCACCGCCTGATTCACGGACAGTCTTGAGTTCAGTGAGATCAAACATTTCTGCCAAGTCTCTGAACTCATCCTTCTTAGCTTCTGTTGCCTTGTGAGCATTCTCGCCAGGGTAGCGTTCATTTTCCGGGTTTTCACGGTTCAGAAGCTTTGATAGGGACTCGAGACCTGAACAGTCGGTTACGAGACCAGATACATCGACCTGTGCACCAAGGTGATATCGGACGACACCGCGCGAGTCGTACAGTGGAGACACCATAAGAAGGTTCATGAAAGGGGAGCCATCGCGACGGTAGTTGAGGAACGTTTCGCAGTGGTCTTGACCGGCTTTGAGCTTGTCTCGGATTCTCTGAACACTGTAGGCATTGGTCTTGGGGCCTTGAAGGAATCTACAGTTGCGGCCTAGGACATAGTCCATACCATACTGCGTTGTTCGGTGAAATTCTATGATATTGTTAGTACTGGTCACAAATCTCGCCATTGACTGAACTTACCCTCACTAGCGAAAACAATAGGGTTGTCAGGCCTTGAAGGGTCCGTGAGACAGAAGACTTCTGCCAAACCTTCTGAGAGTTCACGCAGCTGAGGAGCTAATGTGTCTGTTATCCTTCGCTTGATGGTGATACTGACGGTCTGGATGTATGTGTGAGTGATGTAAGCTGGTAGATCGTGGTTGGCCATAGCTTGGAAAGCATCGGTCGCTCTCTTCTGAAGAGCAGCATTGACGGTATTAGTAACAGGGTCCATTGTGAAATCATGGCCGTCTATCTCTTCCAAAGATGCGGTCAAAGAATTAGCATAATTGATTGCCTTGATCGCCTTGAGAGTATCGAGATAATAAGTCAAGAGAGGCATTGAGCCTGGTCGTGATGAAGAAATAAAGTTGGTGAAGCGCTGCAAGAGTATGGGATCTTCGAAAATGATTGTGAGATGCTTGGCAGAGAACAGCAGTTCGGATTGACTCTCAAGAGTGTACTGCTTTCCCATGGCATGCGCAGGCACAACGAGATCAAACGATGAAGGGTCATATTCCTCCTCTGTCAGTGGTTCGAGACCATCTCCATCTGCGCCAGCGCCCTTGGCTTGTAGCGCTGGGAGGTGGGTGGGCACGTAGACGGACGAAATGGATGAAGCATCTCTTTCCCTTTGCGACCAAACTTCAGTCTCGGGTGATGATCGGTATGACATTGCGCTCTGCGATGTAGCAGAGGATGAGGGACGAACTTGTGGTGAAGTTGCACGAACAGGGACAGGCGCAGGCGCATGAACATGGGTATAGTTCTGGTTATGGCTGTGGTTGTTGCTGTGGTCATTCATCTGGTTGTAATTCTGGTGATGAGTTTGATGATGACTCTGATGATGATTTTGAGTGGTTGCTGAAGTCGATGGCTGTTGCAATAGCTGTGGGTCGAAATCGGCCTTTCCATCGCCGAGATCTTGTGTCTCAAAGCTGACTTGTTAGCTTGTTTTCTTTTTTGTGATGACCTGTTACCTAGCTGAGTAAGGCTAGATCTGAGACATAACATACCTCTGCTTCATAGTGACTTGCCGTCTTGGTGCATGTGACCTGATGGGAATCGGAGGTGGACACGAATCCATGTCGTCGTCGTCGACGAGGTTGAGATGAGTCTTCTGCATTTTTGTATCGCCCGTGTTAGCCAAATGGTGCGTTTACGAAGCAAGAGAACGATGACGCAGAGATAATGGGCCTCTACTCAAATATGACAGGCACATAAACGGCAACTCACGTCTTTAATGGGAAACCAGCGAACAGGGCGATTCACCGAATGGGGTATCCAGTGGAGGCGAGGCATTCCGTTTGAGAATACAGCTCGGAATGCAGCTTGCAAGGGTGAAGTTTACGAGATATTATAGTGGCTGTAGATCACATTTTAATCACATTTCCATGACGATTTGCTCAGTTTTGCCCTTACATTTGCCCTTCTCAGCTCAAAAAGCAACGCTCAGGTCCCGATCCCGATGATAGGGGAGAAATACTGAGATCGACGATCAGTGCGTCATCCATTGAGAGTGTGTCTTTTCTGTTCAGGCCCGACCTAATTTAGCGGACTGCTAGTGTGTTCCTGAAGGTAGGGAGCGAAAAAGAAAAGGGACCCTCTTGATATTGGCTAAGCAGCTGAGTTACATCGGCAATTGACAGGGTAGCTAATGCCTGTAAGATCACGATGCATAATCGAATCGAGTCTGGGCTACAAATCGCTAAAAATACAATTCATTGTCTTGCTAGGAAACAAGCCATCTTGTGCCGTCTTGACTTGTCCAATAGGTAGAGGAACTAACAAAACTCAACAGCATTCGAGAGTCAAAGCCCATCCATCAAATGACGTACCAGGCTCGGGCTTTTTGTTAGTGCATCTTCTTGTTCCGCAGTCTCCGTAGCTGTCAGTGTCAATGTTAGTTCTTCATCGGAACAAAGCCATGAGTTATCCGACGCTCAGACTTGTCTTGATTGTAACCTTGGGTTGTCTTGTGTTACATTTTGTCGTCCAATACGACCCTTATTGTAGAGATAGACACAACGCTAGACCATAAGCCATACAACGTCAGAACGCCGCAGGTGAGCCAGGAACCCGGGCAAACAGCATCGCTTTAGTATTAAGCGCACCTAGTATTTCAGTTTGAACGGATAACTATCGCCAATTGAGCTAGATTCAAGATAACTGGAATGCTGGTACTGTAAGGACACCGTTAGGGTTCAACGGCAATCCGTCCCAATCAACCTTCAGCGTCTCATCGAATCCACTGTTAAATAAAAGGTTTCCAGTGAATTGGGGACAGTTCAATTATTGACCCACTAGCAATAAAAGATGGGTTCGGCAGATTTGCACTCGGCCTCTCCAAGTGGGACAGATAGACGGAACTACGAGTAGGTAGGTAAAATATGACAAACTTCAAATTCCAAATCATCAGAAATTACTGTACTTGTTGGCTTCAAACATGACATGCATAGAGACAATGCACGTGATTGACACTGTATTACCTTTCCCAAAAACGCACAGAGGTTGACAATCCTTGCAACCATGTGATGGTGAAGATAGTCAGGCCATGACTTGAGTCAGTTTACCCCACAAGATCAGCGACCATTGAGCCTGTACAAAGCTTCGACCTTTGAACTGAACATGTCGCTTAGAGAGCTCTAGAGGCTAAAGGCAGGAATTGTGGCCACTAGAGTATGATGGCATCGCTGGCTGCTAAACTAATTCCACGCGCTAACTTTGACATCCCTTGGGCCGACATCTTTGTAATGTCTCCGAGTGACATTTCGTCTTGTTCATGGATAGCATCATTATCTGGAAAGAACAATATTCTTTGTGAATCATTGCATCTGAAGGACTGTACCACGAGTGAACTTTGGCTTTGTTTGTCAAGAATTGATCTTGCTGGATTGCAGCTTTCTACCACTACCAAACTCAACTAGTTTTCCTTCACTTCGATGACGCAGTCTGTTTGGTTTGAAGCAAATCTTGACTCAACTTTGCCCTGTTTATCATGTGCCTTTCTATCTATCGCTAGTGGTTCTGGTAGAATTAGTACTTGATAAATTTATTAACACATGGCAATCATGATGGGTCACGGAAGGCCATTTCTGCAAGAGACTGTTAGTAAGAGGTTGTTGGAAAGACAGGCCGTTAGTCAGAGCAGCACAACCTTGCTGCTGAAGCAATTCTCGAACCCGATCTAAAGAGGTATGTAGAGTAGACACAACAAATGGGCCCAATCCTGCATAGGATCCAACAACACCGTAGCCTTAACGGCAAACGACCTGGGTGTTACAATCTTATGATGTCTCTATTCGTACACTGTTTGCGACTCAAAGACATTCTCAGGTGCATCTGGTCCCTAATATTGTCGCTCGCAGAATGAGTGACGCAAAGAAGATCTGCGTTGTTGACAAGGGAAACCCGGAAACCTTCGATCATATCACCATAGAGCTTTTAAGAGCAGGTCTTGCCGAATTTTTCCCATGTGATGGTGTCCTTGGCAATGCGATCATGAAGCTCACGCACATACACAGGGTCATCGTGGTGCAGTTCCCGACCAGCGGCGGGGGAGCCTAGGGCCAGCAAGAGCCAGAAAGTACATGAAAGCGGAAGCTTCCATTTCGACGGGAGCTTCCAAACGCTGGTAGGAGCAGCCTTATCGCCAACATTGGGGTCTCTGAGTAGAGCGGTGAGAGCGGCGAGTTCATGCTCTACATTGTAGGCTCGGATGACGAGCTTGTAGCATCGTCGAGTAGAGTCTCTCAAATCATTTCCTTTGTTGTAGCGATCTACGACCGCCTGGCTGTGACCGAAGAGGCGATGGGAAAAGTTGTCGATGGCTACATTAGTAGGACCGGAGCACAGAACCTTACCAACTTTGGCCTTCATACCAAGGGTAGCTGCTGCACCAGCAGTGGTCTTGCCAAAACCAGCACTCTAGAAAGTGTTAGCCTAAATATTCCCAAAGAAAGGCTGTTAGGTACATACGGCTGTGATCATTCCAAGGCCCAAGGGGCGGCTGCTCAAGTATCCCCGGAGACGGGCGCGATTCTCGGGTAGAGCTTCTTCAACAATCGATTCAGCGTAGGCATCGTCATCAATGTCCAAGAAATTGATCGTAGGGAGGGATCGTAGAGAAGAGGATTTGCCATGAGTTTCAAGGGTTACCATGCTCTTGGAAGGACACCGAATCCCGGAAGAGGGGGCTTCAGACTTGGGCACTTGGGAGGTAGGAGGCTTGAATGTCATCCACTGATAGAAACCAGACCCACGCAGGACCTCGCAATGGAGAGCCATCCGATCGCGAACTCCGTCGTACATCTTCAGTTGAGTAGGGGTCAAATCCTCAGAGACGGCCTTCGTCTTGCCATCCATGGGTAGACCACATGCCTCAGGGTTAGAGGGCTCAGCGTCGTGACGGAAATGAAGGACAGCAGAGACCTGGCGTTGAGCCTCCTTGATCCCTGCGTCAAATTCAAGAGAGAGCCATTCCTAATGTCCCTCGCTCTGCTTGTATGCACTGTCGGCAGTTGATCGATTGCTGTAGGTCTTGACGGAATAATCGTCTCCACGCTTCTTGACATTACGTCGTTCATCGGGGAACGGGCGACGAACAAGCAAGACGATCTCATGCTCAGCAATAAGATGACCAGAGAGCCGATCCAGGGTCTCTGGGTGACTCATGAGTCTGCAATCCCTACGACCTGTTAGTATTTGATGGGAAACCAAACGGCTTAAGCTGATACGTACCAGTCAGCTGTATGCTCCGACATATCCTTTGAGCCCCAGATGAGTAGATTGAATGCATCGACATTCTTGGTCAAGCGACGCCAGGCGGCGGCAAATCCTGCGATATATTCGGGAGGAAGTGCGACAACGACGTAGTACCCCGTGATTACCGCCTTCCGTCTACAGATGCAGTCTTGGGCTCAGCCTTGGCTTTGCCTCTCGGCTCGGCCTCTGTCTTGGCCATCTTTCCTTCAGAAGATTGTTTTTAAAATCACAAAACAAAAGCATCATGTCTTGGCCATGGTACAGGCGCAACAGGCGCTCGGACAGCGACAGAATAGAGATAAAGAAGATGATGGGTAAATAAAGGGGCTCAGAGCGGGACGAAAAGCAGCGATGGCTTCGGATCGGTGCAAAAGCTCAAGTGAGAAGGCTGCGTGGTGGTGAAGAGGGACGGTTTGGAATGACAAAGATTTTCAGCCAGATATGGGGACGGATCATGTACGCGGATTTCCTGACTAACTACTAAGGTACGCAAAAGGAATGCGCAAGAATTTAATGGAACCTGCATGGATGTTTGCAACAAATTTGGTGGGTATGATGGATGATACAAAGGCACGCAGGTCGGCTGCCACCTGGCGGTCACTGACAGCGAATACAGTAGATAACCGGGCTGATGATCAAACTCACTTCTTACTTAGGTACTCGAAATATACCGGGTAACAATCGAGAATTGCACCAGTACGTATTGAGTCCAGATCCAGGCGTTCTATTTGACATCTACTACAGAAGCTGATATTTGTTTCCAGTAATAATTTTTCAAAACAAAATTCATGATACTCCGGCGAGTGATACGAGATCTGCACAAAATGGTAAAACCATTGAGAAAGTCCGTGTTGGTATCTTTCAACGCAGTGTCACGCTTGTGCTCCTCACTTTAGTCACCATATTTCTCACACAATGATACAGCACAAAGTCTACTTTGACCCCCGATATGCCGCTTTCAGGAACACGAGCCAATCACTGAACCAACACGAAAAGGCAATTGTCACGCCGGTCCATGCTCCATAATCCTTTGAAGTTTTCTTCAAGGACAAGTGCGCATCCCAACAATTCTCTTGCCTTTGCCTCCTATGGAACTAATGCCTGCGATCAAAATCTGCGTCCTGTGTCGTTGCCCGTTCCTTCGCCCGTGTACTGGTTTTAGAGTGAGCTCGTCTGCCGTTCCTTGTGTTCAGTACCCCTTTCTC